>OW240920.1:77532864-77878353 GCA_933207985.1 Pelobates cultripes | reverse complement strand
GGGTAGGGGTTACTGCTGGGGAGGGTAGGGGTTACTGCTGGGGAGGGTAGGGACTACTGCTGGGGAGGGTAGGGTGCTGGGGGGTTAGGGGTTCTGCTGGGGGGGTAGGGGTTACTGCTGGGGGGGGTATGGGTGCTGTGTCAGTATCCCCCCCCCTCCCTCCTTCTTACCTTTAATGAAGTGGGGGGGGGGGACACAGCGATCCCTGGTGGTCCAGTGGTGGTAGGCACTGCAGGGGGAGGGCTCCAGGAAGCAGCTCCCCTGTCCTCCCGCGCAATGCTGTGTGGAGCGTTGCCATGGTAACGCGCGGCAACGCTCCACACAGCATCGCGCAGGAGGACAGGGGAGCTGCATCACAGAGCCCTCCCCCTGCCTCCCGACCCGGAAGCAGAGTAGGCGCCTGCCGTTTCGGGCAGGCAGGTGCCTACTCTGCATTGATGGCGAACCTGTGGCCGCGTGCCCACAGAAAGGGCCCCGCGTGCCACCTGTGGCACGTGTGCCATAGGTTCGCCATCACTGCCCTAGACTAATGACATCTCCAAGAGCTAATTGGAGTGAGATGTCAGCCAACTGGAGTCCAATCAATGAGATGAGATTGGAGGTGTTGGTTACAGCTGCCCTATAAAAAAAAAACACCAGTTCTGGGTTTGCTTTTCACAAGAAGCATTGCCTGATGTGAATGATGCCTCGCACAAAAGAGCTCTCAGAAGACCTACGATTAAGAATTGTTGACTTGCATAAAGCTGGAAAGGGTTATAAAAGTATCTCCAAAAGCCTTGCTGTTCATCAGTCCACGGTAAGACAAATTGTCTATAAATGGAGAAAGTTCAGCACTGCTGCTACTCTCCCTAGGAGTGGCCGTCCTGTAAAGATGAATGCAAGAGCACAGCGCAGACTGCTCAATGAAGTGAAGAAGAATCCTAGAGTTTCAGCTAAAGACTTACAAAAGTCACTGTCAAATGCAAACATCCCTGTTAGCGAATCTACAATACGTAAAACACTAAACAAGAATGGATTTCATGGGAGGATACCACAGAGGAAGCCACTGCTGTCCAAACAAAACATTGCTGCACGTTTACAGTTTGCACAAGAGCACCTGGATGTTCCACAGCAGTACTGGCAAAATATTCTGTGAATAGATGAAGCCAAAGTTGAGTTGTTTGGAAGAAACACACAACACTATGTGTGGCGAAAAAAAGGCACAGCACACCAACATCATGGTGGTGGGGGCATCGTACGTTTGGGGCTGCTTTGCTGCGTCAGGGCCTGGACGGATTGCTTTCATTGAAGGAAAAATGAATTCCCAAGTTTATCAAGACATTTTGCAGGAGAACTTAGGGCCATCTGTCTACCAGCTGAAACTCAACAGAAGATGGGTGTTGCAACAGGACAATGACCCAAAGCATAGAAGTAAATCAACAACAGAATGGCTTAAACATAAGAATATACGCCTTCTGAAGTGGCCCAGTCAGAATCCTGACCTCAACCCGATTGAGATGCTGTGGCATGACCTCAAGACAGCGATTCACACCACGCATCCCAAGAATATTGCTGAACTGAAACAGTTCTGTAAAGAGGAATGGTCAAGAATTACTCCTGACCGTTATGCACGTCTGATCTGCAACTACAGGAAACGTTTGGTTGAAGTTATTGCTGCCAAAGGAGGTTCAACCAGTTATTAAATCCAAGGGTTCACATACTTTTTCCATCTGCACTGTGGATGTTTACATGGTGTGTTCAATAAAAACATGGCAACATTTCATTCTTTGTGTGTTATTAGTTTAAGCAAACTGTGATTGTCTATTGTTGTGACTTAGATGATGATCAGATCACATTTTATGACCAATTTGTGCAGAAATCCATATCATTCCAAAGGGTTCACATACTTTTTCTTGCAACTGTATATATATATATTATTATTATTTTTTTTGTTTGTTTTGTTTTGTGAAATCTTTATTAGATCTTTCCAAATACAAAAACAAAGAACAAAAATACAAACATAGGTTCATGACAATAACTTACGATACACATAGGAGAGGACTATAAACTTAGCTAAATAAGAGGGGAATCTATCTATTTAATATGCACTGTATCATATAGAGAGAGCACAAAAATGTAAAAAGTATTAACCACCTGAATTACTTTACCTATAAAAGTGCTAATGCATTCTGAAGGCAGTGTTCTCCTTTGTTCTTACAAGGGGAATTATTAATCCAAACTCATTCCATTCTCCAAGTTTAATTGGAAGATATTTTGTTCTTTCCATTGTGTATACAATAGTACCTAATGTTGTTTCCAGCCTTTCGCTATTACTATTTTCACTGCAGTGAAAGCATGTACCAGGAAATAACATTGAGCTGTACTTAAGGCTGGCCAAAACAAATGTAAAATAGTGATCTGAGGAATTCTTTCAGTTTTAATCTTATCGATATTGGCTAAAAATGTAAAGATCCAATCTCATTTTTTTTATTTCTGGGCAACCCCACCATATGAGTATATAGTTACCACTTGCATCATCACATGTCCAGTAGGCTTTTGAAGAGCTAAGATAATTTCTATCTAATTTTGTTGGTACAAGGTATCACCTATTGCTTACTTTAAAAAAAGTTTCTCTCAAAGATAAAATTATAAATGTATTTATTTACCTTGACTAGAGCCTCCTCCCAGTCACTAAGATTGATTTTAATATTTAGTTCTCTTTCCCATTTTAATATCATAATAGGTTATCATTTAATATAATTTATATCAAAAACCTGCTTCATAAATATGTATTTTCCTTTTGATCCCTAATACCAGGGCTTGAAAATTTTGTTTGGAATCTAGAACCCAGCTAAAAAAGTTAGGAGCTAGGTTTTTTTTAATTTTTTTTAAGGGACACTGTAGTCACCAGAACCAGTACAGATTAATGTAGGTGTTCTGGCGCAGATAGCTTGTCCCTGTAGCCTTTTCAACATAAACGCTGCTTTTTCAGAGAAAAGGCAGTGTTTACATGGCTGCCTACTAAGACCTCTAGTGACAGTCCCTCAGACAGCCACTAGAGAGTCCTGTGTCAGTGCTCTGCATGGAGACGCTGAATGTTACCCACAGAGAACATGCGTGATATCCTCCCAATGCTTTCCTATGGGAAATTAAGATCATTAAGATCTCAGCTATGGAGACGGGACAAGCAACGGCGAAACCAGCACATCATGGGAAAAAAGGTGAGTAAAAACACCAATCGTGTGATCGGAGGGGGCAGGTACCTAAACAGACGCACACTCATTGACAGAGACACACACAGACATACACACACACACAGTCTTTCAGGCTTCAGAGACACTTCACATGCTGGATGAGGTAAAATAACATGCTCTTTTTTTATTGTGGTTCCAAAATTCAACAATTTTCAGTAAGGTATAACAAAGTATAACAAAATAAAGAAAAACAAAATTCTTGCTCTTCTGAGCACTAACTTAACAAAATAATAAACCAACTGGGTTGGATGGCTTGTCCATTTCCCAACTTATTTCCCAATAAGCATAAATATCCACATTACTGTTTTAGTTTCTCTCGGCTTTCTCTTTCAGCTCACAGGAAGCAAACACACTCTCTACTCCTCCTTTGGCAGGGGAGTACTTCATAGCTCCTGCAACTAACCATCATTTTCAGGTAAGGTAAATCAGGGTTAAAACTCTGGAACTGGACTTCTCACCTTCATTTTCCAAACAACCTCCAATATGTGGAGTGGAGCACTAGCCCACCCTACTCTCCAAGTTCTCCACCCCAGGGCCCAAACATACACATATAAAGTGCAATATTAGTTTTAACACAACACATTTCCCTGGGGCTAATTATACAAAGTAGGAACATTTAAAAATATCAGGAGATATATAGATTCCCTCCAGTACAATTCCTTACTTTCGGTCACAACACACACACACACTCACACACTTACACATTTATATTTAGAATTCAAATCCACCCAGCCTCCCCACCTTTGGGAGAGCTGAGTGGACTTTCCCTGGGGTCCAGTGGGGCTGCTATTCCTGTGTGCGAGGAAGCAGTGATGTTCCTGCAGCTTCTCTCTGCTCCCTCGCACTGTATGCAGTGATGCCAGGGCTGGAATTACGTCATATTCCGGCTCCCGGCATCATTACACAGCGCAAGGGAGCAGAGAGAAGCTGTAGGAAGATCACTGTACCAGCCTGCCATCCCTAAGCTCTCAAGGGCAGTCGGCTACATACAGCCCAGGGCGGCCGGCTACAACGCTCCCTGAGCTGGCCACCTCCATGCTCACATTAGCAGGCAGCCGGCCGGCTTCATTGTTTGCCCATCTGGCCACTTTAAGGAAGGAGCTAGAAGCTCAAGGAAGTAAGGTGAAAGGTCAGTGTAGGACCCGCTTAGGGGGGTCTGCCTTGACGTTGGCAGGCAGGCATTTCCTCCATTGGCCATTGGAGTAACTAAATGACTTCCATTTGTTTAAATATACATATGGATTTAGGAGAGAGCACAGATAACTTTTTCTTTGGTTTTTACTGTATGTATTGGTGCTGATGTGTACTGTGGCCGTTGCTGCCACCCAGGAGTGATGGGAGTGAGCGCAGGACCTATCTTTTTGTATTCACTTTTTGTATCACACAGCTTTGTTACAATGCTGCCGCGCATCCCATGTGTTCCCTATTAAGGGTTAATAAGTGCATAGGTGTATATATAAGAAGTACCCCTCTCTGTCTCATTAGAGATATCTTTGCCAGAAGCTCAAGGAAGCTAGGTGAAAGGTCAGTGTAGGACCCACTTAGGGGGGTCTGCCTTGACGTTGGCAGGCAGGCATTTCCTCCATTGGCCATTGGAGTAACTAAATGACCTCCATTTGTTTAAATATACATAGGGATTTAGGAGAGAGCACAGGTAACATTTTCTTTGGTTTTTACTGTATGTATTGTGGCTGATGTGTGCTGTGATCGTCGCTGCTGCCCAGGAGTGATGGGAGTGAATGCCGGACCTATCTTTTTGTATTTCTATTCACTTTAGGTAAAAGGCTAATAAATCCCAGGTGCCAGAGCCAGACCTGGCGTCTGGGATTTGTCAAGTCCTGTTTTATGCATATAATTTGATATATAAGATTTAATCCCTAAATAATTAAATAATTCAGAGCTTGGAATATCAAATTCTGTAACCAGAGATAAAAAGGGTTTTATTCTGCCCTTAATAATAATTCTATCTAAAGTGTTGATATTTCTACCTTTCCATTTGGCCAATGATACATCATCAATAAGGGATTCTAAGATTTCCAAATATAAAAAAAAAAAAAGTTCACCTGTACATTGCATTATTATCTTAACTTTAAACCAAACCAAAAAAATGTGTAATACTTTTCAGTCTGCTTCAGAATTAGATGCCCATTTGTCTGCTAAACAAGTTTAATCATATCCCTTTTACTAAAAAAATATTTCTTTAATCTAAAACATGCTTTTTTTCATCATTGCTTTTTTTAGTTAGAAGATGTACATGTTAAATTGCACTGGCGTCATAGTGTTTTTCTTTAAATATTATTAAGCTTACAACTCCCTGACTGGCCCTGTTAGCTAGACACTCCAATCCAATCCTCGGTTTCTTCCCTTGCCATACAACATCCCTGATGCTTTTTTGAATAAGATCTAACTAACTTTTTGGTATTTGTATAGGTAACATTTTAAAAAGTTAGGTCCAAATGGGAAGAATATAGGCATATAGGCAATTATGATGCTAATTCTTCCTAACCAGTTTAGCTTCAAATTGCCCCACAATTTTAGAGTCAGGTTTGTTAACCTTAGAGTCCACTGAACATTACTTTCAATAATCTTATTGACGCTTTTGGAAAATAACACACCCAGATAATTAAAATCCCCTTTCACTTCAGTGAAATCATATGCATGAAGGATTTTCTGTCTGTTTTTCATCTACATTCATAAAAAAGGCAGCCATCTTTTCATAATTTAATTTGATAATTTGATATCTTCCTAAATTGCTCAATTTTATACATTTGATGTCTAAACGAACTAATTGGATCAGACAGAGTGGCCAAAGCATCATATGCATACAAGCTTGAGTGGATTATCTCTATCTGAACCCTATCTGAGAGAATAATATTTTTTACCCATAATCGATGAGTGTATCACTTCTTCATATAGCCTATATCTCCATCTAATCTTTTCTTCTCTCTTCCAATGCTTGTCTTGTAGAAAAGAGAAATCAATACATTTCTTTTTACACAGTTCATGTAAAAGATTTCTTTTGTATGGGGTATAGAGACCCTGCCCATTCATATAAATGCACTTCATTATTACTCTTTTAGGCTAGGTGGGGGAGCAGGGGCACAGTTAGGCTAGGTGGGGGAGCAGGGGGCAGAGTTAGGCTAGGTGGGGGAGCAGGGGGCAGAGTTAGGCTAGGTGGGAGAGCAGGGGGCAGAGTTAGGCTAGGTGGGGGAGCAGGGGGCAGAGTTAGGCTAGGTGGGGGAGCAGGGGGCAGAGTTAGGCTAGGTGGGGAGCAGGGGCACAGTTTGGCTAGGTGGGGAAGCAGGGGGCAGTGTGGTGGTAGGTGGGGGAGCAGGAACTGCTTCCCCTAACTTACCAGGCAGAGGGTTTGGCTGCATGTAGCTCCGCCCCTGCTTGCCATGTAGCTCCGCCTCGATTGTCACCAACTCCTCCCCCTTTGCCCTCTCTGATAGACCTGAGGGCAGAGTTTAGAGGGGGGGAGCAGAGCACGGCCACGCTACACAGCGCAGCCTTATTAGGGGAGAGCTCGGAGCACTCCCTCACAGCTGTCACTAGGAGAGTATGCAAGCTGTGTCGGCCGCATGGCACCCCCTACAGCCATTGCGCCCTGTGCGACCGCACAGCTTGCACACCCCTAAGGCCAGCCCTGTATGCAATAATGCAATAAAATAGAAATAAGAAATATAATGCACACTGTAATTATTCTTAGAATAGAAAAAAAATAATTACATGTTTGGAGATAAATGGAGTTTTGCTCAATCCAAACTGCTTAGGTGTTATGTTCTCCAGCAAGGAAAGTGAAGTTTAGTATATAATGAATATGCTTTTAATTCATCATTGTAAGTGATTTTCCTTCTTTTTTCACTAAGAATAATTACAATGTGCACTATAATTATTTCTCTTTTCTTGTATACCCTATAAAGGAGATGACTGTTGCTCACCGTCATTCCAGAGTGGGGATTATATCACTCCACGCTCTATTTTAGGAGCCAACACATAGGCTCCATACCACGTGAGTCAATTTTCATTTTACTTATCCATTTTTATCCAAATATACTACACTAGATTAGTCTATCTGTATGTTTTATACTTTAAATACAAACTCCCGAACTTCTGACTGAGACCAAAGGGAACCCACAAGAATCCAGAAGCGGGAATTGTACCGCTACATCTCATATAAGTGGAGCATTCAAAAGCTGCAAGCATTTTTTTTTTTTTACTTATCCTTCCATTTTTCTAGAAATACTGCACTATATATTTCTCAATCTCTGTTACATACATCATTGAGAAATACTGTAAGGAGCTACATCTGCCTTCCGGTACAAGCTACTTAATCTGTGTATTTACTATATTTTACAGGAACCACCACATCCTTCCTATTTGGAACACAGACAAAAGGTCCCTTATATAGAACACTAGGAGTGTGAGAGATATATTTTGTGCTGCTGTTTATACATCTAACGCACATTGGGTAGGCTACACAGACAACTGTCTGTATGAAAGCATTTTATTGAAGCTACATGGTTTATTCCATCAAAATATAAGAAGGGTTACTCTTTAAAATTAGAAATTGCAGACCCTAAAATTCATAATTACTTAATCAATTCTCCACAATTCACTATTTACTATAGCAAATGACATTGTAAGTAGTGATGTCCCGAACGGTTCACGAATGGTTCGCCACAAACGGTTCGCCACGGACTCATTATTGAGTAAACTTTGACCCTGTACCTCACAGTCAGCAGACACATTCCAGCCAATCAGCAGCAGACCCTCCCTCCCAGACCCTCCCACATCCTGGACAGCATCCATTTTGAAGCTACATTCTTAGTGAGCTGTCCAGGAGGAGGGAGGGTCTGGGAGGGAGGGTCTGCTGCTGATTGGCTGGAATGTGTCTGCTGACTGTGAGGTACAGGGTCAAAGTTTACTCAACGATGAGTCCGTGGTGAACCGTTCGCGAACCGTTCGGGACATCACTAATTGTAAGTAATAGAACATTTACCTGTAATAACATCAGGTTTCCTCTTGGTATTTACTTTCTTACTTGTCATCAAATCTGGAATGTTGTTAGTAATTATAATATATGTTTTAGCTTATACCTATTTGAGATTTCTCCTTTGGATACCAGGGTGTTACACTGATGCCTGAGCCCCCTTTTTGCTTTGAATATTTGTCTTTATAGTGATAGAGTCTAGTGAGTTACTTTGTGGTCAGATATAACCTTTACAATTTGCTGTAATACATCTTTGTTAGGTTGTTCCCACTTTATTTTTCACTCTCACTTATTTACCTCCTCTATCCTTTCGATTTCTATACTTAAGTGTTTACCCTGTGGGGTCTAGTGCATGATACTAGTTATTTTACAATGTTACATAGTAACTATTTATCACTCTGTTATGAGTGAGTTTACTACGTTGTATAAATATTGATATATGTAAATCTAGTTACATTTTTGTAGACATTAGGCCATTTATATCTATTGATTTTATATTTTTGTTTGTTTTTTCCATTTTTCCCTATTAAAGTTGTTTATTATTTTTATTTTTTGAGACGCTATTTTTGGGGTGGCTTGAAGGTGATTAGCCCGTTTCTCAGAAGGGGTGATCATATCCTTCATCCTATTTTCTCTTTTGTGCTTTATGCTGGGTTACGCCCATTTTGCCACCCTAATAACCCTCTGTTTGCTGGTACTCCCCATTAGGTTGGGAAGTGCTTTTTTCTTTGTTAGTAATTATGTTCACCTTTGGCTTCTCAGTTGGTGGAGCTTCTATGATATAATAAAAAGTAAGCAGACGTTTATAATGAATAAACGTTATTAATGCGCCTAAATGAAAATGGTGCAGTACTATGTTTTTAACAACCTAAAAATTCAACAATATTGTAAATGTACAGTACTTTTCTTTATCTGTGGCATTTAAATCTATATCATTAACTACATAGAATGCTATTTCGTATTGCCAAAGTAAGACAATATAAAAATGGACCATTTTTTTTTTATATAGGGTTTTAAAAGAGAATTACTAATTGCAATTAAAAAAACTGTCAGAATTAAAATGAAGGCCTAAATTTAATATTTTTGGATAAGCTTTTTTTTTTAAATTCTTTATATTAGTAGTGCATTGTTAAGTTCACAGGTAAACATAAACATGTCATTGGAGAGCAGTACAAAGTGTCATAAGAAATAATGTTATACGTGTTAACATTGCTGCACATTTTTTGTTTTGGTAGAGTAAAAAAGAATAAAGAAGCTTAGTAGTTCTGTCTGATAGATAGGTAAGTGAGCTGAATTAGGTGTTATGTGACGACACTTACTGCATATTTGACTTGCTAGGTAGGCAAGACAGGGCCAACATAGAATGTGTGTAGTAACTTGCTAACGTGCAATAATGTAGCGTAGTCACCAAGGAACAGTGGAGAACTGGGCTAGCCAGGTTTAGGTATACATGAAGACTAAGGAGATTTAAGTGCTGTCAGTGAGGAAATGCAAAATTAAAATCAACTGAAAGAAACATTAAAAAAAAAAAAGAAAGAAAGAAAGAAAATACAGTAGTCTGCTGTAGACTTGGGTGTATGTGGCAAACCGCAGTATAGTCGCTCCTGAAGCTGTGCTGGATCAGCCAATGTCTTGACTGGGACCGGGTGCTGTGTAGCTCACACTGAATGCTTGAGTGTCTGAGTGCTTGTCAGCTAGGATTGTGTCCGATCCTGTGTGTTTGCTGGCACCAACCCCAGGCCGAGGACAGAGCTTGCGCCCCATGTCCATTAACCCCACAAGTATAGGCTGGGTCAGAGTCCCGAAAAAGTCCCCACAGATCCACCAGTGCGGCTTGTGGACTGTGGAAGGTGGAACCTCCCATTGTGTGGACAATGCTCCTGTTAATGAGCCGAAATATCTCTCAGCCTGAGTAGTGAGCTGTCACCCTCTGGTGTTACCCGATGGTCAGGGGGAACAGAAAGATTGCACTTTCTGTCATCAGATTGTTGCCAGCATGCAGTATTCAGGTCAACACCAACCTCCAGGAAGATACACAGCCGCTGCTCAGGTAATGCAGCCTCTACTTTCAATCTTGTAATAGACGCAGTGGCCATCTTGTTTTTGCGGGCCCAGGCTGGTCTCTCCACTGCCCAGATACTGTGAGTGAGTGCTGCATCCTTGGTGGGGACCGGGATAACCCCCATCGGCCCACACGGGAGGGGGGGGGGAAACGTGGCCCTAAATAGGTGCAAGAGAGGTCCCACCGAACTAAGCATGGGAGATTGGCAGTTTCTCCCACCAGAGCCTCACAGCAGGCCGCAAACTCATCGGCCCATCAGTCGGTGGCTCTGGCAGGACGGGAGCTGATATTTGCACAGAAGGGTGCTGCTTGGGTTCCCCTTGCCAAGTGGCAGCTGCTGGAGGTTATTTTAAGTGAAAAGGGGTAAGTATTGGCTTATTATTGGGGATTTGTCGAGGAGCCGAAGTGCTCCACCTCCATCCAGCTTGGCGGCTAGGCCCCTACCCTTGGATAAGCTTTTTAAATGTTTTTGGATATACTTTTAAATGATTTACTATTTTGAAAAATATTTGAATATTTTTATATTTTTTTTATTCATTGACATATTTATACCTATTTTTTATTTTAATATTTAAAATATTTGAAAAATGTATCCAAAAATATTAAATTGAAGCTTAATTCTAACTAAATTTAGGCTTTGGGTTAAAACCTAAATGTGTGTCCTTGAAGTTTCACTAATTGCTTCTTTTAAGACTGTGAGACTGTGTGGGTCATGTTTAGGGAGGTGCGACTTTGGCTGCATAAACAAAGTAATTTAGCTCCTAAATGGCAGAGAATTGAGCCGTCAGACTGCAAGGGCTATTGACTCTCTTTAACATTGTGAAATGTTAAACAAAAGTGACTGTGCAGCCAGTAAGTATATACAAACAGTGATAGACTCTTGTGTACTACATCCACGTATAGTCCTTAGAAGAACGTAAGTGTGCAACCAACCAAAATGCATTTTTTACTTCATCTATTATTAAAATATTCATTACATTTCTACTTTAATTTAAACTGAAATTATTTGAGATCTGAGTGGGAATTAACTGATGGCAAGCTACTGGGTTTTGTTCACTCTCTAAAATTGTATTTTATTTGATGTGATTGTTCAGATACTGTGCTGATCTATTCCAAAAAGTAACCATATCCCTCAATATATAGAAAGAAACATGGAATAGGCACTCACTATAACAAAAGAGCAGGCAGCAGTGAACCAGCAGAGATTCCCAAACCCTGCACAAATTGCAAAACATGACAAAAAGAAACTGTAGTAGGCCGCGCCAGAAGTAAAACTTTATACAGAGAAGCAGTGTTAATCTTATAGTGAAATATATATGTATACATACACTTATTGGAGATTGGTAGTTAACAATTTCAGTCCTTAAAGAACCTCAGAGAAAAACAGAACAAAAAAAATAACAGTGCAATATGTTAACTCTATATTTAGGGAATTTTGGATAGGCTTTATAGAAGACTAACTCACACTCTTTAGAGCTACTAAGAGCTCTGCTGTATATCACCTGGAATGGTATAATCCCCATCTTGGGATGTGTGGATATAATCACTGTGATAAACTCCCAGTATTCATTCACCATGCAGGGGTATCCCTCAATATATTTATCTATTTAGTGTTGGTGATTTATTCTACCTTGATAGCATTATTACCTGTTAGTTTCTTCACTAAAGAAGATAAATGAAAAAAATCTAAGATCAAAATAGATTTTAAACAAACTGGAAAGATTATCTAATTAAACTATGATTTCAGTTAATTTACTTTGTCTTTTAATTTAAAATTCATCATATCTCATAGTGTTCTTTGATGGCATAATAATGGACATCTGTAATGGTGTCTCTAGGTACAGTGACAGGTGGATGTTTAGATCTTAGTAACCTATAAGTAAATAGTAGTGACTTCCGGGAAAAGCACTTCAAAGATATTCATAATATATACTGCCAATTCTTGGAGTTTCACTTCTTTACTGATCTCTCGAATATGGATATTGTCTAGCCTATACCTGTCCTCACGATCAGTCACCTTGTTCTCCAGTAGTGAGAGACAGAGGCCTATCTTGGTGTAGGCATCAGCTAATGTATTGAAAGCATTTATTATTTCTCTGGTTTTGTCCTCAATGTGCGAGGTCCTAATGCCTAGGGCAGTTATTTCTGTATTGATTTCTGATGACAATTGGTTAAAATCTGCCTTTAAGGAAGACTTTAGCTTGATCAGCAACTGTTGAAATGCTAGTTTTGTCCAGGGATGCAGGTGATGTTGCATGCTCAGCGCAATCGTGGGCCCTCTAGGGAGTTGTGGAATTCTTTTTTTTTTTATGGTGGCTCTGTGTGCCTCTTTCTGGTGGAAATGCCAATTTATATGCAGAGAATCTATCTGCAGATCCCCTGTGGGAGATGCGTCTTAATGCATCAAGGTCTAGACCATGCCACATGCCCCCTTTTTTTTTATAGAAAGTCATTATATTTAGTGTATCATACCAATTGAAGAATGTAAACTTGTTAATGAGAGTCACTTGGGTAATATTACTAATACCAGGAATGGGTTCTCAAGTGGTTGCAGTGAATGTTCGAACATAGAATAAAACAAATTGAATTCTGCAGACAAATGTATCATGAAACAAATATTAATATTAATGTTCTAATAATATGATGCATCATAAACTGGCTAATAGTGAAAATGTAAGGTGTACTTACCTTTTGACACTGTAAGAGTGCTTATAGCTGTCATAATGGTTCTTGTCTCCAGATTAATTGATTTACTGATTACTTGACATTCATAGTCACCTCTGTCCGAGGCTGACAGTTTATTAATAGTTAGGGAGACATCCCCAGGTGGAGACTTTGACACAGTGATTTTGCCTCTTAATTCTCCAAGAAAAACATGATCCTCTGATTTAATCCGCTGAAAAAGTTTTGCTGATCCTTTGAACCATAATACTTCTTGTTCGGTGTACTCTTTAGACGGTTCATAAGTGCAGGGTATGAGAACAGAATAACCTCTAAAACCCTGTACCGTGTGTTCCACATTCAGAGAAAGGTCACATAAAGCTGTGGACAGAGGAAAAGTATTATTATTGGTAAGACAAATAGAACAAATATATTATTTAATAATGATATTTTATACTACACAAAAAAAACACAGTTAAGGTTAATACCGTATACAATAAAATAATTTTTTACTAAAGTTGAGTACAACATCTGCTTATAAACAATTAGACTTTGTGGACATATCTTTATTTAAAAACTAAAATAATTTTTCTCTAAACTTTCCATTTAATGACATTGCCTATTAAGTTTTCCTCCTTTGAAACCATATTGGATAGGGTATTTTTAATGCATATTATTCTTTGTTATGGTCAATTAAGTATCCTAAGTAATCTTAAATGCATATTATATACTTTATTGGGGAAATCAAAAATTTAAATGAATAAACTTGGGCCTTGATGTAATATTTTGGATACACTTTTTAAATATTTTAATATTTTAAGATAAATGATAAATGTAAAAGAAATTCCCCAAGTATTACAATCTGAAAAATATACATACGGATAAAAAAGAATTACAATATTACAAAAGGTTTTATTTTTTTTAAAATAATTTTAAAGGTTTATTCAAAAGTATTAAATAATTAGAAAAATGTATCCCAAAATACAAAAGCAAGGTCTAAATACCATAACAAATGGGCATACGTTAACCATTCAATGTGTATTTCCTTACAGTGACAGCAAGAAAATAAATGTTAAACTTTTCAATCCAGGACAAAATATACTTCCACAAAAAGTACCTGTAAACAACACAAAGGACACTGCTCACAGTCATAACACATATGTATACACTACAACATATTTTGGACATGTACATTAAGTCACAAGAAGCACACACTGCTTAGATTCACAAGGGATGCTACATAAAACATGACTGTAATCCCACATCATACTCATTTATTCTTGGCATGTACCAAAACTATAACTAGGTAAACCATTTCTAGAATGGTTTGGAATATTACTTGGAGTCCACTGAGCATTGATTTCTACCTTTCTTACTTCGGACAGAGAGCTAGAAGCTGCAGGGCTTATCTCATTGGATGAGAGTGATTGGCTAAGATCATCTGATGCTCTCAGTGAATGAGCTAGCCTTACACTGTATGGTTTAGCTCAGGAGAGCTAATGGAAGCTTAGTCCTAAGTAGGGGAGGAGGAGATCAGCACCAGGGAGAACCCAGGTAAGAAGTAACTCTACTCATAGAGAAACACTGGGACTGACAGAATGTGGCATCTGGCACAGATGTGCAGCAAGGCATCAGTGCTTCTCTGTAAAAAGCATTGGACTGGATCAGAGAACATCCAAATGATGATCTCACAGCTGGTGGAACAGATACTGCAGAGAGACTGGAATGGAGCTTATAAAAGATGAGTTTAGTTTTTTAGGTTCTTAAGTGAAGGAACACTGAAATGCTATAAATAAATAATTATTTTCCTGCTGGGAAGGAAGTTACAGACTACTTTCTCCTTTTCTAAAGGGTAAATCCTCTTCATTGTGATTTCATAGGACTTTTTTGACTCTATTATTCTGGGGAAACCTACGTAGAGACTGTGCTCAAAATGGAGTCTGTATATCCCCCTCCTCCTCTTCCTTTCCTCTTTACTTAACAGTTGTCACCCATCATATACTTTGTTAGGTGTTTCCTTATTTCAGGGGATATTGCCTTATACCCTGTTGTACCTCTATTTTGCTACCTGCCACTTATACCTTGAAAAATCCGTTGACTTCTGCTTATTCTTCATTAGCAATTCTATCAAATTTCCATTTATGGTCTTCCTCCCATTTGATACCTTAGAAACATTTATGAGTTCCTGCTTTGACTTTGTTTCATTCTGTTCTCCTTATGACACAATTATTATATGTTCAAATAAGACAGTTTTTAATTTCACCATAGTATATTAGATAGTTTACAGTTGGGCATATGCGATGCCCCTGGGATCCCCCGCCTCTCCCCCTTTCTACATATTTATTTTGTTCAATATTTTTCTGTCCAATTGTAAGACTGGCTCCAATTTCAAGATGTCACGCAATCATGCTGGTTGTATAAAATATGCTATGGACGGGAGTGCGTGTGTGTAATCTTATCAGAGCCTGTCTTGATTGTGTATTGCATTTTCCTTTTTGTTACATCTCTGTTTATACTTTTCAGTTATTTTCTTATATATAAATTAGGTGGGAATTTCTGTACATGTCTTTTATATATTACAAGTATGTCATATGATATGTCTTTTCCTGTCACGTAAATAAAGAATACAAAATAAACAGTAGTGACCTGAAATCCGAATTGCAACATTTAGGATAAAACAGTCAAGCTGCAACTAAGCTATTTTTGCTTACATTTCACAATACCAATCTCAGTTTACTGCAATTCTACAGCAGATCACTGCAACTCTGTTTGGAGAATACATGTTTAAAGGGACTGCCCAAATAATAAATAGGGACTGCCCAAATAATAAATGCATAAATAAAAATCACTGTTTAAAACATATAACCCAAATGAAAACATGCACGCATTAAATTATGTATTTTTTGTAAACTTGGTGTATATCAATGAGAAGTCTTTGTAAGGCAGGTGTTCTGGGCAATTGCTGCCTCTCGAGTTTAGCTCCACTGAGCTAAACAAACTAGGAAGAAATGGTTCCTGATGTCTGCTTTCAAGCCAGGGGTGTAACAAGGTTATTTATAAAATTGACAGTTTCTATTGAAATCAGCACTGTAAACTAGAAAAAGACGACATATTCTTCGCACATAACGCGTTTCAGCAAGCTAAAGTACTTTAGGGGTCCATAGTTTATTAATAAAAGTTAGGGTTCTCATTTCCCCCACTGTTCTCCCCTCCAAGAGTCTCCTTATTTTTAGAAGCCTTTTGGTATTTTTTTGTATTTCTTTGACTTTCATAAATGAAAAACAGGTACATATACAGTATAAAGTTATAGTACCAGTCATTTCATTACATGGGTGTCTGTAGAACCATGTGATTATATGATGTGCTACAGTTTTGTGTGTTGTCTAAATTGCCATGAACTGATAGTAGAGTAAATTTAGGGAGGATAGCTGTGCCTCTCTGATCACAAGGTGGCATAGAGCACCTTCAGTGCAGAAGCTGTTCACAAAATAAAAAAACAATAAAAAAATATCACACACAACACAAGACCAGGTGGCTTAGGAGTATTGCAACGTGTGAGCATGGAGCCCCTACATTAATCTGAACTTGGTCATGGTCACAACCACATTTTTCCATGCATATGTGCATAAAGAAAGACAGCTGGTCATACCCACATTCTCCTATCGCTGCATGCAAGTATGCATGCAGGCACACCCACACCTTCTAAATAAATGTATACATTCATACATACATAAAAACAGGTGGCTATACCTACACCTACTTCTAACATAAGGGAATGTGACTTTATCACCATATTAGAGTCAAGCTGAGCATCCGCAAACTATAAGTGGGAAGACCTGAACTGACAATTCCTGTGAGATTTTTGCTACACCCAGAAGCTTCATGTGCAACAAGCATTATGAATTCTCACCAGTTAAATGACCCTAATGGGTGCAGCACTTGTATAGTGGATCCATAATCAAGAAGTACCAAAACATGTTTTCATGTTAGTGTTTAATTCAATCTTTTATTAAATGTATTTTTTAATTAGGCTATATTTTGAAATGAAGAATATATGTTTTTTTGTTTTTTTTTGTGAATATAATTTTTATTTATATTTATATTACTTACGTATAGGTCGGAGACTCGCAGGTCTCTAAGGTAAGTAGTCATAATTTTTAGAAAACATCAATGTATGTTTGGGCTCGCAGGCCCACAATGTTGACGGACTTGCAAGTCCCTATTTTCCAGATTCACAAGTAACTTCATGTACATTTTACCATCTGCCATTTGTTTTACTAATTGAATCGTGTTTATAAGGTTTATATGTTTCATGTACAGCAGCCGGGATTCGTGTTATATTTGTGTTGAGGTTCGCAGACCTCTTATCCTACCTTTATTGTTAGGCGACGTTCAGTTCCCTACATCTTGTGTTGGGTATTGTGTCTTTAGCAGACTTATGTGAGCCTCCCCTTAGTGTCCTGGATGTCCTGTGCATGGGGTACGGTGTACCCGTGTTGAGAGATTTATGGCTCATATTTCGGGGGGGTGTGATTGTAGCTTGTTGCTTTCCTCAGGCTATATTGTGGTTATCCCGTCTGCTCGGCCCATGTTCCAGTAGGATCATGTCTCTTGGAGGTTATGGGATGTGTGTGAAACCGTATGGGTTTTTCATTCAGAGCACTAGTGTCTCCTCTATATGTATTAATTTCTGCTTTGGTTGGGGTATTGTCCTGTGTGGGTCTTTAGAAGAGAGGGGGTGGGGCAAGTCGGGGTTAGGGTGGGGAGGGGGGTGTCTGTAGTCATTGTCTTCCGTCATCTGTCGTCCAGTGGGTGTTCTAAGTCCTAATTGTCCGTGGTTTGGCGTACGTCTGTCCCGAGTTCCATTTGGAATCCTTCCTTCGCTGTCTCTAGGATCCAATATGTCCAAATGTCCGTGTAGGTCTTTGGGGTCGCGTTAGTCGTCATGGTCAGTTCCTCTGTTATTCTGAGTTCCTCCATTTGGCTGAACCAGGTCTTAAGTGGAGGTGTTATGTTCTGTTTCCAGAATTGGGGGATTACCCGTTTGGCTATATTAAGTATTCGGATGGTCATGGATCATTTGTACTTAGAGTGTGGTGTAGAAGTGTGGTGTAGGAGCATTGCTGCTGGTTCCAAGGGGGGTGGTTCGTCTGTGAATTTCTCGAGCATTCTGTGTATGTTTTGCCAATATGGTTTAATTTTTGTGCAGTCCCACCAGATGTGTTTCATGTCTCCCTCTTCTTGTTGGCATCTCCAGCATAGGCCAGGTTGATATGGGTCTATCTGATGTAGGAGGTGTGGTGTCCTGTATCAGTGAGTTAGTAATTTGTAGGCTGTCTCTTGTGTTTTACTGTGTGTGGAGCAGTGGTGTGTGAGGTAGCAAATGGATTCCCATTCTGTGTCTGTCAATGCGTGTCCTAGGGCTTTCTCCCATTTCCCCATAAATACAGGTGTCTCGGTTGGGATGTCTGTTTGCAACATGGTGTATAGGAAGGACACTCCGTGCGGGAGCGGGTCTGGGTGCATGTAGACCACCTCTAATGTGGTGTGTTCTCTAGTGAGTGCTGAGCCCTGTGGTAGGGTGTGGATGTAGTTGGTTAGTTGGGAGTATCGAAAGTTGTGCATGAAGGTTGGGGGTACTTCTCCCATCATGTCCGGAAGCTTTTTGCATTTCCCTTCCTGTATGACGTGATGTAAGCATGGGTGTGCGTCTGGAAGGATGTCTCTGAGGGCTCTTGGGTCTAGTCCTGGGGGAAAGTCTTTGTTAAACGTCAATGGAAGGAGGGGAGAGGGGTATGGGGATATGTTCCCCTTCAACGCTGCCCTCCTCCATATTTTCAGGGTGTGTTTGGTGTAGATGGACATTTCGTCCCAGTTCGTCGCGTTTCGGCCCCAGGGCAGTCCCGAGATTGGTCTACCCGCCTCCGTCTCCTCCACCGTCTTCCACAGTTTGTGTACCCTGTCTTTTGTCCACTCTACAACTCTCTGTAGGTGTGTGGCCACATAGTATAGGTGGAAGTCTGGGAGGGCTAAGCCTCCTTTATCTTTAGGCCGCGTCAGGGTAGTGAATTTCACCCTGGGTTTCCCCCCATTCCATACGTATCTGATCATTTCTGTTCTGAGGGTTTTAAAAAAGGGGCTCGGGAGCTCGATGGGGATGGCTTGGAGGAGATAGAGGAGGCGTGGTAAGAAGTTCATTTTTATTACTTGTACTCTCCCCAGCCAGGAGATGTGTGGATATGACCATTCCCGCATGTCTTTTTGAAATGTCTGAAGTGTGTTTGTAAAGTTTTCCTTAAGCATGTCCCCGCTCTGCCTAGTCAACCAGACTCCCAAGTATCTAATCCTGTGCTCGGCCCACTGGAAGGGGAAGCTGCGTTGGAGGGGGTTCGCCCTTGCAGTAGGGATGCTGATATTAAGAATGAACGATTTACTGTTATTGATTTTCAGGTTGGATATTTCTCCATATACCTGTAGGTCTTTCTGGATATTTGGGAGGGAGATTTCAGGGTTGGTTATAATGAAGAGTAAATCGTCCGCGTAGGCGGCCACTTTGTGGTGTGTGTTACCTGTCGTTAGGCCGGTTATGTCTGTGTTATTTCGGATGTGTGTAAGGAACGGTTCGAGGGCAAGGACGAACAGGAGTGGCGAGAGGGGGCATCCCTGTCTCGTGCCATTGTGTATTTGGAAGGCGTCTGTCAGTGCCCCATTTACCAGCACTTGGGCTGTTGGTTCTCGGTATAGTGCCTCTATCCATTGTCGCATGTGTGGTCCTAATCCTTCGTGGGCCAGTGTTTCGAAAAGGTATGTCCAGCTTACTCTGTCGAAGGCCTTCTCTGCGTCCGTTGACAGCAGGAGAAGACCCCCTTTCATACTCTCTTTCCCGTGCATGAGGGTGAGCGCTCTGATGGTATTATCTCGAGCTTCTCTTCCTGTCACGAACCCTACCTGGTCTGGGTGGACTAGTGATGGGATATGTTTTGTAAGTCGGGTTGCCAGGATTTTGGCCAGTAATTTAATGTCGCAATTTATAAGTGAGATCGGTCTGTAATTTCCGCATTGCTCCCTATCTTTGCCGTCTTTGGGGATAATAGTGACGTGGGCTCTCAGGGCTTGTCTGGGGATGTGGTTCCCACCTATGTTTTTTTTATTTAACCCAAAAACCATATCCACATAAAAATATAAAATGCATATTTCAGGAATGTAAACGCCATGATATATATATTTTTTTTTTATTATTTGAAATTGTTTCAATTAGAACGATTGTAAGACAGCCATTTCTGTATCAGGTATTTTTTTTTTCAAAAAACATACATAAAATGAGTGATTCAGGAAACATCATGAGATAATACAAGAACATGATAGGAAAATTATAAGAAGTAACAAATGGAAGAAATTCCAAACGAGAATTTTTCTTAGTCAAGGTAGTCATAATGTAACAATAACCTGGATACACAGCAATAAGAACCAAGAGGAAAGTGAAGAAAATGGATCAAAAGTATAGATTGAGAGAATTAAGCCATGAGAAAATTGCATTTTGATCATTTTGAATGAGCTCTTAGAGCAAGGTGAGCTGTATATTTAATGTAATCACAATGTAATCAATAATGGGAACATTGTTGAAAAGTCAGAGGGAACAGATTGTTTCCATTTTCAAGCTCTCGCAATCAATAGATGGGCAGCTATTCAAATAAAAAGCCATTATATTATTAGCTGCTATGGTACACACTAATTGGTTTTACATTACAATGTAGTAAATTTCATCAGTACATTGTGTTAGCAGAAATGCTAGCAATTATATCATATATTTTCTTAAATGCACTTGTAAAGTTCTGTTCCCTTCTCCACCTGTTCAAACTTTCTATTAGACCTGTATGCTTACGACAAAGAGTGTCTACGCACAGTATTGAGTAACTGGGTAACCATGACAACTTTGCCAAAGATGGCTCTTTGCTCACAATCGCTGCACTTCTCTCTTCAGCAGCCATAGCATTTCCACAATGAAAGGATTAAAGGTTTACTATGAATGTGCATTCTTCAGCTGTGACTATATGAACCAGTTGCCCTTTAAAGAGACACTCTGGACCCCTAAAGTACTTTAGCTTGCTGAAATGCGTTATGTGCGAAGAATATGTCGTCTTTTTCTAGTTTACAAAAAGTGCTGATTTCAATAGAAACTGGCAATTTTTAAATAACCTTGTTACACCCCTGGCTTGCAAGCAGACATCAGGAACCATTTCTTCCTAGTTTGTTTAGCTCAGTGGAGCTAAACTCGAGAGGCAGCAATTGCCCAGAACACCTGCCTTACAAAGACTTCTCATTGATATACACCAAGTTTACAAAAAATACATAATTTAATGCGTGCATGTTTTCATTTGGGTTAAATGTTTTAAACAGTGATTTTTATTTATGCATTTATTATTTGGGCAGTCCCTATTTATTATTTGGGCAGTCCCTTTAAGCATGTATTCTCTAAACAGAGTTGCAGTGATCTGCTGTAGAATTGCAGTGAACAGCTTGACTGTTTTATCCTAAATGTTGCAATTCGGATTTCAGGTCACTACCGTTTTTTTTTTTGTATTCTATTTACGTGACAGGAAAAGACATATCATATGACATACTTGTAATATATAAAAGACATGTACAGAAATTCCCACCTAATTTATATATAAGAAAATAACTGAAAAGTATAAACAGAGATGTAACAAAAAGGAAAATGCAATACACAATCAAGACAGGCTCTGATAAGATTACACACACGCACTCCCGTCCATAGCATATTTTATACAACCAGCATGATTGCGTGACATCTTGAAATTGGAGCCAGTCTTAAAATTGGACATAGAAAAAGATTGAACAAAATAAATATGTAGAAAGGGGGAGAGGCGGGGGATCCCAGGGGCATCGCAAATGCCCAACTGTAAATTATCCTTTGGAAGATTCACAAACTCATCTGACCTAGCCCAGGTTTTCTGGTAAGTTGCCGCATTGCCCTTCACTGTAGGTGTGAGCTGATTCATTATCTTATTGTGTGCTATCATGGACCTAACTTCTCTAAGCCATGGCACGCCCTGCTTAAGCCTGTTGGTTGACACTAGGCACCAACCACCTGGCAGCTAAAGTGATTTTGCCATAGAATTTTTACTTAGGCAGAACCTCTACCGGTCTAAAAAGGAGCAAGGATCCAGTCCCAATAGTCACTGGAACACTTTTTCTAGTAACAATATGATTTGTTGCCAAAACCTGCAAACTTTATGACTTTGCTGCCACCACATATGGACAGGATCCCTTGTGTCCAAACCCCCTGCAACATGGATCACTGGGGTTTTGCCAATTTTAAATAGTTTGACTGGGGTCACATACCAGCTATGTAACATTTTCTGCATAGGTTACTGCAAGGATACAGATATGGAAATGGGGGCTGCGGTCTCCCACATGGCTTCTGACATCTTCTCCTCTAGTACCTCTCCCAAGTCTGCTTCCCACTCTCTAATCTATGTTAAGTACCCCCATAGTCGAGAATTAGAGCATATGTGATATGTATGGCAGATATCAACGATTCTCAAACATCAAAAATTCTAATTAGGCTGTTTTAACTTCTTCTCTAGCTGTCTTGGAGTTGTACAAAACAAATATAATCTTTTGGGGTCACATGGACCATTCTCTGAAGTCTAAAGGTGTGTCACCCCTCCATAGATGGTTGTACCTTTAGATCACTGCATCCTCTATGCTTTTTAAAACCCCCAGCATACATCCCCAGGAGGGATACCGGAGGTATGGGGCCCATCGAGGAGGGACAGACAGGGAAAATGTAATCCTGATCAAATTCCATAGAGAAATAAAGTTCACTATGACCAGACATTGAGCCCTTAAAATTGATATTTGATAAGAATATATAGAGGTGTGGAAGGTCAGACTCCAACAAAGAAGATTCCCATCTTCGCAGCCTGGTAGGTGAGTGCCACTGCTGAGCCAGCTGAGCAACATGGCAATCAGATGCCTCTTATGATTCCAAATAAACTGATTTATAAACATCTGCAGGCTATTTAGGTCTTGTTTAAAAACCGCAACTTGGAGGGGTTAAAACAAGGAGAGAAGCCTTGGTAATACTTTAATTTCGACAAAGTGTATTCTACTGAGCCAAAAAATAGGTTTCTTTCCCCAAGTATCCATATTGTCTTTAAGTGTAAGGAGTAATGGGTTATAATTGGCCTGAAACAAGGATGTGGACTCAGAGGTAAGAGGTCATTACTGCTTTCATGTTTACTATTGACTTCAGCAGCAGTTTATTAAAACCTACTTACCTCACTCTTAAATATTGTTGCTTAAATGTAGAATGTATTGAGAGTTTGTGGATGGTAACTTGAAGTTTCTGCTACTAGTTTTTAAATTGAATAAACGTATAACTACAGTATATTGTTTTATTTCACTAATTTTGTTTCTAACCTTATTTGTACATTAACTCTTTAGATGTCTTTTGTATTGTTAATTTCAATGAATAAGTAGGTATTTTCCATTTGACATTGATTTCAGAACATAGATGATAAAATACAGAAACATGTATATTAGACTGCAGAGCAGACTAGACGCTTATGGAGAGCACTCTCGCGTCTTGTACTGAAATCCCAGGGATATACCTGGTACGTTAGCTTATCTGACCATACATAGCAGAGCAATATTTACATTGTGGAGGCTATGGCATTTGGGGGAAATTGCCTGTGTTTCCTTGCCACCAGGGTGTCTGAATTGAGGCTTTGCCACCTACATGAGTTGGAATCGAAAAGAGACAGCCACTCTTCTTTCTTTTTAGTTGAATGTATGGTATCAACATCTTGCTACCATCCCCCTTGAACGATGTGGGCTATCCCGGGCCCCCAATGAACTTACTTGCCCAACCTGTGCAGCAAGAAGGACTGCACCCACTCATCTCTGGGGCACCCTAGAGTTGTGCAAGGTGGTGGACACCCTAGTTTTTTTCACATGCAGTTACTTGGATGTAACTTAACACTGCAAGATGGTGGATGGCCATCTCCCTGACTCGCTAAGCCTGTGTCTTTCACAGAGGGCTCAACACAGCTCCATTGAAGACTACCTGATATGGCTGGATGCAGTTTTTTAGTGCTTCTGGGCAAAGTTATAAGAGAGGGAAACTGCAAATCTATCATGGCCTAGGGAAAGACACTGGAGTAGCAAGGTACTGCAGGAACTGGAGATTCCTCTTGGCAACACTCTTAAACAAGCGCCTGGTCAGCCAACCACCTGCCTACCTGGGTTGAGAGCCACCCGAGGCTTAGCCTCTTTAAACTAAACACGGCAACTACCACCCAGACCCTTCTGCTACCCACCCTTCTAGCCTCCAAGTCCGTGAACTAGTGCCACTGGTCCTTGTACAGGGCTGTGGCTGGAGGTGGGCCCTATGCAGGTTCCGTTTCATTGTTGGACCCATGGTCTTCCCTGACTGCACCCCATCTATGGGAGTCGGCTGAAACTAGTTTAATGCCCATCACCTGACATAGAAGTTCCTCTGATACTGGCAGATGTGGTCTTGCCTGCATCATTATTATTATTGCTTATTTTAATTTTACCTTGGGTGCCACAGCAATATAGAAGTTTCTTTAGCTCCAGTGGTTTAAACTTCAGCTTGTTTGCCTAGCACGTTTTACAGCAATTTCCTTTGACTAGCATGTTATACAGCAATTCTCTGTGTCTTATCAATCCTGCAGGAATTCAAATCTTGTTGATGACTAGTGATGTCGCGAACCGTTTGCGAACTTCCTGCGAACGGCTCGCCATGGTTCGCCACGAACCATTCGCGGTGAGCTCCGGTCAGCTGACACATCCCGGCCAATCTCCAGCAGACCCTCCCAGACCCTCCCACCTCCTGGACAGCATCCATGTTGAAGCTGCCTTCAACATGGATGCTGTCCAGGAGGTGGGAGGGTCTGGGAGGGGGGGTCTGCTGGAGATTGGCCGGGATGTGTCAGCTGACCGGAGCTCGCCACGAACGGTTTGTGGCGAACCGTGGCGAGCCGTTCGCGGGAAGTTCGCGAACGTTTCGCGACATCACTATTGATGACATGTTAGACTAGCCTGATTATTTTTTATACTGTTTCTTACATTACTCACCATCACGACACCTAGTGACCCAACATGCAGTGTTTGTATATGATAATAGATTAGACAACGTGTGCTGGTTCTTAGAATGGCCAGTTTAGACATTGTGAGAAAAAGAATGGTCAGGGACAAGCAGAGTCAGGGGAGCCATAAATCAGGGAAGCGAAAAACCAAAAGCCGAATCACAGGATAACAGAACAGAGAATAGTTAAGGGAAGCCGAGATCAATATACCCTTTTTATGTCTTGAATACTATAGTCACGCCTGCAAAACGTTCCAATTCAAACGTTTTGGAGGGCTACGTTGTCATCAGCATCATGATGGCACGTCGTGAAAAGGGGGGGGAGTTACAGCAGCATCAGGACCACTGTTGAGATGAGAGGGATCATGTGAAGGGTGTGTCCCAGCCTGGGCAACATAAGTTACCATGACACACATTATATAGAAACCTAAGAGTTTAATGTAAAGGTACTTAGTCAAACTTTTCTCGATAAATATGTCTATGCTTATTTACCTCTCTTGTTCTTGTGATGATGTACCTATTGCGAATTTTACTTGTTTCTCTTACATTTCATAAAAACAAAAAAGTGGCAAACTTTGCAAGGAGTTAACTCTCTTGTGCTGAGTAAATTGAGGAATTCATGTCTATGCTCATGCTACGTTTCTATAAATATGTATATGTTTGTTCTAACTCCTGCATACCTGTAATGTATTTCTCATATGCCTCAATTAATAAAAGATTGACAAATACAAATACTCAATTCGTTGTTAGTTGAAATGATTAGGAAATACCCTTCTCTTTATGAGAAAATATGTAAAACGTTGTTTGTAAGACAGCTTATTTGGAGTTTTCCACTTGTATTATTTTGTCTTAAAATTTCTACTTGTCAGCTTGTCAGTGGACTGACTATTCGGGTAAACCGTCCTGAGACAGTCAGGTGCCCAGCTGAACATCCATGCTCTTACAGAAATCACCCCAGCCAGAAAGCAGAAATCCACACACATTCCAGCAATAGGTTTCCCCTGCGATCTATCACAATATAAGTGACTCCCAACACCCACTTAAAGTTACTTCACCCTGTACCAACTACAGCATCCATACTTTCCCACACCTATTACTGCCCCTATCCCCCCTGCTGTTGCTATGGCCCATATATCCCCCAGCATCGGGTACAGCCCATATCTTTCCTGCACCCACTATAGCCTCTATCCATCCTGCACCCACCACAACCTCTATGCCCCCCATGCACACACTGCAGCTCTATGCCCTCTGCACCCATGACAGCCTCTATGCCCCATGCACCCATTGCAACACCAATCTCTCCCCTGTATCCACTACAGCACCCATTTCTCCCCTGAACCCAATACAACCCCTATCCCTCTCTGCACTTTCTATGGATCCTATCCCACACTTCCATTTCATCCACTATGACTACCAGCTACTATTTCATCCTCTGTGTCAAGCTGCACCCACTAGAACCCCTATGCCTTCCTGCACCCACAAAAGCTAATATGCCCTCCTGCACAGACACTAGAGCCCCTATGTCCCCATGCACCTACTAGTATCTCCATGCCCCAGTGCACCTACTCGAGTGCCTATACCCCATCCACCAAGTAGAATCTCTATCTCTCTGTGCAGACCTATATCCACCCACGCACATTCTGCAGCCCCTATCCTACACACACACACACACACACACACACACACACACTACAGCCTCAATATCCCCCCCACACACAATAGAGCCTCTGTTATCCATACAAACACACACAAATACACACACTACAGCCCCAGTATGCCCTAGAAGCAACAGTCTCTATCCACACACACTGCAACACAACCATCCCTATCCACTCACATACTACACTGCAAACAGCCATATCTACGCAAACCCACAAGGAGAGTCACTGTATGCATGCAATCCCACAAGCAGCATTCCCACACATGCAATACTGCATCCACCTTCCTTAAACACACACAATTATTACAATTAATTGTATAACACCAACATATTCTGCAGTGCTGTACAATAGGCAAAACCAGACAAACTATTAACTCAAATACAACATGTTGACATACAGGACACAACACCACAAACAACCTACATAAACCTACACACGCAACCCCACGGAGACACATGAGGGCTAAGGGCCTTGTGAGTTGTGAGTCCACCAAGATTGCAATCCAAAAATATAAAGATTAAAAGGTGCTGCAACATCAAACTCAGGGCTCATTTCACCAGTGTAAAAAATAAACCAATTAATATCATCACCCTTGGTGGATTTTTGCAGTGCTACGTCATTACAGGTTTTTTCTGATACCTCTCTTGCAATGACCAGACAATCAATGATTTATTTTTTAAATACTAGAGAGAGACCAACAGAATAAAGAATATACATAACGATAGGAGTAGGAAATAATCTTTGTGTGAAGCAAAGTCAAGTCAAAATCAAGATTATTACTGTACAGTAAAATAATGGCACTAAAACTATTTAATTTAAGGCCAAAATAGCTGAATTGGAAAAAAATAGCTATTCTAATAGCTCAGTTACTTTAGTCTAAAATGTTAAATTCATTGAGAGTGATTCGTGTTATTGTTTTTTTTAATAAAAGTGAAAAAAAAAAACAATTACTCACCAGTTTTCCCTGCAAGGAATAT
This sequence comes from Pelobates cultripes, assembly GCA_933207985.1. Taxonomy (NCBI): domain Eukaryota; kingdom Metazoa; phylum Chordata; class Amphibia; order Anura; family Pelobatidae; genus Pelobates; species Pelobates cultripes. The sequence goes on along the minus strand of OW240920.1, from coordinate 77,850,630 downwards.
GCCAAGAACAATAAGAAATTCCATTCCTGCTACTATCCAGTGACACTTTCTCTCTGAGTGTGAAAACTCTAACAGGACGAAAGCAGAAATGCACTTCCTTTTTAGTGTCATCTTCCATATTATTTGGAATGTTTGTTGCTTATTTTGTTCACTTCCCTTTTAACTAAAAGGCACATGAATACCAAAACAATCAGTGTGAGTGAGATTGCCACACTTTGTAATGATGAGGTAAGCAAAGAAATAAATAGAACATTGTGCTTCTCTTTTAGTATGTGCTCTTTTGCTCTTTATGGATAATTTCAGGCATGAGAATGCATTGGAGTCCATATAGTGGATTAATATTGGGCAAATCACCCCCTTTCCTTCCAGTTTGCATTTCCTTTGCTTTAAAAGTGTCAGTATCTATACACATTATGGCTTTGCCTCTGCTTGGAAGATTTTCTGTTAACAATTTTCCAAGAAAGCACACATTAAATCACAAAGTTTTGTAAAGCTAAACATTGCCAACTGTTACTGGGAAGTCCCCCCAATTAAAATGAACAATGGAGACTTAGCATAACCCCTTGCCCTCACACAGGTGGGTGTGCTAATCAGTGGCATACTAAGAAGGGGGTGAGAAGGAGTGGTCCGACCCAGGAGCCCATCATTAGGGTGGTGCCATTCAGGGGTGGACTGAGCGGTCGGGCACTTCTTCCTGGTTGAGTAAGGGGGCCCATCACTTTAGCCCTTCCCTCCAGTGGCAGGGCTAGTTTTTCTTCCCTCCTGAATGGCCACCTACCTGCAGGCACCTTGCTCGTGGGAGTGCTGCATGGTAGAAGATTCTTGCAGAGCGGTGTGCACCAAGGGGACTGCTGGGAAATTTCTACACTGCTTTTCCAGGTCCATCGCACACAATGTACTGCTAATAGAACCAGGATATGACGTCATCACAGACCCGAGAACAGTACAGAACAACAGGCAGTAACCGGAAAACACCACAGAAGCCACACAGAGAGATGGACACAAGTCTATTCAGGAAGTAACAGGTCTTTTATTTACACACCGATCTGGTCTCAGATGAACTCCTGTTCAAAAAATATCTGAGAGGCAAAGCACAGATTGCAGAAGCTTTTTGTTAGCAGCATATCCCCTCCCATACAGTATAACCCCTCCTATATTCCTCAGACCAATCAGCAAACAGGATATTCAGTATCACCTTATATGGGCAGACCACATAGGTTGTTAAAGACAAAGAAATTTGCTTTCCACTTCCGTACATGCTCAGTACACTGATGACTCATCCAACTGTTTGTAATCAGATACTAATTAGCATATGCCATGTGGAGATTTCGGTCTACTAAATTTTGACCATGCTGGAATCGCATCACATTACCCCCTTTGATGCCTTTGATATAACATTATTCCAGATGCATCACCAATCATAATCTAAGAAACCCTACTCAAGTAACCATGAACCAGTACAGACTTGTAATCATTCTAACTTAACTTCGTGCTCTCTCAACATTCCTCATCCTGATTATTCTCTCTCTGGGCTAGGGGTTCATACTTCCAGACAGCCATTACATGGGCAGCTGTCTTTCTTTCTATAGTGCTCTCCATAACACTACGTATAGACCTGACCACTAGTGGGATTAGACAGGGCAGGAGGAGGCATAAGAATATAATAAACACTACTACTTCTACTAATGCTTTAATCCCACCTAACTGCTCATACCAACTCCCGAACCAACTATTTGGATTATACCCATTCCAGATCTGAGTAGGTAGGTATATGTGTCAGTTTAACCATGTGACTGGCAAGATCAACCACTGCCTGCCCCTCATCATCTATGTTCAGACAACAATTACTAAGGTTAAACTATCCGCACACACCTCCTTCTACTGCCAGCAAATAATCAAGAGCCAACCTATTTTGGTAAATGGCTGATCTCATACGGGTATTCTGCTTAGCTAAAAGGTTGATTGCTTGCGCTGTCTCATAAATGATAATCTCAACCACCGTCTGTAGTCTTATAATATGGTTGAGCATATATATTGGGGTTCCATATCCGTATGTACCATCTTCTGCCCAAGTAGCAGGTCCATAGTAATTAATGATACGTTGGGGAGGCCACTCGTCATCTTCCCAACTACCTATGTTCAATGATGCTCGTTTCTTTTTATGATTCACATCATAGACCTTAACTCCCAAGGTCTCTCCTGTTTCAATAGGCAACAAGAAGAAGGATGGTTTGAGCATACCTAGCACACATGCCCCTTCCCAATCTTGTGGTAACTCTGAATATGCCTTCTTACCACAAATCCAGTACAAATTCACTGGAGCTCTCCAATTAGATGTAGCAGATAGCTCAAACCATACCTCTTTCAAATTGGTGTAATTGGCAAACGGATTAGTAGGTTCCGAGACATTTGAAGCTGACCACCAAGTAGTATTGTGAGTACTAGCATTATAGGCCTTCGGTCCCAAACATGTTAACTCGCCAACAGGTGTATTATACAGTGGCCCTTTCCTGGCTAAACATACATGACATATAATAGATGTTTTTAACTGCCACTCTGATTTACCTCTAGTACTTACTTGATGATCCGACTGAGAAGGCATCTGTTGTTCATCTGTCTCAGAACCAGGGTACCAAAACTCTTTTGCTTCCCATGGCCATTGATCTCCCATATTAGTACCTCCACATACAAAACAGTTAGTTATATTAAGACTACCCGCAATACTCTCAGCCAAATCAATAAACAGGTTCTTAACATTATGGGGAATTTTATCCTCAACACTCATCTCCTCATAGAAGGAATGAAAAACCTGATGAGTTTGAATAGCTATCGTCTCAGTTTCAAGACCTACATATATTATAGTCCCTGGATCTACTCCTGTACCATGTATCTGAAACCCAAAAAGATTCCCAAACTTGTCAATGAAGTGCTCTGGATTAGAAATGGTCATTTGCATGGGGTTACACTCCATAGTTTTACAATACAGTGTAGTGGGCAACCTTTGGATAATCATATCTTGATCTAAGTTTTTTCCCCAGGTTGCTCACCCTGACATGACCAATATGGGCAGAAGTTAAAATCTCTATTTGGGCAATCAAGATCAGTAGATCTTTTGCTGGGACATGAATACTTATCATTAAACCCATAAGTTCATTCCCATTTAAGATTACCGCATACATTCCAGGGTTTTTTGCTACCCGAGATCGCCTTACAGCAATAATAGAATACCCACAGAATGTATGGTGTTTATCAAAGTCCTATTTATCAATGTCCCCTGACAGTTACTATTTCGGATTACCAACCAAATTGTATAGGGTTGGAATTGGGGATCGAAACACTTAGGCTCACCTGATATTGGTCGACACACTATAATCGGTATCTAAGTACCTACACCTATACACAGATCCTCTACATTCATATTGTGAGTGCCAAATAAAAGTTTGGGATATTTGGTTACCTGTTTTCGTAGACTTAATACAACTAATGCAGCTTGGAATATCCTCACCTTTACCTTCCTGAAAAATGATAAAAATACTAAAACACAATTAAGCACATCATTCTTGTGATCCTCATCCTGTTCTTCGACCATGCGATGGCACCTCAGCTTCCCACTTGTGAGGGCTGCAAGGAATGTTGTCCTTCTGATCCTCACTTACCTTCACAGAGGTCCCTTTGAGACACTGACTATGACAAGTAGGCAGGTGGTCAGGCTTTATTATGGCCATCAAAACACCTACTTGATGATCTCTGTAGACTTTTAACTAGAATGTCCCTATATCCCCTCGTACTTTTTCTCACGACACGTTCAATCCAACTGGGTTATGCGCTTCAACCGGATCTTGCAAGGATTCTCAGGATCTGGAGTAGCTTGCCAGGAATCTGCCGCTGGTTTACCCCTAGAGTGATAGATCCAAGGAGTCACCTCTGCCACCTTTACAGCTGTTGGGGTAGATAAAAGAATAACATACAAAGGCTAACAGGATATACCCCAAGTTTAACTCAATATGTATCAGTGGGATGTTACGAGCAAGTCCTGGAGGATTACTTTCTGCCTATACTCCTGGAACATCAAATAAAGTTCCATCACTCTTAGGGTTTGCATTTGTCATTACAGAATAAAAACGCCATTCTTCTTCTTTTGGCACCAATACCGCTATCATGCCAAGATTTATTAAACTTCAGAGACGTTGATCCATTAGGTAGAAAAGTTATCGGAGCTTGAAGCTTTGATAATAGATCTCGTCCTAGAAGTTGAACTGGACACTCCGGCATATATAGGAACTGGTGCTTAACAAAATGGCCTCCTAGAATGCAAGTACGACTCCTGAGAATCGGTCTAGCAGCGCTTCTCCCAGTAGATCCTATCACAGTTACAGTCTTTATGGGTCTAATAATAAAACTTAGCTTTTAATATATTTATACCTAAAATAAAACCTTATAACAAGAAATATTAAAATAGGGTAAGCAGTCCTACTTCTGTCTGTTGTAAATGGTCATTAGTATTTTATACAATGTAAGTCAATGTAACTCCCGAAGATGACCAGTAGGTGGCCCTTGAGTGCTTCTAAGGTAAATTAAGCATCTCGGTTTGTATTTTAGTAAAGGGGGATATCCAGTAACCAAAAAAAGGATAAAAGTGTATTCTGGCGTCTTATACCATTGATCATTTCTTCCAGTTGTATTTTAGACTGTTACTGTTACTGAAGGCACACAGGGTTCAGTAGTTGTAGTGTTATTTCAGTGATTTTGGTACAATGTCATTGTTGAGAATTATCTAATCCAATAGACTCAGTTACTGTTATTAAGAATTCTCCTCACAATTTAACTGTTAATAAAATTCAATGCTAAAATACACCCGTATCAAAAGGGATTCAGTTCAAAATACAAAGAACCAGTGGGGGTTGGTACAGAAATAGGAGAGCTTGAAACAAAAGAGTTAGGTATGTGGGTAGGCGGGGACAATAGAGCAAGCTATACCAGTTTTTACTTGGGAGGAAGAGTGGGGGAGTAGCTACTCTGGCACTGAAAGATATATAAGGGGGTTGGTAATCAGATGCAAGGTGGTGGGGTCCAAACTAAGTGGAATTAAGGCCTTAGTGGACAAACTACCATGTGGCTCTATTGTTCCTTATGGCATATCTTGATCCAATTAGGCTGTCTCTCAACAATCTGCTTCCAACCATCAACACACAGAAACCAATCATAGAATTCCGGCCTACTAGTTACAGCCACATGTACATGCTGCACTAAATTTATGTCAAGACTGCCACATGGAGGCCACCAGGATAGGCCATTTCCTACTACACAGTGTAGTCAATCATTTTGGGGTCAGCTTTACACAATAATCGCAAGCAGTATATCCCTTGGAAATATCTTTAACATACAGGACAAGGGATTAACGATCTTTGAATCAGACACACCCATACTGTCAATGGAGTATCTGATTCAAGCACACAACAAGTATTCAAACACACTTCCAATGGTCACACCCGTTTCCTTAGCAACAGCACCACATGGCACAATTACTAGGCCCAAACACACACGTGCACGCACACACAGGATCCTCACACACTCAACAATATCATGACGTCACACACACACACAAGTACAAGTCAAAAAGTCTCACCAAACACTATATACTCATCACTGTAACTATTAATCAAACCATACAACTATCCACACTATGAATCAACCTAAACTAAGTGAGTACATAACATTTCAACAATTTCGTCTCTACAGTCAGTGGTTATGGTATGGTTAGCAATTATTATACAGTTTAGACAATTATGGTTTTAAAGTTACATGGTCAGTTAGTAATAGTTAAAGTGTTACACATACAATGTTAAACAGTACTTTTTAGTATTTTTCACGCAATATCAGTAGTTATGGTACAAGTCAGTGGTTATTGTACCAATCAGTGGTTATGGTACCGTGCGCTATTTTACACTATACACACAATTTACACGTCCCCTAAACGGCATAGCTCAAGCTTTTTAGCAGGACATACATTTTCACCAATTCCAACTTATTTTACAATCTTTACAACAAACCCAACTATTTTAACTAGCCAGCACCTCGAGAGCTATCAAACAGAATATACACCAGAATTCGATTAGTCTACGCTGCCCAGGCACCTCGATCTAGTGGACAGAATTTACACCAGGATCCACTAGTCTATATATTCTATCTATGGTCTAGTGGCGGAATTTACAGGACACACTTAGCCAAGATAGTGGGAGAGCTAGCAGACGAAATATATACCAGGATCTGCTTAGTCTTGCCGGTATCCCCTGATCTAAGGACTGAATTTACAACAAGATTCCACTTAGTCAAGTCAGGATACCGGTGTCCGGCTGAAGATATTTGTAATGGTATTTATTAATTAATGACTTTATATCATAAAGAAAGCATATTTAGTGTAATGCTTTGGGGGCACCACTAGGGGGAGTGTGTAGGAAGACATGTGCTTCTGGCAGTGACATCACAGGCCAGCCTACTTACACTGAATAAAACCAGATGGAGGAGAAAACTCTGTCTCTTTGCCTGTACCTGACTGAACCTAAGATGTAGTACCAGCTCTGACTTAACCCCAGCCAAAGGGCTGGGGCCTTGTAAGTAAAATGTTGTGTAACATGTAGCAACCTTTTGTAAGTAATATGTTGTAGTTTTGTATTGTATCATAATTGTAGTAAATTGACATTCTGCTAGCATCTGTTTATTTGTTATAGTTATATTAAATTGTATTGTATCATAATTGTAGTAAATTGACATTCTGCTAGCATCTGTTTATTTGTTATAGTTAAATTAAATATACATTTAATATTACAACGTTTTGTGTATTTTCTATCCACATATTCGACCATAATACCATGAATTATAAAAATATTAATGTTGTTCCGTATTGCTTAATTATTATGTATTAAGAGATTAATATTCATATTTAGGTCACGACCACAACATTTGGCGTAGTCGGCAGGATTATGCTTGAATATTGGGGAAAATATAAATGTTATGCATTTTGCTTAACTAATACAGTAAATTGTCTGTCTGTATACAAATGAATAAATGAATGATGATTTGGTTTTAATGGAATGAATGCAGATAGCAAATATGGATTAGATATTTGTTTTTAATGTATCTCTTGCTGTAGAACATAGTGATGAATTATTGTGTTGCTTGTTACCAATCTTTGGTCATTTGTATATAGGAGAAAACTTATATATATTTTACCTTTTGTCTGACCATGTGGATTTTAATCCACCATTGACCACATGGTGTGAATGAGTTGAGGCCTAGTTTCATTGTTTGCTACCATTTGCATAGGAAAAGACTTTTCACTAAACTAGTTCACCAGGTTTTATTGCAAAATTTGACCCTGTTTGTGTACTAATTTACATTTGTTTGGCATTCATGGATTTGTCTAGTAAATTAGTAGTTAAGAAAAAGATACGTTTAGTAAAGCAGATTCAGTGAATAATAGATTTATGTGTGCGTATACACAGAATATTAGTATAAATATATATATGATTTTGACTCATGAAGGAGAGACCACCTTTTTAACAGCTGTGTGACCATGCTTTTCAGCTACAGCTGGGGAGAATTTGTCCTTGTTGGGGGTGGGTAGTCTTGCCTGTATGAGAAAAAATAAACTGCATTGTTTTGTAAATGTAATTGCCTAAGCTAATCAATTTGTGGAGTGTTTTTCAGCTTTATTATCCAGGACTAAGGAATTACTGGACATATGCAGGAACTGGTAACAAATGAACTGAAAAAATGGTAAAATAATTCCTTTATCCTATTTAGTCTGAATATTTTAACAAGTTAGCATTTTTAACAAAGTAAGTGTAGGGGCTCAGATTAAGATTTATATTATTTTAGAAGCCATCTATAACTGATTTTAATATTTCCATGCTTTGAATTAGGGTGTATCTGCCTAGCGGGTGAACCTCCATAACGTGGGCTGTGATTTTAGTTACAGTAGCGGGTGGGGAACCTGAGCTAGGGGGTATTTAAACGTGTCCGGATAAGGGGGAGCATACCCAATAGTTGTTGTGCAGTTCTATCCTGTATTATTATTTGAAACCCTGTATTACTTATAAGTAGCGTTTTGTAACTTATTTGTAATTGTTTATATATATTGCTCTGGGAAAGGGATAGGCAAAATCTCTGAGAGACCAGGAAATATATTTTAAAAAAAGGGCGTATTACACTAGTGGTAGGGTGGCCTATCATGACCATAGAGACCCTTGGTGACTAGTTTTTGTTGTATATTGCCCTGGGAAGGGGATACGCTATTTAATAGAAATTCCTGAGAGACCAGGAAATATACAATAAGTGATACGTGAGTGTACTGGTTAAATTGCAGACATATTGGCCCAGAACCTTTAATCGAGCCGGAAAAGAGGCTGCTGTATGTTTGCTCCTCTATAATTTTGCGGGGGCGGTCACCCCCATGCGGAAAGCCACTGCCATCACAGGGTGGTTAGTTGTGCAGGCCCTTAGCCGCGAGGTGCAAGCATGTCTGTGGAAAGGCTAGGAATTAATAGGAAGTCACTCATAGCTGTCAGAAGTGTTGAACTTTGAGACATATTGACCTATATCCTTTCAGAGGCGGAAGAGGTGTTGTGGTTCACTCCTCTATAATTTAACCAAAGGGTGGAGAGTTATTAAACATGTTTAGGTTGGCTAGAAATGTGTTTCCTGAATTGCAGAGAAGATGCAGAAAGCAGCTATTAGCTTATTGTTTTTTAAAGGACCACTATAGTGCCAGGAAAACATACTCGTTTTCCTGGCACTATAGTGCCCTGAGGGTGCCCCCACCCTCAGGGACCCCCTCCCGCCCGGCTCTGGAAGGGGGAAAGGGGTTAAACTTACCTTTTTCCAGCGCTGGGCGGAGAGCTCTCCTCTCTCCTCCTCCTCTCCTCCTCCCGGCTGAATGCGCACGCGCGGCAAGAGCTGCGCGCGCATTCAGCCCGTCGCATAGGAAAGCATTTTAATGCTTTCCTATGGACGCTTGCGTGCTCTCACTGTGAAAATCACAGTGAGAAGCATGCTCTAGTGGCTGTCAATGAGACAGCCACTAGAGGATTAGGGGGAAGGCTTAACCCATTCATAATTATAGCAGTTTCTCTGAAACTGCTATAATTATGAAAAAATGGGTTAACCCTAGAAGGACCTGGCACCCAGACCACTTCATTAAGCTGAAGTGGTCTGGGTGCCTAGAGTGGTCCTTTAAGAGCCTTGTAAAAAAAAAAAAAAAAAATTAAGAAAGTTATCTTGTTGAAAAAAATTGTTTATAAAATGAAAAGCTGAAGGAATGTGTTTACATGTCTGTGTGTGTATATATATATATATATATATATATATTCTAAGTAAAATATTTGCAGTATACGCTATAAGTGACTAGGAAAGTAATCCTGATCTGTTTCCTAACCTTTTCAGATGTAGCAGAAACCAGAGGTGGACATTGGAACACAGATAGAATATCAGATGGAGACCAGTGTTTAAATGTTGACCTTTGATGAGCTATTGAATGTTTTATTTTATTGTCTATTTAACATGTCTATGCTATGATTTTGTGCATACTATTCTCTTATTTCTAGTGATTGTATTGCAATTGAAACCCTTATGTATTATTGTTGTATGTATGTATGTATGCTTGCCTGGGAAAGGGGGGAATTGACCCATAGGGACCAGGGGGTATTTTTGTGTAAACCAAACTGGGGTGGGAGGGCTCTAACGAGGGAACCCCATTGTCCAGTAGGTACTTGATTTGTGTCTGTGTAAAGTGCATGAGTGGTTGCAGTTAAAAAAAAAACAAAAAAACGGAAGAATGATAAGAGGGATAATAGAAAGTAGGCATTTTGGGTTATCTATACATGTTTAAATAGAAGGGTGGTAAATAGGAATGTAATTGTTTTGGTTAATGTTTAGATTAAATTGGTTAAATACAGCAGTGATAACGAGTGTTTCGATTAAATTGGTAAATGCAGCAGTAATAACGAGTGTTTGGGTTAAATTGGTAGATACAGCAGTGATATTGTGTTTATCTGTGAATCAGGAGTGTGCTGGATGTGAAGAGAGGTGTGTAGGTATTTATCCAAACGCCATAGGAAAAAAATATGGTTAAGACACCACAATCAAATGGTACTTGTGATGATTGGCACAGTTATTATTTATGTTTGTGTTCGTCATTGCCTGTGTTTTCATTCAAGAACTTTCAAGCAAGGATATTTTAAGCAGAAGAAGAAGAAGCACTGGACACTATGCTCAACTGTTGCTGTAAGGAGAAAAAATATTGCAGCTAAGAGTGGTGAGAGTCGGAACAAAATGCATCAGGAGCAGGAAACTGTTACGTCAAGGTGTTTAATGGAATAAAGAAAGAAAAAACAAAACAATGTGACCACAAACACACAAAAGTCCTTGATCACATGAACTGTTTCATTCATCCCTGTCTCCATGCGTATGTTCTATGAGACTGTCGAAGAATAGAGTATCCAGTTTCCAGGACTAAGGTTTGTGAAAATTCCAGGCACACAGACCAGCCAGAGGCTACAGAAATCGAGTCGGTCTGTGCCATGATTCATAGGTGTTATGAGTTTGTGGTGTCTAATACTATATTAAGCTCCAAAACATATGCTCACATGAACACAATATCATTGGTTAATCTAATAAAACATGGTTTGAGTTGTTCATTATTATAAGGGTGGGTATGTGCCTATTTCCCAACTGGTAATGCATGTGCTCAATGGTGAACATTTATATAAGCAATAAAATGTTAATGGGTAATAATTAATGGGTAAATGGGTATCGTTCTTCAAAAGGTGGGTTTTGTTATAGGGCAGGTAGTGTTAAAATGGGGAAGATTCAAAATGTACTGGTTTTATAAATGCTTGTTTTATGACATAAGTCAAAGGGTGGTTTGTAATGGTATTTATTAATTAATGACTTTACATCATAAAGAAAGCATATTTAGTGTAATGCTTTGGGGCACCACTAGGGGGAGTGTGTAGGAAGACATGTGCTTCTGGCAGTGACATCACAGGCCAGCCTACTTACACTGAATAAAACCAGATGGAGGAGAAAACTCTGTCTCTTTGCCTGTACCTGACTGAACCTAAGATGTAGTACCAGCTCTCACTTAACCCCAGCCAAAGGGCTGGGGCCTTGTAAGTAAAATGTTGTGTAACATGTAGCAACCTTTTGTAAGTAATATGTTGTAGTTTTGTATTGTATCATAATTGTAGTAAAATGACATTCTGCTAGCATCTGTTTATTTGTTATAGTTATATTAAATTGTATTGTATCATAATTGTAGTAAATTGACATTCTGCTAGCATCTGTTTATTTGTTATAGTTATATTAAATATACATTTAATATTACAACGTTTTGTGTATTTAATATCCACATATTCGACCATAATACCATGAATTATAAAAATATTAATGTTGTTCCGTATTGCTTAATTATTATGTATTAAGAGATTAATATTCATATTTAGGTCACGACCACAACAATATTTTACACCAGAATTCAGCCTGACCCAATCATCTATATTAGACGGGCTGTCTACAGAACATCTAATTTCCAGTGTACTTCTTCCCTTCATTTTGAAGGGGGCAGTCAGATTACCGGTTCCAGATACAAACCCCTTGTGGGTCTACCATCTAACTGTCTTACCTTTAAGTTCCTGGACCTGGGTTCATACTCATCGACGGGACACCCCGGTACTCACTGCACAGAAGCTGATGATCTCCTGGACAACAGGCCAGTGGCGCCAAGACAAAAGGAGGTCCACGCAGTAGAAGTCCAGGGGTGCTGCCATGGAAGAGTTGGTAAAAGTTTACCCTCTCAAATCTCTGCACAGGCTTCCGTGCGATAAGATTCCCGGCCAATGCACCAGAAATGTTACCGGAAAACACCGCAGGAGCCACACATAGAGAGATGGACACAAGTCTATTCTGGAAGTAACAGGTCTTTTGTGCACACACCGATCGGGTCTCAGATGAACTCCTGTTCCAAAAATATCTGAGAGGCAAAGCACAGATTGCAGAAGCTTTTTGTTAGCAGCATATCCCCTTCCATATAGTATAACCCCTCCTATATTCCTCAGACCAATCAGCAAACAGGATATTCAGGATCACCTTATATGGGCAGACCACATGGCTTGTTAAAGACAAAGGAATTTGCTTTCCACTTCCGTACATGCTCAGTACACTGATGACTCATCCAACTGTTGGTAATAAGATACTAATTAGCATATGCCATGTGGAGATTTCGGGCTACTAAATTTTGACCATGCTGGAATCCCATCACAGTAGCTGGACAGTCAGTAAAGAGAGATCTCTTCAGCTTCCCACTGGTCACCAGGGATGAGTATCCACTTCAACTCTCCCTGTCAAGGTAAGAAGAAGAAGCTGGATAGACCCCAGTGTTAAAAAAATAAAAATAAAAACACTATTGGAGGTGGAGCCTAACACCCATGCTAACCAGTTGCACAATAAATGCTCTAAAATTACGCTACTAGCCGACTTACACCCTAAAAAGGGACTGCTAAAACATCCTGGGAACTAGTGAAGTTCGCAGTGGCTGTTTTATCAGTGTCCCAGACCGGTGGCTTACCGGGGCAAACCCACAGCCTAGAAGAAGCCTAATCACAGTTGGTGAGAAGGAGGCAGCCAATCCCTTAACATCCTACTTCCTAATACTTCCAAGGTCTCCCCTTCATTCTCTTTTTCCCCCTGAGGGACATCCCGGTACTTTCTATCCGTGCTGTGGTGGCGAAGTTCCAACTGCCTATCACCAGAAACATTAATCCCCCTGTCTGCACAATGATGGACGAACGTGCAGACCTGCGGCTACAAACCTGCTCTCTTTTGCACTGGACTGTTTGCCGGCATCTGGTCCAAATCAGCCAGTCGTCTTGTTGCTACAGAGACAGTCCCACTGGCACCTACCATGCCTACAACCACTCAGAGAACTTAACCTTCTGCCAAGAATGGAGATACCCACTGAAAGACCTCTACCTTGAAAGTGGCTGGGTGGTGGAAACGGAGGACACCACGATCTTGCCTGCAGAGTAGTGCTAGGAACTGAGGTCCTATCAAGCTTTGCGGTTCTGAGCCCAATCAAGCTTTGTGGTGAGACAAATCCCTTTGCAAGTCAGGCACGGATGCAGCACTTGCCAGCTCTACTTGCACTGGTGCTCCGATGGCAAAGCATTGTCATGCTGAAATGTGCTCTGTGTCTGGAGGACATAGGGTGACCTGGGATTGAATAATGATGATGCTGACCTGGTGTTATATATTTTGGTTATTAAGATTCTCCACAACAAGGAAATAATTATTTCCATCATTAATGTAAAAGGGACACAAACAACATAATCCCACATTCTGATTACAGAAATGACAAATATAAGGCAACACCTGGACCACAAAAGCATAGAGACATCACGTTTCAGATAACCACGCAATCCCCAAATTGCCTCACCTACTATAAAGGTATCAGCTTCTATCCATTGATTTAGAACCTGATCATGATGACAATTTTTGGAAAACAGTATTCATCCTAATCAGTACAGGCAACATTTCTGTATTAAGAGGAAGAAACATTAGAGGAAGGAGAGGTGGAAGAAGTCTACAAGATAGAAAGGACAAAAAGGGTCATAAAAAAAGAACTTGAAAGAGAACATGGAATATTCAATCTCTCCCATAAAGTTCTCACTTCTACACAACTATCAGTCCTAAGTAAGTCTCAAATTTGTCCCCACCCATTCCTTTAACCCCTTAAGGACACATGACATGTGTGACATGTCATGATTCCCTTTTATTACAGAAGTTTGGTCCTTAAGGGGTTAAACCCTTCCAAGCCCTTAAAGACGTTAACAAGTTAGGAAGGCCATTCTAAAGATTCTTTGCAAACAAAGATCCTGCCAAAATTATAATGATGGAAAATATAATGGCATTATCATGATAATGATGGAAAATATAAAGATTAGCATATATGATCACCACAATATAACAAGAAATACATTATTAGCCCTAAAACAGCTCCAGAAAGACGAAGAGATTATTATCAAATGACCGCTGATGCAGACAGTGGCCTAGTCATACTTCCCAAAGATATGTGTATTGCAGAAGCCCTCAAGCAATTAAGTGACACCAAAGTTTATGAGAAACTAAACTATGATCAGACGCCTCAAGTTAAATTTAAAGATAAAATTATTATTAGATTATCTTGAGAAAGGCAAATCATACAACATTCTTAACAAACATGAATTCACTTAAAGGACCACTATAGTGCCAGGAAAACACTTGTTTTCCTGGCACTATAGTGCCCTGAGGGTGCCCCCATCCTCAGGGTCCCCCTCCCGCCCGGCTCTGGAAGGTGGAAAGGGGTAAAAACTTACCTTTTTCCAGCACTGGGTGGGGAGCTCTCCTCCTCCGATCCTCCTCTTCTCCTCCCCGTCGGCTGAATGCGCACGCGCGGCAAGAGCTGCGCGCGCATTCAGCCGGTCACAGCCGGTCACATCCTATGGACGCTGGTGTGCTCTCACTGTGAAAATCACAGTGAGAAGCACGCAAGCGCCTCTAGTGGCTGTCAATGAGACAGCCGCTAGAGGAAATAGGGGAAGGCTTAACCCATTCATAAACATAGCAGTTTCTCTGAAACTGCTATGTTTATGAAAAAATGGGTTAACCCTAGCTGGACCAGGCACCCAGACCACTTCATTAAGCTGAAGTGGTCTGGGTGCCTAGAGTGGTCCTTTAATGCACTTTACCCCAAGATTCCAGTAATATACTTTGTCCCTAAGATAAACAAAATTGAGAAAAATCCTCCTGAGAGACCCTTTGTTTTAGAGTCCCTGCTATTAAACTATCCAAATACCAAAAAATATGAAGTCTAGTCTAATTATAAAAAAACTAAATCCAGGCCCTGGATAAAATGATGTGGAACTCCACCTATATTCTAGTTACAAGCCATCAAAACCGTCAAGACCAAAAAAATCTTCCAACATGCAAACACAAAAATATGAGTGATGCTTTATCACTTCCTACTATTTTCGATTTTAACAAAAACTGTAAAAGAAAAAGAAAATTACAAAAAACAAAAGACCTATGGAAGAATCTGCAAAACATTTTTTCCAATGAGCACAGCATATCACATTTAGAGGAGTTCCAAATAGTAAACCAATATAGAAAATGTGACAATAAAATGAATTCACTATGCAATTACACTGGCTTGTATAAATGTTTAAAAGTGTATAGTATGTAAATCTACTGATATCACGACAAATAAAGTCTCCCATTTTACAGCTAATAAAAAAACATACAATTAAGAATTTAATCACATGTACTACTAACAATGTCATACCTCATGAAATACATAGCGTAACACTGTCACAATATAATTAGAGTCATTCAAAACCATACGTTGTCAAAACATTTTACTGTTCACAATAATAATCCCAAATTTTTAAAAGTCATTGGAATATAAATGCAAACTATCCTAGAGAGTTGGACATATGGAAAGATGCTTTGTAGAAATTAAATGAATTGAGTTTTTAATTTTAAAATTCTTGAACCTAATAGTCTTAATGCAGAATTGGACCTACACAACTTTTTCTAAAACTTTTTTTTAATATTCCTAGTATTTTAACTTGTTGATATTTTTGCCCATTAAAAGAACACTATAGTCACCTAAATTACTTTAGCTAAATAAAGCAGTTTTAGTGTATAGATCATCCCCCTGCAATTTCACTGCTCAGTTCACTGTCATTTAGGAGTTAAATCACTTTCTTTCTGTTTATGCAGCCCTAGCCACACCTCCCCTGGCTATGATTGATAGAGCCTGCATGAAAAAAAAAAACTGGTTTCACTTTCAAACAGATGTAATTTACCTTAAATAAGAGGAAGAAACATTAGAGGATCTAAATTGAATCTCTAAATTGAACTTTAATCACATATATTGCAGGGTCTAGGAAGCTATTAACATAGCAGGGGATAGGAAAATCTTAATTAAACAGAACTTGCAATAAAGAAAGCCTAAATAGGGCTCTCTTTACAGGAAGTGTTTATGGAAGGCTGTGCAAGTCACATGCAGGGAGGTGTGACTAGGGTTCATAAACAAAGGGATTTAACTCCTAAATGGCAGAGGATTAAGCAGTGAGGCTGCAGGGGCATGTTCTATACACCAAAACTGCTTCATTATGCTAAAGTTGTTCAGGTGACTATAATGTCCCTTTAATGATATCTTAACATTTAGCTTATGTTATGTGGTTCGCTGTTGGGCTAGGTAGGGCTAAGCTTTTGTCCTGTGTTGTGTTTCCGTGTGTCACATCCTGTTCCTGGCTGTGGATCATTTCTGGCAATGGCTTCTGGTACCCAGTACTCTTTTTTCAATTCTTGTTCAGTTTTTCTTGGTTTTTCTGGTTTTCTATTCCATGTCTGGTTTTCTTTATGCTGGGTTTTCTTGGTTCATTCCTGTATTCCGTTTCTGGAATTCCCAGTCTCTTGGATTCCTTTAAATGTTTGTTTTATGTTGCCACACCCGTTCCTTTTCCATTAATCCTTTTGTTTCAGTTGTTTCCTGCAGGCAGTTGCTCAAGTTCTCTGCCTTTTCTAACTCTGCTGTGTGTGTTTTATTATTGTTTATTTAGTCATGCATATCTGGGTAGATAGGACCCACCTTAATTGGAGGACTTTGACGCAGTTGGTGGGCTGCATACATCTTGGCCATTTATGTATGTCTAAATCTCCAATGTTTATTACATATATAGTACTTAGTTATGTCTCCTCTTGTTTTGCCTTGTATCTCTGGTCTTGTTTTATTTTGTCTTGTATTCCCAGTTCATGTACAGTCCTGTCCTGTTCTTGTTTTCCTCATGTCTTGTGTACATGTTCTGGGTTCTGCTTTTTGTCCTGCTCCTGTTCTGGGTTCTCCTAGTTTTGTCTTGTTTTCTTGTTTGGTGTCTATCCTAGCCTGACCTAGTTTCTGTACTGGATACATGTCTGCTGCAGAGCTTCCCTATCCAGTTCCTGGGAGGTCTGCGTATTATCATCTGGCACCTGGGATCCACAATAGCTGCATCAGGGCCCTGGCATGTGGCTGCACAAATGCTGTTGCTCAACACTAGGGGGCGTGTGGTTACCCTGCACCAGGCCCTGATTATCCATTTTCACACAGTGATTCCTAATATCAAGTATAGGCATATTGGGTCCCGGTCATCGGGCCGTCACCCCTGACACCGTGTTCGTTCAAGCCATGGGTTCCAGATTATGTCTAGTAATTGTGCTTTTTTATGGGAGTCCGTAGACAATTTTTCATATAGGTAGTATTGTTGTATTTTCGCAACAAGTTCTGTTTCAGAGGGGCAGTGGGGCTTTTTCCATCTAATCGCTATTATGTTTCTGGCAACTAGGATAATTAAGGCTGCAACCTTTTTTGATGCTAGAGCCTACATCTTAGGGAACAGTAGGAGCAATCTTGTTTAGGGTTGAAAAGGAAGATCTGCAATTTTGAGCTCTTGAAGCAATCTCTGCACACTCTCCCAAAGGGGCTTTACATTGGGGCATTTCCACCATATGTGCATTATGTTGCCATTATGTATGCCACATCTCCAGCACAGTGGCGTCACGTTGAAATAAATTTTGTTTAACCGGTATGGTGTGAGGTACCAGCGGTACACTCATTTTTTGTGAGCCTCTAGATGGGAGTTATATATATTTATATTTCAAAATATGAAATCAGTTCAGTTCTTTCAGTTTAACAAACTTTCATTTAGCCTCCACTGGCTTCTGTTTTTAAAATCGTAATCATTATGTAGTGTAACCGTGACTGGATTCGACTATGTCACTGTTTCTATCTCACAACATTGTATTCAAGGGAGGTCAGGGTTGTACATCATGTATCCATCAATTTGTGAATACAAATTGTTGACCTGGGAATAGTATGTATATTTACGTCTAGTGGGATGGCAGGTGCGTCAAATGTCACATAGCTTAAATGACATTAGTAGCTTTGCATTATCTCCTTAATGTGTAGAAATCTGAGGTACATCTGAGGGTAGGATAGAATCTAATTTAGGGTTAAGCACATTATAATTTGGTGAATAATCACTAGCTATAGTGTAAATGTTATTATTATTATTAGATCAGGCGAGAATTATAAATCTGCCTTGAGTATCACATATGTGAGAGATGCAGTCAACCACTAAGTACCTGTAGCAGACGCCATTCCCCTATGTTTGGTTGTCTGTTCCCTCCTTGTTCGTCTCCTGAAAGACTTGTGTGTGGTCACTTTTTATGTCCCAGTGAACACTGACCTCCCCTGGCTGTTAACCACAAATTAACAACCTGACACCTTCAGTTGAGTGCTTTCCCCAGGTGGCCGCCTTTTATATAACCAAACGCACGTAGTCCAGAGAATGGCAGCAATTTTGTCTCCCGAATGCAGGCAGCGGTACTTGATTGAACACCTGGAACTGTTTTCGGCCTTGCGTTTCCGCGAACCCAGGCAAAGATGGTGTCATGATCTTGTGCAGGTTAGGGATGAGACGTAAACTGGGGGTAATTGCAGGGTCTTTCATAGATATCTTAGACATACTTGTAAACACAGGATATCCTATAATTGTAGATATAGGAAGTATAATAGAAGATAAACCTATAAGAGAATATCTGGGTATAGGTTCTATATACAGAAGAAATAGGAAGACAGGATATAGGCAATATGCCCCAGAACAGTATAAGAAAACAAGTAAACAGAACTAGTCAGAAATAAATATAAATACATAATTAGGTTTGCAGTTGTTCAGTATTTTTATTTAAGGATTATATAGTATGTGATAAAGTGAAGGCAGATAGGCCTTTTAACCCCAGGGGAAGTATGTGTAGTTTCTGTGTTGCACAACACAAAGCTTTGCTTAGTTATGGGCCCCTGGGGTGGAGCATTTGGAGAGAAGGGTGGGCCAATGCTCCACTCCACAGTTTAGTGGTTTTCTGGGGAGACATAGATCCAGGCCAGGGTTTTTTGGATCGTCTCCAACCCACTGCTCAGCTGCAGTTAATGAGCTATTGCAGTGGAAATAAACTCCTCCCTGCTAGGCAGGTGGAGGAGAGGGATTGCTGGCTTCCTCCTAGGAAGCAGGTAGGAGAGAGAGGCTGTTCTCTCCAGATAGTCAAGGAGACTAGGCACTTGGAGTGCAGAAAGGAAGCAGTCAGGGCAAGGCTGGCTTGGAGCACTGGGAGTGCAGAAAGGAAAGCAGTCAGGGCAAGGCTGGCTTGGAGCACTGGGAGTGCAGAAAGGAAAGCTACAGGCTAGTTAGCAGAGTGTTGCTTTCTAATAAGGTTGGTGCAATATTGTTTTGTTTAGTTTAACCCTGAGAGATAGGGAACCTAAAGTGAGTCAGTGCTCAGACGAGCTAGGTTTTTGTTTAAAGGGAAACCTGTTATATTTATGTTTTTTTCATTTACTGCTGTATCCTGTGTGGATTTGCAAATAAAGTGCCTGGAATGAAATTGCATTGAAAGACTGTGCATGTTTTTGCCCTAGAGGACCGTGCTACCTGCAAACAAGGATCACAAGTAGAAGTAAGTTCTTTGTGCTGGATGCAAAGTAGATTGGAATATAAGTAAATCCGAGGAAATAGTAAACATATCTACAAAGTAAATGAAAGACCAGTGCTGATTTTAAGTAAGTTGGATGTTCAGCAGGGAGAAAGGAAGTCCAGGTAGGTTTGCTGCAGGGTTGTAGATAAGACAGGATTGAAGAGTTGTCCAGGTAAGTTTGGAGCAGGTTGGTAAGTATTGCAGGATATGTCGCCGATAAGGAAATTCCACAGGTAAACTCAGGAGCCAGGTTACAAAGTAGTTTCAGGTAATCAACAAACTTCAATGTCAAGGCCTCTTGCTTTGTTGGGTGTGGCCTTTTATAACAGAACTTGATTTCATGTTCTACAGGTGAGAGTTGGTGGTGACTAGTGCCTAGGGAGGCCACTAGAGGTGAGAACCAGCTACTGTTGTTTAAAGGAACGGTATCAAATGGAAAAAGTCTTGCTAGTCAGGATAGGAACCTGACAGATGGTACGGCTGCCCATCCCACTTCCCGACCACCTAGACGAATGGTGTTTGGGAGATATAATCTACCAAACAGGGGGAGCATTCATTACATAGCAGCCAGGGTGAGCATTCGTCCGTGTTCGCACAGGAACCTCTGAGAGCCCCATAAACTTTGCTCGACAATAACTTTCGTTCTACTAAAACCGATCTGAGCTCTTTTTGGATATGTTGTGCACTCAAATAAGGGCTACTCGGGAATATGATTTTTTTGTGGAGTTCCTGTATTGTTTTATGTATTTTTATGATATTGTAAAATATGTA
This sequence comes from Pelobates cultripes, assembly GCA_933207985.1. Taxonomy (NCBI): domain Eukaryota; kingdom Metazoa; phylum Chordata; class Amphibia; order Anura; family Pelobatidae; genus Pelobates; species Pelobates cultripes. Next base: position 77,830,254 of record OW240920.1, on the reverse strand, counting down.
TGAAGGGTTTCTGTGTTTGAGAGATAATTGTTATCCTAATTAGAGCTTAATTATCTCCGAGACACAAAGGCTCTTGGGAAGGAAACCCTTGTAATTTTAATTTAGAAACATCATGCTAAGTGCAATGTATAAAAGCTGTGTGTGGCAGGAATAAAGCACTCCCAGAACTGTGTGTCGTCCAGTTGCTGGGGAGGAGGTGGGCTATTTACTTGGTATTTTCTTGTTCCTGATTCTACTCTTGGTGATCCAGCAGAGGAAAGTCCCTGCTGGGACTAGGGCTCGTCTACAGATTACACCTCTGCTTTTAGTGGGTGCAGTTGTGTGAACTTGGTGAGGATAGTATAAAGAGCTTAAAGATGGATTGGTACCTTTTTTTAAAAATGGGTCTCCTGAAAACACATTATATCTGCTTGTGCTTTCTTCAGGTCTCTATTAAGGACTTGCCTTTTAAATGGGGGTATTTAAGCTCTGTGAATAGATTTTCATAGTAGTGCATTCATTGGGCAGGGATGCTTTGTAATAGAGCTTAATGTCTTTGATGGGAGGTTTATTTGAACTATTTTGTACCTTTTGTGTGCATTAGCGATTTGCTTAGTTAAGATTGTATGCTTTGTTGGAGAAGTCTACAGCTTACACCTGACAAAAGCTGGAAAGGTGAGTATGTGCAGTTCAGTCTTAGTTGAGGGGTATATAATTTGCATGTCATTATAAAACTGGGATGGCGTGCCCGCGGCCAAGTGGAAAAAGAGGACTCAAGATTTTTAATAACAACTTAGTTGTTCTAAAAGAGTAAAGTTCCACCAACATATTGGCCGGTACTTGGGGGTAATGAGGACGAGTCGACCTTGGTGGAGAGTCAAAAAATGGGGTTCTAAAAAAAAAAATCTGTTTAGAGGTCCTTAACATTCTCTGAGTAGGATACACTAATATATAATATTTGAAAAAAAAATATTTATACCAGAACCCCCATATGCAATAAGGGTTCTTATAGGGTCGGCTAGTGAAGATAACAAGGGAGTAACCATACATTTAGCATCAAATACTCCAGACAAAAAAAAACAAACAAAAAAACAATACTTCCACTAAGGAAAGCAGACATTCCCAAAATCACCCACCAATAAAACTGACATAAACTTTATTAGTTTATTACCACTGGAAACTAGGAGCTGTCTCAATCGAACAATTGAAAGATTTAAAGGATGATACATTTCCCATGTTTTTAAATATATTTATGGAAAGGTGACCTAAAAGACTACCTTTGCATGGGTATATAAATGAAGCCAAAGGTGTTTCAAAACTATAGGGATAAGTATTTTGAGAGCAAAGATATTTAGATTGTACCATTAGATTAATCAATTAGAAGGCAGCGATTGTTAAGGTGAATTTGGACTTCCAGCTGCATCACTCTGGTGGGCTATAATGCTGAAAACCAACCCTCTCTTAGCAGGCAGGTGATCTGACTTCTGCACATTAGCAGGTGTGGAACTCTGATCTTAGTCATCCATCTGGCTCCAGTTCCAGCCACCTCCCTCCTTTTATAACTTTTTTTTTTTGTAAATATATTTTTATTTGAATTTTTCAAGATTTTCATGAGGTGAACCAACAGTGTGGACACGCAGGTCCAAACATTTACAATTTCCGTTGTTTTTTTTTTTTTTAGATATACGGTGTTACCTTGTAAACTATAGTGGCATACAAGTCACTTTTGAGCTTTTGTGGTTCTTTTTCGGTGGACTCGCAGGTCCTTTCGCATAAACAATAAGACAGGCATAGTTCTATAGATCCCAGTGTGTTTACCCTGTCTGGTTCTAGTAGTATTAATGGGAGTCTTTGTTGGTGTTTATAACATACATATTTTTAACATTTTTTTTGTCACTCCGTTTATAAACTATCCAATTTTACTATTTTCCATAGTTTGCCCATTTTAAATATGGCTACTATAGTTTCTTTGTACTTCTAGTAGAACCATGCAGAACTAGCCCCATGAACTGCCCATAGAATGTTTGATTTACACATAGATATCTATTTGACACAATTCATGTGTCACACACAGGTTATCTGTATCATGTGACATTTTATTATATTAAAACCCAAATACTTTCCTTAAACAGCCACATTATGGATTCACCAATTTTTATAAAGGGAATTGTATTCCATGCTTTTTAGTGTCACATTAAAGCACTTGTCTATGACCCAATAGCAGTGCTGCCATAATATGTTTTCACATAACACTGCTAATGCATGTTTAAGAATTTAAATTTCTCCTTTCTCTATTTATTTTTATAATTACTAAATTGGAATTAAATATGAGCTCTTTTACCTTCTTCTTCCATATTCCAATATGGCTGCTGTTGGCCACTGATCAGCCCCATTATTGTGAGGTTGCCACGTTTATTTGCTATCTGTCAATTTTGGCCTTGTTACACCATTTTAAGTATTGAGCCTGCCAAGCCAACACCCCCTCTTGCACCACCTACATCGATTGAAGTCTTGTGACATGACCCGAACATTAGCTACAATCATTTTTTTTTAATTGATTTTAATCATTATGTTGCAAATAAAGATGTATGCTTACTTTTCTGTATATTCCTTTTAGAGGATTTTCTTGTTGTTGTTGATTTAAATGTTTACATTATATGGTGCCCGTATCTACCTTGTAGATTGTATTATCAGTGCTTGTAATTTCCTGAATATTGTTGTATTATCCATTAAAGCCCATTATATCCCATTACAGTTAGGCGTTGTTGAGGGGTTAATGGATGATTTCATGCTTATTCTTTGTATTTTAATTATTAGTTTTCAGCTTTCTGCCCAATCTCATTACTACATTTCAACATAAAGATTTTAAAAAAGGGATATACACCGTTCAGCCACAACATTAAAACCGCTGTATATGACTTGCACAATTACTAATGTCAAACAAAAATCCTAATATTTTCTGTGTAGTAGATTATAAGATCCTAAATACAATGTTTTTGGTTTTTTTTACCTCTAATGATGACATACAAAAATGATTCAATAATTGAAGATTATGCTAGCTTTAGTGTACTAATAATCTTAATTTTAATAAGGACAGGAGGCGAGTATTTTGCATTAACTCTCTTTACTAAACTCCACAGCAGTAAAGAAAAACGTAAAAAGTAACAATAAATCACTGAGCAGCATGAAGGGGGGTGGGGATGACGACGTGACGTCACGTAGGGGGCGTTACGTGACGGACATGACGCTGTATTGAGCTGAGCTGGCGTCCCACGAAGGAAAGAGGGAAAGAGCCGATAATGGAATATAGATATCCGCTGAAGATTTGGTCTCTTTGATGCTGTCTGGATCTGTACATTGTGAGATATAGTTACCGCATAAACTGCTGCTTCAAACTCTCCAAGCTACCTCGGAACTGCTCAGGTGAAACGCCCCTCAACACTACCGTGTGAGATTACCGTAAGTGGAGAGGCTCAGTCCCTGTGGGGAGCTGGACAACGCTTTCGGGATTGTTGTGGGTAGAAAGGAGGAAAAAAAAAATCCCTGAAAAGGAGGTGAGCACTTGAGCACAAGCCTGTGTAATTATATTTTGTATAATATATATTACTAAGAAGACACTAAGGCATTTAAAAGAAAAGCTTGTCAATTGTGTTTTTTTTTTACTTGAAGCTTTTATGAAGCAGCTGTTAAATTTTCTTTAAAAAAAAATATAAGGAGTTTTAAAAAAAAAAAAGGAAAGAAATAAAAGAAGGAAAAAAAAAAGAAAGAAAGAAGGGAAAGAGAGGAAAAAAAAAGAAAAAAAAAGCAGGAAGCAGGAAAGAACTAAAGGACCTGCCTGAGAGTATTGAAGGAACTGTCACGCAGGGCTTCTCTGCTAAATAAAGCTTCTAAAATATAATTTGCTTTAGAATAAAGAGTCAAAACAGATCAGAAAGATGACAACAAGGAAGACAGTGGACCAAAGACAAGATCTGAAACCCCCCCCAAAAAAAGATCGGGAGAAAAAAGATAAACAGGAAAAGAGACTATCAAATTTTTTTAATGCTCCTGCAGATAAAAGTACCATGGAAATCTCTTCGATATTAACACCAAGCAAATTGATTCTGAGTAAGGAAACTGGAGAATATAACGATACGGAGCTACGGGAATGTACAGAGGAACGACAAATGATTACTCCTGGGTACTTAAAAGAATGTTTAGACCAACAGTTTGAACAAATAAAAACAGAAATGCAGGGGAGTTTTGCCAATTTAAAGCAAGATATATTGTCAATTGGACAAAGGGTTAAAGTCCATGAACAAAAAATAGAAAGTTTGGAATTTCTTCTACAGAAACATAGTGAGACCATAGAGAAACAACAAATGAAGATAAAGGATCTTGAAGAGAGAACTACAAATATAGAGGACAGAGGCAGAAGAAATAATTTGAGAATAAGAAATATTCCTGAATCTATTCTACAAGAAAATTTGGCAGTATATCTCACTGAGTTTTTCACAAACCTTAAAATAAAAATGGATGAGAAAATGGACTTTCTTGAAAGAATTCACCGACTTTATAAACCAAGAACACTTCCAGACGATCTTCCAAGAGATGTAATCATAGCCTGTCATTCATATTCTTTCAGAGAAAAAATCTTAAAAGCGGCAAGACAAATTGGAAGAGACCAAGATAAATTTAAAGACTTAAAGGTCTTTCCAGATCTGTCCTTTCAGACAAGGAAAGCGAGGAAACAATTTTTGCCAGTTACTCTCCGTCTAAGGGAAAATAATCTAAAATATCGTTGGGGTTTCCCCACTAAACTTATAGTTACTAAAGATGGGATTACACATACATTTGATTCACTTGATAAGGTTACAAATTGGTTGGAAACCACGGTTTAATAATGGATAGATTGATATAAGGGAGGTGGATATCTCCTGTTTTGCACATAAAAAGATTAATAAGTATATTTAAATGGATAGGTTTGATATATTCTGAGTTATCAAGATATGCCGAAATAGCATTATAAGGATTTAGATAGGGTATTTTTTTTTTTTTTCCTCTTTCTCTTCTCTCTCTCTTTTCACGTTAAAAAGTAATATGGATTGTGGAGTAGGAAGTAATGGGAGTGAGGGTAAAGAAAAGAGAAGAAGATAGATAGTAGAAAACTTGGTGGTTAGATAGTACATTAATAGGATTATAAGGTAATACGATAAAAAGTAATGCCATTTATACAGCACTGGGTTAATTTAATATTTTATTAGGATAAGCACAAGGAATAATTGAAAAGTTAATAGATCAGTATCACGCTTATATAAGCTGTTTTATATTTGTTGCTTAAGAGTAAAAGTTGGAAAAGATTTGATGGAAGGGACATCTATGTACACTGGGTCAATTGGCAAATTTTTAGGGTGAGAAAAAAAAAGGAAAAGGAAGGAGAGAAGGAAAGCAGGGGGGAGGGAGAGAGGGGGGAGGGGAAGGAAAGAAAAATAAACTTTTTTTTTTTTTTTTTCTCACTTGGAATTATGAAAAGGATAACACATATATATACACGGGCATAAGTTTTATTGCATTTCAGGTGAAAGCCGGGGGTAAAGAAGTGAGAGTACTCCAAATAAATGTGAAATCACAGATTTAGACAGGACTGACTCATAGTAGGTGTTTTTAAATTTGGAAGAATCGAAAGAAGAAGAAGGGAAGGAATAAGAAGGGGAAGGAGAGAGAAAGAAAAAGATAAGATAAGGTTTTGACAACTTGGTTTAGAGGGGGGAAGTTTTGGATATCTAAGTAGTATTTTAGTAGGCGAAGTTGTAATTTAATTATAAGGGATGGTCTTAGCTCAGCTCTTCTTTTTTCCTTATCTAGGAGCTATCCGGATGAGGACAAGATTCCATTGGGGTTTTTTTCCCCCTTTGGATCAATACCCAGAGTATAATACTCAGGGTTACTGGGATGAATGCCTCTCATACATGAGGGGATGCTGTATGTTTGTTGTAGTATGTGTATTAGGGGTGGGGGCCCAACTTCAGTCTAGCAATAAATTTATAAATCAATTCTATAAGAACATAGATAATAGGTTTTGGAACTTGGATACATTCTATAGGAGGATAAAAAAAGCACAATGGTTAAAATTTTATCGTTGAACACTCAGGGATTGAATTCTCCTAATAAGAGAGCGATTCTGTTTGATTATATTAAGAGAGAAAAAGCCCAAATCATTTTCTTACAGGAGACGCATTGGAAAAGAGCCGATAGTCTAAGATTTGTACCACAAAGGTTCTCAATAGTGGTATCCGCTTCATTAGAGACGCAGAGGAAGAGAGGGGTATCTATTATGATAAGGGAGGATATAGATGCTAAAATCATTTATCAAGAAACAGATGAGGATGCCAGAGTAATAATAATGATAATTAAAATTCAAACAGAAATCTACACTCTAGTAAACGTTTACGCACCTAACAATCCTTCTAATAAGTATTTCTATGATCTATTAGATAAAGTTGACAAGATAAAACAGGGAAAATTACTCCTAACGGGGGATTTTAATCGAATATTGGATGCTAATTTAGATAGAAAATCATTAAACACGGTGGGGCTAAATAAAGCAATAATCTCACAAGCAGTTCAATTTCAAAAGATGATTAGGAATTATGGATTAATGGATATATGGCGCACGTTTCATCCAGAGGAGAGAGATTTTACATGTTTTTCTAGAACCTATTTTTCATACTCAAGAATCGATTTATTTTTAGGTAATTGCACTAAAAAAGTTCTTATAGATGAAGTCACATGGTCCAACCATAATGCTATAATTTTGGAGTTGGACACAAAGAATGATAGTGCTAGAAGAACAAATTGGAGATTAAATGATAATATTCTTTCTAATAAAGAGAACAGAGAATACATTGAGGAAATGACAGACAGGTTTTTTCAAGAAAATGAGGGGGGAGAAGTTTCACTTCCAATCGTATGGAATGCATACAAATGCGTTACAAGAGGCTACTTAATCAAATTGGGTACAATAGATAAAAAAAGAAGGGGAAATCCCTCAGAGATCTTTATGTAGATTATTACAAACTATCTAAAGAAAATAAAGCCTCACCAACTCAGGATACAAGTAAAAAAATGTTACTAACGCAAAACAGTATAAATCAATTATTAATGGAGGAGAAAAATAGAAATTTACAATCATTAAAGATAAATTGGTATTATAAGAGCAATAGGGCAGACAGGTTGCTTTCAAATAAACTGAAAAATAAAAAACAATTAAGGAGGATTCATAGAATCGACACTGATAAGGAACAGTTGCTGTGCCCAAAGAAAATTGGGGCAGCCTTTAACGATTATTATAGTCGATTATATAATTTGGAATTGGTAGGACAACAACATCCCTCATCAGAATATTTTAAAAATAAAAAAACACCAAAAATAACTAGAGAACAACTTATGGAGATAAATAAACCAATAACCTCTGATGATATTAAAGCAGCTATACATAAGTTACAGATAAGTAAAGCTCCCGGCCCAGATGGCTACTCAAATAAATTTTATAAGATATTTAGGGATACTCTCTCTGAGCGCCTTGCTAGGATATTTAATCAGATAGTGGAGAACCGTACATTTCCTAAGGAGATGCTTCAAGCAAATATTGTCCCAATTTTGAAACCGGACAAAGATCCAGCTAAATTGGCGAATTATCGTCCAATATCTCTCCTTAATGGAGACGTAAAAATCTATGCCTCAATTTTAGCAGATCACTTAAAAACTTGTATTCCTGCTTTGATACATCAAGATCAAGCAGGATTTATACCCGGTAGAGCAGCCTCTGGAGGCCTAAGAAGGATACTGAATGTTCATGATGCTGCGATAAAGAAGAATGTCTCCCTTCTGACCCTGTCACTGGATGCTGAGAAAGCATTTGACAGGGTCAGATGGGACTTTTTGGGGAATGCACTTAAGTCGTACGGTATTGTGGGAGCAGTTTACGATGCTATTATGGCATTATACACTATGCCCTCTGCTAGGACCATAGGACCAGGAATAGAGGCAGATTGGTTTAATATTAAGAATGGTACTAGGCAGGGCTGCCCTCTGTCTCCGTTACTCTATGTTTAACCATAGAACCTTTGGCAGAAGACATTAGGATAAATGAGAAGATTAAGGGTTTCAGGCTCAATAATGTAGAACATAAGATCAATCTATATGCAGATGACGTCATGCTTATGATCCAGAATCCTAGATCTTCGCTACCGGAATTGATAAAAATATTGGCCCAATATAGTGAATACTCAAATTATAAATTAAATACTAACAAGACTACAATAATGACAACCAATTTATCTAATGAAGAAAAGTATTTTATTAAAATGTCTTATGACTTTGTCTGGGTGAAGGATAATACTACCTTTCTAGGTATTAAAATCCCAAGGAATATAAAAAAAATAATAGAGGTTAACTTTCTTACACTTATTAAATTTACAAATAAGATCTTAAAAGAATGGGTTAGTAGAGAGATCTCCTGCATAGGGCGTATAAACACCATTCGCTCATATATCCTGCCTAAATGGAATTATCTTTTCAGAATGATACCTATACAAGTTCCAACTCCATGGTTAAAAATGATACAATCAGCTTTTTCCAAATTTATTTGGAAAGGGAAAAAAACCGAGGATAAGTTTACAGTTATTATCTAAGCAAAGAAAAGATGGGGGACTTGCTGCCCCTAATATAATAGAATATCATAATGCCTGTATGCTGGCACATGCCGCTAACACCTTGAGTAGTGATCAAAAAGATCAAGCATGGTATCAAATCGAGCAATTTTTGGTAGAGACAAATAATTTACCAGCTTTATTCTGGACAACAAGGAAGCAGAATAACTTAGTACATCCAGAAAATTCTATTATTATAGATAACATTCTTAGATATTGGTATAAAATTAAGAAGAAACTTAAAATAGAATATAGACTGTTTCCTTTTTTGCCCTTAGAGGTAATTAAGGGGAACATTGAGGATATTAATATCAGGGGATGGATACAAAAGGGTATTACGAATATACAAGAGATTATAGACAGCAAGGAAATTAAGTCATTTAATCAGATACAATCAGATTTTGGGATTGATAATAAGGAGATATTTACATATTTAAGAATCAAGTTTTATTTGGCGAAATATATGGATTTCCAGCTTAATAAAAATATCACTCATTTAAAAAAGATTCTGGAAACTCGTGGAGTCAAGGGTCACATCTCTAGATGCTATGAGTTTCTGGGGGATTCTCAGAAGTCTTTTATCTGGAAATCCAAAATAATGTGGGAAAAAGATCTACATACGGTAATCCCCAAGCAAGATATGATAGGTGCGATTGTCAAGGTCAATAAATCGGTACACTGCTTGAATATAGTGGAGAATTTTTATAAACTTATGAATAGATGGTATATGGTTCCTGAAAAGCTGGCTAAATTGTACAAAGATCAGAATCATCTCTGTTGGCGTTGTGATGTGGGGAAAGGAGATTACCTCCATATATGGTGGTACTGCAAATCTTTAAGTAAAATATGGGAGTTTATATACCAACAGATTTACAGTGCTTGCCAGATATATATACCTTTCACACCCCAAAGTTTTCTGTTACATCAGGGATGGCCCTCTATGTCTACTGAGAAACGGATGCTGATAATACATATTCTGATGGCAACTAAGATAGTTCTAGCCAGATATTGGAAAAGTAATAAAGTTCCAGATAGAATTGAAATTAGAAAACAAGCAATATATCAATGTAAAATGGAAAGTGGAATAATCCAAGGAAATTCTGTCGGTCTGAGAAAATTCTGTACTTGGGAAAAACTGGTGGATAAGTTTATTGCTAGTAATTAGAGCTAATAATATAGTAGGTTGGTGTGGCCCCCATAGTGTGTCTGATCCTGGAGTGACTTTAAAAAAATGCATTTATTAATTTGGGAAAGTAACAAGGGGTTGATAAAATCCTAGTCCCACGGGATGGAATGTGTGATAGGTATGAATTTTGGGTTTTAACGTTTCCTCTATTTTGATATCCATGTTTTCTATAGATATGACTATTTTGTATTGAGATACCCTGGTAATGTCATAGAAGGATACTTGCGGATATAAGTATGTAAGAAATATATATGCATTGATTGAATTAATGTTTTTCTCTTATTAACTTTTGTATTCTGTTTTAACTGAAAACATTCTAGGGGAAATTTTTTTGAAATGTTGACAGAGGAATTGTATGCATGTTTATGTAATTTTTATATGGAAAAAAGAAAAAAAATTTTGAAGAAATAAAAAGATATAAAAAATAAATAAAAATAAATCACTGAGCAGCATAGTATATATAAGGGTCATGCTGCCTGTACACTTCCTCTTTCTTGAAGCGACATCCAAGTCCAGACTGAGCTCGAAACGATAGAAACCAACAAAACAATCAACAACGGTCTCTGGTGAGCAGAACCTGATGAGACTCCTGGTAAACGAGTTCGGGAGAAGACGAAACGAAGCCTTTATCCTCGTAAGCGGAGTCGTGAGGGTAACCAAACCAACAACCAGCGGAGGTCCTGAAGAGGATTACACTGAAAGAAGAGTATGAAATAGGTTAGGTACTGAACCGTAACTGGTCACACATGAGAGCCATATCAGAGTGTGTCAACCTAAGTGATGATATACACAGGAGTGAGTGTAATGTAAGGTAATACGTGTTATGTGTAACATGTGGTGCAACGTAACCTGGTAGACTAAGGCCTAGATCTGGGATGAGAGACGGGATAGAAACTGCAGGCACCCCAAGGAAAGTAGCAAGCACTGACAAGCCAAAAGAAAAAGGTCCGTCACCTTGAGATCCACTCCCCCGAGGAGTCAGGGTAGGGAACAAAAGGGAGGGAAAATACTCGCCTCCTGTCCTTATTAAAATTAAGATTATTAGTACACTAAAGCTAGCAAAATCTTCAATTTTATAACATGACAGGAGGCTTCCTATTTTGCAATTTTAACGCTGAAGGAGAAATGTCCCAGCAGAAGGGGGAGTGCGAAAATAAAAGGTACGGAAAGTGGATTCCCGAGACCAATCCGCCGCTCGGAGGATGTCTGACAGTGACGCCCCCGCTAGGAAGGCTGAGGAAGCCGCCGCCCCTCGAACGGAGTGGGCGTCGAAAGTAGGGTCTATACCGGCGAGGGAGAGGATCCATCGAATCCACCGGGCCAGTGTGGTGACCGAGACCGGCGCGTGGGGGCGAACATAGGAGACTAGGAGTTGGCCCGACGCCGAGTTCCGGAGCGAGGAGGTAGCCGAAAAGTATCTGCGCAGGGTGGACACGACGCAGAGTTGCGGATCGTCTGGGAAAAAAGGGTAGAATACCGAGGTCGAACCCGACTTAGTGCGACGGGAAACGTGGAACGTGACCCCCTCCGAGGCAATCTCGAAGGCGTCAACGTCGAAGGCTCGAACGTCTGATACCCGTCGAAAGGACACGAGACAGAGCAGGAAAGCGCACTTAGCCGACAATTGGCGTAGGGAGAGGCGGTCATTAGGGAGCCAATCCCTGAAAAAACGGAGGACCAGCCCAACATCCCATAGGTGGGAGTACCTGGGAGCTGGGGGGCGGCGGAGCCCTATACCACGGAGCAGGCGGCAGACAAGAGGGTCTTTGCTGACCGGGAGGTCCCCTACGGGGGTATGGGCCGCCGAAATCGCGGCGCGAAAAACGTTAACAGACCAATAGGAGCGGCCCGACGAAAACAAGGATGAAAGGAAATTGAGAATCATGGGAATAGGTGCTGTAAATGGATCGGCGTCCCGTTCCATGCACCAAGTAGACCAGGAGGTCCAAGCTGAAAGGTAGCAGCGTCTAGTTCCGGGGGCCCAGGAATCCCATAAGAGGTCCCTGGTAGCCTGCGATAGTCCGCTGACTTGCCAGGAACCCCGGAAAGAGTCCAAGCCACCAGGGGTAGTCGATCTTCCAAGAGAAGCGGGTGAAGATTCCCTTTGGGATCCGTGAGCAGCTCCGGAAAGAATGGAAGAAGGAGAGGATCCCTGCAGGAGGTGGCCAGGAGGTCCGGAAACCATGGTTGGCTCTGCCACAAGGGTGTTATGAGGACCAGAGTGACCTGTTGCGTCCGCATCTGGTGTAATGTTCTTGCGATCATGGCAAATGGGGGAAAGGCATAGGCTCCGGTCGTTGGCCATTGTTGTAGAAAAGCGTCCGTCGCCTTGCTCTCCGGGTCCGGGAGCCAGCTGAAGAACTCCGGGGTTTGATGGTTGTTGCGGGACGCAAAGAGATCCAGGTGAAAGGGACCCCTCCGGGTCGCCAGGGCTCGGAAGATCCTCGTGTTCAGTCTCCAATCGCTGACGTCCCTCCAGTGGCGAGAGAACCAGTCGGCCGTGAGGTTGATTTCCCCGGGCAGGTATTCGGCCTGGAGAGCGATGTTGCGGGGTAGGCAATAGTCGAAAATGTCCTTTGTGATGTCTGACAGTAGACGTGAACGTGCGCCCCCCAGGCGATTGATATATCGGACTGCGGAGACATTGTCCATGCGTAGGAGGATGCAGCAGTTGGATCTGTCTCGGGCCAGGCTGCGGATCGCGAAGGACCCTGCCAGGAGTTCCAGGCAGTTTATGTGCATGGAAAGTTCCTGAGCTGTCCATGTTCCTCCTGTGGATATGGACCCGTTGGTGGCGCCCCAGCCCCACAAGCTGGCATCTGACTCCAGTACGAAGTCTGGGGTGTCTCCGAATATGGCCCTGCCGTTCCAGGCTTGCATGCTGTCCAGCCACCATGATAGTTCCTCGCGAACTTCCGTCGTCACTGGGACGATTTGATAGTACGTGGGCCTGCGGCGTAGGTACCTCGCCTTGAGGCGTTGCATGGCTCTGTAGTGGAGGGGACCCGGGAATATGGCCTGAATGGAGGCGGAGAGGAGTCCCACGATCCTGGCCAGGTTGCGGAGAGGGATGGAGTCGCGACGGAGTGCTCTGCGAATCTCCTTGCGAATAGACGAGATCTTCGAGGCTGAAAGCTTTAGAGTGCATGTAGTCGAGTCGATCTCGAAGCCCAGGAATTGTATCGTCTGGGATGGGGTCAATTCCGATTTCTGGTGGTTCACCACGAAGCCCAGAGATTCCAGCAGTGTTACTGCGAGATGAGTGTGTTGGTGCAGTCTGTGCTCGTTGGAGCAAAAGAGAAGCAGGTCGTCCAGGTAGATGATGCATCGGACGCCCCTGGATCTCAGGTGGGCCACCACCGGTTTCAGAAGTTTGGTGAAACACCAAGGGGCCGAGCTGAGGCCGAAAGGGAGGCAGGTGAATTGCCAAGGACGGCCGTGCCAGAGGAAACGTAGGAGGGTTCGGCAATCCGGATGCACTGGGACCGACAGGTATGCATCTTTTAGATCTAGTCTGGTGAACCAGTCGTTGCTTTGTAGGAGGTCCCGCAGGAGGTGGATGCCCTCCATCTTGAAGTGGCGGTACGCCACATACGCGTTGAGGCCGCGTAGGTTGATGACTGGACGGAATTCTCCCGTCTTCTTTCGAACCAGGAAAATATTGCTGAAATAACCTCCCCCGTCGTAGGTCGGCTGGATAGCCCCTTTGTCCCGAAGTTCGCGTAGTTCCGCGTTGACGAGGGATTGGTCGGAAGATGACATGTGGATGGGGTGAGGAGGTTGTGTCTGAAGGGGAGTCCCTACTAGGTCTATGACATATCCCTGTACCGTTTGTAGGATCCACTTGTCTGAGGACAGAGCGGCCCAATTCTGGAAAGAATGGGAAATACGGCCCGTGGGGCGGGTGCAAGGTAACAATGGAGGAATACGGGTGCTTATCTGTAGCAAAGCGGGAACGTCCGCGTCCGCGTGGTCCCCGGCCTCTGTCCGAGCCTCGGGAGAAAGGTTGTTGCCTGTACTCCCGTGATGGGTAGAAAGGTGTCGGTTGAGTGCGGGGGCCTGAAGGCCAGAATCGGCTGGCGGCACGGCCCCGTTGCCGGCCAGCCCTTCCAAAAACTCCTCTGGTGGTAGTGCTTCGGAAGACTCTGCGCATAGAGGACTGCGCCTTATTAAGTGAAGTGAACACGTTCACGTGTTTGTTAAGTTCCTTGAGGAACGGTTCACCGAACAATTTTCCTTGTGCCTGGGGCCCAATCTCCTTAGTGCCAAGCTCTGCCAATTTACCGTTAATACGGTATAACGCTGCTTTCCGTCTCTCAGAAGAGAGCGTAACATTAGTGTTTCCAATGAAACAAAAACACCGTTGTGCCCATTCGCGCACGTCGTGTGCCCATTCCTTGATGTCTTCGGCCGAGAAAGAATCGGCTCTGGCAAGGGCGTCATCTGCCAGGTACATGATACGGGCCAGAGGGCCAATGGAGTCCAGCAGGTTATCCTGTGCGCCGAATAGGCCTTTCTCTACCCCTCGTCGAGGGTCTCTCCCGCTACGCATCATGAAGGTTGTCATAACCTTATCAAACTCGGGAGTGTGAGCCACTTTATCTGGCAGGGAAGGGCGTGGGCATTCGGATCTGAGCCGGTTGCGGACCTCTTTCTCCAGGGGCTTGCGAAGCCACAGGTGCATGAACCTGGAGAGGTGTTCTGGGGGTGACCAGTCTCCCGATCTGGGGTGGCGGATGTTGCGGGGATCAAACATCGCCTGACCCGAAGGATCTAAAATGGTGTCCGAATCAAGAGGGTGTTCTGCATCCGCAGTGTCTTCAGTACCCTCTGTCTGGGCCGCACCCAGAAGAGTCTCCCGCATGAGAGCAGAGACAGATTTCTCGTCCGAACCCCAAGCGTCGTCTGAATCATAGACGTCAGCTTGCCATTCATCTAGCACTGACATGGAATGGGAAGGCCATTGCTCTTCATCCGGGGGTCGGGGTACTAGCTTTGGCAGATTTGCGCTTGGCATGCGCCTTACCCTTAATAGGTTTTAGTGCCTGATCTTCGCCTTTCTCATGGCGTTTCCTCGGACGGGAATCGTCCCTGGTCCGATAGTCGGACATATCCGAATCTGAGTCCTGGCGAGGTCACCTGCAGGTAGGCTTGGGCGCCTCTGTAGTGCGTGCCTTGGAGATTGCCTTCTCCACCGAAGCAGCGACAGCTGCATTGATCATTGCTTGGAAGTCCACAGGGACGTTCTGGGAGTCTTCCATGGTAAGGGTAGGCTGATGTAAATCACGGATAGGCACAGTATAATTGGGGCACCCAGGTCTTAAATGTATAGGCGTAGGGTCAGTTGACGTGGCACCTGTGGTGGGTAACACTCCACCCAGTATAAAAAACCCCAGCAGGGTATAGTTGGTGACCTTATAAAAACTGGGGCTCACCCAGTTAGAGAGAACTGCAACAGCTAGTCTCCCAATAAGCAGCGTGGTACACAAGTACGTATAATGGGGGCTCACCCCGGTTGCACAGGGTTGATACCCTTAAGTGCAGGTCACAATAATAAGCAGGCAACAGCACTGACCTGACTGACCCAGCCACAGAGTATAGGTTATCAGTGTAGGTAATCCTGGTACTCACAGTGATGAAGTTCACAGCCACAGATTATAGGCATGCAGTGTAGATAATCCTGTCATTTGCAGAGATGAAATCACATTCACAGAGTATAGGCATGCAGTGTAAGTAATCCTGTCACTCACAGTGATGAAACTCACAGTCACAGAGTATAGGCTGCAGGAATTCACAGTAGGGCTTCAGTCCAGCACAAAAGCAGGTGGTAGGCAGCTAATACAGCAAGCACTGAGTCCCCAGAGAGATCCACGCGGAAAAACAAGATGGCCGCGTGAATCTCGCGGTATCCGCGATCCAAAATGGCGGCCGCGAGTGTAGGCCGCAAGCCGGGGACTAAATTTAAGGCTGGCCGCGGCTTCCCTCAGGTTTCCCTCCGGTTTTCCTACCTTGGGGTGCCCTCCTGGGCCCCCTACTCGCGACCGGAATTAATCGCAATCTTTTTCGCGCCGGCCGCGGGCGGGCGCCGGCCGGCGCGAAAAAGATTGCGATTAATTCCGGTCGCGAGTAGGGGGCCCAGGAGGGCACCCCAAGGTAGGAAAACCGGAGGGAAACCTGAGGGAAGCCCAGGGGAGAGCCCAGGGAGTCCCAGGGCCGGCAGAGGGGCAGGGAGGGAGAAGCTAAAAAGGGCTAACCCTACCCACAGCCCTAGAATGGCAATATATAAATAAAAATATACACACAGGCAAAAACAGAAACTAATTCAAGGCAAAGTAATTAAATAAGTAAAACAGACTAATACAGAATAATGCAAAAAGGCTCTGGAGGAGCCAAATAGTCTGACCTGTCTGCGTGGAGCAGTAAAGAAAGAGGAAGTGTACAGGCAGCATGAACCTTATATATACTATGCTGCTCAGTGATTTAATGTTACTTTTTACGTTTTTCTTTACTGCTGTGGAGTTTAGTAAAGAGAGTTAATGCAAAATAGGAAGCCTCCTGTCATGTTATAAAATTTCAATATCTTATCATATTCTTCTTTTTTTTATATACATTTTTTATTGTTTTTGTTCATCAAATAAAAAGAAGTTATATGCAATAACATTCAGTTCAAAAACATTGATCATAAAACACAAGCACAAACACTGACATGACATACTACAGTACAACTGAGAGGAACATTGACAGAGCACACTGAGACGAGTATCTGCAAGTTTCCCATACATTAGTTAAACTAAATATCATACAAAGCATTAAGGGACAAATACTTATACCCTTACGGAAGTTTTGTCTTATTTTCTTATTCTTAGCTGAAGAATTATTTATCCAACGTATACCATTTTCCATCCTTAATTGGAATATTAATTGCTCTTTCCAATGTATATATCCAATTTCCGTAGATTGTTTCCATCTTCTCATTATCAGAATCTTTATAGTCATAAGACCATGCACAGCCAAATAATATTGAGATGGTTTTAAAATTGGCCAACCCAGATGTAATAATGCTAAACGAGGGGTTTTGTTAATATCAATCTGATCAATTCAATATAGATAACTATAGACCTGATCCCAAAGTTTTTTAATAATCAGACAATTCCACCATATGTATAAATTATTGCCAATCGCTTCCATACATCTCCAACAAATCTTTGAAGCATTAGGGTCTATTTTATTTAATCTCGTTGGTACAATGTACCACGTGTTAAATATTTTATAAAAAGTTTGTCTTCGAGATAAATTGTGAACATTTTTATTTAGTTTGACAAATACCCCTCCCCAAACAGTAAGTTCTATATTAATATTGAGTTCTGTTTCCCATTTAATAAACATTTTCATATTTTTCCTTTGTAATATAGACATTGTTAGAGAATAGGACTTAGAGAGAAGTTTAGAGATTGCCATTGGATCAAAGACCTGTTTCTTAAGAATACAAATATTTTTGGTCCTTCATACATATATTTTGATATATAGGATTTAGTTCTTAAATAATTGAATATTTCAGAGTTGGGAGGATCAAATTCTAAAACTAAGGATGCAAAGGACTTAATTTTTCCCTTCTTCATAATATTATTCACAACCATAATATTTCTCTCTCTCCATTTATCCAGAAGTATGTAATCCATAAGAGATCCCAGAATCTCTAATTCCCTAAAGCCATATATACTTCCATTACACTGCATTGCTTTTTTGATCTTAATCCAGATTGGGAAGATATGAGTCAGGATCTTATTTTTTTGTTTCTTTCAATATCAAATGTCTATTTTCCTGCCAAACAAGTGTAGTCAGATTTTTTGTATTCAATTAAAGGACCACTATAGTGCCAGGAAAACATACTCATTTTCCTGGCACTATAGTGCCCTGAGGGTGCCCCCACCCTCAGGGTCCCCCTCCCGCCCGGCTCTGGAAAGGGGAAAGGGGTTAAAACTTACCTTTTTCCAGCGCTGGGGGGAGCCCGCCCCGACTCCTCTCCCTCCCCGCCGGCTGAATGCGCATGCGCGGCGCTGCGCGCATTCAGCCGTCACATAGGAAAGCATTCATAATGCTTTCCTATGGACGCTGGCGTGCTCTCACTGTGAAAATCACAGTGAGAAGCACGCAAGCGCCTCTAGTGGCTGTCAATGAGACAGCCACTAGAGGAAATAGGGGAAGGCTTAACCCATTCATAAACATAGCAGTTTCTCTGAAACTGCTATGTTTATGAAAAAATGGGTTAACCCTAGCTGAAGTGGTCTGGGTGCCTAGAGTGGTCCTTTAATTTGTTTCTAATCGAAACCATCCTGTTTCTCTCTATACTAGACTCTATACTAGACTATACTAGCTTCGTAATGTTTTTTGATGTTAGGGAAATTTACACCACCCGGACTTGGGCTGTTGCCTCAAAAATTTAGTCTAATCCAGGGTTTCTTCCCTTTCTAAACAAAATTTCTGAAACTTCTTTGAAAAGGTTCCAGATATATATATATATATATATACATACACACATACACACATACATACATACACACACACATACATACATGCTCCCTTAATATCTCTGCAAAGTGCAGTCTCAGCGGTGACAGCATAGTGGGGCAGTGTGTAGGAAGGTGACAGTGTTGGTGGCAGTGTGTAGGCAGGTGACAGTATGGAGGACAGGTGTAGGATGGTGACAATGTAAAAGGGCAGGTGACAGTGTGTAGGAGTGTGTAGGAAGGTGACAGTGTGGGGGGCAGGGTGTAGGAAGTTGACTATGGGAGGGCAGTGTGTAGGAAGGTGAGCACATCAGAGGCGGCGAGGGAGCTGTAATCCTCCTGCTCTGCTTCCTTGCGGGACATCTACTGATGCAGGGAGCCGGAATATGACATCATATTCCAGCTCCCGGCATAAGTAGATGGGGTACGAGGAAGTAGAGCAGGAGGATTACAGCTCTCTTGCCCCCTCTGATGTGCTCACAGCCACCCACCTTGGGGGTCCATAAACTGCTTCCTCCATACTGGCATTTTGGGATAGATACAGCCAGGGCCTGCCTTAGGTCTTTAGGCGCCCGGTGCTAAAAATCACACACACAGGCTTACAATGATGCACACACAGTTGCACTCACACACAGTTACAGTGACAAACAGGCAGACAGCCACACAGACACAGAGGTAGTCACACATACACACACACACAGGCAGACACAGTCACACACACACACAGTTACAGTCACACACACACAGTTAAAGTCAAACACATACAGTTATAGTCACACACACAGAGTTACAGTCAAACACACACAGTTATAGTTACACACAGTTACCTCTGTCCACTATGGGCTGGAAGGGAGAAGTGGAGGCAGTGCAGCTCTAGGAGTCTGGATGTTGGGGAAGCAGGGACTCCTTCCTGCTTCCCCCTTCCTGTGCAGCAGTTACCCGGCATGTCTTCTGGGTGCTTTAGCTCCGCCCCGCCATCATTTAGCTCCACCCTGCTGCATGGTAAGCCCCACCGCAATGTGTGGTTTTTTTTTATAATCTCGGGTGGAGGATAATGAAATCCTCCACCCGGGTAGCCTGACCTGTGTGACCTGTGCTCGCACATCCCTTGATGCAGCCCCTGCATTTGGGGGGACACAGGGGCACAGCATTATGTAAGTGGGGCCATAGCCCCCTCCAGCAATGTTTCTGATTACTCTAGCCATTGGGCCTTGATATTTTGATTTAATTGCTGATAACATTCACCCACAGAAGCCAAAGGATTGCAATACGTTAAACATATATCTTCCCCCAATCCAATATATTAACCAGATGTCTGGTATTAAGAGAGGAACAAAGGTCTGGTATTAAAACTTGCTTGTCTATTAGGGACAAAGCCAATCTGATCTTCATCAATTAGATTAGAAAGCACTCCTTTTATCCTTTCTGCCAAAATTGCTTGAAAATATCTTAGATTCCACATTTATCAAAGAGATGGTTTTAAATTTCCTGAGGGTCTTTATCTTTTTCAGAATAGGTAATATATTTACACAAAGCAGTTCTTTTGGTCCAGCACCCTTGTCAACAATATCATTGAATGTATTAGTGAAGTGTTAACACAGTATATCTTTATAGATCTTATAAAATCTGTTAGTCAGACCATCTGGTCCGGGCATTTTGAAATTGGCAAGTTTATAAACTCTGCTATAAATGATTGTAATGGATTTTATATATCTATATTTATATTTTTTATATAATAAATATCTAAAAAGACAAAATTTTAGTGCTTCCAAGACAATCCTTATTTTATATTGTATTCTCAATTATTTATATATGTTAAATAGAGGATCTCTTACTAACTATATAAAATTATGGCTAAGATATCTGTATGGTTAGCCCTGCTAAGTTCTATGCTTTAAGATATTATCGTGGTAAATAAGGGATCCAGCCACGGTTACAGTATGTTGGATATTTCAGTCTTTCCACTATTATTTTTGCATGTTCTAGAAATGTAATTCTTTTATTATCTATATAGAGAAGATAACTAACCTCCTTAAATATATATTTTGTTTTTATTATCATTCTTAAACAGTAAAACATATGATTTGTGAGATGATAACTATAACAAACTATAATTCGTTTATATTTCCCTGAAAGTATGTTGCTGAAGTTTTGCACTCAGCTCCACCATTGTTGTCTGTATGTATTTATAATTTTGTTTTTCAATTTCATTGCAAGTTCCCAACTATTTAGTTTTAAACTCCCTATGTGTGGAAATAAATGGTGTGAGAGAACATGATAAATATAATATTCAACTTCTGCAAATTCAGTATCTTTCTTCAGACAAAGAGTCACTCTGATATTGTAATTACACATTTTAACAAAAAAAGTTCTCTTTGTTTTCTGTATATTGCTTATCTAAAGCCTCTTTTAGCTTACTGAGGAACTCAACACCCAAATATTTCATTTCAAAACAGGAAAAACAGATAAGTGGAGACTGTTCCACTACAAAAACAAATGCATTACGTACTTAACCAGCAAACAACATAAGAACCTCTGTTGTATTTTAAACGTATAAACAAAAATAGAGATCCAGTAACACATGTCTTAATGGAGTAGCTTTCTTTAGACTACTCTGGCCAGGGCTGACACATCCTATAGGCGACTTAGGCAGTCACCTAGAGCGCTCCCTCCTGCCAGTCACTCAGCGTGGTCGGGCGGCGCAGACCGCAGTACAGGAGCTTCCTGTACCCAGCTGGACTTAAAGCAAGTGCTCTCTCAGTCAATCCAGCTGGGTACAGGAAACAAAAGCTCCTGTACCGTGGTCCGTGCCACCCACCACGCTACACAGAGGTAGGAAGCACAACAGGGCAGGGGTGGGAGAGACCACTAAAAGACACAGGGCGGAGGGAGAGGATGAGAGACCACTGAGAGACACTGGGGGGAAAACAGACCACTAAGGGACACTGGGGGGGAGAGGAGGAGACACTGGGGGGGGAGAGGAGACCACTAAGGGACACTGGGGGGGAGAGGAGGAGAGACTACTAAGGGACACTGGGTGTGGGGGGAGGATAGACCACTAAGGGACACTTGGAGAAGGGAGGAGAGACCACTAATGGAAAGATGGGGGAGGGGGATAGAACATTAAGGGACAGGGGGAGGGAGAGCACCATGGGGAGGGGGGACAGGGGAGAGCACTAAGGGACAGGGGGCAGAGGAGAGCACTAAGGCACAGGGGGGCAGGGGAGAGCACTAAGGGACAGGAGGGGAGGGGAGAGCACTAAGGGACAGGAGGGCAGTGGAGAGCACTAAGGGACAGGAGGGGAGGGGTGAGCACTAAGAGACAGGGGAGCTGGGGAGCAGGGAAGAGCACTAAGGGATGGGAGAGCACTAAGGGACAGGAGGGGATGGTAGGGACTAAGGGACAGCAGGGGAGGGGAAAGCACTAAGGGACAGGAGGGAAGGGGACAACACTAAGGGACAGGAGGGGAAATCACTAAGGGACTGGAGGGGAGGGGAGAGCACTAAGGGACGGGAGGAAAGGGGACAACACTAAGGGACAGGAGGAAAGGGACAGGAGGGAAGGGGAGAACACTAAGGGACAGGATGGGAGACCTCTAAGGGACAAGGGGAGAAGTGGAGTTGAGACCACTAAGAGACCGGGGAAGAGGAAGAGATCATTAAGGGAAGAGGGGAGTGTATTACACACAGAAAGGCTGAGGAAGGGGTGAAAGAGAAGCACAGAAGGGCTGGTAGGGTAGACAGAGACACACAGAGTCGCTTGTGAGGGAGACACACAGAGGGGACCGGGGGGAAAAGAGACACACCAAGCAGCTGGGAAGAGTAAGACAAAATGGGGCTTGGGGGAGTAAGACACACAAAGAGGGGGGATAAGAGAAACACACAGAGTTTACACTAAAGAGGAGTGTAAGACACAAAGCTTAAAGAAAAAATATACAAAAAAAGTATATTAACAAAATAAATAATAATATATAAATATAATTATAAAAAGAGCTACTCCCCTCTCAGCCCCTATCCTACCCACACACAGAAACATACAACACATCCATTACACACACACACACACACACACAATGCATCCCTTACACACACAATGCATACCTCACAAACACACACACACACACACACACACAATGCAGCCCTTGCACACATACGCAGAAGCACACAATGCATCCCTTACACACACACACACACACACACACACACACTGCTTCTCTTAATGCACCCCTTATAGGAGTACACACTGCATTACATTACATACACAGAAACAAGCCTTGCACCTTTACACATACAAACACAGATTTACACAATGCACCACACACATACACACACACACACACACACACACACACACACACAATGCATTCTTTACACACAAAAACACACTGCATTCCCTATACACACCCACTACACCCCTTACACAAACTGGTATCCCTATACATTATATTCTATAAGAACACACACATATTACATCCTCTACAATAACACACAACACATCCCCTATACACATACACTCCTCTCCCTGTGAACAAACTCATGTGTGGGCCATGTAGGTGAACTTATGGGCGGGCCTTGTAGGCATACTCACAGTCAGGTCCTGGGGACCCAGACCATGATCTGTGTAAGGGGCCCCTGTTCATTGTTTTTGTGAGCCCTGCCTCCAGAGAGCCTGTTTTAACACCAGACCAGTGGAGCCAGACTGCAGCCTGAGCCCATCATCATCCTCTTGTCCTCATCTGGTGGTAAGTAGGCAATCCAGTATATTATTATCAATGGCACCAATCCCTAATTTACTTCACATTAAAGGACCACTATAGTCACCAGAACCATCTTCAGCTTGATGTAGTGGTTCTGGTGTCTATAGCCTGTCTAGGCAGACTTTTTAATGTAAACACACTGCCTTCTCAGAGAAAAGACACTGTGTGCAGCACTGGCATTGGCTCATATGGCAGATCATATGGGCGGAGCATTGTGATGGGGGGATTGCATACGTAGGCCCATATATGGGTCCCTTTACCCAAAGACAGTGAATATCATGCAAGGCCTGTTATAGCTAAAATCCACTTGCTACCACATTAACCTATTAATAAAAACATTCCCTCTGCCAATGTGTTATGTCACAAGTAGAATAGATGTGGAACACAACTGCAGATTAGAAATTTCCTTATTTATTTATTTTTTTAACAACTTTTAACTAATGATAGGAAAAAGTCCTTTAAGTAAGCACAATTACTGTAGCTTTAAGGATTCGTGGATACTGGAAGTAATTAGATGAAAGCAAAAGCAATAGCAATTGTAGCAGAGATAGTGGCAACAAAGTTGTAGCAGGAGATAGTTAGCAAGCAGGTTAAAGTTCATTAATAATGCAATTCCCAGAATTATGATTACGTGTATACTTAGAGTATGATGGGAGTAGTCTTCCACAGGCAGAGTACTTGAAGTCAGGAAGCATAAACTTCTAACAGGCCAGTTCTTGAGGGTTGGAGAGAGCAGGATAATCCAAATTCAGTCCGAGATCAAAGGAGAGGAGAAGGCAGGGAATCCGTTTTATCAATCCAGGAGTTCAGTACACAATTTTCAACGAAGAGGAGCTTAACCGGCAATATGAATGCGGAAGTAACCTAACTCAATCACTAAGCATTTTTAAAACTGGCGCGGTTTCTCTATGAGGGCGTGAGAAAACTGCATCAGAGAAGGGGGCGGTGACTGTTCCGCATACCCGGAAGTGTCAGAGCGGAGCCGAAGAGGATTTGACAAGTAAATCCTGACACAATGTCAGCAAATTAATATCCTTGTTGATTTTAGCACAGGGATTCCTTTCTGGTTTTAATCCTAACTTTAACCCTAATCTGGACTCTAAACCTAAGTATAATTCTAAACATAAACTTAATCGTAAACCTAATACTAATTCTACAAGTAACCCCGACCCTTAATCTTAACCTAATCCAAAGGGTTTACCTCGGCTAATATCACTACTGATATTGGCAAAGGGATTTCAAAAATAAAACAGAGAGCACTATGTTGCTGTTTTCAGCATGATAGGGTAATCCCTGAAAAGTCTGCATTTTAATTTCACTACAATCGGTGCTGGGGAAACTGGCAAAGCCCAGCAGTCATCACAATATCATGGGGCATGCAGGAATACTCTGTAAGGTCTGCTCAAACTTGGAGATCCACCAACAGACAAACTGCAAGCCCAGAATCACAACCATTGTGATTTCAATTGATTTAAAGAGCTGTGCCCAGAACTCACCCTGAGTACTGGATGCAGCTATTGTCCAGTCTGGAATTAGTAATTATGGTACCAGCTGGTACCAGCTTTTGATACATGGAGCTACCTGATGTGAGCCGAGCGTTAACCTTGTTCACACTGCATTGCAGCAAATAGAGACTTAAATGCCCATTTAAAGAGCTGCATGCTGTGCTGACTTTGAGCATTGCGTGCAGCTCATCTATCAGTCTGCAGCCACTAGATGATATTTTCCCAGCTAACCGAGTGGAAATAATACATTTATTTACTTATTTACTTAAGTCCACACCATCACTCCTCCTCCCCTCATCTACCATGCTTGACAGTTGGTATGAAGTGTTTGTGCTGATTTTCTGTGTTTGGTTTTCGGTAAAAGTGGCGCTGTGCATTATAGTAGGGCCTAAGAGCAGTGGTGTGCGTGAGTGGTGCATTGCGTGAGGGGTGAAGTGTGTGTGAAAGGTTCAGCGTGTGTGTGTGGGGGGGTGTAGTGTGTGAATGTGTAGGGTGTGTGGGGCAATGTATGTATGGGGGGCAATGTGTGTATGGGGGCAGTGTGTGAATGTTTAGGGTGTGTGGGGCAATGTATGTATGGGGGGGCAATGTGTGTATGGGGGCAGTGTGTGAATGTGTATGGTGTGTGTGGGGGCAGTGTCTGTGTGTGTGGGCAATGTGTGTATCGGGGGCAATGTGTGTGTGTGTGGGCAGTGTATGTGTGTGTGGGGGTAGTGTATGTGTGTGTGGGAGCAGTGTATGTGTGTGTGTGTAGGGGGAGCATTGTATGAATGTGTGGTGAGGAGGGTAGGGGGGCTTTTTTACAATTTCTTAAAATAAAAAAATAAATACATTTATGTCCCCCCTCCCTTCTCATTTCTCGATCCCTGGTGGTCCGGTGGGGAATCCCTGGTGGTCCCAGTGGTGAGAGTGAACTCTATCCCGTAGCTCCAGGGCTAGAGTTCAGTCTCGCGAGATCCGGAGTGTTGCCGTGGTAACCGCGGCAACGTTCTGTGCTCACGAGAGAAGGACCTGAAGGAGTTGCAGGCTGAGCTCCTGGGCCCTCTCTCCCTCCCATGCTGGCTGCCAGCACGGTGCCTGCAGACCAGGGAGGCAGATCACTGATCTCTGAACTTCCCTCCGGTTGTGAAGGCACATTGCAGGGCTCGCGTTTAAACAGGTCCAGCCTGTACATATAGATTACACATGCATTCACACAAACGTAATGGTACACGACTGGAGGGAAGATTAAACTAATCATTTGTAATTGTGCACTAAATTCCCATGATCCTCCGCCAGCCCTTAGGCTGACAAAGCATTATTGAAAATATGTTTCACAAACAAATGCACTGTCTATGTAAAAGTGCTAGTGTGCATCAGCGTGATATTGTGTGTTTTCTTGCTCACGGTGCCTAGAGAGATATCAGCTATGCCTCACTGACGATGCCTAACAAGGCTGAAACGATCGTCTGGGGTTGCTGTGTCTCTCGTGCAGAGAGAACTTGCTGGCATTTCGGATCTGGACTGCCCGTATGGGTGGGACCAGTCTGATATGCTTCAGATATGTTCTCTCTGTAATGGCACAAGATGAGCTAAAACCAGCTTGAGTTCTGAGCGGGGACCCACCGAAGGGCAGGCTATTTTAGCTGCTGTCCGTCCTCAGAATACTCTTGCGACCCATTTTTTTTTTCTATGTAATATATATATATATATATATATATATATATATATATATATATATATATATACACACACACACACACAAAATACAAAATACAGCGCACTCACTTATTCACTAAACAATGATTTCATATCTTACAGATTGTAATAGTTTTATTTAAAAACACCTCACCTAGGCAAAACATTATTGGGGTTTAGTTACATTATTTGATCACATATTGCATAAGCCTGCCACAACATCAATGTACCCCATTCTTGGCAGGTACTACTCTAGCAGCCTAATTCTTGCTCTTATGAGATTAATCCACTTACAGGTGATACTCGAAAAATTTGAATATCGTGCAAAAGTTCATTTATTTCAGTAATGCAATGTAAAAGGGGAAACTAATATATGAGATAGACACATTACATGCAAAGCAAGATAGTTCAAGCCATGATTTGTCATAAGTGTGATGATTATGGCTTACAGCTCATGAAAACCCCAAATCGACAATCTCAGTAAATTAGAATATTACATGCAATCAATAAAACAAGGAGTGTACATAGAACAATATCAGACCTCTGAAAAGTATAAGCATGCATATGGACTCAGTACTTGGTGTGGGCCCCTTTTGCAGCAATTACTGCCTCAATGCGGCGTGGCATAGAAACATAGAATGTAATGGCATATAAGAACCATTCGGCCCATCTAGTCTGTCCAATTTTCTAAATACTTTCATTAGTCCCTGGCCTTATCTTATAGTTAGGATAGCCTTATGCCTATCCCACGCATGCTTAAACTCCTTTACTGTGTTAACCTCTACCACTTCTGCTGGAAGGCTATTCCATGCATCCACTACCCTCTCAGTAAAGTAATACCTGATATTATTTTTAAACCTTTGCCCCTCTAATTTAAGACTATGTCTTCTTGTTGTGGTAGTTTTTCTTCTTTTAAATATGGTCTCCTCCTTTATTTTGTTGATTCCCTTTATGTATTTAAAAATGTCAATCTCTTGTCCAGGTTTAGTTTTGGGCAGTGTATATTTTATATATAATAAAAAGTATTTAACCAGGAAATATACATTCAGATTACTATGGTTTTCAAGTACATCCTGGGGATGTTACCTTAGCCCAACATTGTTACTATTACCCATTTTAATGGTACTCATTTTAGCTACCTCAGAAGGATGAGGGGCTGAGTTAACCCTGCTGGGATTTGAACCTGTGGCCAAGGTTTAGAACAGATCCTATGCATTATCCCACTGAGCTATTTTACTAGCTGCTGAGGTGTTATGGAACTGTGGCACTGCTGAGGTGGTATGGAAGACCAAGATGCTTCAATAGCAGCTTTCAGCTCTTCTGCATTGTTCGGTCTCATATCTCTTATCTTTCTCTTGGCAATGCCCCATAGATTCTCTATGGGGTTCAGGTCAGGCGAGTTTGCTGGCCAATCAAGCACAGTAATCCCACGGTCATTGAACCAGGCTTTGGTGCTTTTGGCAGTGTGGGCAGGTGCCAAGTCCTGCTGGAAAATGAAGTCAGCATCTCCATAAAGCTCGTCTGCGGAAGGAAGCATGACGTGCTCCAAAATCTCCTGGTAGACGGCTGCATTGACCCTGCACTTAATGAAGCACAGTGGACCAACACCAGCAGATGACATGTTTCCCCAAATCAACACAGACTGTGGAAACTTCACACTGGACTTCAAGCATCTTGCAGTGTGTGCCCCTCCATTCTTTCTGCAGACTCTGGGTCCTTGGTTTCCAAATGAGATGCAAAAGTTGCTCTCATCAGAAAAGAGGACTTTGGACCACTGAGCAACAGACCAGGTTTGTTTTTCTTTCGCCCAGATAAGACGCTTCTGACGTTGTTTGTTGTTCAGGAGCGGCTTGACAAGAGTAATACGACATCTGAAGCCCATGTCCAGGATCCGTCTGTGTGTGGTGGCTCTTGATGCACTGACTCCAGCCTCAGTCCACTCCTTGGGAAAGTCCCCAACACTTTTGAATGGCCTTTTCCTGACAATCCTCTCCAGGCTGCGATCATCCCTGCTGCTTGTGCACCTTTTTCTTCCACACTTTTTCCTTCCACATAACTTTCTATTTATGTGCTTTGATACAGCACTATGGGAACATCCAACTTCCTTCGCAATTACCTTTTGAGGCTTTCCCTCCTTATGGAGGGTGTCAATGACGGTTTTCTGCACAAATGTCAGGTCAGCAGTCTTCCCCATGATTGTGATTCCTACTGAACCAGACTGAGAGACCATTGCGCAGAACTGACATTAGGCAGCCCGGAACAGAGCACACAATTTAGACTTACTATGTTTCAAGCTGACACACTGCACATCCAAACTACTACCATCATTTGAAAAAGCAGAAGTGGTCATAAAGGTTGGAGTAAAGTTTTAATATTATTTTCTTTATTTGGTGACCTGTTTTGTACATTGCCCATTCTCAAAACATTTGTTTGACATTGATTTGTGTGATATACACTTTCTATAAAGTTCTTCTGACAGAAAAATGTATTCTACCAATAAAGAAACGACCAGGAAACTGAAAATATATGTTTATTTGTATTATTATTTTTTTTTAAGGAAGATTTCACTTTAGCAATGGAATTTTTCAATGTTTATTGTATAAAGGCAAATATTCCCCACCATGTTTATACACTGGTTCATTAATCAACTTTGTTCTCTTATTTTAGTGCAAAAGAATGATAGTCTGTTAGAAAGTATTAAAAACAAAAATTTTAGGAAGTAATACAGTGACTCTCCTTATCTTACTGCACAATAACACTTTGTATTACTACCTTGTGGTTATTTCCTGAATTAACTCTATAAGCTTCCAAGACAAGTCATCTTAAACAGGGCCGGACTGGGAATTAAAAGCAGCCCTGGAAAAAAATTATTTACCAGCCCCATAATGCGTCGCACCAGTATAGTGTGCAGGTACAGAGTTAGAAAAGATAACTTAAAATTAAAAATTATTACTCCAACGTGAAAAAAAGCACATATAGGCTTAAAAAAAAAAAGAGTGCAGATTTATTTTAAGCAGACGTGCCTTTGCATATAACCAATGTTTCAGTCCAACTACCATGACATATTAAGGAAAGCTTGGTAATGGGACTGAAATGGTGAATGTAGGTAGGGCACAACTTTAAAAAATTACGTTATCTTGTTTATTTTGAAGTCCTGTGGGTGCACTCTTCACTTTAAATATGTTATTGTGCTGGAGTATGCACCTAGCAACAAGACTGAGCCAATATCTGCTCATTACATATGGTACATATCAATGACATTTCTCTGTGTATTATGCATATATAAATGTACATTAATATATATAACTAATACACACATTAATATACATGAGATATATATACATATATATAATTTATATATATATATATATATATATATACACATATATACAAATCAAATTGCTGAAAGCAAAATACTTAAGTGCATATATATATATACACATACACACATATATATATATATATATATATATATATACATACATATACATACACATACATGCATACATACATATACATACACATACATATTTATATATATATATATATATATATATGTATATATATATATATATATATATACACATACATACCAGTGGCGGATCCAGAGCCTGATCTCGGGAGGGGCACTTATAGATTATTTAAAGAAATAATCCATGCTGCTCTGTGTAGTGGTTATTGTGCCAGGAGTGCCGGGACCTGCTCCCAGAGTAAGTAGTCAAACCGTTTAAGAACAGTTTGACAACTTACTTGGGGTCTGCTGGGATATGGGGCTGTAGTAGGGTATAGGAGCAGTGGTGCAATGTGTGAGGGGTGCAATGTGTGTGAAAGAAAACAAACAAAACAAAAGAATGGTGGATTGGCGCTTAAAACCAAGAATAAGCAACTACCCCCAGTGCGCAAAATCACTAAATGGCACTCAGATATGAAGTGAAAGAAAAGGATATAAGGGGGGTGCAAAGGAAACATACAAAAATCCTGTATACTTAATATAATGAGTGGAACACCTCCTGATTTTCCTACAATAAAAACACATACATAGTGTAATACAGTTATGTAAGGAACATTAATCAATCAAAGGTATTGGGTCACTCACAATATGCAGAGCCACATAAAGTTGGCTCTGACTTCAGTGGCAGGTGAATAATTAGCTTATTCTGGCTTTCAGATTCCTAGACATGATGGCTTCTTTTCAGCCCTTCAATGATTTCCGGGATATCCAATTAGTAAAGAGCAAATTAAAACTTTACTAAATAAAATACAGGAAACAGAAATAAGCTTAAAATAAAATAAAAAGTCCACAGCACTAACGCGTTTCGACCTCTAGGTCTTTGTCAAAGTGTGTGATAAATGCCTTCAATGTGTGTGAAAGGTTCAGTGTGTAGGGTGTGGGGCAATGTGTGTATGGGTGGCTGTGTGTGTGTGTAGGGCAATGTGTGTATGGGGGTCTGTGTGTGTGTATGGGGGGGCAGTGTGTGAATGTGTATGGTGTGTGTGGGGGCAGTGTGTGTATGGTGCTAGAGTTCACTCACACCACTGCGACCACCAGGAATTCCTGGTGGTTGCAGTGGTGAGAGTGAACTCTAGCCCATAGCTCCAGGGCTTGAGTTCACTCTCGCGAGAGCCGGAGCGTTGCCGCTGTAAATTCGGCAACGCTGTGTACTCGCGCAAGAAGGACCCAGAGGAGCTGCAGGCTGAGCTCCCGGGTCCTCTCTTCCTCCCTCCCCTGCCGGCTGCCTGCACGGTGCCTGTGGAACGGGGAGGGAGATCTCCTCTTTCACCCCTTGTGTCTCACTCTCCCCCCTCTGTCTCTTTCTCCCCCCTTTTCCTGTGGCACTCTCCCTCCCCCTCTGTCTCTCTCTATTCTCCCACTGTCTCTTTCTTCCCCTGTGTCTATCTATTCACCCTCTACCTTTCTCCCCCCTTGTCATGGGGTAACACTTCTGGGTTCGGCACTCACTATGAACTGTTCCTTGCTTTGCAAAGACACACAATGCTTCAAGCTACTAATTATATGGAGGATAACTCCCATCATGTTTATTCACTATGAACTGTTTCTTGCTTTGCAAATAGACTCACTGCTTCAAGCTACTAATTATATGGAGGACAACTCCCATCATGCTTATTTACTATGAACTGTTCTTGCTTTGCAAATATTCTTAGCTACTTGCTTAAAGTTACTATTGAAGATTATTCTCATGAACTTAAAGAAGTTACTAAATGCATCTCTGAAGAACTACTTAATAATGAACTTTGTGTTGTTGATTACTTGCACTTCTTCTTAGTGGATTATTGCCTAAATGCAATTCATTTAAGTTTAACACTTATTAAAACTTCAGTTGAATAAAGTTACCAGTGAGTCTCTCTTTTCTTAAAGCTACAGTAGCTTTCTCCGTTTCTTCACAATTGTAATTAGGGAGTTTACAAGCTGCAGTTGAGTTCAAATCCAAATCATCCAAGTAGCGTAACACCCCTCCCCCATCCCCCCTGTCCACCTGAGAGGAGTCAGGGGGGCCGGCCACGTTCCACGCTGCAGCCTCACCGGTCCGGCGGCACTCCTAATGCTGAGGGCTGAAGGAGGAGGGAGCATGTCTCTCTACCAAGCTTCCTCACGGTTCCCACAATCTGGGACCGCGAGGGAGCATGGTAGAGAGACATGCTCCCTCATCCTTCAGCCCTCAGCATTAGAAGTGCCGCTGGACCGGCGAGCCTGCCACCCGGCCCGGCGGCTCCAGCCTGGAACGCTGGAGAGTGAACTCAAGCCCTGGAGCCGGCCCCCTCTGAGTGTGCAACCGGACCGGCCACCCGGTGGCACATACCTGCACAGCCCCCAGATGCCGCGGCCCACCGGGAAATTTCACGGTATCCCGGTGGGCCAGTCCGGCCCTGATCTTAAAGTTACAGTCAGTCTATAAAATATAATTTGTTTTATTAGTAAAGCAAATGATTTACTAGGAAGGGAGGACTCGGCTAAACAGGGCATAACCACTACATAAATAAAAGGCATTTGAAAACAGGGGTGCCGTTGCAGCAGATACAAGAGTAGCATGGTCCAAAATTAATTTTAATCACTGAGTGATTGAAGAATACTTTTATAAATTTTGAAACAACCTTGAACAGAGAGGTGAGAGAGATGATGACACCTCGGTTATTAAACTGAAGAGCAGGGTAACCCAATTTTGGGAGATTGAACATTAAAAGTTATTCACTTCATCAGCTTTGAGGACATTTGTGAGCAGTGTGGATTCAGAAGGTTCCCTGTAAGAGAAAATACTCACTCACTCATCAATGTACAGATCAAATTAAATAGTGTTAGAGCTAAATTAACTAAAGTGCATTGAATCAATCTGTTGTAAGAGCATTGTGAATATATATATAATGAAAAATAATGTGATAAAACCACAATTAAAAATGTTAATTAAGGGGCACTCTTAGAAGGCAGCTGTACCTCTCACCTGACCCTTGGTTACAATAAAATGTACATTAGCTATGCCGCTGTTCTCCCTAAGCTACTACGCTCTGATGTTCAAATGTCAATGTTTGGTTGTCACACTCTTGACCAGTTTGTCATCTCAAGACATAAGTTGTCACCTGTAACAAATTCTATATGCACCACGTCCCCTCTTTGTTTCTGTACCCAACCATGTGCCGACATAACAAAAACGAAAAATATCAATAAGAATTGATTGTCCAAAAAAAAAAAGGTTAATTAAATTTAAGTAATCAATTTAAAAGTGTAAAAAGTAACCAATTAAAGTGCTTTGATGTATAAAATCACAATGCATATCATATATCTATATCAAATCAAAATTACAAGTAAAGTGATATTGCTATCCAAAACCTCCTCAAATTTACACTTTCCTGTGGTCATCTCCAAAGTGGCATCTGAACCTGAGAGATGGGGTGGGATTTGGCCCATTTTAGCACTAGCACTATTTATTTTTTCTCTCATGCTGGAATTAGTGTAGGAACCACTGATTTTGGGGTACGGCGGCGTAGTGGAGGGTTTAACACAATATGGCCATATTGTGGAACTGAACCCCATATTTGTTTGCTGAGATAGGTGATTTTAAGTAGCCTTTTCAAATTTAAAACTGTATATATATATTTTTTGTGTCTTACAATTTTTAATAACTGTCGAACTAAGAAGCACATATTTTTGATGAAGGTGTGTGCTGCTCCTTAACCCCTTAAGGACACATGACATGTGTGACATGTCATGATTCCCTTTTTATTAGAAAAGTTTGGTCCTTAAGGGGTTAAAGGGACACTATAGTCACTAAAAAAACTCTAGCTTAATGTAGTAGTTTTGGTGTATAGATCTTGCCGTTGCAGTCTCACTGCTCAATTCTCTGCCATTTAGGAGCTAAATCAGTTTGTTTATAAAGGTATAGTCACACCTCCCTGCATTTAACAAATACAGCCTTCCTAAACATTTCCTGTAAAGAGAGAACTAATGTTTAGACTTTGTGACAGACCCATCTGTATAAATATTATTGCTGGTTCGTCTAGTTTGCCTTCCTTTCATGGAATTGCCTGTTCGTATACCCTTATTCGTCTGTTTGACTATCTACCGAATGAACTTACTGAAGGGATGGCCACCCAGAAGAGGAGTGTGCTGCTGGTTAACCTCTTGATCCCAATTAGAACGTTGTGGTTAACCGCAGACACCTCTTAATTACAACCAAATGTAGGGTGGTCGTCGTTCGTATGTCGACCACGAGGCGGCGGCCATTTTAAACCATTCGAAAGACCAGCGGTGTTCGGCGCAGATTCTATGAAACTAAAAATGGACACTCTTTCTGCCGAACACCGCTGAAACCCGCAGACCGCCCTTCTCAGTCGACAAGTAATGCGAACACCGGCCGTTCGGGAGTTTTGATTATACGAATGGACTTAACCCAGATAGCCTTCCCATGGAGTCAATCGCATACCGAAAGACTGTAATAGATTTTGACTCCATGGCGATTTAACTGTACGTATGGGATCTGAGTGCTATTCGCTAAGAATATGCACTCAGATCCAGGATATCTGGGGATGTGTTACACGAATATAATATGTTCGGTAGCTGTGTAATTACTTATTTTTATGTGTTTTTCAGGCTTTATTTAAAATGGCGATTTGCCTCTGTCCTGGATATAATTGAATTACTTCTCAATTATCTCCAGGGCAGAGGGGAGGAAACCAGGATGCATTCTGGGAATATTGTGTGCATATATGTCTGGAAGTGCCATATGTCTGTCTGCCATTACAGTCTCCCATTTGGTCCCCTAGGGGAGTGTCCACCAAGTGAGAGACCTGCATAAATACAGGCGGGTAGCCCACAGTAAAGCCAGTTCTTGTTTTACCCTCAATGCGGAGCTTGGTCTCGTTATTGGGGGGATTTACTCCACACAGTTAGCGACTGATTGCTGGAACCGTAAGCTGCTTGGAGGATATATTTGTTCGGCTGTTAGCAACGATTTGTGGATTATTGTTCGGGAGTTTGGAGCATCTGTACGGGTCCCGTTCGGGAGATTGGCGCCTTCCCCTGATTGCAGTTCGTACGGTTGGAGTCTATACGAATGGAGCTTGCATTATTGCGAAAGGGGAAGCTTAACTAAACGGCGGTTTCACTCTTTTGTGCCAGGGGTGTCTTTTGTGCACAGTCTGTGACAGTAGTAGAAGATCTCTTTGTGAGATCCATCAGTGCCCGTGAGCGGGTGCCTCCGAGGCGGTTGATGTATCGTAGTGCTGAGACATTGTCCATCCGGAGTAGGATGCAACAATCGAATTTCCCTTTTGTTAGGCTGCATATTGCGAACGAACCTGCTAAAAGTTCCGGGCAGATGATGTGCATGGAAAGTTCTTGAGAAGTCCACACGCCTCCCGTGGCAGCTATGCTGTCTTTGGCCCCCAAGCCTAAGAGGCTGGCGTCTGAGTCCAAGATTAAATCTGGTCAATTGCCAAATATGGGTTGACCGTTCCAAGCCTGCATGCAGTCCAACCACCATTGAAGTTCTGTACAAACCTTGACCAATATCGGGACTGGTTGGTCGTTTGTGGGGTTTCGACAAAACTGTGCCTTAAGACGCTGCATGACCCGACCGTGTAAAGCGCCTGGGAAAATCGCTTGGATGGAGGAGGACAGTAGACCTACTATCCATGCGAGTAACCGCAGAGGGATAGATGGCATCTGAAGCACTTTGCAGATCTCCTTGCGAATGGTGGCCACCTTCATAACCGCTAGGTGCAGGTTACATGACTTGGAATCTACTTTGAAGCCAAGGAACTGTACCGTCTGTGAGGGGTTTAGCGCCAATTTGGTCTGATTGATGACGAAGCCCAAATGACTCCAACTGGACAGTGTAGGTAGTGTAATCCAGTAGCGTTTCCCTGCTTTCAAAGAGCAGGAT
Source organism: Pelobates cultripes (assembly GCA_933207985.1). NCBI lineage: Eukaryota > Metazoa > Chordata > Amphibia > Anura > Pelobatidae > Pelobates > Pelobates cultripes. Next base: position 77,794,558 of record OW240920.1, on the reverse strand, counting down.
ATCGTCCAAATATATTATGCAATGTATCACCCAAGCGTGAAGGTGTGCTACTACAGCATCTTTGTGAAACACCAGGGGGCCGAACTGAGTCAGAAAGGCAGGCACATGAACTGCCATGGGGTCCCGTGCCAGAAGAATAGTAGGAAGGGTCAAATCAGTTAATGTATGGGGATCGTAAGGTATGCGTCTTTCAGATCCAGCTGGGATAACCAGTCATCTTCCCGGAGTAGGTCCGGAAGAAGGTGTATATTTTGAAGTGATGGTATAATACGGGATTGTTTAGTTCTCATAGGTTGATAACCGGGCGAAATTCCCCAGACTACTTCTTGACCAGAAAAATTTTGCTAAGGAATCCGCCTGGACCCGTGGCTGGTTGGATAGCGCCCTTTGAACGCAGATCTTGTAGTTTCCGGTCTATCAGTTGAGCGTCTGCGGAGTGGATGAGGGGGTTGTAGCTGAACCGGAACGTCCTCGAAATGTATCTGTACAGTTTGCAGGATCGAATTGTCTGATGAAAGATCTGCTCAGTTCTGGAAAAAATGAGAAACACGGCCTGCGATCTGGGTTGTATGCAAAGGAAACAAAGCGGTGACTTACAAAAGGTGAATCTTGCATGGGAACAACCTCTTCCTCCATGGCCACGTGGAATAATGGAAGCGCTGGCGGTTCCCCACCTCTGGCTAGAAAGGCTGAGTCTGGTGTGTACAGGGGCCTAATGGCCAGAAGCGACTGGTGGCATGGCCCCGTTGCTGACCAGCCCTGCCAAAAACACCCTACAGTGTGCTAGTGCAGAAGCCTTTTCGCATTGATGACTGAGTCTTATTCAGGGAAGTAAATATGTTCACATGCTTGTTGAGTTTCTTCAGAAAGGCTTCTCCAAATAATTTACCCTGTGCCAGGGGTCAGAGTTCCTTGGTGCTTAGTTTATCGTCGATGTGGAACAGTGCTGCTCACCGTCTCTCCGAAGAGAGGGCCACGTTAGTATTACAAAATCACCATATCTGAGTCAAAAGTACCAGCACAGTATTAGGCATCATCAGCCAAATACATCACCCGAGCCAGTAGCTTGTCTTGTGCCCTTTTGAAGCCACGTTCGACCCCTTGATGAGGATCACTACCTTCACGGGCCATAAATGTCAGCATGAGCTGATCAAATTCCAGGGTATAGGCCTTTTTGTCGGCCAGTATAGGGGAAGGGCATTCCGACCTCTTGCGTTTCCTGACCTCCTTATTAAGGGGCTTAGGAAGCCAAATGTGCATGAAATTAGCTAGGTGTTCTGGGGGTGATCAATCTAAGGAGCGGGGATTACGGATGTTTCGTGGGTTGAGCATTTGTTGACCGCAAGTGTCCAGAAAAACTTCTGCTTCATCATGGGAGCCAGGATCACCGCCGATCAGTGTCATCCTTCTGGGGCTCACCCAGAAATGTTTCAGTAATAAAGGCATAATCAGACTTGGATGTAGAACCCCACAGACCCTCACCCAAGTCAGAAGTTTCTGCCTGCCACTCATCTAGAACCAAGAACGTACTTGGGAGGTCTTACTCCTCATCCGAGGAGGGAATTTGTGTAGGTCTATGGACCGGTAGCGCTGTGGCTCTTCCACGCTTGAGAGGAGCTTTGCCTTTGCCCTTCTTAGCGTTAGAGCTTTGGCCCTTCCAGTGGCTTTTAGGTGGGAAGGAACGTTCACTGGAGGAGTCTAAATCCTCAGAATCTTCCCCATGATGGGACCATTTGTAGGCTATCCTAGCAGGGTCCTGGCCTGAGGGAGACGCTTCAGAGAGCGCCTTCTTCATTGAGGTGGCCACTGCCGCAGCAATCATGACCTGAAGATCAAACCTAGTCTGAGACTCTTCCATGGCCAAAGCAATAGTGTGAATGGGGCTCATCCAAGGGCACAGTGGGCACAGCAATAACTGTGATCTTAAAGAACCAAAGTGGTTATGGCTAGTTTTTTCATATGGTCTCATTCTGTATCCCTGACTTTGGTTTGTTATTTGACCATTCTCTTTTATGTTAAGTCCGGACATTCTAAGGTCCGGTATACTTAGTTTGTGTTAATATAGTTTTGTGTGTTTGGTCACACAGTAATTGTGACACTGGGTGAGTGTCTAACGGAAAAGGGAAGGGAGTTCCACAGGGATGGTGCAGCCCTAGAGAAGTCTTGAAGATGAGCATCGGAGGTGGGAGTACAAACAGAGGATATACGTAGGTCTTTGGCATAGCATAGGGGTCTAGACAGGACATACTTGTGTAATAGGGAGAATAGATAGGTGGGAGTAGCATTATGTAAAGATTTGAAAGCAAGAAACCAAAATTTTATATTGAGCCCTATATCTTACGGGAAGTCAATACAGAGACTGAAAGAGGGGTGAGGTGCGGGAGGTGCGGACGGACTGGAAGATGAGCATGGCCGCCGCATTCATCATAGACTGCAATGGGAAAGTTGGGAGCATGTAAGAGCTCTGAAAAGTGGATTGCAGTAGTCAAGGCAAGAGAGGGCAGTGGCATGGACCGGCACCTTAGCCGCATCTGGCATTAAGGATGTTATATGGAAGCGGCAAGATTTGGCGATCGACTAGACATGATGAGTAAAGGTGGGGTTGGAGTTAAAGAGAACACCTAGGCAGCAAGCCTGCGAGGTAGAGCTGATGGTAGCACCATTAACGTGGAGGGAGACAGAAACGGGAGTAGCAACACTTGAAGGAGGAAAGACCAGATGTTCTGTTTTGGACAAGTTAAGCTTAATGAAGTGGGCAACCATCTAGTTAGAAATAGCAGAGAGGCAGTCAGAGACAGTAGTCAAGAGGGGCGGGGAGAGATCAGGGGAGGACAGATAGATTTTGCATGTCATCCACATATATGATATTGGAAGTCAAAGGAGCTGATGAGTTTACCAAGGGAGGCAGCATAGATCGAGAACAGTAGGGGACCACGGACTGAACCTTGGGGGACACCAACAGAGAGGGGTTGCGGGGGAAGAGGCAGGGCCAGAAAAAGAAACACTAAAAGAGTGCTGGGATAGGTAGGAGGAACACCAGAAGAGACCAATATCTTGTAGACCGAGTTTACAGAGGATGAGAAGAAGCTGTTGATGATCAACAGTGTCAAGAGCAGCGGAAAGTTTAAGGAGAATTAGGATAGAATAGTGACCATGAGATTTTGCAGCGAGTAGATCATTTGATACTTTGGTCAGAGCCATTTCCACAGAGTGCTGAGCGTAGAAACCATACTGAAGTGGGTCGAGCAGAGAGTTGGACTTGAGGAAATCTGTCAATCTCACATACACAAGTCTTTCAAGGATCTTGAATGCATAAGGCAGTAGTGAGATAGGGCAGCAGTTGGACGGGGAGTTAGGGTTAAGGTTGGGACTTTTTTTAGAATCAAGGTTACAGTTGCATGTCACTCCTGTGTGCCGAAAAAGTGCATGTACATCAGCATTGTGCTGACTTAGGGCTGTTAGTGGTCAAATTTTGACTCAGATGTGCTTTAATATTAATGCAATGCATGGTAAGAATTGGAACATGGATCAATTTTGCTACCAACTTTGACTCGTCAGAGGTCGGTATCACTTTTGAAACGAATATGTTGCATGGTGGGACTTAATATAACTGAGTTAAAATTTATGCAAATGGATATTAATATCAGTGCTTTGTGAATTTTCTGAATCCTATATTTGATGATGCATAAGTACTAATTTTAACCCAGATACCAAATGCATCTGGGCATTTGCTGCAGATTTTCTCGGCCGGACTAAATTCTGACCACATTTGGCCTTAGTAAATTTGAGAATTTCCATTGTATTTAGAATTCCATAATTTTCACCAGATTTTGCCCATCCTAACAAAATCCAGCATTTAGTGATTATCCTTGTGTATGCTTTGGGGAGGAGTCTGTAATAGTTACTATGAATATTAATTCCAATTTTATTTACAGCTTCTTAATCCAAGGATAAATCTGAAATATACTTTGGAAAGAATTGTTTCCTATCACTGTGTTCTTTTTCCTTTCATTTTGACCAGCCAAAAAGACATATGAAAAGTCAAGTGTGATGGACTACACCACCCTATAACTTACAAAGAAGATAAAGAGGAACAAATCATAATTAGCTTTTTTTTGTCATGTAAACTTACTTATGTACTATAATTTACACAAAGCACCATATAACGTGTGGTACTTGTCTCAAAAATCATAACTACTCTTAGTGCTTTTTTGCTTCTTTTTAAGACATTATGATGTCATATTTAGAACAGGTTGGGGAACAATCAAATCCGTTATGCCTTTGTGGACATTGCAGAAAAAATTGATTTAGAGATCACAAGCTAGTTATTAAAACGTATTAAGTACTGCAGCAGGGCTGGTGCAAGGATTTTTGCCACCCTAGGCAAAAGAAAATTTTGCCACCCCCGCCACCCATGCCGCCCCACATTTGACATCACAATGTCCCACCCATATGAACTGCCATATGAACTAACGCCAGTGCTGCACACAGTGTGTGTTTATATTAAAAAGCCTGCAGGGACAGGCTATAGACACCGGAACAACTTCATTAAGCTGCAGTGGTTCTGGGGACTATAGTGTCCCTTTAATGTGAGGTAAATTAGAGATTAGTGTCACTAATAATATACTAGATTGCCTACTTACAATCAAATGAGGATGGTGATGGGCTCTGGCTGCCGTTTGGCTCCACCGGTCTGGTGTAGAACAGGATCTCTGGAGGCTGTTTGTAACTGTGGTCACAAAATTAAATGTTCTGGGAGAACAGGAAGCAGCTCCATTTTTTGGGGCCCCTTACACAGCTCAAGGTCTGGGCCCTAGAGCCTGACAGTGAGTATGCCCATACGGCCCACCCATAAGTCCACCTATATGTTCTACCCATGAGTTTGCTCACAGGGAGTGGAGAGTGTAGGGGATGTTATGTGTTATTGTAGAGGATCTAATGTGTGTGCTTATGGAATGTAGGGTATAGGGATACCAGTTTGTGTAGGTGATAAAGTGTGTTTGTGTGTAGTGGAAGCAGTGTTTGTTTGTATATAAGGGATGTATTGTGTGTTTCTGGTTGTGTGAAAGGGATGCATTGTGTGAATGTGTTTGAATGCATAAGGGATGCAAGGTGTGTGTCTGTAAGTGTGTGCATTGAGTGTGTGTAAGAAATGCATTGTGTTTCTGTGTGTATGTAAGAGAAGCAATGTGTATGTTTGCATGTGTGTGTAAGGGATGCATTGTGTGTTTCTGTGTATGTGTGCAAATGATACATTGTCTTTGTGTGTAAGGGTTGCATTGTGTGTGTGTGTAATGGATGTATTGTGTGTTTCTCTGTGTGTAAGGGAAGCATGTTGTGTTTCTGTGTGTGTAGGGATGCATTGTGTATTTCTGTGTATGTATAGGGATGCATTGTGTGTGTGTGTGCGCGTAATGTGAAAGAGCTCCCTGTCCTGCCCCCTGTCCTGTAGAGCTCTCCCTTCTGTCCCTTAGAGCTTTCCCCTGCCCCTTAGTGGTCTCTCCTCTCCCCCCACCCTCCCCTAGCGTTCTCTTCTCACACTCACCCACCCTGTGTTCTTCTCACACCCACCCTCCCTCCCTGTGTTCTTCTCAACCCTCCACCCTCCCTGTGTTCTCATCAACTCCTCTTCTCCTCACCCCCTCTCCCGTGTTCTTCTCCCTCCCCCTCTCCCTGTGTTCTTCTCACTCCCCCGTGTTCTTCTCATTCCCCCCGTTTTCTTCTCACTCCCCCATTTCTTCTCACTCCCCCTCCCTGTGTCTTCCCCCATCTCCCTCCTTGTGTTCTCCCCCCCTCCTGTGTTCTTCTCACTACCCTCCCTGTGTTCTTCTACCTCCCCCCTCCCTGTGTCCTCCTCATCTCCCCTTCTCCTCACCCCCCTCCCTGTGTTCTTCCTCCTCCCCTGTTTTTTTCTTAATTCCCCCTCCCCCTGTTTTCTTCTTACCCTCCTCCCCTCTTCTTCTTCTTACTTCCCCCTCCCCTCTTCTTCTTACTCACTCTCTCCTCCCAAGTTCTTCTAACTCCCCCTCCCCTCCCTCCCTGTGTTCTCCTCACCGCGGGGCCGAGCTCCTCTCTGGTCCGTGGTACAGGAGTTTCTGTTTCCTGTACCCAGCCGGACTGACAGGAAGCTCGGCCACCCACGCTACAGGGAAGGGGAGATGAGGAGAGAGGCAGTGCTGCAGCCGCCTGAGGTTCTCTATAGAGCGCTCAGGTGGCTGCAACATTAGAAGGGCTGGCATTGGGGGCACAGGGCGCCCCCTCCAATGAGGCGCCCTAGGCGGCTGCCTAGTTCGCCTTATAGGAAGCGCTGGCCTTGTACTGCAGTATATTAAAGGGCAACTCTTCTGCTCTTTTTAAGAGCATCAAATCATCCATACATGACAGACTGGAGAAAAGTCAATACTTTGGCATAGACTCTATGTTGGGAATTAATTGATAAAGGAGAGCAGAAGAGACCACCCACAAGTGGTCTTTCCGCTCTCCATCCATAGCAACCACAATACATGCGCAGGGGTTGCTATGGTAACTCCAAAGCCGATGCTGCTAGTGCGGTCTATGCTGTATATTAACTAAGTAACTGCTGTCAAAGCGTTCAGATAACAGAATACTGGCAACAAAGACAGCATGTAACCATCATGAAAGAGGTGTGCTCTGCTTGGAGAACAATTTTCCAGGATGTGATGTAAACATATAGCATGAACTAGATGAATTAAAAGTCTTGCAGATCCTAAAAATGCATCCAAACATTCAGTATCTCCTCCCTCTGCATGCAGACACTGAACTTTCCTCATAGAGATTCATTGATTCAATTCATCTCTATGAGGAGATGCTGATTGGAGGGCTGTGTTTGAATTGTGCTGGCTCTGCCCCTGATCTGCCTCCTTGTCAGTCTCAGCCAATCTTATTGGCATATGTAGAGTCTACGTTACTAAATTACACAATCACCAAAATGTGCCGTACATTTTATTGCTATTAAAAATATCTTGAGTAGTTGACTATTTCCTAAAATGTCCCTTTGCGATATTTATTACGTAACTTTTGTTATCGGATGCTTGACATGTAAATGCAATTTGAAGGCCAGAGGACACAATCAAAGGTTCTCAACTCAACTTAAACTCCCCTCTTTCCTCAAATAATGTTCCCTTTGAGTGTCAAAACATTACTTACTGTATGCTTGACATCCATAGCTAAATGGAACATACTGGCATCAAGAGCATTAAAATATTAAGGAGTCGTACAGTAGCCACAATTGTTTCCAACATTCAATTATTCTTACAAAATCTTCCTTTGTGAGCATGATACACCACTGTTACAAATTATAATGACGCTGGGAGACAGCAGGTTGTTAAATATCCTGGAGCCCCTAAGCTCTGCATGGATCTGATTGTTCTTGCACCATTGCTCCAAACAGTAGCATTTAACTTTAATAACATTTAACACCAATATACATAATCATAGTCATGTGCTTTCCATATATGATACATTCTCAATTGCCACAGCTCTAACTTCTTCCTTTTTCTAGATGGGAAAGTTGAAACTTTTTTTTGCTCTATAAGCAATTCACAGAATTATACTGTCTTGTTACATAACTTTGAATCCAAACAGAAAAATAAATCATCTTACCCCCTTGTAAACTGCAATTTTTGTTGGCTCCCAGCTACTCTTAATTGTTCATGGAGCACTCTGACTATTCTATCAATCCTTGTAACTTGATTACAATTTCGCTCTTCTTTCCCTAATACCAGTACAGTACAGCTATGTACAAATGTATTCCCTAATTCCACTAAATAATTAATCCTCACTGCACATGATAAAGATACAGGCAAATGATTTACTGACGGGGTTATTCCTTGAATTGGGAACAATAGAAATTGAATGGAAAATGCACATTTTAGGCAAAATGAGCGGAAATGGAATATGGATTTAAATTTTTTTTTTTTTTTGCGTGCAATTTTTCACATATTTCCAGTTTACCAAATAACCTTTTTAGTGTTTTCTGTATCTATTGCTACTGAAAAGCAGTGTATGAGAAGCACTGTGATTTGATCAGGCCACCACTTCTGATAATGTCAGCAGACAGCTTGCTATTCTGAGGCAAACAGCATTCAGAGCTACAGCTTCAGGCTTGAATACAAGTAAGATTTTCCTATATTTAAGGAGGCATGAGGGGCCCAGGGGGGCTAGATGGTGGTTTTAACACTATAGGGTCTGGAATACATGCTTGTGTTCCTGACACTATAGTGTTCCTTTAAGAATGATGAATAAAGTGTATCTCCAAAGAAAGGGAAATCAATAGTTAAGTAAAAACACAAAAAGGGGCTGGGTAAGTAAGAGATACACAAGGGGGGGTTGTAGAAGACATACAAGGGTATTGAAAGAGACACAAAAGATGGGATAAGAAATAAAACAAGTGGCTAAAGAAGGTAAGAGATTCAAAGAGGGGGTTGAAAGACACATTTTTGGGGGGAGTAGGCGGCAAAAAGCATCTGTGTAGTCAAAAATCCTTACACTGGTCCTGACTACATCCACAATCAGACACGGTATACACATAATGACACACTGCCATAAACACACACAGCATACACAATTGGATGTGGTATACACACAGTGCTACTCCCATACTCTAACACAGTATACATGCTTAAACTCACTGCTACGCATACACAATGCTACACACACAGTCAGACATAGTAATTTGTATCAATTTAGGGAACTTTCCTTTTCCAAATGTTACACAACATCCCATGACGTTGTCTCCAGTGACATCACGTATACATAATTAACTATACAAATTAGCATGGCCGGTATTTTTTTCCAAGAAAGGTGGAAACCCTAAAGAAACTCAGGGAAACAGATAGCTCAGGAACACAGGGCAGCAGCTAGTTTAGATATATAGGACAAAAGGACCAGATCACCAGTTTTATTAACATTAATGAACTTGAAAACAAGAAAGGGTGAAGCTCAACTGAATAGGGAGAAAATAATTATCAAATAAGGCCAGCAGAGTACAGAGATAGATCTCAATATTGCAATAGCAGGCCAGCAGCCAGACAGTGGCACTGTGAGGTACTGCACCAGACTGAGAGTAAACTGAATCGTGACAGACATCTTCTGGGGCAGTGTGTAGGGGTCACAGAATTTTCCAGAGAATGAAGAAAAACAACATTCTACAAGGATGCAAGATAAGATAGAACTACCAGGAACCAAACAGGAGACAGGGGTGACCTGCTATGTCAAAGCCCAGACACTGCTACATTTCAAGGGTTTCAGTTTAAAGGAGAAGTCCAGAGTGTAAACAAATAGTCAGGGCTGAAACATAGAGATAAGTAGGAATGCAGAGAATAGGAGTAACACCTCCCAAGGCACAAAGTAAAAGTGCTAATACAACCTTTATCGGAGAGTAAAGATCTATATGTTTCACCATTTTTTGGTGTTTTGGAGGGCACACAATTTAGTAGGTTTGTTTAACATCTGTTTTTAGTGGTTATACTTTTGTATGTTTTCCAAGTAGTCAGGGCTAACAGGGATAATACGGAATCCAGTAAATGAAACCAAAAGTTACAAAAAATGAAGGGCAAAACAAGCTGATTCCAAATTCCAAAACCAGGGTCATAAATACACAAACAAAATATAATTGCCAGACAATAACAAAACACAGACTTGTGCATTAACTCCACAACATTATAGGTATTGGCTCTATAAAAGGCGAGTCTCTGTACTGTTAGCTAGAACTAGGGGACATAGTGACAATATAAGTTTCATGCTGGTTCAGCCAAACCTCAGTGAATAACAACCCAACATGCCAAACAATGGTACAGCAAACAAATTCCAAGAGGTACATTAGGACAACTATGGTGATCGTGAACTTACCAGGCTTCAAGAAGCAGCTATGATTACATACCATTGTGTGCAAGATAATTGCTTCCTACATATTACTGTTAGACAAGGAAACAGAGTAGGTATTACATTTGCCATACAAATGTAATAATTTGTGCAATTTGGTTGGATGTGTCCTCATTCATGTGATGGGGATGGAACATTTTAGGGGAGCTTTCAGCCAATAGATGCAATTGCATTTAGCCAATTGGTGCAATGATGCACCAAAAAATAAATCATCTCCGTTACATCAGATCACTAGGATCACGAACAAATTTTAATTTAGACAAATAAATTGACATATGTAGAGTCTACGTTACTAAATTACACAATCACCAAAATGTGCCTTACATTTTATTTCTATTAAAAATATCTCGAGTTGATGACTATTTCCCTTTGCGATATTTATTACGTAGCTTTTGTTATCGGATGCTTGACATGTAAATGCAATTTGAAGGCCAGAGGACACAATCAAAGGTCCTCAACTCAACTCAAACTCTCCTCTTTCCTCAAATAATGTTCCCTTTAAGTGGCAAAACATTACTTACTGTATGCTTGACATCCATAGCTAAATGGAGCATACTGGCATCAAGAGCATTAAAATATTAAGGAGTCGTACAGTAGCCACAATTGTTTCCAACATTCAATTATTCTTACACAATCTTCCTTTGTGAGCATGATACACCACTGTCACAAATTATAATGACGCTGGTAGACAGCAGGTTGTTAAATATCCTGGAGCCCCTAAGCTCTGCATGGATCTGATTGTTCTTGCACCATTGCTCCAAACAGTAGCATTTAACTTTAATAACATTTAACACCAATATACATAATCATAGTCATGTGCTTTCCATATATGATACATTCTCAATTGCCACAGCTCTAACTTCTTCCTTTTTCTAGATGGGAAAGTTGAAACATTTTTTTGCTCTATAAGCAATTCACAGAATTATACTGTCTTGTTACATAACTTTGAATCCAAACAGAAAAATAAATCATCTTACCCCCTTGTAAACTGCAATTTTTGTTGGCTCCCAGCTACTGTTAATTGTCCATGGAGCACTGTGACTATTCTATCAATCCTTGTAACTTGATTACAATTTCACTCTTCTTTACCTAATACCAGTACAGTACAGCTGTGTACAAATGTATTCCCTAATTCCACTAAATAATTAATCCTCACTGCACATGATAAAGATACAGGCAAATGATTTGCTGACGGGGTTATTCCTTGAATTGGGAACAATAGAAATTGAATGGAAAATGCACATTTTAGGCAAAATGAGCGGAAATGGAATATGGATTTAATTTTTTTTTTTTGTGTGTGTGCAATTTTTCACATATTTCCAGTTTACCAAATAACCTTTTTAGTGTTTTCTGTATCTATTGCTACTGAAAAGCAGTGTATGAGAAAGGACTATAGTACAGAGTTGTAAAAGTGGGCAATCACTGTGGAAATCACATCATATGCTCATCTCATTAATAATATGTTTATAAAGTTTCCTCAATGCTGTCTTAATGTACTATAAAATGTTACTTTTATATATATATGTGTGTGTGTGTGGAAAGGAATGAGTCATACCCTGGATCTTAAAAAATAAAGCCTAGTTCTATTAATACAGGACTCATCTTTAATGAAGTATTGTCACCAGGCTCTATATAGCTTCCTTGTTAAAGGAATACTCCAAGTATTTTAAACCACTGCAGCTCACAGTAGTCTCTCCAGGTTTATCACTAGAGTGTGTGTTGTTGAGTAGGCAAAGAAAATGCTAAGCCAAATTAGCCAAACTGAAAACAGAGCTGGCTTAAAAATCTACCCCTACTGATCCTGGCCCCTGTTGTTGGAAGGACACTTGGGACCAATTGTGAGTTTAGTTTTCCAGGCTTAAATATAATTGCTGCATCTTATATTGCTATGTGTTTATTAAATATTTAGCCAGTAACAATACATTGAGATTTCTCTCATTTTTAAGTATGTCCTGGGAGCACATACAAATACAATGGTACATATGAAATAGAAGACATTTGTTAAACAATTGCAAATTCATTGTTACACATGTATAATACACTTATCAATATTTGTTTTATTGATGGGAGTTGAATGCATAGGTTTTCAGAGACTTCATACTGGCGGAATATTTAATAATGTCAAGCATGTTTTTTGTTTTGTTCATGTTGATCTTTTTAGGACTAAGATTTTCAAGATTTGCTCATGAAAATGCTTCAAACATGAGTAAGGGAATCTTGAGGTACCTGACAAATGGTCAGTTATATAGAGACAAATATTCGTTTCTCTTTTGTGTGCTATTTTATTCTTTTTATATTGTTTATTTTAAATGTAATGATTTGAACCTTTCAGTTGATTGTTGGTTTAGAATTCACCTGGGAGGTTTGTCTTGGTTTTTGGTGGCTTGGCTGATACTTTAATGGCCATTGCTGAGCTACCCAGCATCTCTGTTATTTAGTTGCGGGTAGCTGCAGTAAAATCCTTCCCTTATCGCGAAGGGACTACTCTCCCTGCATGAATTTATGGTATTTATTTATTACTGGTATTTATAAAGCGCCAAAAGATTCTGCAGCGCTGTACAATAAGGTATATGTAATGGAGTTGAAAATGGTTTGTTTCTAAGACCAGTTCCACTCATCTCGTAGATGGGGTAAGAGGAATTGCTCTGTAAATGGATAGCTGCCACTCCAGGGAATGAAGAAAGCACAGTCTGTGTAGATACAAAACTCGAACAAAATTAACACAGGCAACCTGTAACTATTAGACAAAGCCACAGACATTTCAGATTTGCACTAACACAATTTGTGTGTAGGTTCACACTGGAGGACTTTGTGGAAATAAAGCAGCCAGTCTTTCCAAATAGACACCAATGCAAATAGTGTGAGTAAAGTTTACAGTCTTTCCCAATTTTGCATTACAGCAAAATATCCATATACTTAAAAGTTTCTCAACTGATGCAGAAGAGGCATTTAATTTTTGGGTGGACTGGACCTTCTTGGGGGTGGTCCAACAGCAACTTGGGTTCAGTCTTTGTTGGAGAAACTGGATGCTATATACTCCCATTCTACTGCACACATTTGCTTCAACAGTCTTCTCTCTGAAGCGATACACATTAGAAATGGCACTCATCCAGGTTGTCCCCTATCACCGATGTTAATTGCACTCAATTTAGAACCTTTGTTGAACGCTATTAATGCCAATAGGGATATAAGAGGTTTCCCTAGAGGAGGCAGAAATTACACAATCAAAGCATACGCAGATGATCTTCTCTTCTCACTGACCAACCCATTACTAATTAGTAAAAGAAATGAAACAATATAGCCACCTTTCACTCTTCTCCATTAATTATAACGAGTCAAAACACCTCTCTATATGTCTCCCAGACAGAATGAATCAAACCCTAGCAAACTCTTTTCCATTCTGTGCAAATAGAAAAGCACTCAGATTTGTACAGAACGAACCATATTCCCTTCCCGAGCACTATACAAAAGGACCTCTGTAAATGTAACAAACTCTCAATATCATGGACAGGGTGTCTTAATGTTCAAAAGATGAACATATTGCCCAGAGTTCTATATCTCATCACCGCCCTCCCTATCCAAGTACCTAAAAGGTTTTTCTGTAACCTTAATGCTGCAAGCTCAAATTACAAATGGATGGGGAATAGACCTTGATTTAATAGCACCACCGCTTCTAGACACCGCATTAGGGGAAGATTTGGCTACCCTAATGCATACAGATACTACCTAGCCAATGTTTTAGTTAGGATCCAGGATTGGGCCAACAAGGATAATGGCAAACCATGAGAAATCCAGAAGATAGTTTCCTTGAAATACCTATAGACACACTCTCATGGCAGATAGCTAATCCCTCAGTTCTCTGCCCACAACATCATCCAACTATCCAACCTACAATATCAATTTGGCAACAGATTATGACCATATATGCCTTGTCCCCTCCATGCTCCCCTCTCCTCTCTCTGACATACAACCCAACCATATCGAAAGACCGCTCTCTCTGGTTGGCCACTTGCTTTCCTGAGAAATGTAATATACAATTGCAAGATATCTGCAAATCCATTGCTCTTCCCACACTGGACTCATACCTCATCTCCAGACCTCATACTTTCACCAACAGGTTTAAACATCACCAACTGGCACACTACATCCAAACTCTACCAAGCTATAAAATGCCCAGTAGGTGGTACCATACCCTGGATAGGCCTCATAAATGGAATCTGGAGATTTCAGACTTGTGCAGGAGATGTGGAGAAGACAAAGGTAACATACTTCATGTTTGGTGGCATTGTGACCCAATAAAGAAATATTGGACAGACGTGATTCCAATCATACACACGATTAGTGCCTATCTCACCGAATCCAGCTGAAATACTTCTCTTACATAACGATATACCACTAAGGTCAAGAAATCTTATCTCCCGCTTCTACCGATAGCAGCAAAATCACGAATCCCTCTACATTGGAGATCACCTCACATTCCCACAATAACAGAATGGATAAACAGGGTGACCGCTATTAGAAAAATGGAGGAGCTTCTCCACAAATAGGTATCAATGTTTCTCAGAGAAATGGAGTCTGTGGGACCCCTACATAGCTAACCAACTTAATACACCCACATCCGACTCCGAGAGGTGATATATACCCAACCCCACCAAATCGACCTCTTAGCATTTTAACAACACTTTAGTAATGTAAAGACACTTCAACATGTCCTGACGCATTTTGCCTGATTGAGGCCTTGCACAGAGTGGCAAACCACTACCGGTAACCTATAATAGGTGTTAGTGGAGTGCATATATATACATAAATTAGAGAAAATAGAGTGTCCCAAAGTTTGTACAAGTGAACCTGAGAAGGGGGTAACCTTAAATTGGACAATTAAAGAAAGTACACAAATATTCATAGGATAAAAATACAATGGGCACAAAAGGTTCCTTGAAATATAAAGCTAATATAATGTTTAAAACAATAAATTTGATCTAATTGAAAGGAGAAAAGACATAAAACATAGTCATTGAAAAGAGCCATAATCAAATAAAGGCTCTATATACAAATAGATAGGGGGAAACTCTTTGGATGGGATGGGATGCTGGCTGAGGATGATAGGGATGGGAGTTGAAAAACCTAAAAAGGTTTAAATGCCCATTGCAGTAAACCACTTGTGGCTATAACAGAAGGCAATATAAAGCCTCGTGATTCCACACCACTATTATGTGGGAAAACAGTGTAGCAACACCAACTGCCAACTGTCAACTGACGTATCGGCACGCCTCCTACACGCCCCCCAGAGCTGCAATTGGTTGCGGCTATCATGTGACCGGCTGCCTTGGTCTAATATAAGGAGACTTGGCGAGCGGCTCCCTTGAATGCCCGGTTGAAGGCGCTTTAGTAGTGCTGAAACGCGCGTCGGTTTACTTCTATTTTTCTTTTATTCGGTCGGCTGGCAAGCAGGCCCCTCCAAAAGCCTGTGGTGA
This sequence comes from Pelobates cultripes, assembly GCA_933207985.1. NCBI lineage: Eukaryota > Metazoa > Chordata > Amphibia > Anura > Pelobatidae > Pelobates > Pelobates cultripes. The sequence continues at coordinate 77,779,181 of OW240920.1, read as the reverse complement.
AGTTCTGTTTGCCACAGTCATATTCATGTCCTAGATCCTACCCTTAGTGTACCGCCCCTTTGACAATCATCACACCCATCTCCTATATCAATGCACGAAGGAGGGTGGGAGGAGATCTATTCAGCGGTTTTGTACACACATGGGGAGAAGAGGCAAATAAGTATATTAACCCCTTGTAGTACATAAGGGGAGATTGGAAGAGAGGTAAAATGCTTAGAACATGCTTATAAGCCTCTATTTCTAATCACTGTGCAGATTAAAGGGCAAACAGATCCCCTATATAGATATAACCAGAATGATACGCAGGGGATCACCACTGAAATATTGCATATGTAGTTAATCTTATGTTTTTAATCTTATGTTTAGATATATTACTGTACCGGTGTATATATCTCAGAGACCATATTATAGTGTCTAACTTGAGCAATGATCTGCCCCAAGTTACATCTAATTTTTATATTAAAGGTCCATTTATCAAGATTATATATGTTTCATAGACTTATTTATATGTAAACTGTATATTATATCTCAAATTATAAATTAACCAAGTTTAAAGTTCTTCCTACTGTGTCTAGAAAAGAGGGGAATATATTCTAGGATCAAAAAAGGAATCCCCTGGTGAAGTAATTGAGTATGGCTCTCAGATTGTTGGAAGTCCCTCTCCAAAAATACCTATAATTAAACAAAATTTGCCACATATCTTATTTGTTTCGGAGCATCCAAACTGATCTTATCACTAAGAAGCGTTCTTCTTTCGATGAGTAGTGCTCTTTGATAGGCTCTTTTGAGACACCTATGAGGGTATCCCCTCTCTTTGAATCTTTGTCTAAGTTGGATAGACTTATCCTTAAAGTCTTCAAGGGACGAGTAATTACGTCTCAGCCTCAAATATTGACCAATTGGAATACCACTCTTCAAAGCCTTGGGATGATGACTATCCCACCTAAGCATTGTGTTGGTTGAAGACGTTTCTGAAAAAGAGTTGTGCTGATCTCATGCATCTCAGTAATAGTCAACGTTTAGTCTAAGAAGTTAAGGGAGGTGGTCCCTATTTCCATAGTGAATTTCAGGTTTAGTTTATTGGTGTTCAGATGTTCAATGAAGTGAGTAAAGAGCTCCCCAGTCCCTGTCCAGACAACGAGGACCTCATCAATATACCTCTTCCATAGAAGCACATGGTCCAGATATGGCTTTGAAGCCTCCAAAAATACCACGTTTCTTTCACACCATCCCAGGTGCAGGTTTGCATAGGATGGTGCACAAGGTGTCCCCATTGCAATGCCCCGCACCTGGTGGTAGAATTGATTATGAAAGAGAAAGAAATGATGTGTCAAAATGAAATGCAGGAGGGCTAGGACAAAGGACGTGTGTCTCTGATTTCCAGGGCCCCTAGTTTCTAAAAATAATTTAGCGTTCTCAATACCTATAGAGTGTGGGATAGAAGAATATAGGACCTCCACATCCAGGCTGTAGAGGATAGCATTCTAGGGTACTTTAAGTTCTGACATGCATTTGAGAGTGTCTTTTGTGTCTCTCAAATATGATGGTAGGTTCTCTACAAAAATACGTAATATCTTGTCCACGTATATACTGCCTCTATTGGTCAGATTATTTGAGCCTGAGACTAGGGATGTGCATGGGCAAAAAATTTGGTTCGGTTCAGCTCCGTTCAGCACTTCTGAAATTTGGTACTTCGAGATTTCGGCAATTTGGCACTTCGGTTCAGCACTTCCAAAATTCGGGACTTCGGAACTTCTGTTCTTCGGTTCGGTTCTTCCAAAATTCGGGACTTTGGCAATTCCCTACTTCTACCTCTAGCCCTACCCTCAACTCTATCCCCAACCCCAAACCCTACTCCCACCCCAACTTTACCCCAAACCCCTAACCACCACAACCACATCTAAGGTTAGTGTTAAAGTTAGGGTTGGGGTTAGAGATATAGTTAGGGTTAGGGTTGGGGTTAGATTCCTGTCATTATTCCCGTAAGTTTCCCTCCCTCTCTTGTTTTGCCACCTTTCAGAAATCCGAAGCAATTCGGAAGCATCCGAATGTCAGGATTGCTGAAATTCGGACTAATTTACATTCGAAAAGAAACACATTGCACATGTCTACCTGAGACTATAGATCTTCCCGTCAGGTTGGCATATTGTTTGTGGACCATAGCAACCTTGTTGTAGGGTATCCTGTAAGTATATTGTAGGTTTGTCTATCCTGTAAAATTGGCAATCTGAACGTAGTGTTCCCTATTCTCAAGATTGCACCCCTTGTCTGCGGGTTTTATGATGACGCCCTCATTGTCAAGCAGGTCCTGGGGACCCCTCCACTCACTTCTTGTAAGAATACCCTGTGGTCTTAGGGCTAGTGAATCTATAGAGATTTTTGAAATGGTATTGCAAGTTCACTTAACAAATAAGTCAATATTCCTAAAGTCCCGGATATTTGGAATAAATTTACTCCTGGGTCAAAGATCAGTATAGGGTTTGGGTGAGATGTTTTCATTATTTTCAAGCAAGGATACCACGTCCTGAAGGCATTGGTATTCCTGTAGATAAAAGCCCACTTTATAAACTTTTTTCTCATCCTTTGTCATGTGGAATTTGTGAAGTTTATTTATTTGTGGAATTATTTATAAAGCGCCAACAAGTTACGTAGCGATGTACAATGGGTGGACTAACAAACAAGTATTTATAAATAGACACGTTTGACGCACAGGAACAGAGGGAATTGCGGGCCCTGATCAATGAGCTTACATGCTGAAGGTAGTGGGGTATAGGTAAGGGTAGCGTAGAAAAGTAGGTTGCTATGATAGCATTCATGGAGGGCTTAGTGTTTTGTTTTGATGACAGTTTCAGGAGAGGAATCAGGGTGAGGGGAAGGAAAGCTGTTCACAGTTGTACATGTATAAATATCAACTTTCCTAGTACTTATTACACTATATACTGCTCCTGTCTTGATTAACATTCCATACCGATATTTCGTTGGGGTAAATGAAAGGCACCTACATCTCCCAAAGCAGGCATTATTCCTCCCAAGCTTGAATCCCTAGAGCTGGCCTGTAGCTCTATTAAATGTAAGTGGCTTTCCACATTCATTTTATTCAAGTATCCAAATATACTGCAACATTGGACTTTTTTCTGCTTTTGTTTTACATATCCATCTGAGGTGCAACTACTAACTACTGTTCCCATACAGTGGGAAATCTAAAGATGAAATTTTTTATTTTTTTTGCTTAAAAGGCTTCATATATTAACATTTTATGAATAAAAAAAAAAATTTAATATATTGCAGATGTATAGCCCTGCATCGCTAGAAAAAATGGAAAAGACAGGAAAGAGTCAATCTCTGCCCACAAAACTGAAGGTGTCCTTGATGGTTGCAAAAAGAAATACTGTAATCAGTTTTCAAAGGAGACTTTAGCATAGTCTAAACCGGGGGTCCCAAAAGGTAGATACGCAGATGTTTTAAAACTACAGCTTCCTTGATACCTTGTCATTCTAAAGGCATGCAAAGCATCATGGGGGTTTTGTTCTACAACATCTGGGGATCTACCTTTTGGCACCCCTAGTCTAAACAGAAAGCTATGCATCATGCCTCAATTGGTTTCGAGGAAACCACAATGAAATAATGGAGATAAACGAGAACAAAAAAAGGAGATTCTCTTGTCCTTCAGAATTATCATTGGTAGAATGATCTTTAGAGTCTGCGTTAACAAGCAATGATTCAGACATGATGAATTGAATGAATTTGTCAAGAAAGTATCGAAGGTTATGGGGACTCACAGACTGAGTAATAAAGAGACTTTCTGCTGCATCCTAAAGTCACGAGTACCATAAACCATGATAAAAAAAACCCTGAAAAAAGGAAGGGCCTTTACATCTAAGCTGTTTACAGTATTTACATGACATAGAAGCACAGGAAAGTATTCAGAAAGTAGTAGATGCCCCAATTGCCATGAACCATCTTGGGATTCTGTATGTTGCTCACATAAGGCTAGCAGTTATCAATGTTCATAGAAGCAATTGTAATCCATGTATCTGATGTGTAAACATACCACATTGGTCATGTCAGTATGGTTTTGCCTTTATTTGGGATCACTCCTAGCTTATGATTAAAAATTCCACAAATATAATTGGTCTCATTAGGAATTAGAAAACTTGGCAAAAAATACAGACCATACTAATTTGCATAATTACTTATGCATGCATGACATCACACAATGTAAATCACGAGTGACATAACAGAAAATTCTCTAACATCACCAAAAAAACAACTTACTTAGTTTGATTCTGCCCTGTCTCCCAGTGTCCCCATATGTCTGTGTACCCATGTCTCACCTAGCGTCCCCATGTTTCCCCTAGTCCAGTGATGGCGAACCTATGGCACGCGTGCCACAGGTGGCACGCCGGGCCCTTTCTGTGGGCACGCGGCCACAGGTTCGCCATCAATGCAGAGTAGACACCTGCCTGCCAGAAACGGCAGGCGCCTACTCTGCTTCCGGGTTGGGAGGCAGGGGGAGGGCTCTGTGATGCAGCTCCCCTGTCCTCCCGCGCGATGCTGTGTGGAGCGTTGCTGCGCGTTACCATGGCAACGCTCCACATAGCTTTGCGCAGGAGGACAGGGGAGCTGCTTCCTGGAGCCCTCCCCCTGCAGTGCTTACCACCACCGTACCACCAGGGATGGCTGTGTCCCCCCCCCCCACTTCATTAAAGGTAAGAAGGAGGGAGGGGGGGTATACTGTTTTACCTGGCACCCATACTCCCCAGCAGTAACCCCTACCCCCCAGCAGTAAGCCCTACCCCCAGCAGTAACCCCTACCCTGCCCAGCAGTAACCCCCTACCCCCAGCAGGAACCCCTACTTTACTTGATGGCCCCTACCTGCCCAGCAGTAACCCCTACCTCCCAGCGGAACCCCTACCCCTGCTCAGCAGTAACCCCTACCCCTCCAGCAGTAGCCCCTACCCATAGCAGCAGTAACCCTACCCTCCCCCAGCAGGAACCCCCTACCTGCCCAGCACAGTAACCCTACCCCCCCAGCAGTAACCCCTACCCTGCACAGCAGTAACCCCTACCCAGCGGTAACCCTACCTGCACAGCAGTAACCCCCCAGCAGTAACCCCTGCCCTGCCCAGCAGTAACCCTACCCTCCCAGCAGGAACCCCTACCCTGCCAGCAGTAACCCGACCCCCAGCGGTAACCCCTCCCTCCCCAGCAGTAACCCCTACCTCCCCAGCAGTACCCACACCTCCCCAGCAGTAGCCCTACCCTCCCCAGCAGTACCCCTACCCTCCCCAGCAGTAACCCCTACCTCTCCCAGCAGAGTACCCTACCCTCCCAGCAGTAACCCCTACCCTCCCCAGTAGTAACCCCTACCTGCCCAGCAGAACCCTACCTGCCCAGCAGTAACCCCTACCCCCAGCAGTAGCCCCTACCACTCTAGCAGTACCTAACCCCCAGCAATGAAAGCCCCTCCACTCCCAGCAGTGGCCCCTACCACTCCCACAGCGGTAGCCCCTACCCCCCAATCAGTAACCCTACCCCTCCTGCGGAGTACCCCTACCCCCCAGCGAGTAACCCCTACCCTCCCCAGCAGTAACCCCACCACCCTCCACAGCAGTACTTCACCCCCAGCAGTGGCCCCTACCCTCCCAGCAGTAACCCTACCCTCCACACACAGTACCCCTACCCCCACACACAGTACCCCTACCCCTCCGCAGCACCCTTACACATATAGCACACACACACACAGCACCCCCCCCCACACACACACAGCACCCCTCACATACAACACTCACACACACACGCACCCCCCACCTCAATGCAGTATGTGTGTATTCAGCAGTCTGTGTGTGTGTGTGCGTGTATTCAGCAGTCTGTCTGTGTTTGCGTGTATTCAGCTGTCTGTGTGTGTGTGTACTCAGCAGTCTGTCTGTGTGTGTATTCAGCAGTGTGTGTGTGTGTACTCAGCAGTGTGTGTGTGTGTGTGTGTGTACTCAGCAGTCTGTGTGTGTGTGTACTCAGTCTGTCTGTATGTGTATTCATCAGTCTCTGTATTCAGCAGTCTTGTGTGTGTGTATTCAGCAGACTGTGTGTATGTATTCAGCCGTCTGTCTGTGTATGTATTGCATTTGTTTGAGATACTAATAAATATAAGCTTAATTTTATCTATTTATATCATTATTTAAAATTTGTATCATTGAACTCTCTGTGTTCTTTTAAAACAAAAGTTATTAGGTCGGACAACAGTACGAGTTGTTTTTTTCTAAACTTAAACCTCAGTATTTGGGTTTAATTGCCGTGTTGGCACTTTAAGGAGAAAAAATGTTGGCATGTATTGCGGTTTGGGCACTCGGGCTCAAAAAGGTTCCCCAGCAGTAACCCCTACCCTCCCCAGCAGTAACCCCTACCCCCCACACACAGTACCCCTACCCCCCCACACAGTACCCCTACACCCCACAAACAGTACCCCTACCCTCCCAGCAGTACCCCTACCCCCCACACACAGTACCCCTACCCCTCCGCAGCACCCTTACACATATAGCACACACACACAGCACCCCTCACATACAACACTCACACACACACACGCACCCCCCACCTCAATGCAGTATGTGTGTATTCAGAAGTCTGTGTGTGTGTGCGTGTATTCAGCAGTCTGTCTGTGTTTGCGTGTATTCAGCTGTCTGTGTTTGCGTGTATTCAGCTGTCTGTGTTTGCGTGTACTCAGCAGTCTGTGTGTGTGTGTACTCAGCAGTCTGTGTGTGTGTGTACTCAGCAGTCTGTGTGTGTGTACTCAGCAGTGTGTGTGTGTACTCAGCAGTCTGTGTGTGTGTACTCAGCAGTCTGTGAGTGTGTGTGTACTCAGCAGTCTGTCTGTATGTGTATTCATCAGTCTCTGTATTCAGCAGTCTTGTGTGTGTGTATTCAGCAGACTGTGTGTATGTATTCAGCCGTCTGTCTGTGTATGTATTGCATTTGTTGGAGATACTAATAAATATAAGCTTAATTTTATCTATTTATATCATTATTTAAAATTTGTATCATTGAACTCTCTGTGTTCTTTTAAAACAAAAGTTATTAGTTCGGACAACAGTACGAGTTGTTTTTTTCTAAACTTAAACCTCAGTATTTGGGTTTAATTGCCGTGTTGGCACTTTAAGGAGAAAACATGTTGGCATGTATTGCGGTTTGGGCACTCGGGCTCAAAAAGGTTCGCCATCACTGCCCTAGTCTCTTTGTGCCCCCATGTCTCTCAGGATACCCCAGGAAAGACGAAACAGGGGGATATGATAGAAATCTTTAATTACATAAAGGGAATCAACACAGTAAAGGAGGAGACCATATTTAAAAGAAAAAAACACTACCACAACAAGAGGACATAGTCTTAAATTAGAGGGACAAAGGTTTAAAAATAATTTCAGGAAGTATTACTTTACTGAGAGGGTAGTGGATGCATGGAATAGCCTTCCAGCTGAAGTGCTAGAGGTTAACACAGTAAAGGAGTTTAAGCATGCAGGGGATATGCATAAGGCTATCCTAACTATACGATAAGGCCAGGGACTAATGAAAGTATTTATAAAAAAATAAAAAAATAAAAATATAAAATAAAAAAATGGGCAGACTAGATGGGCCGAATGGTTCTTATCTGCCGTCACATTCTATGTTTCTATGTTTAAGTGTGGCTAACCTTGAAAGTTCAATTCTCAGCACTAAGCCATTTTCTATTTTGGGATCTAGCACCAGAAGTCTTGATTAGAAGAGTCATCAGAGCTAAACTATTTGCTACCAGGGACATGTTATTTGTTTTTTTTGCCCTCATTAAGATTGCTTTGCTTAAAACAGCATTTGTAGCTGCTATCACTTCTGATAACATGATTGGGGAGATTCATGTTTTATCTGCTTATCCACAGTTTACTATATTCATGTTAAAATAAAGTAGTCTTACATTCTAGGCCTTCATTCAAATCTTTGGTTCCCAGGAGAATATCTTTCAAACTATTGTGTTATCTACTTTATGTCAGAATCCTTCTTCTCGGAAATATGTTTGCCTGGATGTTAAAAGACCACTGGACATTGCAGAATAGTGGAAATCTCATTGATTTCAATGGTATTAATAAAGGCAATAATACATCTAAGGCCTACATTGCACATTGGATTATGGAAACTATATAAATGACCTACAACATTAAAGGAAAGTCCTTGACTTTAAATATTATGGCTCATTCTAGTCGAGCAATGACATCCCATGAAGACATTTGTAGTACAGCAGCATAAATTTTTATTTAATAACTCATTTATTTTTACAGGCAAGACATCTTATTAACAGAAGCTTTATTCGGGTGTTGCAAGCTGTGGTTTCATTTATTCTGCCCCCTGTGCTACCCCCGCAAAAAAATAATCTGGTCACGCACCAGCATTCCATGATGTTAACCATTATTCATCATACATATGAAAATATAGTTGCAATTACTTTGCCAAGTCTTGATTTATGCCATATCCCTCATGGTTTATATTGGTATAGATTGTAAGCTCATTCAAGCAGGGCATACTTCACCTCTTGTGTCTGTTATTCTGTATCTTCATTTCTCTAGTGGTTTTGTCCCCAAATGTAAGTATTCCATCAGTTTGACAACTTTCCTAATGTCCGTCAGTCATCAGCTCTATGAAAGCCAGAAGCTCTCTCCATTAAAGGACCACTGTAGTGCCAGGAACACAAACTCGTTTTCCTGGCACTATAGTGTTAGTAGGTCCCTCCCACCCTTATAGCCCCCTCCCGCCGGGCTCTAGGGGGAGGAAGGGGTTAAACGCTTACCTTTCGCCAGCGCCAGGCTCCCTCGGCGCTGGGGACTCACCTCCCTCTTCCGCCGCATGCGCAGCAAGAGCCGCACTCGCATTCAATCAGTCCATAGGAAAGCATTCTCAATGCTTTTTCTATGGACGTTGGAGTCTTCTCACTGTGAAAATCACAGTGAGGAGCACGGAAGCGCCTCTAGCGGCTGTCAATGAGACAGCCACTAGAAGCTGGATTAACCTTAATGTAAACATAGCAGTTTCTCTGAAACTGCTGTTACAACTGCAGTGTTAACCCTAGATGGACCTGGCACCCAGTCTAGGTGCCTATAGTGGTCCTTGAGACATAAGCTTTGCAGTGCAGGTCTTAGCAGATCTGCTGCTAGCAGTCAGCTGATGCTCCAAGCCAATGAGCACAACAAGGTTCGACTCAGGAGACGTAATTGAAGCTAGTAGGAGCATCTATTTATCCAATGAGAAAGTGATTTGTGACTGGAGGGCCCCAGGTTAGAAGTCAAATTGTTAGCAAGTGGTTACAGTGCTAGGAGTGTTCCTTAATGTATAAATTAAACTAGAAAAAAAAAAGAAAATATTGATAAAATACTTTTTGTGGAAGAAAATAAATGTTTTAAACAAATGATACCAAACCGTAAAAAAAAAAAAAAAAAAAAAAAAAAAAAAATCAGAATACAAAAATGTGCGGCTAAACAAATAGTTTGACTTTAAAGGTTTTTATCTTTATTAAAATAATAAAAAGTGGAAGCAATCTGAATTTAAGTAAGCACCTTAATTGGAAACACTGAAATATAAGATAGAAGTAAAAATAATTGGGTATAACAACGTTGGATACAAAAAATAAATGAGATTTTTTTTTAATCTCTTAGTTTATATTCTTTGTTCATCATATTCAAATTCATTGGAGGACAAATGAGTCAGTTGTGTATGCTATTGAATGAAAATAATAAACACCTCTTGTACCAACAGAATGCAGATATGCATGTCTCAAAGATGAACATTTTATTGGGCAGCTTCAAGATATACAGTATACTAGAAACAACTGAAACAGAGCTCAATACTATGTAAACCAGATTACGAGAGCTGGTCTGAACGACTCTTGATAGAAAATAAGTATGGATTTTTCCAATAATCCAACCTAGGCAAATATCATTTATTTAGACTAGACACATGGAAAAAAAAAAAAAATATGTAAAAAGGTTAAGTCACACAATTTTATATATATATAATTTCTCTTTATGGCTGTGTATGGATTTCCTTTCTAAATTACCTTTATGATACAAGGAACTTATAGTCAGATGTTTGCAAATTGTGCAGTGTTGCAGACCTCAAATTAGAGCTTTGGTAAAATATTCGCTCACATTTTATAAAATGCCAAACTATTCTGCAGCTTGTATAATGAATAACTGAAACAGAAGTAATAAACTTAGGCATGCAAGAACAAGAGCAGACAATGGTCCATCTGTAAACAAACATGTATTTTTAGACACAACTTAAAATTACCATTTTAAATGCTTTTTGGGAGGGCACCATAACGCATGCGTATGTAGACATTATTGTGCTATTAGGAGCCAGGTGCCCTTTGCTAATTCATGGTCAAAATCAAGGGTCTCTTGAGGCTCGTTCCCTGCTTACCAGAATTATTAATGCTGAAAGGGACTCTATAATCACCTGAACAACTTTAGCTTAATGAAGCAGTTTTGGTGTATAGAACATGCCCCTGCAGCCTCACTGCTCAATCCTCTGCCATTTAGGAGTTAAATCCCTTTGTTTATGAACCCTAGTCACACCTCCCTCCATGTGACTTGCACAGCCTTCCATAAACACTTCCTGTAAAGAGAGCCCTATTTAGGCTTTTATTGCAAGTTCTGTTTGTTTAATATTTTTTTTTTTATCCCCTGCTATGTTAATAGCTTGCTAGACCCAGCAAGAGCCTTCTGTATGCATTAAAGTTCAATTTAGAGATTGAGATACAATTATTTAAGGTAAATTACATCTGTTTTCATGCAGGCTCTGTCAATCATAGCCAGGAGAGGTGTGGCTAGGGCTGCATAAACAGAAACAAAGTGATTTAAAATTGCAGGGGAATGATCTATACACTAAAACTGCTTTATTTAGCTAAAAGTAATTTAGGTGACTATAGTGTTCCTTGAAATTCCATCTCCTCATTAGCAAGATTAGTTTCATCATATGGCATTTAGACTAACCCCAAGTAAAACATGAATTTATCCTCAAACTACATTCTGAAATAACTTGATGTCTCAATTAATTCTGCTATAATGAAAGGATGTTAAAGAAAGTCATTATTGTCACAATCCTGTAAGTTCTAAATTTATCTAAAACATTAAACAAGGGGCTGAAAAATCCTGGACACCATAAAAATGATACCGGTTGCCCATTGTTTAGCTTCCTATCGGCCAGGAGAGATCAAAACACTGTCTCACACTACTTCCCCATTGATGTGAGAGCACAAGGACTTGCCTATCTAATTCCTCTTCCCCTTATGCCAAAGTGTGTGATTAAGTATGTAAAGGTGCTTTATGGATATATTTGTGTGTGTGGCTAGCTATGATCATGTGTGAAGTATTGTATTTAGTTAAATAAGTGCATTGAGAGGGGCCAATGTTGTATTATCGTTAGAGTGGTTATGTAGGTATGACAGTGTGTTAAGGTGTGTGAGCTTGTCCGTCTGAGTCTACAATAAATGTTTGTGTTGGTCTATGCCACCACTGAAAATGCTGCATGGATCCTAAGTTCTAAGGAAATCTGTCAAAGCCAAATTTAAAATCGATTACATAGTGAATAACAAAACAATTACCCTACAAATATTTTTTGGTTTGAGAGCATTACTGAATGACCAAGCCCGAGTCACTGCTGGAGTCCTAGCCACTTTCCTGCAGCATTTAGGCAGGGTGCATGTGTCTTGTATTTGACCAGGCAGTCCAGTATTTGAGCTGCTGGAAACATTTCGGTTTTTAGTGTGGGTCAAGCAGCATTCAGAAAATTAGAGACTGCCATAGTTGTTACGATCCTTTGTGGAAAACATTTTTTAGTTCTGCCAGCATCTTGGAGGTACAATTGAAATAATTATCTGCAATTTCCTAAAAACTTGTCAAGTAAAATGTTCAGATGATATTATCGCCACAGCTGCAGTGCATTATATGTGAAATAACAATACTTCACTACCTTTCCACATACTGTGCGCAAATCCTCAGAAAACAGCCCAAATAAGCCAATATAGATATGATAAAAAAAAAAAAAGAAGGGAAATCTAATAAGGCACAATTTATTAATATAAAATTGGTGTAAGCATGCCTAATGATTGCTGGGCTCTACTGACAACTAATTAGGAATATCTTACATTGTGATCATTGTGATCAAACATACTTGCCATGTAAAAATGATAGTAAAACATTAGAGAGAACATCCTATACACTGTAAGCTTGTTTGAGCAGGGCCCTCTTCAACCTATCGCTCCTGTAAGTTTTATTATAATTATCTTATTTATAGTTAAATCCCCCCTCTCATAATATTGTAAAGCGCTACAGAATCTGTTGGCGCAAGATAAATGGCGATAATATCATCTGAACATTTTACTTGACAAGTTTTTAGGAAATTGCAGATAATTATTTCAATTGTACCTCCAAGATGCTGGCAGAACTAAAAAATGTTTTCCACAAAGGATCGTAACAACTATGGCAGTCTCTAATTTTCCCAACTCAGAGTTTAATACTTACCTGAAGCTGACCCAGTTACTCATTCATTTGTGGATGGTATGGAGGACAGAGCCACAAGAAAATCAATAAACACAAGACATTTCATATAAACAAAGTAAACAAAGTAAACAAAGGGATACAAACTAAGTTTGTTAATAGTATACTTGAAGCGTTTGTAATCTACACCATCGGATTCTTCCTACTTTCTCTCAAATGTAAGTTAATTATTCTTAAATGTGTATTCCACACAAGGGGCTTTATAATGGTGTTTCTGCATTATTGTGTACACTTTTTGTTGCAGGTGTTTTTAATACCTAGTTTTTTTTCTGTTACAGTAAGAATTGCATAGTATATTTGATAACATATACATTTACATTATCATATGGAGTGCACCACACTTTTTTGTATTCCACATTTGTGTATGCAGCGGATTAGTTTTACACACGTTGAGAGATAAGCGCCTATCACACCGTTAGAATTGAATATTTAAAAGCATAGCTATAGGTAGAGTCCACTTGGAAGCACCTCCAACTGAAGCTCAGTTAGGTTAATACACAGGACATTGATCACATCGGTGGAGGCAGTCCATATACATAAATAATAGTCAAGTCTTTTGCTCAAGAGAAACCACAAACACATTAAGTTGTTTCAACTTTAGATAGGTCAGTAATTTACAAGGTGCATCTTTTGAGCCCAGTGAGCAAAGTGCCCATCGTCTGCCCTACAGGGAATGACTACATACATTTTTTTCTTTTCATTCTGGCTTAAAACGTTAGAGGTATTATAATCCAGCCTTGAAAGAACACAAAATAAAGTGGTAATAAAATGTTGGTAAAATACTGTGAAACTATTGCAAAATCATCTAGCAGAATTAGAAGTTGTATAGGCACTGCTTGGTAGAAAGCTCTCTTTCCTGCACTACCTGCTGGCTAGCAGGTAGTTATATAACATCTCATTCATACATGTGTATCAGATTCTGTGACTTCATCTAATAATTTGTTAACTGGGCTGAGGACAAAAATAGGCATTGGGTCATGTGCTCCACTGGTATCCTCTACTAGCAAGTCTGCTTCCTTGCTTGTGTCCACACTCAGAGAATTGTTCCTTAGTTCTTCGGAGCTGCCAGTAAGAAGGTTATCATCTTTTCCTGTCAACAGATCAGTTGGGGCTGACGAAACACTGTTGTTTGACTCTAACTCATCAAATAAAGAGAGCAAAGGATTTCCTGTGTAGTGCATCAGCTGCTTGTCTGAAAAAAAAAAAATATGGATTACATTTTGCGCAACAAGTAGGCTTAAATGCAGAACAGCAATACTGTTTAACAGTGAAAATGAAGCATAACTGGGAATTCCTCAAGCTCACGATTGTAAGTCCCATAAAAATGCATTTTCTTCTCTCAACAGAAGACAGTAGAACGTATCCACAGCAAATCTATTATCCACCAACCTAGTTCAATAATTTGCGCAGAGGTAGAAATGTTAATCTTCAAAGATGAAATGTTACATATGAGAAGAGAATTTTCACATTTTGCATTTAAAGTACCTTTTACTAATTGTATTTGAATAAGGTTCACTTTAAAAATTAAAGATATATTTTAATCAATTGAACAGCCCAGCATTCTAAATTAGTGCATACAGGATGTTAGGAAATATCCTGGGCCCCTTTTCCTCCCTCAAAAGCCTGTAAGCAGTTAACCTCTAATCCAGCAGTGAGACAGATGCAGAACGCAGCTCACAAATCACACACCTCATTGAGAAGAGTGAAAGGCAGGCACACACCAGAACAGCGCACCTCCCGCTTCCATTAGCACTGTGGAACTAATGGAAGTGAAAGAAAACCAGGGAGGGGTTTCCGCATCCAACTATAAAAATGTCAATCTCTATCGTAAGCAACACTTTTAGAAACTATCAAGAAAACACCAGACTCCTTTAACTGTGTTCACTGGTGAGCAAGAAGAGTTCTAAAGAAATCAACATGGACTAATCAGTCTAAGTTAACCCAATTTACAGAGAAGAAGAAAAAAAAAAATATATATATAAAAGGCAATTTTGAACATATTTTTCTCAACAGTGATGTACGTCTCCAGGTTCAAATGAAAGATAAACGTATAGTTCTGTAGGTTAGCAAAATAAAAAAGTATAGGAACAGTTTCATACCTTTATTGAGTAGGTCATCAAGGTCAGGCTCTACAACCCTCTTGTCATTGGCCATTGAATCCTGTGATAAGAAAACATCATACTGAAAATTTAGTTTATGGCTAATTATGTTATAAAGAAAAGATAAACAAAAATAAATCCACATACACTGGGAAAAAAGGAAAAATTATACTTACTCTGGATAAGCTGGCGTTGGTTTCAGTTACTTTAATATCTGAGGATAACAAGTCAGGTTTAAATAGCTGCAAAAAGTAAGTTAAAGAGATAAAGAGTGACTTTGAAGTGTTTTTACTGCTCAAATGAAAGGAAAGACATGAAATTGATGGCTTTGAAAACATATGACTGGGAGTTTAGTTATCCCTATATGTTGCATATATATTATATGTAGTTTCTATTAACAATTTCCTATTCAAGAGGAGTGCTCTTGGCGATGATTATTCATATCTGTGCAGGTGCCTAGGTGAAGGCATCTTTATTTTTGTGTGTTGACCTGTCTAAGAGCCAAGTTATAAAACAACTCTGGAAATAATGAAAATATCAGTTCTATTCCTTTTCCCACCCTGTTATTGCCTTTCTACTTCAATTCACCATGTTTCCTCCAAGATAGTAATATTGTATTGAATATGAAGTAGTAATATGAAGCCGATCAATTGTTCAGGAAGCACTATTGTAAAATACATCCAGGGTGGATTTTTTTATTTTTTATCTCTCCCCACGCAGCCAACATTTTTTTTTTGTTAAGTGCACCCATGTGTTTTGTGTTGCATGGTACTTGTTTTGATTGACAAAATTTGTATTCCAGAGGAGTTCTTATTCTTAAAGGACCACTATAGTGCCAGGAAAACATACTATAGTGCCCCCACCCTCAGGGTCCCCCTCCCGCCCGGTTCTGGAAAGGAGAAAGGGGTTAAAACTTACCTTTCTCCAGCGCTGGGCGGGGAGCTCTCCTCCTTCGATCCTCCTCCTCTCTACCCATTCGGCTGAATGCGTACGCGCGGCAAGAGCTGCGTGCACATTCAGCCGGTCGCATAGGAAAGCATTATCAATGCTTTCCTATGGGCGCTTGCGTGCTCTCACTGTGTTTTTCACAGTGAGAAGCACGCAAGCGCCTCTAGCGGCTGTCAATGAGACAGCCGCTAGAGGCTTTGGGGGAAGGCTTAACCGATTCTGAAACTGCTATGTTTATAAAAAAAATGGGTTAAACCTAGAAGGACCTGGCACCCAGACCACTTCATTAAGCTGAAGTGGTCTGGGTGCCTAGAGTGGTCCTTTAAGTACTCTATGCACAGAGTTGTTAAATCAGGCTTCCCAAAACTCTGGCCCTCCAGATGTTGCTAAACTACAATGATTCTATGAATAGATAGGCTGAAAATCATGGGGGTTGTAGTTCAGCAACATCTGGAGAGCCAGAGTTTGGGGAAGCCTGTATTAAATGAACACTCCAGTACCCTAAAGCCCTTGAACTTGGCTTTCTCCTTTGTCTTCTTTTATAAAGTGCTGATTTCAAGAGTAATTGAAACTTTTATAAATAATATTAGTTGGAGACTCCCAGCCATCACAAAAGTTTCCTGCTATTTCACTTTGAATGAGCATTTAAAGTGGTTGTGAGAGCTTCTCACAGAGAAACAAGCATTTGTCTATGGGAAGCATTTCATGGTGCTACACAGCGATTGTTGCACATGTGACATCGCTTCCCAATGCTTCTCTAAGCAATATAAAAGGGCCCTAAATCTACCCAATATCTGTTAGAATTATACATTTCCATATTGTTAGTTTAAAGGGTTACTGCAAACACAATGATCACTTCACTGATTTGAGGTGGTCATGTTCCGAAATCTTTATCTCCAGAGTTTCACCATGAAACTGTGTTTAACTCTTCTGATGCCAGGGGTTTAATTCCATCTCCTGTAGCGTTATTGTGGCTTCATTAGCCAGTTTTTGATTCTTTTCAAATTTGGCGTCGCATTCCCCTCACCCAATCCTTCTTGACATCCCTCTCTCCCTTGCAAAGGGTCAATGACGACAGCCGCAGAGAATCTATGTGCAGGGAGAACTTGACCTTGGTGCTGGAACAGTGGTAAGTTTTTGCCATTTTCTTTCTTCTTTTTGCGGGAGGGGGAAATCAGTATAGGAATAGTTACTCAGACCAAAAACGTTTTTTTTTTTTTTTTTTAAAGAAACTATTTAATGTCTGCATAACTGAATTATACTGATTTATGTTAGATTTTTCATTGTTTTTTTCCAGGTCAAATTAGACTTTTTTTTTTTTTTTTTTAACACATACCCCTTCAATAATATCGGCTTCCACATTGATTTTCTTGGAGAGCATGGTTTGCAGGTCCTCCAGACTGGCATCAATACAACTCAAGAAGTCCTGAATATCCTCGCTGCAGGTAAAAGGACAGTTGTTATTTATGGAGTGTTTCTATTGTTAAAGATATACCATTTGCGGTCATAACATGCTCACAACTACAGTGTTCAATAAGATTTGGAAGGAATCAGTTTGTTTGAGCGGATTATAATTTGAGTGGCTTGCATGGCGATATAATAAGCAGCCTACAGTGTTTGCCATTTCCTCCTTGTTTTCCATTTTTTGGTGTGCAAACAATAGTTGGAAAATTTGATACATGAAAAAAAGAAAAACAACCATAAAGATGACATTTCCATAAAAGCAACATGAATAGAATCAATAAGAGCTCTACATTAAACAGGAGAGCCAAGCTATTTTATCTCCTCATATCAAGAGGAAAAACAAAACCAACACACACGTACGTTTACTATTGACTTAAAAGCAAGAAACAAAATTACACATCATCTTTGAGAAATACATTCAAAACAAGAGACTTGCCTGTTTTCCTTATTCATGGTGTCTAGGCAGCATTATTTGATGTTCACAAAGTATATCTCTTTTATACGAAACACAGATCTGTGGCTGCTATATGGAGGACACTCAGTGTTGGGACTGTGGGGAATATTTGTTTATTTTTAATGCCTTAAGATGTGAATAAAAAGTTATTACTGATTTTATTGAAGAAGGTAGTACTGTTCTATTTATTTCTGAGATTTGGAGTCACCAATGATGTTTGCCTTTATGTTATTTCCATATCTCTACCATGTCAAGGTAAAAAATCAGTCAAATTAGCAAACAGCAACCTTCCAACCGACATTTCTATAGGTTCCCTGTGCATTGAGTAAAACAATGGAATCACCTTAACAAAATAGTGTTTTCATGAGAAACTCTTTTCTTTTTAATTTATAATAAAGGGGAAAGATCACTTCTCTGCAATTTACATCAGCATTCAAAATCAGTTTTAACTCCCCCCCCCCCAAAAAAATGACATGACAAAGCAGGCCACATATTTCAAATAAAAGGAAATAGAAGCATTGTTTGTCCTCTACTGTGTGCATTCTCTGTACAGCCTGCCAGGTGTAAAGGCATTATATTTGTGACAGGGAGCTAAACAGGAGGAGTGCAAATTCAGGGTAAAGAAGTGTAGCTTCCAACATTTTACTTTATTTTTTTATATTTTATTTTTCACACCTCAAAAATTTACCAAAACAACTTTAGTTTAATGAAGCAAAATTTGGTGTATAGATCATGCCCCTTCAGTCTCACTGCTAAATTCTCTGCCATTTGGGAGTTAAATCACTTTTGTTTCGGATCATGCAGTCCAACCCACACCTTCATTGGCTGTGACTCACACAGCATGCATGCATGAAGGAAAAAAAAAAAAACAATGTTTTCCTTTTCAATCAAATGTTAACTTGCTTTAGAAGTTTATATCTCCTCCTCTGTAAATTGAACTTTAAATCACACACAGAGGGCTTCTGCAAGGTCTAGCAAGCTATTGTTGCAAGAGCTAATACATTTGAGATTAAAGTATGCAATAAAGGAAGTATAAACACCACATCTCAATTTACAGAAAGTGTTTAGGAAGGCTGTGCACGTTACATGCAGGTAGGGGTAACTAGGGACACACACTTCCTAAATGGCAGATAATTAATCAGCGATCTATATACCAAAACTGCACCATTAAGCTAAAGTTGTTTTTGTGATTATAGTGTCACTTTAAACCGGGATAAGTAAACAATTTAAAAAACCTTGAGAAGTAACAATTCCACTTTAAAATTCCCACTTTTCAATAACAGTAGTGCAGAAACCGCTTACCAATCCAGCATGTCTGCACTGCTCACACTATTGTTTTCATTGATGATGGAGTTAATGACACTGTCTGTATCCTCAGAAGAGTTTGCTTGAATCACGTCCAACGCCAACCAATCTTCATTTGTATAGATGCTGGGAACAACGGCCTGATTTTCTTCTAGCAATTGAGCATTAAGGACTGGCTCCTCTAACAGATTTGTCGCAGCTTCATCACTAAAAAGGTGGAAATGGAAGGAGAGGAAAAGGAAGGTGTAGGGAGGAGTAAGACTCAAAATTCTGCATATCATAGACTGCAAGAAAGGACTACCACATACTTTTTGTATGTGCTTTACTTCATAAAATTCCTCTCATGCCTTGCCATTACCCAATCGAAGTTGTAAGCAATATATCCATTTAAGATCTATTAAACAATGATTTAAATAAGGTCTTAAATGTAGTGTACGGGGCAGCTGAAATAACCTCCATCCCTAGGCTCTTAACGCAGTTAAAAGGGGTTTCTTCTTTCCATACCAAAACGGCATAAACAAAAAATTTGTTCTAAGCTTGATTGGTGTAAATTTTGCAGTAATGTTTATTCTCAAGTAGAGCAAACACTCTTGGGTGCATTTATATCTAGTCTTATGTTTCGGTAAGTTTATCAAATTAAAGGGTTGTTCTCATCACCAATGATTTGAAGAGGTCATGGTGCCTGGAGTATATATCTGCAGCGTTTTGCTGTGAAATGCTGAGCATACCAAGTTTAATCCATTTGCTGCTTAAGGTTCAAGTCCACCTACATTGGCCAGCCTGGGCTAATGTCGGTTCTCTGCAAATTCTAATGCACAGACACCAATTCAATAGCTGAGAGCATCAGAAGACTGCTTTAGGCAGAGAAATGAGAAGCAGGAACAGAACTGGGGTCATAAACCTGCCTACAGAGGGGTGACAGGCACGACCAGAAAAGGTAAATCATAAGATAGTTTGCCCAATTACATGAGAATTGTGCCATGGTACCCCTACAGTTATAACCATTACAGTGGTTGGAGTAACCCTTTAATGTGATCATAGGCCAATAAAATACAAAACAAAATCAAACAATGTTCCTTTTCTTTTTAACAGGTAACAGTCAGAGAAGGCCCCCCACACATGTCTACTTGCATGCAGTACCTTATAACCACTGTAATTGAGGGTGGAGAGAAATCAGTGCTGGCTACTTGCCTCCCCCTTTTGTACACATTATCCAAGTAAGAAGCTATATTTGTGTAGAGCGATTATAAAATTTCCACCTTAATATTCACAACAGTGCGGGTGCCAAGAGTACCTCTGGATACTAAGGAAATTATTGTACTATTAAGGAAATTCTTGTTTACTAAATGTAAATTTTGGATGTGGCCTGCTATGGGATTTTAAATCTCCACCTCCCCTAACAACTAACTGCAGAGAGACCAAAACTGCAGTTTCACCCAACAGCTCCACTTACAATTAACAAATTGATAGTTAAGACAATAGTATTATTAATAGAATTGCTGCAAAGTGCTCAGCTGCATTTGCCATAAACCACAAGTTCTGGCTATTTAATTAATAGTATGAGATAATTTTTAAGTGCCATTTTTAAGTATGGGCTACTCTGAAGCAGTGTTTGACAGCAACAGTTTTTGATATGTGATAATTTCCTGTTTGTATAATTGGCTTAATATCACAGGAGATTGTACAATTTTACTTTTAAGAAGCCAACATTCCAAAAAAAAGTATAACATTTTCTATGAAAGCTACCCAAGATTTATGGCTTTCTATGATATAGTTTTGCATTTATATAAGAAAAGGGACGTCTTGAACTCACAAATGTGTTTCTGTGTTTGTTTGTGTTGTATGCTGAATTTCACACTGTAGCAATTGTTCTGAACTGGTAGGCTGATCACTTGATGTTCCCTCTCCTGGACTTAAGACTTCATGGATAATAAGACCATCATCTGTAGAGTTTCCAGGATGTTGTGAAGATCGGTTCATCTGTAGGATAGGTGACATGAAATTACATAACTGTGCAGGAAGTAACCACAGGTTAGATTGTATCTCGGGTTAGGTATTTAGAAGAACTAGGTTTGAATTGTTGGATTAGAATGGTATCGGAAAATCATACAAATAAAGTTTTAAAAAAAGGTTTCATACATATCTTCCATGAATTGAAACCTTAAACACTTCACGACCCAGGATGGAAATTTCCTGTCATGTGAGTCCTACCCTTAAGGACGCTAGACAGAAAATTTCCATCATGTATTAAAATGAATGCAAATACAAACATACAAAATTAAGCCCTGTGCTGAAACTGCCAAAATACATAGCAAATAAACATTACTTGGCAGTTTCCCCAATCCATTCACATTTAAATTGCTGGAGGTTTCTTTAGTAGCACACATATGGCCATTAAAGTGTAAGCTCACGGCCACGTAAACGCAAACTCTCTTGGTGAGTTTGACACTAACAATTCACCTTGCTGCTTTTATCTAAAGTGGTATTCTTCCACTATATACTTCTTAATTAATAGGGGACACATGAAGTGTGCTGCATCACTAACATGTCTGCGTAATTATAGATTTATATGCGCATTAAATTAAAGCTCTCTTTGTCCTTTAACAAACTGTATATAATATATGATGGTACAATAAATAAGATAAAAAAAGATGCAAATAGCAGTTTAACAGCAAAATATGCAAAAATTGCTTGTGTTCTTAAGTGCAAGATATACTTCTGAAGCTGTGTATTTAAGGAGTTAATATACCGCTTATTTTTATTTACCAAGGAGATTCCAGAAACCATTTTCCGTTGTGTCAGAAATAACACACTTACACACTTCCTCATTATGCAAGGAACTGCATAGGATAAAAGAGAAGACACCCTGTACAAGGAACTTAATATTGCTCAACAAGTCATACATGCTCTTGCAAGAGGGCTGGGCAAAAAAAAAAAAAAAAAAAACTTATAACATTTGGAGACAACACAAACAATTTGCAAAACTAATTTGATTCTGCTCCAATCTGCCCACTGGATTGAACTTAAGTGCCAGGACCATCATTACATTTTGCAAATCACATTGTGAGGATTGGCCAACCTCAGGTCTGTTTGCACCCTGGGATCTAGGAGAGTGCAGTATCCATATTGGTAATTATATTGAAGCACAGACATAATTAACATCAAACAAACCTGCTTCCCAGTGTCCTCAGGAAAGTGTAAAACATGACGTGCGTACTTTGAAGGTGGTTGTGATGCTTCAATTTTTAAGGTTCTGTAAAAAAAATAAAGTCACTGAACTGGTAGATTCTCAAAAAATACAACAACAAAATATTTCTATGTCAAAAATAAATTAAACTACTGTTAAGATTTGCCTTCTCCCAAGTATTTAAAAGAACAATGAACAATTTAAGCTCAATGAAGTGGTCTGGGTGCCAGGTCCCCCAGGTTTACCCTTCAGATGTAAACATAGCGGTTTCAAAGAAACAGCTATGTTTACACTGCAGGGTTAATCCAGCCTCTAGAGAAATGCTTTCCTATGGACTGTTTAAATGCACGCGCGGCTCTTGCCGCGCATTTGTATTCCGCTCCACTAGGGAACCGACGTTGGCGTGGGAGGAGATGTTACCAGGTGCAGAGTGCAGGATTAAAGTAAGTAACTGAAGGGGTTTTAACCCCTTCAGCGGAAAGGGGGGACCTAAGGGTTATATAGTGTCAGGAAAACAAGTTTGTTTTCCTGACACTATAGTGATCCTTTAAAGACAAGAAATATGAAGGATCTCTCTACTAACTTTAGAGAGCCCAAAGCCTAGTACAAAACAGATGGGCTGAAATAATTGTATTCAGATGTTCCACTCATACTATGTGATGTGACCCCTGCTTGAAAGTGTTTTTGTGTACAGATAATAGAGTACAATGAGATGCTCTTGGCTGGTGAGGCTACGGTGCCTCTGACATAATATGTGCAAGGTTCGAGAATGATATAACCGTGTTAAACCAGAGAGAGAGTGTGTATCACGGAGAGTGTGTAAAGGACACGGTGAATGTCAGTGAGTGTGTGTGTGTTAGTGATACTGTATGTGAGTGAGAGTGTGTGTGTGTTAGTGAGAGTGTGTAAGTGACACTGTGTATGAGGGGGAGGCTTCTTTTCTAGCTCTGTGTATAAAAAAAAAAAAAAAAAAAAAGTGTGGGTGGCTTCCCTGGGGTCTTGGTTGTGAGGATTGGGCCGATCAGGTACAGGTCAAGAACAGGAGTGTCAATAGCTGCTACAGGCTGCACTACTCAAGTGTGGATTCTTATTCATATGTGCGAGGAGGAAGTGATCTCAGACCACTTCCTGTAAGGGCTGCAATGCACACACTGAAATGTATCCATCATCACCTGCAATCACATATATACTTGCACTAGCAGATATCTGAAGTCCCTCGATTTGTCTCTGGTAGCTTTGAGCGCTGTGCAAAGCCACCTCAAGTGCCATGCATGGCAAACTGCCATGTGTTGCTGACCACTGTCCTAAAACATGCTTTGGATTCATTACGGTGCACAAATAGGCAAAGACATCACAAATAAACACATGTAAACTATAAATACCTTTTTCGATTATTTCCCATTACTATATTTCCTCTCATTAGACCAATGATGAACTGAAGTATCTATGAAGAAGAAAACATTATATTAGTCAAAATACAGACCATGCCTGCTGTATAACAAAATGTGTGTGTGAAACAAATGCATCTTATGAAAATGACTTACAGTAAATTGCCAGAATCAGTGATGACATGACATAAAAGAAAAAAAATTATAGACTAATGTTCTATTCAAAACCGTGTAACTCTACATTGCTTTTTATTTTGATGTAATGTCATCACTGAAAGATTCTGCAAGTGCATTTAATTGAACATTTTTTTTTTATTTTTTATAATTTTATAGTTTATTCAACTACTTCAATTATGAATTTTGACAGGAGCCCCTGAATAAGTGTGCCCTTTTAGACATGCAAAAAAAAGTTGCCGAACATGGTATATAGCATAGGATACTGCAAGACATAACAGTATAGTAACTTTATTCCAGTTCAGTATATGGATGTTGTAATGTCCCAGGAACCAGGATAAAGACCAGAAAAGCTACAGCTGACATACACAGGGACAGGCTGGGCCAAAAATTCTTGCCAAATAAATAACTATTAATACTGCACTCAATGGCATATAATATGCATCAAAAAGATTCAATATGTTGAAATGCAAAAATTCATTTATTATACACTTAATGACAAAAAGGAAAAAAAGGAAGAAAATCATCCACAAAAACGAATACCACTATTGACAAATATACAGAGCGATGCACACTCTTAATTCATCTACAGTAGTTAAGACAAAATATATACAACTATACACACCCTATAAATATACGTTTGATGAAACTGGTAGTTCATATATAGTCTGGTGGATCCACTAATAGCAATTGATAGTCTGATCAAACAGCACATTTTTGAAAAAATTAAAAAAGTGAAAAAATGAAGAGTGAAAAAGTAAAAAAATGGAAAATAGAAAAATAAGCAGCTTAATGAATGAAAAAAAAAAAATCAGTTGGATCTCACCACAGATCGTTTGAAGCTGTAAATATAGGGTGCAGAATGGAGTACAAACACTTGTGGATGGGTATAAAGTGGACCGGTGAGGTTCTCTGTGTTCTGGAGTTAGAGGATGTAACTTTATCAGATAAGTGGTGATGAAGGGTAGTCCCCATCCGGTCTGGTCAACGTCTCCTGTTGCCTGGGCTGTGCGCTCGGGACTGGAATGCCCCTTGTTGCAGGAGTGAAACTACCATTTATTTATACAGAGTAATGGCGGCGGCCAGTGTAACTTACGAAGTGGCCCGCCCCTAAACATGCCCACGTGATAATGTCCCATCGTGCGCTCTTACGTCATGCGTGGTAATGTCATTAAAACAAAACTTTATTATTCTAAAAAATTATATTGTTGTTGAAGTTGTGGAATTCATAACCGCTCTCAAATTGCCCCACTGGCGAAATTTAAATAGTTTGCAGAGTTAAAAAAACCAATTTGGATTAATAGAAAAATGAATTGTAGAATTATATAAGAATTCATCACCTAATTAAGCATCTACAGATTAAATAGTATTGTAACTTTGAGAATATCATTAATAAACATTATACAAATAAAAGCATTTCTAAAACCTCTCAAGTGTTAAAATGTTCTATAGACACATATTTTAATGGGTAAAGGGGTAGGAAGAAGGAATGTCAGAGATGCTGAGGCAAGATAAAGGGGGTAACCCTAAATAGAAATTAACAGAATAGAGGTACTTGCCTACTGGTATCAGCTTGATTAAAAAACATAACATTTAATATATTGATTAAAAGTATTACTGTTGGTAAATCAACAGGTAAACAAGAAAATATTTATTGATTATAAAAGACTATCAATATAAATAAAAAAAAAAAAAAATTATATCAAATTATCCAAAAACATAAGGTGAAATATACAAGTAAGATTAGTTAATAGTTTATTTGTATATTGCTGGAATTGCAGGGTGAGCCCAAGTATTAAAGAACTGTTAGTGTTTCTTGGGACAAATTTGAATGGACTAAAGATATCAACCTCTTTGGCAGAAAATTGGCTCTAGAGGTTTTGCATAAAAAAAATAAATTAAAAAAAACCAAAAAAAAAAAAACAAAAAAACAAAAACAAACACCCACTAACAAAAGACTTTGGGCTAAACATGGAATATAACACTCATTTACAAACCCTCACAGATGTATTAGATGAAAATGATTCACCAAGACCAATGAGTAATTTAAAACCTAGGAGTTGGTATACTCCCAACTTTTCCGAAGTTCCACAAATAGATTTATATGTTCAATTTACAACTCCGGAATTAGAACAAATTAACTCATCTACACAAGACCACAATACCTCAATCCACAAAAAGGATGTCTCTAAGAGTACTTAGATCGGCTGAAGACACAATTATAGAACCTGCTGACAATGGTGGTAATATTGTCCTTATGAAACGTTAAAATTATGTAAAATTGTGCATGGAGCACTTGAAAGATTCGCACTGCTACCAACTCAAATCCTACATCTAAGTTTCTGATGGAACTAAAACACCTTCTCATAAATGCCAGCAATCAGAAAATCATTTCACATTAAGAATTACAATATAAATTACCCCATTATAATCCAACAATAGCGTCATTTTACGGTCTGCCCAAAGTTCACAAAACCATTAATGATCCCCCAGGCTTCAGGGAACAATAGCCTTAGAGAAAGAGTAAATTCATTTAAAATATTTTACATCCCACGGTAAAAGAACTTCCTTCATATCTTCAAGATACCAAAGAGACCCTAATAGCGTTAGAAAACACAGACTCCTCCCTATACACTTCTAAAAAAAAGTCTAGACGTGGTCTCTTAGAGTGTATAACCTTAGCATAGCGATATAATTGTTCCCTCCAAGGAAAACTGCAACAATAGTATACTATAGTTTTGATCAAATTGTTATATTTACTCTATTCGATATCTTGTGTTTTCTGGGATTGCCAGTTTCAGCTTTACTGGCATCTCTTAAGAAACACTACAAGTTCTTTAATACTTGGGCTCACCCTGCAATTCCAGCAATACACAAACAGACTTAACTAATCTTACATGTATTTTTTTTTTTGGATTCTATTATTGAGTCTTATAATCAATAAATATTTTCTAGTTTACCTGTTGATTTACCAACCGTAATACTTTTAATCAATATATTAAATGTTATGTTTTAATTAAACTGATAACAGTAGGCAAGTACCTCTCTATTCTGTTATAGACACAGATAAACCCCGATCGATACAAAAAAAAAAACAAAAAAAAAATGGGAAAAATATTTAAAAAGTTTTCCCACAAGTTGAGAAAATTACCCATAGCTTGAGTCTACACGAAACATTCTTCAAAATTACTCACAGGAATAACCCCGCACAGAATTAAGAAATTTAAACATGATCATTCAGATACATGCTGGAGATGTTTAAGAGCGGTGGGAACATTATACCATATGTGGTGGGGCTGTAATGGTTTAGCGGAGATTAAGAAAAATATTGAATACATTTTCAAAGCTCTTAGAATACAGGATGAACTATCTCCTCAAACATTTTTCTTTCATTTAGATTTCCCTAGATGTGGTTTTGAACACAGAGCACTATTAACACATCTAAAGTTACCTCTTTTGACGGAGGAATGTGTGTAACAAAGTGCTTTAAACAAGAATAAGAGTGATTAACAAGCAGCTCTATACACTTATGTGGAAATATCCTCTTTTCCACTAAACACTCATATAAAATACAGTGCGGTATAAGTAGCAAAGACCTACACCTATAAGTGGAGCGCTCAAACAAACATAAAGCTTACCAAGCATTGAATTTATTTTATCATACACTCAGCTCCTGAAACCCTCTCCTTCTGTCATATCTAAATAGGATTCTTAAGAATACAAAAAATATGCTCTTACCGAAGTTGTCTTGTCTATATGTTTCACATGTATGTCCAATTTGAATGTATGGTATGAAAGTTGTGGTTAACTGATTATAGCATGTATTACAATTAAGAGATACTATTAAAGTTCCAATTCAGAACTACGGTAAGCAGTTTACTATAAATCACACCCTGTAAATGTTTGTCTCACAATATTTAAATACAAAAGGTCTGTAGATAAGGCTTAATGATTTTAGAAGTACAAATAAAGTTAAGGTTTTTAGTATTAGGAGAGAAAGATAACCCCTAAAGAGGTGAGACTAAACAGTAAAAAAAAATACATTTTGTAAAGATATGATATTAGTTTCTGCCAATTGCTGAAAATACATCTTTTGAAAAAAACTAAAAAAAAATGACAGAACACATATCTGATGTTAAAGAGAAAAAAAAAAAAATTCTTAGGTTTTCTCACAAAAAAAGGCTGAGAAGGCAGATGAGAGAACTATACAGCTAAATAGAAGTCATTTAGATTTTGCCATCATATCTTTCATATATTATAGTAAGACTAAGAAGTCTAAGCAGTACCTGATATACACATCTCACCTTTGCAAGCAGTTTTTGCTGCTGGCTGTGCTTTCTCCTCAGGGAAGATACTTCCTTCCATAAAGCTTCATTTTCTCTGAAAACAAACATAGGAAGAGACATAACCTTTTATAATCTGCCATTTAAATGGGCAGTCCAAGCACTCTATAACTACTTCAAATGCACTAGTCAGTTATGTTATGAAGCTGTTACTTTGACTTTAAATTCTCAAAAAGGAAGCTGTATGGGCAAAATCCTAAATGTACAGCCCTTATAGGAATGACTGGTAATGCCTAATCATGCCATACAAGTACCTGAATGGCTGAATGAAGGTGGTGTGATTCTTCAGATTGTGTCAAGGTGAAAGAGGGCGTCCTGTTAGCTAAAGAAATCTAGATAAAAACGAAGGGTAGTGATTATGATGGTTGGAGTGCCCCTTTAAGAGCGGCATCTCTCACTCAATGGGCACATAGGCATTTCGTATCTCGCATTTCGTATCTGGACTTCCCTTGTGGACGGGATCATTGTTATATGCAAATGGTCACTCTGTAATGGCACAAGTGAGCAAAAACTCAAAAAAAAATTTTGAGACCTCAGCAGAGATTTAGTAAAATGGCAGGCTTTGTAAGTAAGTAAATCTAAGCTGTCTGTTCTCATATTCTGTTCTTGTGTTAATAAATAAAGGACAGCAATTAGAAACTGCTGCAAACTCTGCCCTTCTGAGAAGAAGAAAAAAACAAAAACAAAACAGATATTATTAAATTCCCCATAGGTAAAATAGCGAAACAATCATAATGGGTTATAGACAGATTACTGATCCAGCACCAACCGTCTCATGTTATGCAGCTGTGTGTCCACATCGCCCTGAGCTTCTTTTAGTTCTTGCAACTCATAAAAAACTTTTTGCAACTCTTCCTGTGACAAATGCAGGTCTCCTGATTTTACAGATGATATCTACAACAAACAGTGATCATTTTTAAAACAAATGTACGATTTATATTACAGACAAACACACTGGTAGGGAGATTATATATAAAGGAAATTTAACTTTGATTTTACTCCACATTGTGCAAATTAAAATCTGAATAGCTAAATAAAGGCTAAAGCCACACTGAGACTATAGTCTTTCTTAAGAATGCATCCAAATGAATAATTGTTATACCAAATTGTCTGGGGACCGGACATCTGGTTACCTAGCTCTCCTTAAGCAACTGCTTACCTCAGCAGCCAATGATAACATCAATACAAACAATTAATTAAAATTCATCAAGCCGAAAAATATACCTACTATCGCCACCTTCTATTGTTTGCCTAAAGTACACAAAAACTTAACCAACCCATCTGGAAGACCAATAGTTTCAGGCAACCATTCTCAGAAAATGTCAGCAAGTTCTTAGACAATATATTACATCCCTTTGTAACAAATCTAACTTCCTATTTATAGGATACCAAACAAACCCTGCTGGCCCTAGAAGATTTGGTGGTACCTCCTTACACTCCATTAGCAAGCATGGACGTGGTTGCACTGTGCAACATTCCACATGAGAAAGGGCTAGAAGCAACATCGTACTTCTTGGAGAAATCATCCAAATATTCCGTCCCCCAAATTAAGTTTCTAATTGACCTACTGTGTTTTATTTGAACTCACAATTACTTTGTATTCAATGGTAATTGTTATCTGCAGTTGAAAGGCACAGCTATAAGGCACGTTTGTGAGCCTAGCTATGCCAACCTGTTCTTGGGTTGGTGGGAGGAAACAATTCTATCTGAAACCATCAAGGATGAATACCACAAATACATAATCAAGTGGTATATTACATCGATGATGTGCTTCTCTTTTGGACCAGCTCAATTGACAAATTTAACAAACTCTCACTAAGAACAATATATGGTTACAATTGACCTCGGTGATAGATGAGAGTGAATTGGAATTCTTGGACCTCAAATCTAACTATAGATGGCCAAGTCACCACGGAACTCTTCCGTAAAATTACTGCCACCAACAATTTACTACACTGGCAGAGCCATCACCCTTTCAAGAGCAGGAATTCCATATGGCCAATACCTTAGAGAAAGAAGAAAAGAAGCAACATAAATTACACAAATATGTAAGGCACAAGGTTACCCGAACAGGGTTCTAAAGAAGACATATCAAAGAGTTAACACTATGGAAAGGTCCACATGTTTGAGGACTGTAAGAACTGAATCCCCAGACAAACAAACACGTTGCATATCAACATACGACCAACACTGGAACTCGGTAGAAGAAATATTTTCTAAAAATTGGCAAATCCTAAGACACAATCAGAACTAACAGGAAATCATTGCACCACTCCCCAGTATAACAGCACGTAGACCAAAACATCTCCGAGACATACTAGCATTGTCACCTAGAACCACTAACAAATTCCGAGACATGGTTGATTCAGACTAAAGGAATATATAGATGTAGTAGGTGGAAAGCGTGTGAGTTCATCAAGCCCTCCAAGACAATTGAGTTCTCCAGAACCAAAAACAAATACCCAATACAGGATTTCATCAATTACAGCACCACATGAGTTGTATTCATCATAACATGCAGCTGCACATTACAATATGTAGGTAAAACACATCAGCAACTGAGAAGAGTTCTCCAACATATAAATTCAGTTACTAACGAACGTTGTGATCAAAACAAAAACTTGAATTTGCGCTATATGTTGTTCATGCGTAATTTGCCTCTTTCATATTATGTGCACCCACACTTAAATATCATTTTATTCGGGGGAAACAGGGCTTTCATTTAACATCAAATATTTAGGTATGAAACATAATTTAATATGAATAAAATATTATTTTTTTTTAAATGTGAGAAAAGAATTTTAAAACGTTTTTTAGTTCTAGGTGACATTTTAACTGTGAATGTCATAATACTGTTTGCTTTTACTGCAATAAAATACGCATTTGTAATCAGCGATGTCTCATGTGTAAAACAGTACCCCCTATGTACAGGTTTTATGGTGTTTTGGGAAGTTACAGGATTAAATATAGTACTAGCAAATTAAATTCCCTGGACTTTCGGCCTGGGTTGTCAGGCAAATTGTAATTAATAAAATGATTACATAAATATATACGTAGAATAAAAAAATAAATAAAAAAATTATATTATATATATATACACACACACACACATATTTTATTTCGTGCTACGTGTATTTTGATATCAATATATTAATTTTAAAAATTAGTTAGAACGAAATTACACTTTTACACACACACACACATATATACATACATACACAATATATACATACATACACATATATATATATATATATATATATATATATATATATATATATATATATAAAACACAAAACACAAGATCCAGCGCACTCACCTATCCACTAAACAGCAACTTCAATGTTGAAAGATTTTATTAGTTTTTTTAAACACCTAATATTAGTTACATTATATGACATACATTGCATAAGCCTGCCACAACGTAACCCCATCTTTGGCAGGTCCTACACTAATGTCCTACAGGCTCACACACACACACACACACACACACACACAACAGGCTCACACACAGGCTCACACAACACACACAGGTCACACACAGACAGGCCAC
Source organism: Pelobates cultripes (assembly GCA_933207985.1). Taxonomy (NCBI): domain Eukaryota; kingdom Metazoa; phylum Chordata; class Amphibia; order Anura; family Pelobatidae; genus Pelobates; species Pelobates cultripes. The sequence continues at coordinate 77,747,690 of OW240920.1, read as the reverse complement.
ACACACACAGACAGGCTCACACACACACACAGACAGGCTCACACACACAGACACACACACACAGACAGGCTCTCACACACACACACACACACACAGACAGGCTCTCACACACACACACAGACAGGCTCTCACACACACACAGACAGGCTCTCACACACACACAGACAGGCTCTCACACACACACACACACACCAGTACTCTGTAGCAACTCTCTGCTCCCTCGCACTGCCTGCAGCGATGCCGGGGCCGGAATGACGTCATATTCCAGCTCCCGGCATAATTACGCAGCGCGAGGGAGCAGAGAGGAGCTACAGAGTACTGCTCCCTCACGCGCTGTCCACAATGCTCCTGCGGTCGGCAGCCTACCTCCATGCTCCCCCGGGCGGCCACCTGCAATATTCCCTGTGACGGCCGCGGCCACACTAATTAGAGAGCTGGCACATCCCAGACGCCAGGGTGACATATATAGTCGCCGTGGCGACCTGGGATTTGTCGAACCCTGTTCTACGTGTAAGTTTTAAACAATATATTTTTTTTTATAAGGACTCCTGACAAGTAGGGATGAAATGACCTTACCCTAACAAACTCCTGATTCAGTTCACTTACATATTGATTCTATTATAAGTGGTTAACCCCCACACCGGAGTTTACACTTTTATTTGAAAAACTTATGATCATGCATCTCTATACAATAGTGTTAGGAATACAACTTTGTATTCCTAACAAATAGAATCCCTTTAAGGATAAACACAGAGCAAGCAACTAGGCACACATCAATGATAAAGAGACTCTTCGCTCTGATGTGTATAATAAAAAAAAAAATATATATATATATATATATATATATATATATATATATATATATATATATATATATATATTTGTGTTCGGGGCAAATAGCCGTATATGGAGTAAGGTTCCAGCATAAGCGTAGGATAGTATAAAGGGAGCAAGTCGGTTGTGGTGTGCCGAGACCGACGATACGGTAGGCCTGTAAATAAAGAGGGCCCACCAAGGAGTAAGTAAGTAAAGTAAATGGAAAGAAAAGAGAAAGTGTTGAAATGAGGAGTGGGTGGGAGGGTCATTCTGATGCTGACCTCAAGCGATATGAGTCAGGTAAGGGGTGTCCCTTATATAGGGGAGTGAATTAATTTAAGCCCCTCCCACAAATACAGGCCAAATGGCCTTAAAACTTGTGTTCGGGGCAAATAGCCGTATATGGAGTAAGGTTCCAGCATAAGCGTAGGATAGTATAAAGGGAGCAAGTCGGTTGTGGTGTGCCGAGACCGACGATACGGTAGGCCTGTAAATAAAGAGGGCAAAAAGAATAATCAAAGATTTAATACAGTCAACAATATATACAAATTAACCAGACATTTCCTTAAATGCATTACGGTATTTAATTCCTTGAAGGATTTTTGAAGGTAGGAATCTAGGACCGCAACTGGACACCATTTGTTGTGGGTAGGATAGTATGTTATCTCTACTGTTGGTGCGTGTTGACTCGTTTCGGAATGTGGTAGAGCCAATAGGTAATGATATATGTGTTTACATACGTGGGATCGTTGAAGACAATGATCTGTCTGAGTGGTGGTTATGGTAGTGGATTCTCTGGCCTGAGAAAGGCATAAAAGGCAGTGTGCATGGCTGGTAATGGCCAACTTGGTAGTATAATTGAATGGTTGTAGCTCTAATAGGTCCGATAAGGATGGAAAAGTAGGATGGCTATTGGTAATATCTGAGAGGAACGTGGGGGGATGGATTCCTGAAAACCTCTGAGTATATTCTTGTCTGGTATGATAGCATGAAGTTATGGTAGTTTTGGCCATAGGTTATCCTGTGTTGTTGAATGCCTGTAAAATATATAATTAATGGTGTGTGAGGTGGTTTTAGTTTAAAGGTGGCAAAAAATGAGGAGAAATGTTATGACAGGTTGAGCTATGTCATGTTCCAATGAGATTCTTTAAAGCCAGGTGAATATGTGTTATGTGTTCTACAAGTATGGGATGAAAGTGCTAGGTGGGATAGTGCATGCTATGCTGCATGAGTATGTCTAATCCATGATTTTGTCTCTGGAACAAAAGAGTGGCCATGACTGTATGGGCGGCTGTAGGAAGCGTATGATGAACGTGCCTGGAATATAAATGAGACAATTGTCGGCAAGGATGTATACCCCCGCCTGGTACATGAAAGTAAAAGAAATGTGGTAAGTGGCCAACCAAGTGAGTTCCCCAGCAATACCATGATCGTATGGATGATGAGTGGCATTTGTTGATGATATGACATATGCTTAGTTGTCTGAGTAACAACGGATTGATGACCCTGACCATGATTTACCCCATGCCACAGCAGCTGCTTTTAGCGGGGATAGGATTGCCCATTTTATGCCATGTAAGTGCCAGTTTGTAGGGTAGATGGTAGCCGTTTACTGTGTTGATGATATTGGTCTTACTTAACGAAGCTTCAACCCATGCTTGAGTGATCGCTGTAAAGGTAGATCAATGGTGTGTATAGTAAGGAAACTCCTCGGAGGGTATGAGGGAGTTGAGACTTGGGGTAGCGAAGGTGTGTGGTGCCAATAAGTCTATGGTTAGTCTTTGTTTAAGGGAAGATTCCCTTGTGACAATACCAATGTGTTTGGTGCCATGCTGTAAATGGTGGAGATTGGAAAACCCAAGTAAAAACCCCTCTGCAAATCTTGGCTATGAGTGTGTTTACAGCCGACGGTTCTGTTGTGCTGACTGTAAGTGAGGGCATACTATATTTCTTGAGAGTTTATTTATACCTGTATGGGAGCCCTTTGAAGCTCCAGAGCCTTAGTAAATCTACTACAAGTCTGGAAGGGTGATGAGTCAGTAGTGTTGAAAATGCATTGGTGTGTACAGATGGTGAGTACGTTATTTGTAAGTTGTATTGGGACACATGGTTTGTCATGTGCCCTGAATGATTTGAACATATATGCAATGCAACTACTAATACCAATTGTCTCTGGTAGTTCAGAGGTGCTGGTACCTGGAGCCTGAGAGTGCTCGCCTGTTTGTTTGGGAGAAAATCCCTTCTGTATGGGTACCTGCACAAATAAGCATCTCTACATATTCCAAATGCCAACACAACCAAGGGATGGTCAGTTCCCGATTTACCTAGAATCCCTGGGTCTGACCATCATAGATACATCATACATATATATGCCTTGTTTCCCCAATGTGCCGGGATCATATGTGCAGGGTTAACGTCTTGTACCAAGTAACCGAGTTTCGGTTGGTGCTGGTTGTACAGTAGCGTGAGGCCCAGCCTTGTGAGGGCTGTGACTGACTCGAGATTGCCAGTCTGTCGTAAATTTTTTGGCTCATGAGTTTATGAGTGAGGCTAGCATGGCCTGGGTGTCACCTGAGTTGGTGTTGCTGGGCCTTCCCCTGCCTCCGTGTTGTCCGTTGATGTATGGAGGAGTTTGAATAACTCTGCTTTCCTTGCTGTGGCAGGGTAGGGGATTTGTCGCCTCCTTAGGTTGGAGCCACATCTCCTCTGCTTGAAGGTGTATCACTTCTAGCCGGGGTGCCAGGAAGAGGTGATTCTTCACCATCTTTTTGAGAAATACTTAAATAACAATAAATATTGCAATTATTATTTGTACCCAGGGGTCTTGTACTGGCTTGCTAGCTAAGCCGTAAGGCGAAACGATTAGGCTTGGTGTTTTTTGGTGACTGGTGAGGCCCTGCTAGTTGCCAAGTGGCTTGAGAGGCTCTATCTATGCTTGGCGCGAGGGGATTTTTGTGTGGCCACCGAACGTTGTGGCAGGATGTTGGCCTCTCGGTGACAGTAACCAGAAAATAGGAAGGGGAGTGACAGGTGAGGCCCTCTCTATGATACAATGCGAGGCGGCTAGCTCACGAGTGGCCCGAGGGGTGTATGCCTCCGAGTGTGAGGCGGGGTGTTGGCCTCGCGGGACCACTAACTGAAGCATAAAGCAGAGAAAACAGGGGTAATACCTATTGGGCCATAGAACCCTAATTGCCAGTACATTACTACTATTCCAGGGAAGGTAAGAGATGAAGGTGTATCACTTCTAGCCGTGGTGCTAGGAAGAGGTGATTCTTTACCATCTTTTTGAGAAATACTTAAATAACAATAAAGATTGCAATTATATATTTGTACCCAGGGGTCTTGTACCGGCTTGCTAGCTAAGCCGTAAGGCGAAACGATTAGGCTTGGTGTTTTTTGGTGACTGGTGAGGCCCTGCTAGTTGCCAAGTGGCTTGAGAGGCTCTATCTATGCTTGGCGCGAGGGGATTTTGTGTGGCCACCGAACGTTGTGGCAGGATGTTGGCCTCTCGGTGACAGTAACCAGAAAAATAGGAAGGGGAGTGACAGGTGAGGCCCTCTCTATGATACAATGCGAGGCGGCTAGCTCACGAGTGGCCCGAGGGGTGTATGCCTCCGAGTGTGAGGCGGGGTGTTGGCCTCGCGGGACCACTAACCGAAGCATAATGCAGAGAAAAAAGGGGGTAATACCTATTGGGCCCTAGAACCCTAATTGCCGGTACACTATTACTATTCCAGGGAAGGTAAGAGATGGATAATTACGTGAGCAGGTGTACGTACCTGGTAGTATGGTATTGAACCGGACAATCCGTATAGGTTTTTTAGTAGTAACTGTAACCTGAATGGATAAAATTATGGCATAAGGAAATATGGCATAGACCAAGCTTATCTTAAAACATACAGTATATGTGAAAGTAAAGTGCCGTGATATGTAAATATTAAACATCATATCCATACTGGTTAAATATGTATCAATCTTAACCCATTAAGTGCCGTATGTAAGTGAACCATGTTACCAGTTACGTATATACAGATGCGTGTGCTACTATGTAATAATATGTGTATTTATAACAGATATTGATATACTGCTTGCTATGTGAATTGTTGTATGCCTTATTGAATGGCAAGTGAACATGGAGTTGCAAAATGCAAGTGCACTGGAGATCTGCCGAGTGCCCTATAGGTGGCAGTGTAGTTGATACTGATTGGTATGTGAAATGTTGTTTGTCTGTTGACCTATAAGGGTCAGTGTTTTGGTGTTTGTAAAACCCCATGAAAAACCCCATGAAAAACCCCATGAAAATTGTCAATGTACTTGACAGACCTGTAGGTGGCAGTGTTGATAGAACCACTGTTAGTCTTAATGTGAAATGTAAATTATTGTGAATTAAACCTGAAGTTGAGCCCGTGTTGGAGTTTAATTCATGGTTTATGGTTATGTTTAAAACAATCTTATGTGTAATTTATATTGGCTGGTAATTGTATATGACATGTGAAGACAGTTTTGCTGTTGACCAGTAGGGGTCAGAAATGCTGATTGTATGGTAAAATACCCTTTAACCCCTGAAGGATACATGACATGTGTGACATATGATTCCCTTTATTCCAGAGTTTGGTCCTTAAGGGGTTAATCCAAATGCAAGGTTAACGTGAGATTTTGAGAGTGACCTGTAGGGCTCAGTGTGGTTTATGTGAAACATTGTTTGTGAGCTATGCCCCAGCATTATAGTTGTGTGACAGGGAAACAAACAGTGCCGTTTGACAATATACAATAAGTGAACATAATAGCTTAATAACAGTCATTGTAACAAACCAAAGTTCTGTTCATGGTTGTAAACGCACGAAGCGTGTGTGTAGTACAATAGTAAATGCATGAACTAGTACCCGTTTGGTAGAAAATTGCACGAACCGTGAGCCTGGTATGTCAGGGAAACAAAACGAAACGAGCAGTAAGATTCGAAATGCACGCACAGAATTGCCTAGTATGTTTAGACAATTGAAACAGAATGTGTTCCCGTTTGGGAGTATGCTAATGCTCGAAATGAGCTAGTGACAGATATAAAACAAGTGAATTTAAACAAATGATATGCATGAACATCCAATGGTTTTAGGACAGATTTAGACAAAATGCAGCCGTAAAGTGAGGACCTGACCCGTGCATGGTGCCGTGGGACTGATGCCTGGCGTAACGGGTAGGTCGACTTACGGTTTGTGAGTCACTTGGACACCATCCACAGCGATAGATTGAAGAAAGAATGTGGAAGGCCGGAAAAGCCTGTGGCTGAATTCCTGACACAGCTCAGCTTAGAAAACCTCATGGAGTAATCAGGTAAAATGGCGTCTGGATGACCCGGAAGTGGAAATCATTCTGATGCTGACCTCAAGCGATATGAGTCAGGTAAGGGGTGTCCCTTATATAGGGGAGTGAACTAATTTAAGCCCCTCCCACAAATACAGGCCAAATGGCCTTAAAACAGCGTATGTGTGTGTGTGTATGTATATGTGTATATATATATATATATATATATATATATATATATATATATATATATATATATATATATATATATATATATATATATATATATATATATATAAATGTCTCCCTCTGGCGAACTATTAGGGAATATAACTAATTAGATGTGCAGATTAATTTTCAATTTAAGAGAATTGTTTAATTCAAACTACGAATTAATAAATCACTTGAACAAAAATAACTTCTATACATAGTTGATTTCTCCATGCAATATTAGACATTTTAATAAAAATCTGAGAACTTGGATCTGTCCTAATTTTACTGTTAGAAACAAGCAACAGACAATAGTAATACTGCTAATTACTTCCACCCCCTTGCCTCTACTACTGTGGAATGGTTCTCAACGGATTTAATACAGAAGTGGGTTTGTGAAGGGTCCTCCCCATGGCCCTCACCCAGACATGCAATGCAAACTATTTAAAGTAAATAAAAACCCACCACCCATTCGTAACTTATACTTTGATATTGGGCTGTGTATAAGACTCATATAGTAGTTGTTATGGTTTTAAGCACCACAACAACTACGGCGTCAAATAATTAAGACGTTTACCTTCCATTACCAGACTTGGCATTTATGCAATACAAAAGACATGCTCCTCTCTCACAGGAGGACTCATGGTCTATAAGTCTCTTATAAAAGTACATCATATGGTATAGAATGATGAAATCATTGCAAGGTGAACTATCACTCATATTTGAAAAACAATTTAAAATGGTGTTATTTAACTATAACTAATTGTGTTTGGTTAAATATCAATGTTTGTTAATGGACATTCTTAAATATCTTTAAAAACATGAACTGCAATGGTTTGCCCTCTAACCTGGGTCACCCCTGGGTGACTAGCATCCTCTGGTGCTGGGTGATGCACATTCTGCTTCTGCAGAAGCCAGATGCATATCCCACCAGTCATTCGATGTCTGGAAGAGTCAGCTGAGCACTTTCAGCCAATAAATGACCCACTGTGCAATAAATATGCACAGAACTGACATTAGCCAGCCTAGAACTTTAATACACGTGAGCTGACGTACAAATGACAGAGCTGGGAATGGAGTTAAACCTCTGACAGCAATGTAAAACATCTCAGTATGTGCAGAGTTTCATATTGAAGATTTTTTGCTTTTAAGTATAAAAAAATAAAATAAAAAATAATATCTTGATTTTTATCCACTTTGATTTTAAGTAATAGAATAAATAGTAACAAATCCCAGGCGCCCTTGCGTCTGAGATTTTTCTACCTATTCAGCCCAGACGGTAGTAGGCTGCGTGCTGGCGGCCTGCTAAAAGGAGAGCAGGGGCCGGAATATGACATTCTGCCTTCGGAATCAGTAAACCGGGATCAGAGCAGAGAGATGACAGAAGCCCCACTGGACCCCATGGAAAGTCAAATTACTTCAGCTCTTCCAAAGGGAAGGCTGGGTGATTGTTGCAGTGACAGGGAGTGTGTGTGTAAGTGACTATCAATCAGTGTGCGTCTTTCAGCGATTGTCTGTTCAGGTTACCGGAACCCATTGAATCACATGGAAACACTGTGCTGGTCTCACCAGAGCTGGCCCTGCCTCCATCACTGCGATCATCAATTTTGATGATCTCAGCCAATCCAATGTTTTCCCCATAGAAAAGCATTGGGAGGCTATTGTGCATGTGTGGCAAAACGCCACGCTACGCCAACTAGCATTTCCTCATAGAGAGATGTATTGAAACAATACATTTCTATGGGGAACGTTCAATGCTTCCATGCAGGGTGTGGAGATAGAGACGCTGAACATAGTTGCTGCGCACTGTGCAGCAATGACCCAGAATGCACCTCTATAGGCCGCCTGAGTGACTGTCACTAGATTTGTTACTAGGCAACAATGCAAAGTGTTCAGGGACAGACTATAGACACCAGAACAACTACATTAAGCTGTAGTGGTTCTGGTGACTTAAGAGTCCCTTTAAGAATTTTATTTTTGACATTGGAAAATCTAGCTGCTACCTTTTTTTGTCAGCTCCTAAATTCCAAGCAAATTTGTCAAGACCTGCCCTAAGGAGTTACATAAATCCAGCCCAAATGTTTGATAGTGGTGATTGTATAAGACGAACAATAGAGGAAAACAGGGCAGCCTGCACAGAAGAAAAAAAAAAAAAAAAAAATTTAAAATTAAAATTACACAAAACACACACACACCCGCCCCTTTACTTGCCCAATGGACTTTTAGTGGTAGCGCAATCTACTTGTCCTGACTCAAAATAACAGTAACTTAAAGGACCACTATAGGCACCCAGACCACTTCAGCTCAATGAAGAGATCTGGGTGCCATGTCCACCTAGTTTTAACCCTGCAGCTGTAAACATGGCAGTTTCAGAAAAACTGCTATGTTTACAATGAGGATTAATCCAGCCTCTAGTGGCAGTCTTCCTGATAGCCACTAGAGACCGCTTCTGCGATTCTCAGTGTGAAAAATCACACTGAGATGACACTGGATGTCCATAGGAAAGCATTGAGTAATGCTTTCCTGTGGGTGGTTTGAATACGCGCGCGGATCTAGCCGCGCATGCGCATTCGGAGCTGACTTCGGCAGGGGGAGGGGAGGTCACCAGCGCTGAGTGAGCCCGGCGCTGTATTAAAGTAAGTGGCTGAAAGGGTTTTAACACCTTCAGGCCAGCGGGAGGGAGACCTAATAACCCTATAATGCCAGGAAAACGAGTCACTATAGTGCTCTGTTAAATTAGAAATCTTGGGGATCGTGCTTAGACCTAGTCACTAATATTGCTATTCATTAAATTCCAAATTATGCCTGCCTGTGGTGTGTGCGCTGGCAGCACCTAAAGTGTGTTTTTTGTTTGCGCAATGGCCATAAGCTAATTCTGCACCCTTACATTTTTTTTAAGTTAAAACAGATCTGTATTACCTAGAGAATTGTGCACTTGTTTTCCCTGCCTGTACCAATTGTCAGAGCACCTCCAAAAGCATGTGATATTTAATGAATCTAGAATTTTAGGTCAGAGACATCAGTACCATAATGTATTGTTCAACATGCTGTTGCAAGATTTCATGGAACACATCTTAGAACCCCACGTTCCATTAGATTTCTGTCAGACATATGGAATGGGGAGAGGTAGGAGTTATCATTCTCCTCTAACATTTAACAAGTAAACTCCAGAAAAGGGTCTCCCAGCTGCGATCTTGTAAACCTTTGCATTACAGACATTCAGTGTCCCATACTCCGCAAGCAGACGCGGAACACTACCCCATAAAGATGCAATGTGTCACTGCACCTGTATGAAGAGATGCTGATAGGCATAGCATGGCACATGCATACTAGGCACCCAATCGAAGCACTGGATTGGCTGAGATCAATACCAAGGAGCTGGTAAAGTAATAATGGTTTATTTTAATATTTCTTTAAACGTTAGGAAGGCAGGATTGTATTTCTAACAGTGTTCCTGAAGTTAAACATGTCACCAATGTCTGCCGTACAAGGTATATATTAACTAATGCAGTTAAAATACTGGTCTGTATAAATTACTGCCAGTTTGTTTCATTTTTATCACAGCAGGTTACCACTATAGGTTCTTTTAATGCAATAATATACAGTACAAATCAAACAAATAAAGGCTGCGCAAAATGTTGCTATGTGCACAAAGTGCTACCAAAAATTATTGGAGGACAGAATAATAAACAGATGCATTGAGGGACAAGGTGCATTGAAAAAGGGTTGTACCCGAAACGTCTGTTTATTATTCTGTCCTCCAATAAATTTTGGTAGCACTTTGTGCACATAGCAACATTTTGCGCAGCCTCTATTTGTTTGATTTGCACTGTGGATTGTCACTGTTTGAGCAGCACTGAGAGGCTTTGCTGCATTTGTGAGTACTATTTTTGTCTGATGTTTTTTTGCTATATCTGGATCTTTTTATCCAGTTCCACATACCTTGTTTAATGTAATAATATAATGCTCAATTATAAACATACCTTACGCTTGATGAATTCAAGTAACTCCGCCTTTCCTTTCTTAAAACAAGGATGCTGGAACTCTATTGCTGTTGCACGATCAGATTTCACAAGTCCGCTTTCCAAATTCATGACCTTCCTAAAGCCATCTGCAAATAAAGGGAAACTTGAAAGTAAGCCACCTTAAAATGTATCAAAGGAGTGGTACTAAATATACACGTTATTTTCAAACTCAGCTCTCACCCCCCTCCCTTTAATTGAGACAAATGAATACAAGAAAATGTAAGTGGATAAAAATTACAGAACCTGCTGAAGTGCTATGGGTAAAGATCATCCCATTTTAGTGGCACTTTATAAAATGTGCCTAATTCTTTAAGAAATAGACAGTTTTAGTGGCACTTTATAAAATGTGCCTAATTCTTTAAGAAATAGACAGTTGTTTAGTTTTGGTGTGGAGGGTTCTTTAATGTGTAATATACACATGCAACGGAATGATGAAAGTATGTGTGAGACTGCAACATTGAGATCTACAGAAAATAATGCAGAACCCTAGAATTGGGCCAGTTTGCGTGATAAGATGCCTCTTTCCCACAAGCGGCACTAGCGAAAGCCCCACTTTTTTTTTTTTTTTTTTAAACCAAACTCACACTTTATACAGATTATGGACTACTTTATCTTTTTGTAAAGATTTTTTATGGAGCTAGAATGTCAAAGAAATTCTAAAACATTCTGCAAAACGCTGAAAACCACAGTATGCCAATGGGGCGCGACATTAATTAGTTAAGCTGCAAAAACTTGCTTGATTGGTAACCCACTGCTTATCTAAGACAGTAAAGAGAGAGAGAACAGGTGGTGCTAAATGGTGTTAAGAGTTAAAGGAACACTCCAGGCACCAATACAACTTTTTTTTGCATGCTTAAATATTTTTTTCCACAAAATAAATGCTTTCAGAATGCTGCACCATAAACCTGCCCCGTTAGCCAATGCCCCTTATGCCAAAAAAAAACTATAAAGACTAAAAACTATAAAGATTTTAGTGAAGTTAAACCCCATCAAATGCATTGAAGTAGTATTAATGCTTACATTGTCCATTTAAAGAGGGGAAAAACTCTCACGCTAAGGAACATGGATTTATCCATAAGAAAATGAGCCACGACAGGGAAATGTGGTGTGTGAGGAGCAGACTAATAAAATTGCACTAGATCCCATACTTTCCCATGAGCTTTATTGCAAGACAGATGTGACAATAGAGGACTACGAGGTTTAACAAGCTAACCCAAGTTCAACTGCAAGAGGAATCCCTACAGCAGGACTTTTAAAACCCAATTAACTTCTACTGCAAGCATTGAGGACTTGTCTTACATTGGTAATGTAGGCCTCCCATAACTGTCCGCACCTGAACATGTGCAAGCATGTACAAAGTTATAATTTTCATATTTATGGGCCTCACCCACTCCCATACCTTTTGGGTGCAAGACAATGGCTTACCCGATATCCAAATCTGGCTTCTGTGTTTAAGTAGAACTATAAGATAGGGACCCAATTGTATTCCAAGCACTACAGTACCCTATAGTGCCGCCCTCACATGTGCGCCTCTCCCGTGTAGAAAGGGTTAAAAACCCTTCTGTCACTTACCTGTACCCACCTCCGGAGATACTGCAGAGAGTGCCCCGATCTCATTAGGACAACCCCACAGGAAAGCATTGATTCAAGATTTGTATTCCAGACACAATAGTATTCCTTTAAAATGTATAACAGCGAATCTCTTTGTTGCTACAGTATTTCCACTGTTAGTTGATCAGTTGATCTACTGCCCCAGGAATCACCTCTAGTAGCCATCTGTGGAGTGGCCAGTGGAGGTATCCCTAGGCTTTAAAAGGGACACTATAGTCAACATATAAAAGCATGAAAGACAGGTCCCCCAGCCTTCTTTCTTGCTTTTATATGAACTTGCCATTTAAAAAAAAATAAAAAATAAAAATTCAGAGTAAGTTTTAATAATAAAACTTACCTCCATTCCAGTGCCAAGCTCCCCGCTAGGCCACACCCCCTTTTGCAGCAAAATGATGAAATCGTAGGGCCCAACAGGATGCTTCTCCTTGAGAAGCGTCATCGCGATGTGGTGCGCATTCACGGTTTCATGCTGCACCAATCGCAATCTTCATAGAGCGGCATTGAATGCCGCTCTATGAAGAACCTCAGCGCTGAACCGCGCATGTGCGTGTTCGCGAGCTGACTGACCGCTCAGCTCGCTTTCTATACCCGCCCCCTTCCTCAGCCAAACCGTGTGTTTGCATGCTTGCATAGAAACACTATATATAGAGACCTCTATATAGTGTTTCTATGCAAGCACACAAGTAGTAAAAAATTTAAGACACACACACTTTCTCCATCCATGCCCATCATCCATATCCATGCGCATCATCCATATCCACACTCACTAAATAAGTTTACTTACAGTTTGAATACTCTCCTCCTCCTCGGTCTCCGGTCTTCAGCTTGTCCGCTCAAGCCACTCCCACGCAGACAGGATGATCGTGCACAGTGCTGCCCTGTGCTCTGCTGACAGCAGATCTGAGTGGATTGAGGCGTTTTATGCCTCAATCAACTCAGAAGTCCCTCTGGTGGCAGTTTGAGTGACTGCAACTGGAGGTGTCCCTAGCTTTGAATGTAAACACTGTATTTTCTCAGAAAATACAGTGTTTACATGAGAAAGGCTACAGGGACCTATAGTTCTCACCTAAACAACCTCATTAAGCTGAAGTTGTTCAGGTGACTATAGTGTCCCTTTAATTTAAACACTGTATTTTCTCTGAAAAGACAGACAGTGTTTAATGCAAAAAGCCTGAAGGAAATGATTCTACCCACCAGAACAAATGCAATAAGTTGTAGTTGTTCTGGTGACTATAGTGTCCCTTTAACAAAAACAAGTGTGGGTTAGCCCAGTGGTCTCAGTCTATCGCTGCTGTCACGTTAAACAAATTTTTATAGGATATTGGTAATTTAGATGTGTGAAGATTGCTCAATAAACATAGTAGAAAAGACTAAACACCTGGGGGAGCAAGTACAGTAAATTCATATTACTAGTTTGCCACATTTCTGATGACAGGTACATCGAAAGACAAAGTATACAAATGAGGACACTCAGTACTTACACATATTAAGCTGCCGTATAAAACTGGACAAGTTGTTGTGCTTAAAGTACTTGGGAAGAATTTCTTTTGAAAACCGCTGTTCATCCAAAATGCAAAAGTTCTGCCCATTCTGATAAGTAAAAAAACAAAACCCATTTTGAAATATTCAAAAACATTACATCTTCAGGAGAGAGAATAAAATCAGAAACCTAACTCTAATCTGTATAAAACATGCTGCCAAAGAGAAAGATGTACTAAATTGAGATATATATAATTTTAAAAAAAAGTTTTAACTATTAAGAACCCTGAAAGTTCTCCAGAACAGTTTGCATTCAAATGTACTGTGTTCACAAATAAATAAAATGGTAAGCATATAATCTGGAGGACTGTAGGAATATACATATATTCAAGTGTACAGTGCATTGGGTAATTAGAAATTTTTTTTTTACCATTTGTGACATATACAGAAAGTGCAGAACTGATGTACCATGATTATAAGAGGCTGATAAGCCCTATTAGAGCAACACCTCAATGTGATACAATGCAACATTTCAGCTTAGGACAAACTAGCACTGGTCCACCTTGACACCATGCTCCCTGTATGCTCCATTCTACACTGCGACAAACTCACTGGTCTCACATTGGAAAAAGAGAGAGTACTGAAACAAAATTTAACTGAATTTATTAAATGGTTACTCCAACCACCAGGACAACTGCTTTTAGAAATGGCCATGGTGGTAGAAGTCTGCATATTCTGCTTGAAATGCTGCACAAACGGAGATAATTGCATCCCTGGCACTCTTCTCTGTGCTGACAAATGTTATTTCTGTGCAAAACATATGTCTGTTGTCAGAACACACTGTATGCTGGCGACAGATACAGCCTTCTAGTGCCTGCAAGGGGAAGCTTGAATGTGCCATCCCATTACTCCATGCAATATTGACTTATGTGTGTGTAATTATATATTTTTTTTTAATTTAAATATACCCCCACCCCCCAAGCTCTTTCCCTATGAGAAGCATTTGATTGGACCTTGCAAGGTTGGCTGTGATGTCAATAAAGGTGTGGAAACCAGCACAGTTTGCTATGCCCAGCACTGGATTCCTGGTAATTTCTGCAACAGTTTTTTTCTTTCCCTTTATAGGCGAGATCTATTAAGGCCAAAGGGTTATTCTAAATTTAAAATATATATATATTTAACGAAAAAGGATTGGAGTAACACTTTAAGCTCTGCAATAACTGGCAATTGTGTGCACATTCTATAGTGTGTTTTTTATGGTGATTGTAGCAGAGTAACGTGTCATCCTCAACTTTTAATTTGTGGTTTTGTGAATCCCATTATGATAATTCTGTTTTAGCCAGAGGAGGTAGCAAGGAGCATGAATGTTCTGACAATATACATTTAACAAGAATTTTTTCATGCCTGTACCTGCCAAATAACTAAGCATATGAATATGAGTGATGATAAATCCAAAATTGCAAAAGTATTACATGCAGCAGTATATGAACTGTTGTCTTTAAAAATCTAAACCAGTTGTCCCTAGTCTTTTTAGGACCAAGCACATTTCAATGAGGGAAATATTTCCAATGGAATTTATTTTACTGAGATATGCATGCCTCTAGCAAAAGTGACCTATTATTTTCAATTAATTGCCAGATGGGAAGCCCAATTTATTTTATGATGTGACACAATACACTCAAATCTGATTTGCAAAAAATAACATATTTGATTTTTCATTGCATAATCAAAATCAGGACTTAACATTTTAACTCCTAAAGGTTGTACTCAAAACAGCTTTAAAAGACTGCAATGCCCAAATATAAAATAAAAATAACTATGTGGTAGATATAACCACTATGAAAACATGAATGCATTTAATTATGCATCTTTTCACTGGGGGTATATCTAAAAACAGCTTGGAAAAGCTGTTTGCAGCCTTTACAAGTCTACCCCTTCTTGCAGCTCATTGAGATGTATTTGCAAGGCAATTGTATAATGCAAGGAATACAAATCCACATTCCTTACACCAGCGTTTCCCAATTATGGTTCCACCAAAAGTTTAAAAAATAAAATGGCAGAGGGTGGCAAGTGAGCAGTGATTTCCCTGCTCAGCAATGAAGCTGGAGCCGGAATATGACGTCACTCCGGCATCACCAAGAGGCGCACGTAAGGTAGGGGGGCTGTGTGGAGTAAAATGTTAAAAAAAATAAAAATAATTAAAAAAAAATTGTATGTGTGTTTGGTAGGGAGTTTGTATGTGTTTAGGTATCTGAGTGTGGGTTGGTGTGTCAACGTGTGTCAGTGTGCATCTCATTATGTGCGTGTATCTGTGCATCAGATACACACACACTGTGAGTCAAGGTGTATGTATCTGTGGCAGTGTGTGTGCGGCACTATCTTCCAGTGTGTATATCTGTGTGTCAGATTCATACACACTGGTACATACAAACACACCTTGATACACAGACATATACACACTGTGTGTAAGATATATACACACACACACACAGGCACAAACAGAGAAAAATCTTAATTTCTTTTTTTTTTTTTTGTGGGAATTGGCGGGTTCCACAATGTTGATACACTATGTCAAGGGGTTCCACATGAAAAATTAATTGGGAACCCCTGCCTTACACTATAGCTCCTTCTGTCCTTTCGTACACCAGCAAAGCAGTTCCATGTGTCAGGAGCTGAAGATGGCACAAAGTCAACTGGCTCACCTCCAAGAAGAAAGCAATTCAAATTAGCAAGGCCACTGTCAGGGAGGGGTATGTTCAATAAAGTGAGATCTTTACATGTTAACACTGTGGACATGATTCTATCTCTTCAGCTGATCACCCTCTGAGTGGGCCCCTTCCCTGACGGCACTGATGAGCACCGATTTTAGGATGTGCAAGAGGACGAAAGGAACCACATGGCAACTTGCTTCAGCCACCTATTCATAGAGCCCTGAGAAGCTGCAAATGGGTAGTAAAGCAGCAGTGAAGTGTGGATAAAAATACACGTAATAGACATTTTCTGATGCAACCTCACAGGTAATATGTCAATTCCTCTATCCCTCAAGGCACTACCATGCAAACAGAAATGGGAGTCTACACAGTAGAACAGCCACTTGTTGAGTCTTCTCTTGTGTGTTTTTTGTACATTCCTCACATTACTGCAACATCCTACCTTTGCTATTGGCCTTACTTGTGAATGTTTCCCCAGGCAGGGCAGGCCCACATCACTGACATGCTGGCTTCACTGTCAGTGCTTCAGCATAAGAATAGATAAGGAATATCATTACTGTGATTGTTTTGAGATAGTGATGGGGTTACTAAACTAAGTTATTTAATCATTTTTTACCCACAATTATCCCTACAAATTACATTAAAGTATGATGCTGATCGGTATGGTAACAGGGTCAACACACAGCTCCTCTGGAAAGCAAGCAAAGAGCAAAATAAGGTCATATCAATAAATAATCTGGTAAAGCTATATATGTGGAGTATTTTATTATATTACCGAATTTAGCATATTTTCCATTAAAACCAGAATTCACTCCTTGCGATATTTGCACTGTAACTTCTAAAAACTGAAATCTTTGACATAACTAAGTTTAACAACAAGCATTATGACAATTATTTTTTTTATTTTTTTATTATTAGCACCAATTGTATATAACATAATAAGACTTTAAATATGTAGAGACGTCCATACTCTGTTTAGGATGCAAAGCTCTTATCAATAAGAAGGTAACTATTCTTTCAGATACAATATAATTTCCCTGACCTGCTTATAGTAATCAGTGAGTATTATTCTAGAGAGCAGCTATATCCCTCTGTGAGAGCATCCTGATGGATATTATATTGAGATTAATGCTGGCCTGCCAGGTTAGGGCATGTCCTCCAGCGTATACCATTACCCGCTGCCTGTGACGTATTTACTAACACCCTCATTGAGCGCTGTACACACTGGGCGAGATGCCGCACGTTACCCAGTTCCACGCGATGACGTCGGCATTGGTCGGGTCTTCCACCAGCGTCCACAGCTTGACGAGAAAGGCCGGGACCGTGGAGTTAGCGGGAGAGGCGGAGGGCTCCTTCATTGCCAGACCGGGGATTCAGGAAACACTCTGTAACACGGCGACTTGTTGTACACAGCGAGCGACACGCCCACTCAGTGCGCAGTAATGGCTTACTAACGCACGGAATAAACTACTTCCGCCAGGAGAACGGGGAGCTGCTCGCTGATTGGCTGTACCCACTAACCAAACGAAACGTCCAGCCCCCTTTTCTTTACTATTTCCGCTGACAGCACACCACGGTGGGATACTGTGGCAACGTCAACAAACAGAGCTAGTCACTAAGTAGCGATACTCACTAAACAAGGATTGTTTACTAAAGAGAGCTAGTCACTAAGTATAGGTAGTCACTGAACAAAACTAGTGAGTAATGGAACAGCTAGTTACTGAACACAACTAGTGACTAAGGGAACAGCTAGTTACTGAACAAAACTAGTGACTAAGGGAACAGCTAGTTACTGAACACAACTAGTGAGTAAGGGAAAAGCTTGTTACTGAACAAAACTAGTAACTAAGAGAAACAGCTAGTTACTGAACAAAACTAGTTACTAAGGGAACAACTAGTTGCTGAACAAAACTAGTGACTAAGGAAACAGAGCTAGTTGCTGAACAAAACTAGTGACTAAGGGAACTAGTCGCTGAACAAAACTAGTGACTAAGGGAACTAGTCGCTGAACAAAACTAGTGACTAAGGGAACTAGTCGCTGAACAAAATTAGTGACTAAGGGAACAGCTATTCACAGAACAAAACTAGTGACTAAGGGAACAGAGCTATTCGCTGAACAAAACTAGTGATTAAGGGAACAGAGCTAGTCGCTGAACAAAACTAGTGACTAAGGGAACAGCTAGTTACTGAACAAAACTAGTGACTAAGGGAACAGAGCTAGTCCTTGAACAAAACTAGTGACTAAGGGAACTAGTTGCTGAACAAAACTAGTGACTATGTGAACAGAGCTAGTCTCTGAACAAAATTAGTGACTAAGGGAACAGCTAGTCACTGAACAAAACTAGTGACTAAGGGGACAGAGCTAGTCGCTGAACAAAACTAGTGACTAAGGGAACAGAGCTTGTTGTTAAAGAAAACTAGTGTCTAAGGGAGCAGAGCTAGTTGCTCAACAAAACTATTGACTAAGTGAACAGAGCTAGTCGCTGAACAAAACTAGTGACTAAGGGAACAACTAGTTGCTGAACAAAACTAGTGACTAAGGAAACAGAGCTAGTCGCTGAACAAAACTAGTGACTAAGGGAACTAGTCGCTGAACAAAACTAGTGACTAAGGGAACTAGTCGCTGAACAAAACTAGTGACTAAGGGAACTAGTCGCTGAACAAAATTAGTGACTAAGGGAACTAGTCGCTGAACAAAATTAGTGACTAAGGGAACAGCTATTCACAGAACAAAACTAGTGACTAAGGGAACAGAGCTAGTCGCTGAACAAAACTAGTGACTAAGGGAACAGCTAGTTACTGAACAAAACTAGTAACTAAGGGAACAGAGCTAGTCCCTGAACAAAACTAGTGACTAAGGGAACTAGTTGCTGAACAAAACTAGTGACTACGTGAACAGAGCTAGTCTCTGAACAAAATTAGTGACTAAGGGAACAGCTAGTCACTGAACAAAACTAGTGACTAAGGGGACAGAGCTAGTCGCTGAACAAAACTAGTGACTAAGGGAACAGAGCTAGTCACTGAAAAAAACTAGTGACTTAGAGAACAGAGCTTGTTGTTAAAGAAAACTAGTGTCTAAGGGAACAGAGCTAGTTGCTCAACAAAACTATTGACTAAGTGAACAGAGCTAGTCGCTGAACAAAACTAGTGACTAAGGGAACAACTAGTTGCTGAACAAAACTAGTGACTAAGGAAACAGAGCTAGTCGCTGAACAAAACTAGTGACTAAGGGAACTAGTCGCTGAACAAAACTAGTGACTAAGGGAACTAGTCGCTGAACAAAATTAGTGACTAAGGGAACAGCTAGTCACTGAACAAAACTAGTGACTAAGGGAACAGAGCTATTCGCTGAACAAAACTTGTGACTAAGGGAACAGAGCTAGTCGCTGAACAAAATGATTGACTAAGGGAACAGCTAGTCACTGAACAAAACTAGTGACTAAGGGAAAAGCTAGTTACTGAACAAAACTAGTGAGTAAGGGAACAGCTAGTTACTGAACAAAACTAGGGAGTGAGGAAACAGCTAGTTACTGAACAAAACTAACGAGTAAGGGAACAGAGCTAATCGCTGAACAAAACTAGTGACTAAGGGAACAGAGCTAGTCGCTGAACAAAAGTATGTGACTAAGGGAACAGAGCTAGTCGCTGAACAAAACTAGTGACTAAGGGAACTAGTCGCTGAACAAAACTAGTGACTAAGGGAACTAGTCGCTGAACAAAACTAGTGACTAAGGGAGCTAGTCAATGAACAAAACTAGTGACTAAGGCAACAGAGCTAGTCACTGAACAAAACTAGTGACTAAGGCAACAGAGCTAGTCACTGAACAAAACTAGTGACTAAGGCAACAGAGCTAGTCGCTGAACAAAACTAGTGACTAAGGGAACAGATCTAGTCACTGAACAAAAGTGACTAAGGGAACTAGTCGCTGAACAAAACTAGTGACTAAGGGAACAGAGCTAGTCGCTGAACAAAACTAGTGACTAAGGGAACAGCTAGTTACTGAACAAAACTAGTGACTAAGGGAACAGAGCTAGTCACTGAACATAACTAGTGACTAAGGGAACAGAGCTAGTCGCTGAACAAAGCTAGTGACTAAGGGAACAGAGCTAGTTGCTGAACAAAACTAGTGACTAAGGGAACAACTAGTTGCTGAACAAAACTAGTGACTAAGGAAACAGAGCTAGTCGCTGAACAAAACTAGTGACCAAGGGAACTAGTCGCTGAACAAAACTAGTGACTAGGGGAACAGAGTTAGTTTAGTCGCTGAATAAAGCTAGTGACTAAGGGAACAGAGCTCGTTGTTAAAGAAAACTAGTGACTAAGGGAACAGAGCTAGTTGCTGAACAAAACTAGTGATTAACCTCTTAAGGATGGCGGGCCCGGCTGTAAACATCGGCGGGCGGCATAGTACGTCTCCGCTGTCCAGGGGGCTTACCTGCTTGCTGGCGATCATGATGGGGGGACTTACTTGGCATACCAGTTAGAACTTACCTGGCATACCAGGGAGTCCCCCTTGTGTCTGATCCGGCCCTCCTGGGCCATGTGATCACGAGGATTGCATGGAATTACAAGTCATTTTCAGGGCTCTTCTTCACTTTAGAGGGTTGCTGAAGAACAAGTGGGTCCAAATTTGCTCAAATATCAATGCAACTGTATCCTATCTATCAAGATGGGTCTCACAGCTACGTATTGATGAAATTACAGCAAATGATGATCAGGGCACAGAAGAACAACCAAGGGCTCAGAATATAATGGCTGATTACCTGAGCCGAATAAATGTGGACAAGGTGGAATGGCAACCATGTCCCGACGTATCCTCAGGGTTGACGCAGATTTAAACTGATACCCTACATAGTTCGGATGGCCATATTTTGGAACTACCAGGTCCAGAAGTATTTTTCTAAATTTTAGGACCAGAATGTTCAAGGTCAGGATATGCTGACTCAAATTTGGAATTTTAGTCTGATGTACATATTTAACTGTTTTCAACTTTCCTAATTCAAAAGAAGACGGTGGAAGGCAACGTCGACTCTAAATTCCTATGATGAATAAGATGATTCTGGAACCTCCAAGGGAAATTCCAGTACGTCTAGACCTATTACAAGGTGCCTTGACACACCAAGATCCTCAAGTTCTGGTGTTGATGTGGGACTTCCTATAAGTATAGGCATCCCTGAGACGGTCATTGAGATCCTCTTACCGTCCTATAAATACTTTACAAACCTTGGCATGCATTTGTCTGTTGGAATTACTCCTCAATTAGGCCTAGAAATGGTCTGAGTTATAACACTGTAGAGGAGTACATACCTGCACTTTCCACATGGATGGGTGCCCATTGAACATTGGAGCCCCTGGTGCTTTGCTTCATGTAAGCATTGATTGAACTCAAGCCTCCACTAAGTGTGGTGAAGCCAATATGTGACGTACCACTAGTCTCACGGGCTCTGACCAAACCATTATTCGAACCTCTAGCAGGAGCTTCCATGGTGGTAGCACAGAAAGTGCTGGTGGCTGGTACCTCAGTAAGGAGAATGTGGGAACTCCAGGCTTGGTCCTGTGAACCTCCATTCACTAATTTTCAACAGGATATGGTTGTGCATTTAGGACCTGAGATCCTGCCTAGGGTGAATGCTTATCAATGTCATTCTCTACCTGTACCGAAGGGTACCCATTAAGCATTGATGCCCCTGGTGCTTTGCTTCATGTAAGCATCAATTGAACTCAAGCCTCCACTGAGGGTATTGAACCACTGGCTCTGACTAAACCATCATTTGAACCTCTAACAGGAGCTTCAATGGTGGTAGCACAGAAAGTGCTGTTGCTGGTGGCTAGTACCTCAGCAAGGAGAATGTGTCAACTCCAGGCTTGATCCTATAAACCCCCATTCACTAATTTTCAACAGGATATGGTTATCTTGAATTTGGCATCTGAGATCCTGCCTAAGGGGAAAGCTTATTAATGCCAGAGGGTATGAGGGCACTCCATTCATGCTGTTGTAGCATCGTGGGCTTCCATGGCAATGGTTTCTGCTGACACTTTTTGTAAAGCTAGCATTTGAACCTCTTTAGACACGTTTGTCCGGCATTTCATACTGTTCGTTAATGATGCACAATTTGGACGTCAAGTACTTAACTCAGTTCATTCTTCTATCTATGTTGAATTGTTCTGATTATTTGATTGGCAGTTATTTACGTTTCTGTCCTTTCCTTTGTTAGCTTGGGTATTCTCCATGTGTATATGCTGCCATGATTAGCCAGGAAAGTGGAAAATGTATTCATACTTACTGTAATTTTATTTTCCTGGCTATTATTCATGGCATCATATACTACCCACCCATCAATGTCTCGGTTTATCTACTGTAGAGCTTGTTACTGACTGAGGACCTTAGGAATAGAGCCTCCTTTTGAAGCCTTTGGTGTTTTACCTGTTCTATCGGCTGTAAGGGGCTGAGCCAGGGCCGGACTGGGAGAAAAATTCGGCCCGGGCATTTTTTTAACACAGCGGCCCACTAAGAAGGGGGCAGGGCAGAGGAGGTGTGTTTTGTCATCACCAATGACAAACACGCCCCCTCTCAAAGTGAGCATGTTGGTTCAATGCTCTCCCAGGGCAGACCATGTGCAGAGCTCTGCTGCAGAGCTCTGCTGAAGAGCTCTAGCATGAGGAAAAAGCTCTGTATTTGTTCTGCACAGTGCAAGCAAATTTAAAAACATGCTTGCACTGTGTTTCCTTGCAACTTGTCTCTGGTGTCTCTATAAATGGATACCAGGAGACAAAAATGCCAGGAAAGAGTATTGTGCATGTGTTTGGAGCCTGCTTGTGGTATTGCGTGTGTGTAGAGTGAGCTGATTGTGGTGTGGTATTGTGTAATAAGGTTGGTTTTAGTCATGTTGTGTTTGTGGTGTAATGTGATGCATATGTGGCTATGGGCTGTAGAGAATGTGTGTATTGGGGATATAGCAAGTGTGTGCATACAGGCTATAGTGTGTGTGTGTATATAGGTAATGATGTGTGTGTTTAGGGGTGTAGTATGTGTTTGCTTACAAGGAATCTAGTGTGTGTATAGGGGATCCAGAGTGTGTATGTTAAGAGTGTAGTGTGTGTGTGTGTGTATATATATATATATATATATAAATATATATATATATTATTATTTTTTTTTAAGTATTGTGTATGTGTGTGGTGCAGTGTGTTGGGGGGTTCTGTGTGTATGTGAGGGGTGCAGTATGTGTGAGAGTGCGGTGAGTGTGAGAGTGCCGTGTGTGATGGGTGTGAGAGTGCTGTGTGAGAGAGTGCTGTGTGTGATGGGTGTGAGAGTGCTGTGTGTGATGGGTGTGAGTGCTGTGAGTGAGTGAGTGCTGTGTGTGATGTGTGTGAGAGTGCTGTGTGTGATGGGTGTGAGAGTGCTGTGAGTGAGAGTGCTGTGTGTGAGAGTGCTGTGTGTGATGGGTGTGAGAGTGCTGTGTGAGAGTGCCGTATAAATGTTAGCATGGATTGTGTGTGTGTTGGGGAGGCAAACAAAAAAAAACAAAAACAGGATTTAATTCCCCCCCCCCTTCTTACCTTTAGCCTGGGAGGGGTGGACCGGCACGCTGGCACCTGGGAGGCAGTGTTCCCTGGTGGTCCTCGTGGGTGAGTGAACTCTAGCCTGTGGGGCTAGAGTTCACTCTTGCGAGATCCAGTCGTTACCACGGCAACGCGCCGGATTTCGCGAGAGGAAGACGGCGGAGCTGCAAGTTAGAGCTCCGCCGGGTCCTCCTCTCCTGGCTGGCTGTCTCCCTCCCTCTGTCCCCGCCGGCGGCCAGATCTGACAGCATGTGGACCGGCCCTCCATGGAAAACAGCGGGGCCGGCGCTCGGATAGCGCCGGCCCTGCATAGACCGGCAGGGGAGATCCTTGGACCTCCCCTGCCGGCCTCGGCCCATGGCCACCATGGCCAGTCCGGGCCTGGGTGAAACTAACCCATGTGTATATGCTGCTATGAATAATAGCCAGGAAAAGAAAATTATGGTAAGTATGAATACATTTTCCACTGTATAATATAAAATAAATATGTTAAATGAAAAATATTAAAATAATTAAAAACGAAATCATTAAAATAAATAAATAAAATATATATATATATATATATACATATACATAAATGTATGTATATATCACTATATATACTGTAACAGAGTGTTGGGGATGGTGGTCAGGGGTGTATATCTGGCACCCAGATTTCTGCACAGCCACTATCCTGACATGTGGGTAAGCACATGCAGCCCCAGGGAAAGTTAAGTTTAAATGTAGGTTTTTTCCTCTGTTGGTATTTGGGTCCCTGGGGTGGAGTATTCGGAAGAGCAGGGTGGGCCGATTCTCTACCCACTGTCAGAGTGGTTGTGCATGAGTCCAGCCCAGGTTTTCCATAGAGTTCTGGCTCACTGCCTAACGAGGTCATTAGCCTCACCTGTAGGGGCTGTGAGCAGCTATATAACTGCAGTTAAAGCAGGGTGAAGTGAGGGAAGTGTTTTGGAGGAGAAAGAAGATTTGTTCTTCATTGTATCCTGTTACTTCACAACAACAGAAAATAAACAGGCCAGAGGCCTTTTGGAAACTGGAATTTGTCTTGACCTGGTTTTCTTACCCTAGAGGGCTGTGCGGTTGCCAAAAGATCCTGGACAAACACACACAGGAAAGTAAGTTTGTCACAATACCTATATATAATTAAAAAAAAAATGATATATATTTTTTTAATTCTACGTATATATTTGTGTATTTTTATTTAATATAATTATATATAGGTATATATAATTAATAAATCCATTTTATTTATTACAATTTGCAGGACCTGCCTGATAACCCAGGCAGAAAGTCCAGAGAATTTAATTTGCTACCACTATATTTAACCCTGCAACTTTCCAAGACACCATAAAACCTGTACATGGGGGGTACTGTTTACTCGGGAGACTTCGCTGAACAAAACAGTAAAATGTATTACAACGATGTCATCAGTGAAAGTGACGTTTTTTAAATTTTTGACACACAAACTTCACTTACACTGACGATATAATTGTTGTGATACGTTTTATGGTTTTGAAACACTAATATTTGTGTTCAGCGAGTACACCCATGATGGCATACCATTTGCAAAAGTAGACAACCCAAGGTATTGCAAATGGGTTATGTCCAGTCTTTTTTAGTAACCACTTAGTCACAAACACCGGCTAAAATTGGTGTTCAAATTAGTTTTTTGCATTTTTCACACATGAATAAATATTAACGCTAACTTTGGCCAGTGTTTTTGACTAAGTGGCTACTAAAAAAGACTGGACATTCCCAATTTGCAATACATTGGATTGTCTACTATTGCAAATGGTATGCCATCATGAGGGTCATTCTCATTCCTGGGCTACCATACAGTCTCAAAGACAATGTAACCAATCTGGCGAATTTCAATGTGAAAAAACTAAAAAATGTAACATGCTATATTTGACCCTGTAACTTCCCAAAACACCAAAAAACCTGTACATAGAGGGTATTGATTTACACGTGAGACATCGCTGAATACAAATGAGTATTTTATTGCAGTAAAAGCAAACAGTATTATGACATTCACAGTTAAAATGTCATGCAGAACTAAAATTTTTTTTTTCCAAATTTCTCAAATTTTTAACATTTTATTCATATTAAATTATGTTTCATAGATAAGTATATGATGTTAAATAAAAGCCCTATTTCTCCTGAATAAAATGATATATAATAAGTGTGGGTGGACTTAATATGAAAGAGGTGAATTAGGTTGAACAGACATATAGTCAAATTCCAAGTTTTGTTATGTTTTATTTTGATCAAAACGTGTACATTTGGCTCAGTCTTTAAGGGGTTAAAGGTATTTAAAACCTCAAAGGAAAGCAAAACACATAATAGTGCAGACAATCTAATAAAAAGCAAACATTATATAAGGTGCCCCCAAAATACCAACTCACATAAACTAGAGTACAAATGATGGCTCTATTTTTTTCAGCTTTAGAGTCTTGTGTAGAGGACTCCTTCCCTCCCACTGTACTCTTATCCCTTATGGAGCTTTCATGGATAGGAGCAGAAGAAAGAGTATATGATGTAGAATATCCAGGTAAAAATGATTAAAAAAACAAAGCCCTCCCTCTCAGGCTCAGCTTTAATACACAAGCGTCACTTGAAAACAGATCCTTGCATACTAGAGTTGAGGCTGAGGGCTCTGGAACACATGAGGGGGTCCAGGTGATGTTCATAAATCAAGCCCAGGGACTCTGCACCACCTTGGTTGCTTCCCTGTACCTTCTGCTTCACAACCACATCCACCGCTGCTCTGTGGTCCTCAGGCAGGAACAGCAGTTTGGCGTCACCTGTGCCCTGAGACAGGTAAATACCGTTGTTTGTGACAGTAGGATTTCCAGTTCTTGGGATATGTATTGATATATTTACCCTCTCTCCTCAAACACACAAAGAATACCACTCCCTTTCTACATAGTTCTATGATGCACACATACTCACCTCAAATGATTGTGAGTTCTGTTATAGAGGAATATAGAGGAATTTTAAAGTCCCGAACACAATTTAGAATAAGAAAGTCTTTTACAGTCCCAAGTGCCGAGGTTTGCCACAATGCTCCCCCAGAAACCAGCCGGCATACACAGTCTGATCCCAACGGATCGGCTTGGGGATGTCCGGAGGAGTGCTCACAGATCATTTCTCGAGTTCAGTCTGCCTTGATAACCCATTGTAGAAATAATCCAGGCACTCCAATAGATTCCAAATTTCAAGGCAATTTATTCGAACCAGGAACTACAAAGCAACGTTTCAGCCCTAACAGGGCTTTTTTTCAAGCTAATGTAGAACACAATATATCGGTGCATACAGCATTCATGCAAGTGAAAAAACATGTGGTGTATTATCAAACACACATTGTTAACAATTAATAATAGCTCATTAGATAAACAATTCATTACCTCTCCAATAGTAATCCTAGTATCAAGGGGTGTCACAAGGATCAATAAACATCAACCAATCATATCTATTAATTGCCAATAAAGCTTACATTTAATTCATCATATATCAACTGTGTTAAATGATATTTATTACCTTCCAATACACAGTCAAAGGGATTCTGGAGGTTTGTATTTCCGGATAGAGTCACATGATATTGATCACATGACATAAACTGGCCAATTGCTATGTATTAGTCACGTGATCGTGATTCATAGCACGCCTGTAGGCCAATTATCCCACTGAGAATGGCCACATGATGACAGCCAGCCAATGACTTTATAATAGTCACGTGATCGTGACACATAATACCCGAGTCTAATTGTATATATGCGCGGACTTACCGTCCAACGCTAAGTGTCAAAATGGACAGATTACCGCAATGCGCCTGCACTCACCAGCGCACGCGAACAAGAGCGCTGGCACTCGGCGCATGCGTGCAGTTCCAACACTACGCGCATGCGTATCGGGCCGTTCTCTGCGCATGCACAATAGAATGCGCTCGCAAAAACACTTAAAAGGACTCTAAATACAAAGTATCGAGATATAATAAACACTGATATGTGGTTGGTGTAAACCATGATCCTGGGAACAGCCCTACATAACATGAGATTATAAATCACATAGATTGTTACAAAGTCATATCATAAATATATTGCATACAAAGTAAAAACATCCTTAGACCAAGTCAATGTCATATAAAGTGACAGTCACAATATTGTATACCCATCTATATAATTGTTACTTGTGAATCCACTAAATAGATACAAAATAATAACATAATAAAATAATAAATAAATACAAGAATCGTGAAATAGAAACAACTATGATAATGAAATACACAAAATTAAATAAAATAAAATATTAAATAAAAAAAAATATATATATACTATCTAAAAAAGAAAAAATGTAAATAAAACATATATTAATATATAATGAAGAGATACACCTCTATATAATATCCTTGAGGTCATAATGATATAGTGTGGTTATGATACACCAAATATAATTTCTGCAAAATGCAAGATTAAGTGATTTCTAAAGGGCCCACGTATTGAGACTATCACACTTGACATATAACTAACAATTTTATCAAAAGGATACAATATTCAAACTATAACAATAGTTGAACTTGAATAAAAATATACTCAATATTATCCATATATTATAACTTATAATAATAATCATATAGAAACGACAACGTATCACCTTTACTTAAAGATTCAACACAATATCACTTCTTCTAAATTTATTTGTGGAAAATGATGGAGAGGTCAAATGTGTGCTAATAGAGAGATAGTGGCCAGCACAAGTGATCAGTGAAAGGATCTGAAAGATAATATAAAAAAAACACATAATAAATAACTAATGATAAGAACAAAATAATAAAAACAACAAAGCCAGATATCCATCCTAGATGAACGGATTTAGATCATACTCTTGATTAAGTCCCCTAGGTGACAAGGATCCTAGTTCTCTAATCCAAAATGCCTCCCTAAAAAGTAGTCTTTTTAAACGATCACCACGTCTTAAATTTTCCTCAACCTGTTCAATAATGTTAAGTTATGTTTTGCTTCTGAAAAATGAAATGGAATTGGTAACTCAAGCATTTTGGTTCTAATTGTAGATTTATGTTTAGAAAATCTCTTTCATTTTCTGTGTTGTTTGACCCACATAGATCAGCCCACAAGGACATTTTAAAATATAGATGACATATGTGGAATCACAAGTAACAAATTGTTTAATAACGTATTTATTCCCTCTATAGGGATGAGTAAATGTAGAACCCTTAATCATCGAGTTACAACAAATACAATTTAAACAAGGGAAACTTCAATTTCTTTTACTTATAGAATCTTTCGAACAGGAAGACAGTTGAGCTCTAACTAACCTATCTCTTAGTGAAGGAGCACGTTTATGTACCATAAGAGGTTTATTAGAAAATTCAGTAATATTCTAATGACACATAGATAATATGTGCCAGTGTTTATCTATTACACGCTTAAGCCCAGGAGATAAAGTACTATATCTCAAAATAATTTTAATTCTATCCTCAATGTCTGTGTGTATAGGTAAATTTGAGTCATTCATTTCAGAATCAACTTGTTCCATTCCATCTCTGACATATTTCAATTGTGTCTGTAAAATAGAGAAAGGATAACCCCTCTCACAGAATCTTTTTGTCATAATTTCTAGTTGTTGATCTAACAACTCCGTTCAAGAGACCAATCTTTTAACTCTTAAGAATTGGCTTCGGGTTATAGATTTGAACATTGACACAGGGTGAAAACTGTCATCATGCAATAACGTATTTCTATCTAATGGTTTTCTATACAAATTAGTTTCAAATCTATCCACATTTTTCTCAATCAAAATGTCTAGAAATGGAATGGAGTGTTGGTTCATTTCCATAGTAAATTTTATGCTATCCGAACAATTATTTAAAAATTTAAAGAATTCATCTAATGGTTCCAATGGGCCACACCACAAGGCTAGCAAGTCATCTATATAGCACCACCATTTAACAACATGTTTCTTATACAATTCATTTTGATATATGATGTTTTCTTCCAATTTAGCCATATAGATGCCAGCATATGTGCGGGCCACAATAGAACCCATCGAGGTACCCTTCACTTGAACAAAGAATTCCTCTCCAAAAGAAAAATAGTTATCAGTCATCACAAATTTTAATAATTGAAGAAGAAATGACGAAGATGAATCCCTAAAGCCCAATGTTTCAAAGGCCTCACCAATTGCGGCCATACCCTCATCATGACGGATAGATGTATAAAGGCTCGTAACATCAAAAGTCACTAATGTTAAATCCTGTACTGCAGTGACCCTTTTGATTTTTTCAAGTACTTCAAATGTATCCTGAATATATGATTTTATATGTTTCAAGAAAGGCCTTTATAAATGATCCAAAAATTTAGCCAAAGGAGACAAAAGAGAACCTGTCCCTGCTATTATGGGACGTCTGGGGGGGTTTATTAAAGACTTATGAATCTTTGGTAAGATATGCAACGTAGGAATTACTGGAGCAGCAAATGTAAGATTTTTAAATAGCTGTTTATTAATAATTGAATCATCCAAGGCCTCCTTCAAACATAAATCAATTCTTTTTTTCAAAGATAATGTAGGATCAATAAGAGTTCTTTTATAGGTTTCACTATCACTGAGTTGTCTCGTAATCTCTTTAACATAATCACTTTTATTCAATACAACAATAGCCCAACCTTATCGGCCGGTTTAATTATAAAATTTTGCATTTTTTGCAACATTATAAGGGCTTTTTTCTGAGTCTCAGTCAAATTATTATGACAACGTAAATTCATTCTCTTTTTATGACTATTTTGAATAAGGTTATCAACATCTCTCTTAACCAATTCAATAAATGTTTCTACAGCATGGTCATTAATTTGAGGATTAAATTTACTCTTATTTTTAAGTTTAGTATAACTCAATTTTAAACTTGTATTGGTAGTATCCAACGGAGTTGTCAATGGACTACCTTTAGAAAAAAAGACCTTAAGTCTGGATAACCCGTCAGCGTTGCCATTTTGCTTTCCAGGGTGATATTGGATGGTGAAATCAAAAGGCTGCAGCGCCAAATTCCAGCGCAGCAGCCTGGCATTGTCTCCCGACACTCGGTTTAGCCACACCAACGGGTTGTGATCTGTGAGCAGTGAGAATTGTTGTCCATACAAATAGGGCTGCAGCTTCTTGAGGGTCCACACCACGGCCAGGCATTCTTTCTCGATGGCGGCATAGCTTACTTCCTGGGGTAAAAGTTTTCGGCTTAGGTAAGCCACTGGATGCTCAGCCCCATCGGCTCAGACTTGGCTCAGCACTGCTCCCAATCCAAACATAGAAGCATCTGTATGGACGAGAAAGCGTTTAGTTGGATCAGGAGCAGCAAGTACAGGTGCATTTATGAGAGTTTTTTTTCAGTTCTTGGAATGCCTGTTTGTACTCTGGGCTCCAGGTGACTACTTTAGGGAGTTTTTTTCGGGTAAGGTCGGTGAGGGGCTTTGCTAAGGCGCTATAATTGGGTACGAATTTCCGGTACTAGCCTGCGGTACCCAGAAACGCTAGAACCTGTGTTTTAGTACGGGGGGTTGGCCACTTTGCTACGGCCTCTATCTTGGCTGGTTGGGGCTTTTGCTGTCCGCTTCCTACCCTATGTCCCAGGTACTGTACTTCGGCCATCCTTATGTGACACTTGCTAGGCTTAAGGATCAGTCCTGCCTCCCTAATGCCGTCTAGTATAACTCCTATGTGGGTTAAATACTCTTCCCAGGAGTTGCTAAAGATGGCTATGTCATCTAGGTAGACGCATGCACCAGTAGCCGATCCACCATCCTCTGAAATGTAGCCGGGGCAATCTTCATCCCAAATGGCATGACCTTGAACTGGTACAGGCCAAACGGGGTGACGAATGCTGACTTAGGAATGGTGTCCTCAGCTAATGGAATCAGTCAGTACCCCTTACACAGGTCTATGGTGGTGAGGTACTGGCCTCTGGCCATTTTATCTAGGAGTTCATCTATCAGTGGCATAGGGTAGGCAGCTGAGACAGCCTTGTCATTAAGCTTCCAGTAGTGCGTCCCGCTTCGGCACTAGAACTACCGTAGATGCCCAGGGGTTATCGAAATGTTCTATCACCCCCAACTGCAACATCTCGTCAATCTCCTTCCACATATTCTCCCTTACGGATTCCAGTATGTGGTTTGGCGGTTGACGTAGGGGATTCTGGCCTGGGGTTTCTACCCTATGGGTTGCTAGCAACGTATACCCTGGTAAGTTAGAGAACGTGTTCCCTTTTTCTCTGATCAACTCTAGTACCTGGGCCTTCTCTTGGGGGCTCAGATGCTCAACCAACTGTACGTCTTCCAGACCTTCGTTCTGGTCCTCCTTTCCTAGAAGGTCAGGAAGAGGCAAAATGTCAAGGTCTTCCGCGGTAGAGGCGCAAATAGCATTGACCTCCTCTGCGTGTTCGTGATACGGCTTCAACGTGTTTACATGGAGCATGCGTCTACCACCTGCTCCAGTACACGGGCCGATCACATAGGTGGTGTCACATATCTGTTCCACCACCTTGTATGGGCCCTGCCAGGAGGCCTGCAGTTTGTTATTCTGGACTGGTTTCAAGATCAGCACCTTCTCTCCGATTTGAAAACTGCGGTCCCTGGCCCCCCTATCATACCATCAGCGCTGTTGTTGTTGGGCCGCCTGGAGGTTGGAGTGCACGGTCTGAGTTAGAGCCTCCATGCATTCCCTAAACTACAGCACATATGGTCAATAGGGGTACCGTTACTAGTGACTTCTCCCTCCCAGTGCTCCCTAACCCTAACCCTAACCCTCACCCTCCTCCCGAATAACAATTCGAAAGGGGAGAACCCAGTGGACTCATGAGGTACCTCCCGGTATGCAAAGAGCAGGTGGGGTAGGAACCGCTCCCAGTTCTTCTGGGTCTCTATGAATGTACGGAGCATCCGTTTATGTGTTCCATTAAATCGTTCACAGAGGCCGTTAGACTGGGGGTGGTAGGCGGAATTCACGATCGGTTTCACCCCACACACTCTCCACAACTGGTGATTAACTCTGCCGTGAATTGGTTACCCCGATCCGAAGTAATCTCCTGGGGAAACCCCATGCGGGAGAAGATTCGGATGAGGGCATCCGCCATGGTCTCGGCGTGCACATTAGTTAGGGCCGCTGCCTCGGGATATCTGGTAGCATAATCTACTACCGTTAGAATATACTTTTTGCCGGAAGGGCTCGGTTTAGCTAGGGGTCCGATTTATATCCACGGCCACCGTATTGAATGGCTCCTCTATTATAGGGAGGGAATGAAGCTTACCTACTCTCTGACAGGTATCACAAGTCTGGCAATATTGTCTAATATGTTTTGAAATACCTGGTCAAAATAAGTTCTGGGTCACCCGGTGCTTAGTCCTACTGACCCCTAAATGCCCTGACAGGGGAATATCGTGGGCAATACATAGCAACTCTTGTCTATACTTTCTGGGCACTATCAATTGTTTAATGGACATGGGAATAGATCCTGCCACAACTTTCTCCGCGTACCTGTACAACAAGCCTTTTTCCCAACCGTATCTCTCCCCCTTCAACCCAGCCTGATTCTGCACTATCCTACCCCTGTAAACTTGCAAGGATGGGTCCGTGGCTACCTCGCTACCAAACTCTAGTGGGGGTGCCCAGGGGACAATAGGGGGTGTGTGTCGCTTACCTGAGCCTCATAGTGGTTGGATGATGCGGTGGTGCGGGCCTGCTGACGGGTAACAACTGGTAGTGCTTCTTGCGCAGAGCTTTGTGGCACAAAGGCTGAAGTCAGCTCCCCCAAGTCATTGCCCAGGATAACGTCTGCTGGTAAATCCTGCATGAGGCCCACTTCCACGTCCCCTGACCCTGCTCCCCAATCCAAATGTACCCTGGCAGTGGCAATCTTGTAGATGGCTCCCCCTGCCACCCGTACTGCCATGCACTCCCCAGTGAGCTGGTTCTTGGGGATCAAGTGGCTGCGAACCAAGGTTATGGTGGCCCCAGAATCTCGCAGTCCTGGAATATGTTTTCCCTCCATGTGGACCCCCTGGTGATGGCCTTGGCGGTTGTCAGAAGCAGCCTGTACCGGGTTAACTTCATGCAGGGTTCCCAGGGGTTCCTCGGTGTATCCTGCTGAGTAAGGCTGCTGCCGGGTTCACTCTGGTAACAATGCACCGCTGCCCGGTTACTGGAGGGGTTGGTCTGGTTATTCCATGCTAGTCGGCTCCTGTTCCGGGGGCATTCTCGCTGCATGTGGCCCTGTTGATTGCAGGTGTGACAGCGGAAGGAGGACCGGTTGGTATACCTGGTTGGTAGTTTCCCCCTCCGGGACGGGGTGGCGGAGGTGCGACTGTAGTTGGAGGTGGTGCTGTGGTCCCGGTGATATGACGCGGCTGCGTCCATTGCGCCCTCGTGGTATCTTGGTACTCGTCTGCCAGTTTTGCTGCCTCGTGTAAGGTGTGGGGTTTTCGGTCCCTCAACCAATTTTGTAAGTCCGGAGTTGGCCCTTGAAAGAACTGCTCCAGTAAAAGCAGTTGTAGTAAGTCTTCCACGGTGGTGGCTTGAGCCGCTTGCTTCCAATAGCTCCTTCAATGTAGCCTGTTTCAATCGTGCATAATCTGTCCCCATTCACCATCCGTTCATGGAAAATCCACATACCCTCGAATTCAGGTTTTCATCCAAACAGGGATTTCCACGAATCGCTGTTCTTTCTCCTTTGTTTGTGCCAAATCTGCCGAATGCCGTTCTGCTGTGCGGTTTGAATCCCGTCGTTTCCACCAAATGTAGCGGAGCAGCAAGGGTTAATCCACGATCTCTCCGCTGGTAACCAGGAATCAGCATACAGAACACAGGTAGCGTAGTATAATCACTTTCCCAATGACTAGACGACACATAGTCTGGGAGTCAACTGAGGGCTTTATTGAAAAGTCACCAAATTTATACGGTTTTCCCTGCACAGGGTTTCCAGACTGATTCAGCAGGGGTTTTAATCAGGTGTCGTCTAGTCATTGGGAAAGGGATTATACTACGCTACCTGTGTTCTGTATGCTCATTCCTGGTTACCAGCGGAGAGATCGTGGATTAACCCTTGCTGCTCCGCTACATTTGGTGGAAACGACGGGATTCAAACCGCACAGCAGAACGGCATTCGGCAGATTTGGCACAAACAAAGGAGAAAGAACAGCGATTCGTGGAAATCCCTGTTTGGATGAAAACCTGAATTCGAGGGTATGTGGATTTTCCATGAACGGATGGCTACATTGAAGGAGCTATTGGAAGCAAGCGGCAGTGTCATTACGGTTGATCTATTGGATACAATTACAGAAACTGGCTATTATAGTGATTTTTGTTGCTATGGAGTTATGAGATGGACTTCTTTTTTAATATGTTATTATTATTATTATTATTATTATTATTATTATTATTGGTATTTATATAGCACCCAAAAAAATCTGTAGCGCTTTACAATATTATAGGAGAGGGAGATTTAACAATAAATGAGACAATTACAAAAACTTACAGGAACAATAGGTTGAAGTGGACCCTGCTCAAACAAGCTTACAATCTATTGCTATAAGTTTTATAATGGTGGAGCTGATATTAAACTACATCCCATACGGTCTAATTTCCTTGAAACGATGAACACAAGTGGACTATTACTCCAAATTACAATTAGGATATGTATAGCTGGGTGAAGAAGGCAGCAAGTGTTTGTGGAAATGGGCGTAAATCCACATAGTTGTAATATATTGC
Organism: Pelobates cultripes; assembly: GCA_933207985.1. Lineage (NCBI taxonomy): Eukaryota > Metazoa > Chordata > Amphibia > Anura > Pelobatidae > Pelobates > Pelobates cultripes. The sequence goes on along the minus strand of OW240920.1, from coordinate 77,712,210 downwards.
CAGAGGATGTCTGGGCGACTCTGCTAGTCCGTTTAATAGGACAACAGCAGCATGGGAGCACTTGTAGTTTAGATCTGGTAATTTTCTATTATTGTAGCAGTTTTATTCAGAGAATGCAGGGCACATTATGTTCATGTTATATTTTAAAACCTAAATACAGTAGTGTTTGGCAGACTCAAGTATTAGGCGTATGCATATGGAGATTGTTGAGTTCTTCTGAACAAAAGTTTCCAAATGTAAAATTTTGTTCAGGACCTCTGATGTTCGACAGTGTGCTGGCTCAATTCAGCTGATAATTTGTACAAAAACAGAAAATTGACTGAACCAATAGCATGAGGATTATTCATGTGGTGGCTGTGATAGGCACTCACTACTAACTAACCTGTCAAAATTGCACCTGGCTACCCCTCCTCTGGATTGAGCACTGGGTGAGCTGCAGATTAGGGATAGCCCTCTAATGTTATCATCAACAACCCCAGACAGACTATGAGCTGACATTGGTGATGCAAATGACATTGGTGATGCAGGATTGTGACTATTTATATTTTTATTGAAAGTAGTAGTTTGTCTGGGTTGGAGAGATGGTGGGGGACATTAGTGGGTTACACTAATTAATGCAGAGCAACTAATGTATGTGGGTTGGATATTTCATTTCGGTGGATATTGGGAAAATAGGGTAATCCACCGATTATGCCACAAAAAAATAGAACAAATGCAGGCAAGCGTAGGATGTCTAACCAATCCTAGGCTGACTGCGTTGCCTGGAAATATAATATAGCGATGTAGCGTGCGGAAATATTAACTAGGGAATATATCCAATCTAACCCATCTAATAAAAAATATAGAATAGATATAACATAAATGCTAATATTCCTATGCTCACTAAAAGGGAAATGCACCAAAATCAAGACCTGGCAATATATCATATAGATATATAGAGGAGACTAAACTCCTATATACCAGCTTTAATCAAATACATATGCTAAATAGGAGAAAGTATACCTATATCTGTCTAATTGCCAGTGACTATCTTCTAAAGTGCAAAACCCCACAAATGCCTTATATCCATATATATAGTAAACAACCAAAGAGTAAATGGCTGCTAATAATATATGCCCTTGCAAAATTAATTTGTATTGAGTCCAGCCATATGTAAACCAAAATATTATAAAGACAGCAGACCTTAAACAATATACAGGAAGAGGTCTATAATAGTCAATAATAGAGAGAGACTCTTAAATATAGATATGAAGTAGAGAAAAGTTTGTATAAACTAATGGTCAGTCAAAAACAAACTGCCATATATTTATTAAGTTATCAAAGCCTCTCTCCCTGGTAAACTAGCTAGACAGGCATAGGAATATATTAGAAGGTAGAGCAAGAAAAAAGTATTAAGTGCAATTCATAGTGCTAAAGTGCCATTCAGTGCCCAGTGTAGAAATTGGCAAAACGCCAAACGCGCGTTTCGGTGCTTAGAGAGTGCACCTTCGTCAGGGGCCAACTTACTATTCGTAATGGTGTCTCTTAAATACCTTAAATGCCCAGGTGTTCCTCCTCCCATCAGCCAATCTATATACAGAAGATATGTTCCCCACGTGTGTATGATTACCTACTCGTACTTCTGTGTTGAGTCTACCGCCCACGTGATATCAAAGGGGCGGGGCCAACACGTCATCCGTCCTATTCCAGGACGGACACATTGATCCCGGGTACGCCCCTACATGTCATCAGGTAGGCGTGTCGATGCCTGACTAGGTGTCCGAAAGCTGTCTATCACTCGTGTGGGCGTGTTCAAGATGTAGCATGCTTACATGATGTAAATACAAGCCTCTATTATCCGTCCTATCAATCGGTCTATGTTGGAGTGTCCACCATATGTCACATTATCCATATGGGAACCCTATTATATTACCACTCATACTTCCGTGTTGCGTCTACCGCCCACATGATGTCAAAGGGGCGGAGCCAACATGTCATCCGTCCTATTCCAGGACGAACACATTGATCCCCGGTACGCCCCTACATGTAATCATGTAGGCGTATCAATCCACCGATTACACTAAAGGTATGAAAAATTAATTGAGAAATTAATTAAAAGGGTGATATATAAATTGTACTTAACACTTTTTTATTTCTTCCTTAATGTAGATAATACTACAAGTAAACATTGTAGCCTAAATTGCTACTTCACAAATAAATAATATTATTGGAGCATGTCAAATTACCACTTTTATTCATTAAATACAATTTCTTTTTTTTTTTTTTATTTGTTCTGGTTCAGAATGAAAAAGACCACAGAATTCACTAAAATATTTATCTCTATTCTTTTCTATTTGCAGCCATGCCCTTCATATTCATTTGCATAAACCCATCCTATCTTGTATTCATCAATTTCCCATTATCCACCTGCTGCTCCTGCATTTATTTTGAATAAAAAAAGGAAAGGAAAGAGAAAAAAGTACAGATGTCTCCCGAAAAAAACATTAATGGGAAACTGCAAAGACCATTATATATATGCATCCTTTGTGAGCTCCAGAAAATTGCTGGCCAGAGTTAGCAGAGGATTCTATTGTGTATCCATTCTCAGTGTGTGAATTAGGCACTTGTGTCATATTTCTATATTTCCCAGAGTACATTACTGACATAGATATTCCCCATGTTACTTCAAAATACAGCTGACAGTGTTGAAATGGAGATTTTTCCTCAACACATCTTTTTTCAGATTTTATAAAAAGGAATATAGCATTGGGTTAGACAGATATTTTATAAAGAATGTATTCATTTTATAATTGTTGAAACCGAAGAGACATGGAATGTAAATTGTGCATTGATGGAAATACGAACGCTTTCATAAAATATATTGACGTGCTGAATAGTTCATTAGTTTATGATAATGATGCAAGATTTTATTGTCCATTATATTCATGCAACTTGAAATTGTGTTTCTTAGAGAAGAATACCGGCCCACTGCACTCAGTGCAGTCTTTAAAAACAGAGACATAAACAGACTTGGTCTAATCTCTTCCCAGGACTCTTCCCAAACTCTCAATTACTGTAGAAGATAAGAGGAGTATGCTGTTTATGTAGAGCAAATAATTACCTGGATAATATGGAAAGTACAAAGACTCAGTCATAGTCTGTTAAATTTTTCTTAATCTTTCTTGTAGTTAGAAATAAAACTGCTCAACTACATGATTAACATCTGTCTAATAAATGAAAAAGTATTGTGATCTCTGTATGAAGAATCTACGCACACCTGGACAAATTCATGTCATTATAATTGAATGAAAATGATGTGGCTTTTCATTATTCAAAATTTGCATTGTACACTGCTTGCACTATTTATGCAAAATCAATTAACAGAGAATAAAAATAATAATAAAGAAAACTGCTACAGAATGTACTTCAAAGTGTTATTATAGAGCTTTAACCCCTTCAGGACGGGTGACGGACGAGGTCCGTCACACAGGGGAGACCCTTAACGACGGGTGACGGACCTTGTCCGTCACGCGGTAAAATTAACCCCGGATCGCCGCTATCGCGGCGATCGCGGGGTTAATGGTGCTCCCGGTATGCCTCTGCATTAGAGGCATACCAGGAGCACCCGGTCAAGCTGCCCAGCACATGTGCTCGCTCTGACCACAAGTCTGAGCGAGCACATGTGCTCTGTATACTCACCTACCGGCTCCCTGCACTTCCGGGTTCTGTGTGAAGTGCAGGGAGCCGGATCAGTGCTGATCCTGCCCCCTGCTGGAAAAAAAAATAAAGTTTATTTAAAGTCCCCCTTACCCATTTTAATAAAAAATTAACCCCTTCCCTGCCAATTGATCACTGACTACAGTGATCAATTGGCAGGGATTACATTTTACTATGATCTGATTTTTTTTTTAACCCCTGAGGGTTAATTTTTTTTTTTTTAACCCTCAGGGGTTAAATTAATTAAATTAATTAATTAAATTATTTTTTAATTATATATTTAGCTAGCTGGGGTAGGTGGAAGTTAGTGGGGAATTGGGGGATTTGGCGTTAGGCTAACTAGGGGTTAACGTTAAAAAAAAGTTTTAAAAGAAACTTTAAAAGTTAAAAATTAAGCTTAAAAAAATGTTTTAATAACATTTAAGTAAAAAAAACAAAAAAAACACACTTTACCTAGTCCAAATAAAAATTAACCCCTTCCCTGCCAGTCGATCACTGCCTACAGCGATCAAATAGAGATCACAGTATTATACTGTGATCTAATTTTTTTTAACCCTGAGGATTAACTTTTATTTATTTTTTTAACCCTCAGGGGTTCAATTTATTTAATTAATTAATTTAAATATTTTATAACTATATATTTTGCTAGCTGGGGTGGGTGGGAGTTATGGGAAAATGGGGAATTTACTGTTAGTGCTGCGTACTGCAAATTAGGGGTTAACAGTAAAAAAAATAGCTTAGCAAAATGTTAAATCTGTAAAAAAGTTTTAAGAAAATTTATAAGCAAAACAAAAGTTTAAAAACTAGTTTTTAAAAGTAAAAAAGTTATAAAAAGTAAAAAAATACATTTTAAAAACGCTCATTACCACTACACCTGGAACAAACTAGAGAAAAAATTATCCCACGCCAAGGTTCAAAATATGCCTTTTGAATTACCCCAGGGTGTATTCTTTAATAAATAGTATGTGTTTGTGGGGAAGTCTCAATAACCAACCGTCTAAACTATTCCAAATTGGAACATGGACACAGCGTAAAACTTCAAAGTTAGAAAAAAACTGAATGGCTGCGTCTCAAATGCGCCCCTTCAACATCCACATATACCTGGCAAAGGTACATACGGGGGTATTGCTGTACTCAGCCGACATAGCTGAGCAACATATGAAGTATTATACAGTCATAGTACACATAAGGTTTGCAAAATATGCTGCGCAAACTCACTTTGTATGTCAAAAAGGCAGAAAAATGCTTATTACCACTACACTTGGTACAAGCTAGCGGAAAAATGATCCCACGCTGAGGTTCAAAATATGCCTTTTTGAAATACCCTGGGATGTCTTCTTTAAGAAATGGTATGGCTTTATGGGGAATTTGGATTATATAGCCTGGTAAAATACTCTAAAATGGGACATAGGCACAGCATAAAAATTCAAAGTTTGAAAAAAACTGGAATGGCTGTGTCCCAAATGTGCCCCTCCGATGTCCACACATACCTGGCAAAGGTACATACGGGGGTATTGCTGTACTCAGCCGACATAGCTGAGCAACATATGAAGTATTATACAGTCGTAGCACACATAAGGTTTGCAAAATATGCTGCGCAAACTCACTTTGTATGTCAAAAAGGCAGAAAAAATGCTTATTACCACTACATCTGGTACAAGCTAGCGGAAAAATGATCCCACGCTAAGGTTCAAACTATACCTTTTGAAACACCCTGGGGTGTCTACTTTAAGAAATGGTAGGCCTTTGTGGGGTAGATTGAATTTAAAACCTGCGAAGATGCTTGGAAATTGCACATAGGCCCAGCGTCAAAATTCAAAGTTTGGTAAAAACGGATATGGCTTGGTCTCCTATATGGCACTGTAGCTTCACAAAATAGTGACAAAGACATTCATTGGGGGTGTATTTTTACTCAAAAGACTTAGCTGAGCATAATTTGGGAGGTTTGAACTTAGTGGCACATATGAAATATACAAAACGCCCAGCAAAAATGCAATCCGTATGTAAAAAATGCACAAAATAATTTTTTACCACATACTTTGGCATATATTGGTGAAAAAATGGGGGTATGTTAAGGCACAATATGCACCTTATGAGATACCCTGGAGTGTCTACTTTTACAAATGGTAGGCCTTTGTGGGGGGTTTTTGAACAGTCAAACTGTTATAATACCCCAAATGGAAGCTAAGGCTCATTAAATCCATCTCTCAAAATTCTACTGTGAATACTGTAAAGGACAGGTCTCCTATATGGCACTGTAGCTTCACGAAATAGTGCCAAAGACATTCATATGGGGTGTCATTTTACTCAGAAGACTTAGCTGAGCATAATTTGGGGGTTTGAACTTAGTGGCACATATGAAATATACAAAACGCCCAGCAAAAATGCAATCCGTATGTAAAAAATGCACAAAATTTTTTTTACCACATACTTTGGCATATATTGGTGAAAAAATGGGGGCATGTTAAGGCACAATATGCACCTTATAAGATACCCTGGAGTGTCTACTTTTACAAATGGTAGGCCTTTGTGGGGTTTTTTGAACAGTCAAACTGTTATAATACCCCAAATGGAAGCTAAGGCTCATTAAATTAATCTCTCAAAATTCTACTGTGAATACTGAAAAGGACAGGTATCCTGTATGGCACTGTAACTTCACGAAATAGTGCAAAAGACATACAATGGGGGTGTCATTTTACTCAGCAGATGTAACTGAACACAAAATAAAACTTTGTACAGGAATAGCACACACCAACTTTACAAAATATACACGAGAATTTCTCTGTTATAAGTTTGTGTGCCAAAAACCAAAAAGAACACAATTTTACTCCAATATTTAGCAGAGGTTGGCGGTAATATGGCTACGTAGAAAGTGTCAAAACAACCTTAGGTAAATAGCCCGTGATGTCTACTTTATATAAATATATACTTTTGTGTGGCAATTTTGTTTTCTTTTATGGCTATTAAGCTTACAAGACAAACATACCAAATTCTAAAATCGCTCCACATTAAAATTTTATTTTACTCCTTGTGCTTTGTGACCTGTAACTACCAAAAAAAACTTAAAATCCCAGACACATTATATATTCTGTAAATCAGAACAAATAAATAAATGTATTTTTAATTACTTTCCTTAACCTGCACTAATTATGCACACATTATTATTGCAAAAACTGTAAAAAAAAACCAATATTTTTCATTTTTTTTGCATTATTTTAAAAGTATTTAATTATTATTATTTTTTATCAGTAGTATTGTTATAACTTTTATTTTTCAATAAATTTGGATCCTTCTATTAATGGAGCCTTCCTGTCTGTTCGTGTGCATGAACCTGAAGGAGGAAGAAACCAGAAGGATGTACAAGTGGGTGGTGGATCTCCCTTAAAAAGATCTCAGAGCGCTACACACTAGAGCCAGGTGACCAGTTGGCTCTACTTTTGTGAGTTGTGAATTCCCATATTTTTATTTATATTTCAATAGTACATACTATCTGCACTATGTATATATCATATATCATTTACAGATTGCTGTGAAGGATTATTATTGAGCATATTCATTTTACATTCAGGTATTCTAGAGCTCCACTTCATTATGAAATCCTGGTTAATCACTAACATGTTAAATTTCTATTTTTATTCTTTATGATAAAATTATTTTGATTATAGAAAGGACTTTTTTCATATCTCAAGTAAAATTTGTTACATAACAACAAATGTAATAATGCATCGCTTTTAGAACTCATTCCCTCAATTTGTTATGAAGGCAGCTTCACAGCAATTTATGAATAACTCACTAATTGAACCTGTCAATCTTTGTTTAAAGCAGAACTAGATTGACAGTGGAATCTCCCAAGAGAGTCTCCCTATTTTTTATTTCCACCAGTTAAGTTTAACGTAAACTGTTATTTATAAGACTTAGTCAGCTTTCCAACACTATTAAAGTGACCAAGTTGTTGATTTCTATCTTGTAGCATTATTTCAAATAACTCTGCTTCTTACGATGCTGGTAATATAAATCACCTTGTTTTTGTCTACCATCTTTTAAGTTGCAGTTTTACTTTATTGTTCAATCAGTTTCACAATCCTAAACAATTGCAGCCTAGCAGAAACCTTAGCTTTGTATATTTTTAATTGACCCTCAAGCTTTTTCTGAACATTGTTATATCTGGAGAAAACAATTGCAGAGTATGTGACTTCACGCACTGTAAATTAATGTCACTCTTCTACAAGTCTTCTCATTTTCCACATGAACTAACCATCTCCTCCTCCCCATCATCTTCTCTAAGAACCTCAAGTGTCCTTTCATTACCTTCAAAACATTAATTTGCTTTGCCAAATCTTGCACAGTTTCAACCATCAACCTCATGATTTTGCAACCTACTTTAAGATTGATAAAATAACATCTTTTGACTCTCCTCCTCTCTCCCCTCTCTACCATCAATACTTTATACTCTTTTCTCTCTCTCTTCCCATACCCTAAGAGAACCTATCCTTAACCCCTTAAGGACATAACTTCTGGAATAAAGGGTAATCATGACCGAATATTTCCATCATGTGTCCTTAAGGGGTTAAATGCCAATGACCAGGAATTTATACTTTTTCTGTCCTTATCCTCATTGATCCAGTTCCTAACACCTTGGGGTTTTTTGTTTAATCCTTCACTCTCATTTCATCATTAGGTTACACCTCGACTCTGTTTTCTTCCCACCTCATTCAATCATCACTTCTATATTAAAAAAATAATCTAAGGTTATTCACTAAAGTGAAAATTGCCAAGAATTCAGAGTAAATTTTAAAAATTAGGTCAAAATAGCTAAATGAGAAACATTATCCTAGTCATTTCTATTTTCGGTTTGGTTTGTTGAGCCAATTTGACATTCACTTTGAATTCACTTTTATGTCCAAGCAAATCTCTCTAGTGGGAAAAACCCTTTAACTTTTGACTTTCTGTCTTCCATTGTTTGACTTTTTGAACAGATTGTTTTATCCAATTTAGGGCTCGTTTCCAAAGGCATTGGTTAGTTTTACCAACCAGCTGCTAATATGCTAAAATGGTATTTCCAGTGTAAGCCATTAGCCTCTGTTTTCAAACTGTAAAATCCTACCTTTATCATCTGTAATTCCCAGCTGACGTTTAACTTTTTACACAGAGAATAATAGGAGAAAATAAGTGCAATGTTAATAGCTCATTTCTTTGCCTCAGCTTGATATTGGACTCTAGTAAATATAAAATAGATTTTTCTCTCCCCTCCTGGGTGGTATATTTATTCTTCTCTCAGGTTCTCTACCAGAGGCCTGGGAGTCTGAGGGTACTGCACAGTGTCTTAGTTGTTCCTGGGACTGCACTCTTCTGGACAGTGATCTCAGATTTTCCACCTGGAATCTTTTGAATCCACTCCCCCAGCTTGGGAGTCGCTGTCCGAGTGCTCCTATCAAAACTGGGACTACCACTGCCTTCATCTTTCACATCCTTTCTAGCTCTTCTTTTGTCCTTGGTATTTGTCCATCTTGTAATTTTCCTTCTTCCAGATGTTATAGTCACTGGGTATTGCCACATTCACCATGACTGCAGGCTTCCGTTCCTTGTCAACCACCACAGTGTCAGGTTGGTTGGCCAGTACTTGCTTGTCTGTCTGGATCTGGAAGTTCCACAGGATCATAGCTCTCTCATTCTCAACTGCCCTTTGTGGTATCTCCTATTTGGACTTAGGAAGGTCCAGTTCATATTCAAAGCAAATGTTTTGGTAGACAATCCCAGCAACTTGGCTGTGTCCCTCAGTGTATGCTGCTAATATCTTGCATCTGGCTACTATGTGATGTATGGTCTCAGAAGCCTCTTTACATACTCTGGGTCTTGCCTGGTGTGGTAGACTCCCGCTTCTATTTATCTGATGCTAAGTGTCTGTTCCTGTGCAGCTATGATTAGTGCTGTCTTTCAATCCTTTCTTTTGGAACCCCATCTACTATCTGTATGGAGAGGCATGTCTTGCCATGGAACCTACTTCTTTTCTGCATCCTATGTTGAAATCTTAGCATAAGTATTTGTTTAGAAAAAAATAATAATAAAAAAATCTATCTATCTATATATATATATATATATATATATATATATATATATATATATATATATAAATAGAATGTTTTATTAATATTTTTTGCTGAGTGTATATGTATGTGTGTATATATATATATATATATATATATATATATACTACAATAGCAAAGGGTAGTCTGCACTCACAGTCTTCATTAATACATAGTGTTTATTTACTTAACTTGGTATAGGTAATGAATAAATCAATAAATTTGCCTCATGTTACCTTACATATATATTGTGTGATAAAGTGAATGGTGTGGTATGTGAGGCTGTTTTTATTCCCTCTATCTTCAGAGATGCATATGAAATTTAACCCCGGGGGGGGTATGTGTTGTATGAAACACAAATTAATGTTTAGTTATGGGCCCCTGGGGTGGAGTATTTGGAGAGTAGGGCGGGCCGGTGCTCCACTCCTCAGTTTATGTACAACTTAGAGAAATAAGGACCACTCCAGGGTTTTGGACTGTCTCCAAGCCATTGCTCAATTTGCTGCAGCAGTGGGAATAAACCCCTCCCTGCTAGGCAGGTGAAGAGATTTTTGATTCTCCTTTGGTGGTTAGAAGCAGCAGGCTGGCTTGGAGCACTGGGGTGCAGAAGGATAGCAGTCAAGGTGACTAAGCACCTGGAGTGCAGGGAGTTGCTAATAAATAAAGTTGGTGAAACCGATATTTTTGTAACAGTTTAATTCTCGCTAGAGCGGGAAATTAAATGTTAGTAAGCGCTCAGACCAGCTAAGATTTTGTTTGCAGGGATTTCTGTTACATTATTATTTCTTTGGTGTTGTTTCTGATGCTGCCTCCTGTGTGAATTTCTAAATAGAGTGACTGCAAAGTGATCTGCAACTTTTTTAATGTCTTCTATATTTAAACTCGGATTTCGGAATCCATACAAAGCTATGGATATAACTGCTTTGATGTCTGAATGTCAAAAAGTCTGGTATCCAGCAGGTCAGACAGAGTGCAAAATTTAAGTGCATCAATTAACAGTCTATGTGTAATAGAAAGCCATATGTAGATGGTGGAAGTGCACTCAACCCTTCGTGCTGGAATCCTGGGTGCTATACTGGATAAGTCCCAGTACCAGAAAGAACCAAATATAGAATTTGAATATAGAAAAAATCCAGGCACTCCAATGAATTCCAAAGAAAGGCAATTTTATTGGACCCAAGAACCAGCAAGCGTAACAAAGGCCCTAAGGGGTCGAAACGCTGCTTGCTGGTTCTTGGGTCCAAAAAAACTGCCTTTCTTTAGAATTCATTGGAGTGCCTGGATTTTTTTCTATATGTGTAATTTCTATTACACATATAGAACAAATCCAGGCACTTCAATGAGTTCTAAAGAAAGGCAGTTTTATTGGACCCAAGAACCAGCAAGCAACGTTTCGACCCCTTAGGGCCTTTCTGGGGGGGGGGGTCAATTTTTGGTATGGATAAGCAGAGAGAAAGGGTTTGTGATTTGGGAATGAGGTAAGTACATGGTGTTGAATGCCTATAAAATAGACTTTATGGTTAGAGTTGAGCGGACACCTGGATGTTCGGGTTCGCCGAGCTTGGCCAAACTTCGTAAAAAAAGTTAGAGTTCGAGCTCGAATTTGACCCGAACTCGAACTCGAACCCCATTGAAGTCAATGGGGACCCGAACTTTTGGGCACTATAATGCCTCTAAAAAAGTCCTGGAAAGGGCTAGAGGGCTGCAAAAGGAAGTAAAATGGGGGTAAGAGTAGGACGCGTGCCCTGCAAATAAATGCAAATAGGGAAATCACTTAAAATAACATAAAATACCTAAAAATTACAAATACAGCTGAACCATAAAATAGCACTAGATGGAATCTTTGATTTTAGCTTTGGAAGAACATAAATCAGAATCTAAAGCATGGCTGTCAGGAGGATCACCAGAATTATCCATTTGAGAGAGGGTTGGAGTGCAGGGTATTCTCTTTCATTATTCAAACTGAGCTCAACTCTTGATGCATGGAGAAAAGGCCTCACAAGCCTCTGCTAATGTGTACATAGTTTATACTAAGTGACCCATAGGTTGAGGAGGTGGTGACCATGGCGGTGTAGGTGGAAGCAGCGGTGGAGGAGGTAGCCAACACTGTTTTATATATATATATATATATATATATATATATATGTGGTTTTTTTTTTTAATTGTGGTAGCCCCCAAAATATTGGGACATATAAAAAAAGAAACATTTGCGGCCTGTGGTGCATTTCTTGCAGTCCAATAACGCCATCAGGTTTTTAAAACTGTCTGTCTCCACCAGACGGAATGACAGCATTTCAAAGGCCAGGAATTTTGAAATGCTGGCATTCAGGGCCAGGGATCGTGGGTGGGTAGGAGGGTACTTCCTCTTTCTCTCCAGTGTTTGGGAGATGGACAGCTGAACGCTTCCATGGGACAGTGTGGAGATGCTGGACAATTGTATACCTGGCCTATGCTGGTGCAGGAACCCACCTTTCAAGCCACTTGTGAATGACTGGCCTGATAACCGTGGAAATGACCCCTCTTCCTCCTGTGCCACATCCTCTTCCATCATCGCCCAAATTGTTTTTTCAAGTAGACATAGAAGCAGTATAGTAAGCCTGAGCATGGCGTCATCGGCACTGGCCATGTTGGTGAAGTACTCGAAACAGTGCAACATGGCAACATGGAGGCCCACTCATTGGTGGTGAAGTGGTGCTGTTCCGCAGAGTGACTGACCCGTGCGTGCTGCAGCTGAAACTCCACTATCGCCTGCTGCTGCTCGCACAGTCTCTCCAGCATGTGCAAGGTGGAGTTCCACCTTGTGGGCACATCGCATATGAGGCGGTGAGAGGGAAGGCTGAAGTTACGCTGCAGCGCAGACAGGCGAGCAGCAGCAGGGTGAGAACCCTGAAAGCACGCACAGACGGCCCGCACTTTCTGCAGCAGCTCTGATATATCTGGGTAGTTTTTCAGGAATTTCTGCACCACCAAATTCAGCACAAACCGGCTAGGCCCAGAGCTGCTATGAGATTTCGCCCATTATCGCACACCACCAGGCCGGGCTTGAGGTTCAGGGGCAACAACCACTAATCGGTCTGTTGTTCCATGCCTGTCCACAGCTCCTGCGCGGTGTGGGGTTTTCCCCCCAAACATATGAGTTTTAAAAGAGCCTGCTGTCATTTCCCCCTGGCTGTCCTGAAGTTGATGGTGAAGATATTACGCTGACCGGATGAGGAGGTGGTAGAGGAGGAGGAAGCGGAGTAAGAGTTGGAGGCAACAGGAGGCAAAGCTGTGTACCCAAATAAAGATTGTCAAACGTTGTATCCTGGAACTGTGTCCCATTCGGTTACTGGGGAAATGGGTCTGACCTATTCTAATCAAAGGGGATAACCATCGGTTACCCAGGTCCCGCTTCAATTGGTGGCAAGTGGCGGGATCCCATGTCCTTGCCAACAGACCCATGGACTACAGTGCTCTAAAGCGACCTACACTGCAGGACTTGTATGGAGCAAGAGGAATAATGCCTGGTGGGCGTAACAAGGCCAAATTGACTGCTGCGCTCATGGAGGACGACCAGAGCCACCCTCAGAGGAGATCAACAGCAGGAACTGGCTCAACTCCCATCAAGCCAAGTTCCCGGAGGAGATCACCCAGCTCGTCATGCTAGAGCACTTTTTCAATGGGCTCCCCAACGACATGGCTGGTGAGAGACGGCCAGCCCCAGACCCAAAAAGTATTGGTATGAGCTGCAGAAGCTAGCTCACGATATCCCCTTGGCAGGGCATTTGGGCAGGAGCCGGACAGCGTCTCGGCTCACCCAGAGCCTCTTCTGGCCAGGCATCACTCAAGAACTGAGGCAGTACTGCCAGATGTCTGCCAGAGAGTGGAGAAGAGAAGGGACTGGCCCAGGGCCCCCCTCCATCCCCTACCTATTAGTGAAGATCCGTTCAGCAGAGTAGCTGTCGACATTATAGGTCCCCTAGCCAAGCCTAGTCCCTCTGGGAAGAAGTACATTCTGACCATCGTGGACTACGCGACTCGGTACAGTGAGCAGTATTCGGGCAGAGACTGTGCCTGAAACCTTGATGTGAGTGTTCTCCCGGGTGGGTTTTCCCCGGGAGATTCTCTCAGACCAGGGCACCCAGTTTACTGCCGAAGTGACCCACCAACTGTGGAGATTGTGCACATTAAACCAATCCTGAGCTCCCCTTACCAATGGCCTGTGTGAGCACTTCAACAGTACGTTGAAGCAAATGCTCCGTACCTTTGCGGCGACTCACAAGGATTGAGAGAGATTCCTGCCCCACCTCCTGTTTGCCTTTCGGGAGGTGCCACAGGAACCGTCTGAGTTGTCATCGTTCTAACTGCGACGTCAGGGAACTCCTTGAACTCCTCGACCCTGCGCTCCTTGCCGGTCTGCACACTGCAGAAAGCCACAGCAGTTAGCACCTGTGTTTTTCCAGCATGTAAAGTCTGCAAAGGACATATGGAAATTGTTTTAGAATTGTATCCAGACAACAGTTTTCCCTATAAACTGACCTCTCAGTTTGACTTGTGAGGGTATTACCCCAGAATTACAGTATTTAAAAATGCCTAGATGTTGCCCACTGAGCTACCAGAACAGGATTAAAGTAATGTGCCTGGCACACATGCAGTTGCAAGTGCACTGCACTCTCTGTAGCACTGGGCTCAGGGCAGGGTACAAAAATGTAGTATTACACCCACAAAAATAATCGCTGTAGTTTGAATAATCGCTGTAGTTTGCAGATTCAACACCAGAATTATTTCCTAATCTGTCCCTCACAGCTGCAGCATCCTCTCCCTACACTAATAAGAGCTTATGTGCTTGCGGCGCTACATGACTCCAGCTTATATATAGAGGCTGGATCACATGCTGCAATGGCTATTCACAGCCATGCCATTAGTAGGCATGGCTGTGATGGCTTCTAAGGGCACACGAGTCAAACGCTTGTTGATTGGCTTCCCTGCAGCCTTTCAAAACGTGCCATTAAATCGCCGAACACCGAACTCCAACCCAAACATACACTGATATGTCCGTGTTTGGGTCCAGGGTCCAAAAAACGTAATGTTCGGTACGAACCCGAACTTTACAGTCCGGGTTCGCTCAACTCTATTTATGGTATTATGTGCTAATTTTAAATTATGGTGGCATAAAGAGACAAAGGCCACAATAGAATCAACAGAATAATTATTGTTTATACGGAAATCAGTAGGTAATCTAAGAAAAATGGACATGGCCATATTGTATGCTTTCCTGGTATTAATAGAAAGGGTGGCTTTTGACAAAGATAGAAACATAGAATGTGACGGCAGATAAGAACCATTCGGCCCATCTAGTCTGCCCAATTTTCTAAATACTTTCATTACTCCCTAGTCTTATCTTATAGTTAGGATAGCCTTATGCCTATCCCACGCATGCCCTAACTCCTTTACTGTGTTAACCTCTACCACTTCAGCTGGAAGGCTATTCCATGCATCCACTACCCTCTCAGTAAAGTAATACTTCCTGATATTATTTTTTAAACCTTTGTCCCTCTAATTTAAGACTATGTCCTCTTGTTGTGGTAGTTTTTCTTCTTTAAATATAGTCTCCTCCTTTACTGTGTTGATTCCCTTTATGTATTTAAATGTTTCTATCATATCCCCCCTGTCTCGTCTTTCCTCCAAGCTATACATGTTAAGATCCTTTAACCTTTCCTGGTAAGTTTTATCCCACAATCCATGAACCAGTTTAGTAGCCCTTCTCTGCACCCTATCTAAGATATCAATATCCTTCTGAAGATACGGTCTCCAGTACTGTGTACAATACTCAATGCAGTGGTGTACACATGACCCATGGGGCCCCGGTGCAAAAATTGATCCGTGGGCCCCCCCCCCCCCGCGTGCTTACTCGGCGCGGGTTGGGGTCGCAACACATGGTGCAACTGCGGTATGCACAAACACTTAAAGGACCGCTACAGACACCCAGATCACATCAGCTCAATGAAGTGGTCTGGATGCCAGGTCCCTCTAGTTTTAACCCTGCAGCTGAAAACATAGCAGTTTCAAAGAAACGGCTATGTTTCACTGAGGGTTAATCCAGCCTCTGGTGGCTGTCTCATTGACAGCTGCTAGAAGAGCTTCCGCGATTCTCACTGTGAAAATCACAGTGAGAAGACACTGAACGTCCATAGGAAAGCATTGAGTAATGCTTTCCTATGGGCGGTTTAAATGCGCGCGCGCCTCTTGCCGCGCATGTGCATTTCGGAGCTGAGTGGCGGACACTGGGGAGTCCGACGCTGGAGAAAGGTAAATGCTGAAGACACATACACACACTCTCACGAACAGACGCATACACACTAGCTAACAGACACACACATTTACTGACAGAGACACACTCAGCGACAAACATACATACACACTCACTTACAAAACATACACTTTCACTGACAAACACACACTCACTAACAGACATCAAACACACTCAGTAACAGACACACACAGTAACACACTCACTAGCAGACACACACCCAATAACAGACACATTCACTGACACACACACTAACACACACGCACTAACACACATACACTAACACACACACACTAACACACACACACACTAACACACACATACACTAACACACACATACACTCACACTAACACACACATACACTAACACACATACACTAACACACACTAACACACACATACACTCACACTAACACACACATACACTAACACACACATACACTAACACGCACTAACACACATACACTAACACACATACACTAAGACACACACACACTAACACACACACACATACACTAACACACATACACTCACACTAACACACACTAACACATACAATCACACTAACACACACTAACACACACTAACACACACACATACACTAACACACACTAACACACACACACACACACACACACATACACTAACACACACACTCTAACACACAAATACACTAACACACACTTTTTTTTTCAAATTTAATCCCCCCAGCCTCCTTACCTTTTGGAGTGCTGGGGGGATTCCCTGGGGTCCAGTGGTGCTGCTGGGCTCCTGGTCACTGGGTGGACGGGCTGCGGTGCGCGAGGGAGCTGAAGAGGAAGCACTGAGTGCTCCCTCGCGCGCCCGCCTGCCCGACCGGCCACCTGCCCGCTGGGGTCAGTTGCCACAATTCTGACCATTTTTCGAGTTTACCTAAATCATTAGTCATTTGGCTTATCCCTCCTGGAACATCAATCCTGTTACATATCTTAGTATCATCAGCAAAAAGACATACCTTACCATCAAGACCTTCTGCAATATCACTAATAAAAATATTAAAGAGAATGGGTCCAAGTACAGATCCCTGAGGTACCCCACTGGTGACAAGTCCAAGCTTCGAATATATTCCATTAACTACAACCCTCTGTTGCCTGTCACTCAGCCATTGCCTTACCCATTCAACAGTATTTGAATCCAAACTTAAAGATTGCAGTTTATTGATAAGCCTTCTATGTGCAACAGTGTCAAAAGCCTTACTGAAATCTAGGTAAGCAATGTCTACTGCACCACCCTGATCTATAATTTTAGTTACCCAATCAAAAAAATCAATAAGATTAGTTTGGCATGATCTCCCTGAAGTAAACCCATGTTGTCTCTGATCTTGAAATCCATGTGTTTTAGATGTTCAACAATCCTATCCTTTAACATGGTTTCCATCACTTTCCCCACTACTGAAGTAAGGCTTACTGGCCTATAGTTGCCCGACTCCTCCCTATTACCTTTCTTGTAAATGGGCACAACATTCGCTAACTTCCAATCTTCTGGGACTACTCCTGTTAACAATGATTGGTTAAATAAATCTGTTAATGGTTTTGCTAGTACACCACTAAGCTCTTTTAATAGCTTTGGGTGTATTCCATCAGGTACCATTGACTTATTTGTCTTTACTTTTGACAGTTGAAATAGAACCTCTTCCTCTGTAAACTCACGTGTAATAAATGACTCATTTATCCTTTTTCTCAACTGAGGTCCCTTTCCTTCATTTTCATCTGTAAATACAGAACAATATTAATTGAGGCAGTCAGCTAGACCTTTATCCTCTTCTACATACCTTCCTTCTTTTGTTTTTAATCTAACTAATCCTTGTTTTACTTTTATTTTCTCATTTATGTATCTAAAAAATGTTTTATCCCCCTTTTTTACTGACTGTGCTATTTTCTCTTCTGTGTGTGATTTGGAAGCTCTTATAACTTGCTTAGCCTCTTTCTGCCTGATGTTATAGATCATTTGTCTTCCTCACTCTGGTTTTTTTATAATTCCTAAATGCTAACTTTTTATTTTTAACTATTTCTCTTGGACTCCATTTAAATTGCCCCAGTCTGACAAGGACTCCTTTACGCATATTCTAATTTTAGAAAAGGTGTTTTTTCTAAAGTCTAAAACTTTTGTTTTTGTGTGGTATGACTCAGTAACTGTTCTTATATTAAACCACACTGACTGATGATCACTGGATCCTAAACTTTCACCTACAGTAATATCTGATACCAAATCTACATTTGTTAACACTAAATCTAGCATGGCCTCTTTATGAGTTGGCTCCTCAACAACTTGTTTTAGAGACAATCCCAGTAGGGAGTTTAGAATATGTGTGCTCCTGGCACAAGTAGCTAATTTTGTTTTCCAATTTACATCAGAAAAATTAAAGTCACCCATGATGATAACTTCCCCCTTCATTGTCATTTTAGCTATTTCCTCAACTAGTAGATTATCTAACTCTTCAATTAGTCCTGGGGGCCTATAAATCACACCTACACGAGTTACTGTGTGATTACCAAATTCTAACGTAGCCCAAACGGACTCTATGTTTGCCTCACTAACTTTTATCAGGCTAGATTTTATGCTATCCTTCACATACAAGGCCACCCCTCCCCCTTTCTTGCCTTCCATATCTTTCCTATATAAAGAGTACCCTGGTATTGCTATGTCCCAGTCATTTTTCTCATTGTACCATGTCTCAGTAACAGCGACTAAATCTACACTATCAGTTGCCATTATTGCCACAAGTTCATGGATCTTATTCCCTAAACTGCGAGCATTTGTAGACATGACTCTAAGCTTATCATTTTTTAACACACTTGCTACAGGCACCTTCTGTCCTTGTTTTGGGGGACAATTGGATTGATGTTTTATCACCCTTTTGCCCCCCCCTCCTAGTTTAAATACATCCTAGCAAAACCTCTGAACTGCTCACTGAGAACATTTGTTCCCTTTTGAGAAAGATGCAAACCATCTTTTTTGTACAGCTTATCTCCATTCCAAACTGAGCTACCATGAGAAATAAGATCTGGTGTGACTTAGCAAATCTGTCAACCCATAACCAACACCAGAAAAGCAGGGGTTCTGGATGGGTACTTGTTGGAAGATGGAGCTGAAACAATTCCTGTAAATGACGATTTGAGAGTGCGTCAGCAGATGAATTTTTACTATGTGGGACGTGCTCACAAACCAGGTAGAACTGAAATGTAGCAGCAAGCCAGGTCAATCTACGAATCAACCTCATAATGGTCAAAGAAGAGGATAGACCTTCATTGACTATCTTATGTCGTGCCATATTATCAAAATAGGGATAAATCTACAATACAATAATAACAGAAAAAAACATAGCATAATACTGTTAATGGTAAAGGAAGAGTGGAAATATAGATGATAATTCACACTCACAAACCAAAATTGATTGTAGGCATATCTTATAGAACCATGAATATCTCAGGATAAGTGGAACGTCAGGATGTACATAGAAGGAAATAAAACAGCATAATAGTGCAGAGTGTCTTAATAAGAAAATACACTTTAATAATAAGGCACACTTACAATATTGTAGTGGCAAACAGGCATATAAAAAACCACCGGTCTTGGGATCATAAGATGAATCACAGGATCAACAGGATCAAATATAACCAGCAGGTCAAAATAAAATAGAGTAAAACAACCTGATAAGATAATAAAAAACTCTAAACACTATAAATACTGTGAAAAAGCCCTACGCGTTTCGTTCAAACGTGCTTTTAGGGGACTTATTCTCTACTTCCACCAAAAAGAAGTCAACTAGGAGCAGCATGCAGAGTATCTCTGCTGTAAATGTGTAATACCATGCAGAGTTTAGGATAGCAAGAGACAAGACAAGGAAATAACCAGGGCCAGATTAAAATAGGGGCTGATGGAGCTGGGCTCCAGGCCCAGGCCTATGGAATAGGTCCATTTAAAAAAAAAAAAAAAACACTACTCTTAGGTTTGCCACCTGACTGGTATTTTAAGGCACAGCCAGTATTTGAGGCTGCCTGGCTGTGACGGTATTGCAGTAATACCGGCAATACAAATGCAGATATTTTTCGCAGTATAAACGCAGATTACTCTGCAATATCAGCACCGGCCAGTAGGGGTCACTGTGTATGGAGAGATGCAGGGATAGGAAGTTACAGCATCTACCTATCTCTCTCTACTCGCTGATCCGCGGGGGAGCAGCTACACAGCACAGAGAGTCCAGACAGTAGCTCCCAGCCTGCAGAGACAGACTACAGTTCAGGTAAGTGAGGGATGGGGGTAGAGGCAACAGGGAGACATGGGGACACTGAGACACTAGGGGACACTGAGACACTAGAGGACACTGGGAGACATGGGGACACTGAGACACTTGGGGACACTGGGAAACCAGGGGACACTTAGACACATGGGGATGCTGTGAGACATAGAGAGACACATTGGGGGCATAGAAACACTAGGGACACAGTGTTCCCATGTCTCCCAGCCAGTGTCCCCAGTGTCTCCGTGTCCCCATGGCTCCCAGTGTCTCCTAGTCTCCCAGTGTCTGTGTCCCCATGTCTCAGTGTCCCCAAATGTCTTTATTCACATGTCTCCCAGCCAGTGTCTCTGTCCCCATGTCTCCCAGTGTCCCTATGTCTCTCAGCCAGTGTCCCTAGTGTCTCAGTGTCCCCATGTCTCTCAGTGTCTGTGTCCCCATGTCTCTGTGTCCCTAGTATCCCCATGTCTTCCAGTGTCCCCAAATGTCTGTGTCCCCATGTCTCCCAGTGTCCCCATGTCCATGTCCACAAGTGCTCCCATGTCTCCCAGTGTCCCCACGTGTCTGTGTCCCCATGCCTCCCAGCCAGTCCCTAATGTCTGTGTCCCCATGTCTCCCAGTGTCTGTGTTCCCATGTCTCTGTGTCCCTAGTGTCTTAGTTTCACCAAATGTCTGTGTCCCCATGTCTCCCGGTGTCTGTGTCCCCATGTATCTGTGTCCCTAGTGTCTGTGACCCCATGTCTCCCAGTGTCCCCATGTCTCCCAGTGTCCCCATGTCTCCCAGTGTCCCCATGTCGGTATCCACAAGTGCCCCCATGTCTCCCAGTGTACCCATGTGTCTCAGTGCCCCCATGTTTCTCAGTGTCCTTTAGTATCCTAGTGACACGGGACACACTGAGACATGGAGACACTGAGAGAAATGGGGACACAGACACTGGGAGACTAGGGGACTTGGCGACATGGGGACACTGACACTGTGATATATAGGGACACTGATACCAGGCTGGCCTTCCAATTGTTTGGACAGACATGCCCCCTTTTTGGGCATGTTCGCCCCTTTTGGCAGGTCTGGTCATGTGATTTGGGTCAGTGTCCCACCCATTGACTTCCTGCTTCACTAGACACTGCTAGTTACGGGGTATGGATTTACTTGAAAGATGAAAGCATAAATTAGAGGGAGATAAGCATAGAGGATGTGTTTTCTTATAGCTGCATCCTTTGAGTTTCCCTCCAACACCATCTCCATCAGATAGATGACGCTTGAGAGGTATGACTATCAATTTGGGGTTCAAAGGCAGAGGGTATCTGTCCTTAAAGTTTATTTTATTCAATTCTCAATAGTCAATGATTGGATGTATAGTTTTGTCTTTTTTTTCTCATATAGACTATTCCAGAAATGGCTGGGAAGGTAAAAGATCTAATGAAGTCATGATGAAGATTCTCCTCAAAATATTCTTTCATTGTTTTCAATTCTTTCTCTGAGAGTGGATATTTAGGTCCAAAAGGAATAGAATCCCCTGGGAGGAGATCTATTGGGTAATCGTCGATCGTGTGTGGAGGTAAGGTTTTGGCTTCTTGTTTGCTGAAGACATCTTTGTATTCTTTATAATGGTCAAGAATAATAACTTCTTCATTGATTTAAAGTATACTAGGTTGAATACAAATTCCTACACGATATCTAAAATTGAGTTGAACATTGATAGATCATTGGATAGTAAGTTTAAGAATCTGCAACCAATTCATCTCTAACATAAGAGGAAACAAAGGTGACCACATCAAACACAAAGAACTCCGTATCCCAACCGTTTTTAATCAGTAACGGCACTTGTCAACGATGCCTGTTACCACCCCTACTGTTCATATTGACATTAGAGCCACTGCTACATGCAGTGAGGACTAACTCAGACATAAAAGGGTTCACGGGTAAGTCATATGAAAGCAAGGTCTCAGCTTTCACTGATGAATTCCTATTCACACTGACAAACCCTCACAAATCCCTGCCCCCTCTAATGCACAAACCCCACACATATAGTGTCCTATCCAATTTTAAAATCAATATCAAAAAAGAGTGAAATTCTCAATTTAACCCCTTAAGACCAGAGGGCGTACAATTACGCCCTATTTTAGGCGGCTCTAAACGACGCCAGGCGTAATTGTATGCCCTCCGGTCTTTCTGTACTTTCCCGGTCGCGGGCGATCCCACGCCAGCGATTGCGGTTCGGGGGACTCCCAAGGAGCCCCCCGCGGCACGTCCGACCCCCCGGCCATGTGAGAGTGAGGTCCTTGCGAGGACCCCACAATCACATGGCCGGGTAGGCTGCCTGCTGCATTGCCAGCATGGGGGCTGCCTGTAATGACAGGTGGTCCCCCTCCTGGCTGAAAAAAAAAATAAAAAAATTAAGTGTAAAAAAAAAATATATATATACTTAGATCATATATATATTATATATATATATGATCTAAGTCTAAGTATATATATATACACATATACATACACACACATACACTGTCTAGGTGTATTTTACTATTAATATATATATATATATAATTATATATATATATTAATATCAAATTACACGTAGACTGATACTGATTAAATATACAGGGAGTGCAGAATTATTAGGCAAGTTGTATTTTTGAGGATTAATTTTATTATTGAACAACAACCATGTTCTCAATGAACCCAAAAAACTCATTAATATCAAAGCTGAATATTTTTGGAAGTAGTTTTTAGTTTGTTTTTAGTTATAGCTATGTTAGGGGGATATCTGTGTGTGCAGGTGACTATTACTGTGCATAATTATTAGGCAACTTAACAAAAAACAAATATATACCCATTTCAATTATTTATTATTACCAGTGAAACCAATATAACATCTCAACATTCACAAATATACATTTCTGACATTCAAAAACAAAACAAAAACAAATCAGTGACCAATATAGCCACCTTTCTTTGCAAGGACACTCAAAAGCCTGCCATCCATGGATTCTGTCAGTGTTTTGATCTGTTCACCATCAACATTGCGTGCAGCAGCAACCACAGCCTCCCAGACACTGTTCAGAGAGGTGTACTGTTTTCCCTCCTTGTAAATCTCACATTTGATGATGGACCACAGGTTCTCAATGGGGTTCAGATCAGGTGAACAAGGAGGCCATGTCATTAGATTTTCTTCTTTTATACCCTTTCTTGCCAGCCACGCTGTGGAGTACTTGGACGCGTGTGATGGAGCATTGTCCTGCATGAAAATCATGTTTTTCTTGAAGGATGCAGACTTCTTCCTGTACCACTGCTTGAAGAAGGTGTCTTCCAGGAACTGGCAGTAGGACTGGGAGTTGAGCTTGACTCCATCCTCAACCCGAAAAGGCCCCACAAGCTCATCTTTGATGATACCAGCCCAAACCAGTACTCCACCTCCACCTTGCTGGCGTCTGAGTCGGACTGGAGCTCTCTGCCCTTTACCAATCCAGCCACGGGCCCATCCATCTGGCCCATCAAGACTCACTCTCATTTCATCAGTCCATAAAACCTTAGAAAAATCAGTCTTGAGATATTTCTTGGCCCAGTCTTGACGTTTCAGCTTGTGTGTCTTGTTCAGTGGTGGTCGTCTTTCAGCCTTTCTTACCTTGGCCATGTCTCTGAGTATTGCACACCTTGTGCTTTTGGGCACTCCAGTGATGTTGCAGCTCTGAAATATGGCCAAACTGGTGGCAAGTGGCATCGTGGCAGCTGCACGCTTGACTTTTCTCAGTTCATGGGCAGTTATTTTGCGCCTTGGTTTTTCCACACGCTTCTTGCGACCCTGTTGACTATTTTGAATGAAACGCTTGATTGTTCGATGATCACGCTTCAGAAGCTTTGCAATTTTAAGAGTGCTGCATCCCTCTGCAAGATATCTCACTATTTTTGACTTTTCTGAGCCTGTCAAGTCCTTCTTTTGACCCATTTTGCCAAAGGAAAGGAAGTTGCCTAATAATTATGCACACCTGATATAGGGTGTTGATGTCATTAGACCACACCCCTTCTCATTACAGAGATGCACATCACCTAATATGCTTAATTGGTAGTAGGCTTTCGAGCCTATACAGCTTGGAGTAAGACAACATGCATAAAGAGGATGATGTGGTCAAAATACTCATTTGCCTAATAATTCTGCACTCCCTGTACATATAATTATTGTTATATATATTTATATATAATATAAAAAAATTAAGTATGTTAATACGTTAAAAAATTAAATTAAAAAAATTATTAAAAAATTATTAAAAATATATGGATGTGTGTTATTTCATTCTAACTGTATTGTGATATTAATATATATATATTTATATCAAAATACACGTAGAACGAAATAATATATATATCTACATACATAAATATATACGTATATATCACTATATACCTATATATAAATAAAAATATTTAAAAAAATATATATATATACACATATAGATTCACATACATATATATATATATATACATATATTAATTCTACATATATATTTATGTAATATTTTTACATAATTAGGTATCTTAATTAATTACAATTAGCGGGACCTGCCTGACAACCCATGCCGAAAGTAAAGGGAATTTAATTTGCTAGCACTATATTTAACCCTATAACTTTCCAAGACACCATAAAACCTGTACATGGGGGGTACTGTTCTACTCGGGAGACTTCGCTGAACACAAATATTAGTGTTTCAAAACAGTAAAATGTATTACAACGATGATATCGCCAGTAAAAGTGAAGTTTTTTGCATTTTTCATGCACAAACAGCACTTACACGGACGATATTATTGCTGTGATACTTTTTGCTGTTTTGAAACACAAATATTTGTGTTCAGCGAAGTCTCCCGAGTACAACAGTACCCCTCATGTACAGGTTTTATGGTGTTTTCAAAAGTTACAGCATCAAATATAAGGCTTGCGTTTCATTTTTTTCACATTAAAATTCGCCAGATTGGTTACGTTGCCTTTGAGACCCTATGGTAGCCCAAGAATGAAAATTACCCCTATGATGGCATACCATTTGCAATAGTAGACAACCCAAGGTATTGCAAACGGGGTATGTCCAGTCTTTTTTAGTAGCCACTTAGTCACAAACACTGGCCAAAATTGGCGTTTTTTGTATTTTTCACACACAAACAAATACTAACGCTAACTTTGGCCAGTGTTTGTGACCAAATGGCTACTAAAAAAGACTGGACATACCCCATTTGCAATACCTTGGGTTGTCTACTATTGCAAATGGTATGCCATTATGGGTGTAAATTTAATTCCTGGGCTACTATAAAGTCCCAAAGGCAACGTAACCAATCTGGTGAATTTCAATTTCAAATGTAACGTGCTATATTTGACCCTGTAACTTCCCAAAATGCCATAAAACCTGTACATAGGGGGCACTGTTTTAGACGTGAGACTTTGCTGAATACAAATATGTGTATTTTATTGCAGTAAAAGCAAACAGTATTAAGACATTGACAGTTAAAATGTCATGTAGAACTAAAAAAATTTAGAAAAATCTTATTTTCTCAAATTTTTTTCATATTAAATTATGTTTCATAGCTAAATATTTGATATTAAATGAAAGCCCTGTTTCCCCTGAATAAAATGATATATAATAAGGGTGGGTGCATTTACTATGAAAGAGGTGAATTACGGTTGGTCTTACCTAAAATTTTATACCTCCTCAATACTGAAATCCTTTTTCATGCAGATTAAATCCATCTTAATTCAATTTGTATGGGCCCATGGTAAACCACGCATAGCCTATGATATCCTAACCAGACCAAAGGACAGGGGAGTGGCAGGATTACCTAATTTAGAGCTTTAATTCCATGCAGTTCATTTGCGAAGTATTGCTGATTTGGTTTACCAGACAATCTCTAAAACAATGGATAACAATCGAACAAGGAGCCATCTCAATACTGCTCCAAACACTTCCATGGTTAGTTATCCAAACACCAACCCCACACATATCCTCACATCCTACTAAATCGCCAACTCTGCACATCAGGAAGAAACTTGCCCACTATTCGGATTTCTCACATTTCATCTTTATCAAATTCCCAGTCTCTCATTACGGGCCGGTGGGCCACGATGGCCGTGGGGCCGAGGCCAGCAGGGAAGATCACCAGCTAGCAGGGCTAGCGTGTCACATCATGCCATGTTCTGCGGAGATGTCTGGCTTTGGTTTCTGGTATCAGTACTCTTTTACAATTCTTGTTTAGTTTTTCTTGGTTTTTCTGGTTTTCTATTCTGTCTGGTTTTCTTTATGCTGAGTTTTTCTGGGTTCATTCCTGTAATCAGTCCCTGAAATTCCCAGTGTCCAGGTTTCCTTTAAATGTTTGTTTTATGTTGCCACACCCGTTTGTTTTCCATTTTCCTTTTGTTTCAGTCTGGACCTGCAGCAGTGTTTCAAGTCTCTGTCCTTTCTTGCAGGTAAGTGCTATTGTGGTTTAGTATGGTTCTTTTAGCAGTGTAGGTCCTGCCGAATATGGGGTACATTGGCATTGTGGCAGGCATATGCAATGTATAATCATAAAATGTAACTAAATCCCTATACTTTTCATATATAGTGCTTAGTTATGTCTCCTCTTGTTTTGCCTGTTTTATTTTGTAATCCCAGTTCATGTACAGTCCTGTACTGCCCTGTTCTTGTTTTCCTCATGTCTTGTGTACATGTTCTGGGTTCTTCTTTCTGTCCTGCTCTGGTTCTGGGTTCTATTAGTTCTGTCTTGTTTTCATGTTTGCTTACTATCCTAGCCTTGCCTTGTTTCTGTACTGGATACATGTCTGCTGCAGAGCCCCCCTATCCAGTTCCTGGGAGGTCTGCATATCAAGCTCTTAGTTCCTGGGATCCGCTAAGCTGCAAAAGGGTCTTGGTTTGTGGCCGCACAAATGCTGGTGCTCAACACCAGGGGGCGTGTGGTTACCCTGCACCGGGCCCTGTAATCCACTTCCATGCTGAAGGCTCCCACTTCTCATCAGGCACTCAGGGGTCCCGGTTTCCGTACCGCCACCCGTGACATAGCGCTATCCGAGCGCCGGCCCTGCTGTATGCCTTCATGGGCAGGTGGGGAGCTTAAGGATCTCTCTCACCGGCCCTGTTACAAGTGGCAGCCGGCAGGGGAGGGAGGGAGGCAGAAGAGGACCCAGGGAGTTCTAGCCAGCAGCTCCGCCGGGTTCCTCTCGCGGGATTCTGAGCGTTACCGCGGTTACTACGGCAATGCTCAGATCTCGCTAGAGTTCACTCTCACCACTAGGACCTCCAGGGAAGGCAGCATGCCACCCTCCTCCATGGAAACCCGGCTTTCCCCTCCCTCCCAGGCTAAAGGTAAGAAGGGAGGGGGAATATAACTTTTTTTTTTTTCACACTGCACCACTACACACATTACGCTCCAGATACATGCTAGATCCCTAACCCTATATACACTCTGATTCCTCTACACACACACACACACAATCTCCTATACACACTCTGGGTCCTTTACACTAGATCCCCTACACACACACTGCACCATCTACACACACTACATTCCTGACATACACACTTTGTATCCCCTATGCACACACTACATTCCTTGTAAGCAAACACACACAGCATTCTCTAAACACACACTCTCTACAATCCCTACACACACTATGTCACCTATATAAACACACACACACTGGCTGCATCCTCATTACACACACTCTCTACAGCCCCTAGCCACACATATTACACCACAAACACTAATTAAATCGACCTATTTACACAATACCACACCACAATCAGCTCACTCTGCAATACACACAATCCCACAAGCAGGCTCCCAACACATGCACCATACGATTTCCTGGCCCTTTTGTCCTCTGGTATCCCACTTATGGAGACACCAGAGACAAGTTAAAAGCAAACACAGTGCAAGCATGTTATTAAATTTGCTTGCGCTGCGCAGAACAAATACAGGGCCTTTTTCTCATGCTAGAGCTCTTCAGCAGGGCTCTGCGCATTGAACCAACATGCTCACTTTGAGAGGGGGCGTGCTTGTCATTAGTGATGACAAAACACACCCTCTCTAGCCCCGCCCCCTTCACAGGGGGCCGCTGTGATTGAAAAATGCCCGGGCCGAATTTTTTTCCCAGTCCGGCCCTGGCACCACTAACCAAACACTGCAATGAAGACAAGGAACTCTCCAAACAAGTAAGGGAAAATGTTGTTGAGAAGTACAAGTCAGGGTTAGGTTATAAAAAAAAATATCCAAACCTTTGATGATCCCCAGGTGCACCATCAAATCTATCATAACCAAATGGAAAGAACATGGCACAACAGCAAACCTGCCAAGAGACGGCTGCCCACCAAAACTCACGGACCGGGCAAGGAGGGCATTAATCAGAGAGGCAGCACAGAGACCTAAGGTAAGACCTAAGGTAACCCTGGAGGAGCTACAGAGTTCCACAGCAGAGACTGGAGTATCTGTACATAGGACGACAATAAGCCGGATGCTCCATAGAGTTGGGCTTTATGGCAGAGTGGCCAGAAGAAAGCCGTTACTTTCAGCAAAAAACAAAATGGTACGTTTTGAGTTTGCGAAAAGGCATGTGCTCTGGTCTGATGAGACTAAAATTGAACTTTTTGTCCATCAAATAAAACGCTATGTCTGGTGCAAACCCAATATATCACATCACCCAACGAACACCATCCCCACAGTGAAACATGGTGGTGGCAGCATCATGCTGTGGGGATGTTTTTCAGCAGCTGGGACTGTGAAACTGGTCAGAGTTGAGAGAAAGATGGATGGTGCTAAATACAGGGATATTCTTGAGCAAAACCTGTACCACTACGCGTGATTTGAGGCTAGGATGGAGGTTCACCTTCCAGCAGGACAATGACCCCATACACACTGCTAAAGCAACACTTGAGTGGTTTAAGGGGAAACATGTAAATGTGTTGGAATGGCCTAGTCAAAGCCGAGACCTCAATCCAATAGAAAATCTGTGGTCAGACTTAAAGATTGCTGTTCACAAGCGCAAACCATCCAACTTGAAGGAGCTGGAGCAGTTTGCAAGAAGGAATGGGCAAAAATCCCAGTGGTATGATATGGCAAGCTCATAGAGACTTATCCAAAGCAACTTGGAACTGGGATTGCCGCAAAAGGTGGCTCTACAAAGTATTGACTTTAGGGGGGTGAATAGTTATGCACATTGACCTTTTCTGTTATTTTGTCTTATTTGTTGTTTGCTTCACAATAAAAAAAAATAAAAAATCTTCAAAGTTGTGTTCTGTAAATTAAATGATGCAAATCCTCAAACAATCCATGTTAATTCCAGGTTGTGAGGCAACAAAACACAAAAAATGCCAAGAGGGGGGAATACTTTTGCAAGGCACTGTATCATCAGAGCTCCTGAAGGGTATTTAACCATGTCTGGGACTGGTAGTGTTAATGATTGGTCACTTCTTTCTAGTGTACTGATATGCACTGTACACAAAGAGAAAGTGCCTGGTGGCCTTCTGTAGCTTGTCTAACTGTTAGCAAATGGTTTTACATAACTAACTACTACTACTGTACTGATATTATTGTGCACTGTATGTGAATCCAGCAAATAATGACAAATCAATTTTCACATTTGAATTGTGCTAGTCTTGAACAAAGCATTTTGGAGTAACCAACTAAAGCAGCAATTTTGCAACCTCATCATGATATGGATTGCTATTACGCACCAGCTATATCTAAGACTTAATGAAATACAAACATGCTTTAGGTGTCGTTATTTTCTTTGGTGGACAGCTCTGAAAAGGATAAACAGCGCTATTTTTTTGTGCTATCAGAAATTAGTCTCCCACAACCTAGTAACACTTGCTAAAATTGTCTCTCAGCTTAGTGGTGTCACAAGTTGCAATGAAACAGGAACAGTGTGTAAAGCTATGAAGGTATGGATTTTAACATTATACTGCAGCTCTGCTGCAGTGCCTATTTAATTGGTTTATTCTCAATGCTCTACACTAATTGTGGTTGACACATCTGTATTTGACAGCCAATAATTATTTACACATCTGCTTTCTGATTTTGGGCAACAGCAAAGAGAAATTAACATGGTGTTATGCTCATTGATTATCTGTTTGCTCCAGTTAACTGGCTAAGTAATGCTTTTGACCTGTTTCCAGGCACTTTAAGTATACATTTTCTAATATCTGCAGTCAGTGAGCCAACAAACTGCAAGCATACACATACTTTAAACATCTCTTTTAAATTTAAATTTTTTGTTTTGCAAAAAAAAAAAAAAATTCTATTGCTTGTGTTTGTTCTGGCATCAATGCAAAATTACACCATAAGTCTGTTTACTAGCTCGCAATACTTAGCCGATAAGCAAGAAAGAAAAAAAAAAATTGGACTGGAGTGAAAATGTTCTGTAAGAAACCATAGCAACTACAATGCCATTAGCTTTTTACTAAGTAGCTTTTCAGTTTTTTTAAGTGTAAAAAATACAAATTTTTACTCTAATTTGCTCTCACCTGTGGTGCTGAAAATGCTAAATTATTTGTAGAAAATAGAAATAAAAGACTTTGTGTCTTTATACCATGATAAACCTTGAGACCGTTGAACAGCTATTTTACCCATTATGTGTTGTGGTCGGGGATTTAAACAAACAAACAAACAAAAACATCTCTTGTATCCTACATCCCATCAGCAGTGGGAGGAAAGTAATATTGAATTAGAAAAGAGTCGGGGTGATGCAATGGACATTATTCCTTTCTACACCTTCCGGTGTACTGGCTGACAATATAATGAGGCAGTCCCCAAGCCCTCTGCTTATTTGTTATAAAATAAAAAATTCTAACTGGATGAGAAAGAAAAACTATAGATATAAATAAACTATGAGTCAATTAAAAAACTGCATACAGGGTAAAAAAAATAAAGATTTTTATGCTTGAAAAACCATCTCTTCAGCATGATTGGTTACCAGAAGGTACCGGTACCACATAGGCCTCAATTTAATATTTTTTAGACAAACTTATCAAATTATTTAATATTTTGGGATAACATTTAAAAAATTTTTTTTCAAAATCTTAAAATATCAAAATATATCATGTATATAACATATCAATATACCAAACATATCAAACCATTGATCCACTGTCCATTGATCCATTGTACTGTACCGGATTCTGTAAAGTTGTTACAAGCTACTAACAGTGCTACCACCACCCTTACATCCCAGAATATATCCCCCTTACACAGAGTATTGGAATGTTAAAATAAATAAAAAAACAACAAACTGGTCCTATTTGTTTCGTCCTACAGAGAACTTCAAGTACCAAAAAATAAAATGGCAATAAAATTCTTATTTTCAATATGCTCTGCACCTCCTCATTGTCCAGTCAATAAAAAAAGCACAAAAAACCCCCGAAAATAATACGCCTAACTGCTACTGCCAAAGCCAGTTACACCTACTATGATTTACTGATTAAAAAAAAATGACTGGTCATCACCCTTTTTACCCTGAGAAGGACAAAGGTGCAACCACTTGAAAGGGAGGCATTTGAAAAAAGAGAGCAATTTGCTATAGGAGTAATTTCATTTTAAAATAGGAATTAACTAACCGTTTAAATGAAAAACAAAATGAATAGTTTAGCGTGCTATAATAACATATGTGAAGATCACCATTCAGATAATATACATACACTGGTTACAGGTCTCCCAAAATATACTGGTAGTACTCCGGTTAGGAAATATTAATTCCAGCTTTTAATCACTTTAAAAACATAAAACAAAACATAGTGTAAAACTGTTAAGATACAATGATAACAGATATAATTTTTGCACTCACAAATGGTCCGCCACTAATAGTGGCCAGAAAGTCACATCAATAGGTCAAATGACCTGCCACAAAGGGACTCAAATATGTTCTCACTCAGCTTCTAAATACACCAGGGTTCTGGATCCCATGGAGTAGTGGAAGAGGGAATTCTGGATTAGGACGTCCCAAATGGAGTGAGTGGAAAGTTGTGGAGGCTCCAAATATGTCCGACCGGTTTTGTCCTCAGGACTTTTTCAAGGTAGAGCTTGGATGCAGTCCACACCATTCAGACTTATAGACCACACCAATCAGTATGCCCTGGGTTCCCTATGTGGGTTAAACCCAATCAGGTGTGTATGGAATCAAACTCCCAACAAAAAAATGGCCGCCGGGATCATGCAAACACATATATTTTGCATTTTTAACACACAAACAAATATAAATGATATCTTTGGCTAGTGTTTTTGACTAAGTATCTTCTAGAAAAGATTGGACATACCGCATATTGAATGCCCTGGGTTGTCTAATTTAAAAAATACATAGTTTGCTGGGGGTAAATTACATTGGCCGGCTTCAAAAATGTCTCAAATAGGACATGGATGCATGATGGCCAGCTGTGAAAATTCCAAGTTGGAAAACTGGAATGTGCACCCTCCAAATAAGGTGTTTTAGTCCTCGAGAACCCGACACACCTATACATGGGTGGTATCACTGTACTCAGGAGATGTTGCTGAACACATATTGGGGTGTTTTTTGGCAGTAACCCTTAAAGTTCTCAGTACATATATTCATAAATCGCTGTGTGTGTCAAAAAAATCACCAATTATTATTTTTTTTTTTTCAATTTGGCATAGATTGGTGGTAAAATGGTTGCATGAAAAGAGTCAAAATACCCCAAGTTTAATACCTTAGGTTGTCTTCTTTTAAAAAATATATACATGTGAAGGGTTATTCAGAGATTCCTGACAGATATCAGTTTACAATGTAAGTTTCATTAATTTTGAAAAACAATGGTTTGGAAATAGCAAAGTGCTTCTTGTACTTATTGCCCTATAACTTGCAAAAAAAAGCTAAGAACATTGGTTATTTCTAAACTCAGGACAAAATTTAGAAACTATTTAGCATGGGTGTTTTTTGGCGGTTGTAGATGCATAACAGATTTTGGAGGTCAAAGTTAGAAAAAGTGTGTGTTTTTTTTCATCATATTTGATAATTTTTTTATAGTAAATTATATGATATGAAAATAATGGTATCTTTAGAAATACAATTTAATGGTAATTATAAATTATATAACAGTATATAATATGTGTACGTACAGTAAATGAGTAAGAGGAATATTAAAGCTAAACACAAATACCGTAGAAATGTATAAAGAGCCCTGGTCCCAAACGGTAAGAATATTGAAAAGCGGTGTGGTCACTAAGGGGTTAATTTCCTCAACTTGGGTTACCCTGCTTTTCAGCTTAATCCTTCAGGCGTTATCATCTGCTAGCTAAAATCGAATATGGCCACTCACTTCTCCCTTCAAAAGTGTTTCTAAAGTAGTCAAGTATTGTAGAATCTGGCAGTGAATTAAAAAATGTAAAAATAAAATTTGTCCTGTTGTTGCCATCCCCACTTCTTTTAAATGCCTGCCATTGTAGTAGTTTTGCCCGGCTTAAGTCTTGTGGTGCCTGCTCCTTCCACAGACACAGTTGAGAGAAGCTATTAGGGCACTGTTTTTCCCCCCCCTTTAGTACAGTCACTGAAACCACAGACTGGTTGTGTAGTAAAGCTTTGTTCTTCTCAGCTTCGTTCTTCTCAGGGTGGAACAGGTGAGTGTTATTATCAGCTTAAGCTGTGGGTGTTTGTGAGGGAAAATGCGACAAGCATAATCTATCACAATTGAGGTGATACATACAAATAATTATTGAGGTAATTACTTATGACCATAAAAAATTTAGTGAATACCCTGAAAGTAATGGCAATCATAATGTAAAAGCAAAGTTATACTCATAGATTTATGATTTAAAAATATAATTTTTGATAGAATTCATAACATTATTTAAATACCCAAAGTATCTGTGAATCTCAGAAAGCACATTTCTATTGCTATAAATGTATAAAAAAAAAATAAGATGTGACATACTGTAAACTATTCTAATATAATAATCCTTTCAAAATATATATTTTTAAATAAAGTACATGTTAAAAAAGAAAAACTCAACCCTACCTTTAGTATGTGACAGGATCCTTTGTCATATACATGCACCTTTGGTCAGGCAGTACTTGAAAATCGACAGATAATCTCTATAATCATCCCTGATTCACTCCCTGCACAGAAGCAGGGAAGACCAGACAGACTGGTAATTTTTTTTAATGCTTTCAATTCCTTGAAATAAAAAATTCTCCAAATGTAGTTTTTATGAGCCCTCTCAGGAGCGAATTTTAATTTTTTTTTCAAAGATGCTAAAATGGAGTAGACTGCATTTTTTCTTGGTGTTGTTAATCTCCCTGTGTGTGTGTATATGTATGTGTATGTATATACACACACACTCTTTTGTGACGTACCAATATGTCTTTTCCATGTTTGTAAAAGTGATATTTTTATATTAGCAGTTTTTGATTAATTGATGCTGTATTTGGCATAACAATATGTGTTCCTTTTTATTTTTATACTTGCTTCAGGTAACCAATAGTTACAGATTGAGAGAGAAGGGTTTTATTTACACAGAACTGTCAACTGAGACATTTGCTATTTTATTTTTTATAAAACAGTATTTTTGCTAATTTAGTAAAGTCTCTAAAAATTATTTTTAATCTCTCTCTTAAAAATATTTTTTGGGTGTAACTGTAACCTTTTGGAGACCACTGACATTTATTTTAGCACTGCTGTTTTACATTGGTTTTGTTAAGTGTACTCAAACAAGCTATCTATCTATCTATCTACAACACAACTGAGTAAACATGGTTTATCATGGGGTCTTATATCAGTTTGTATCATAAAACGATGATGATAGAGAGGGCAGTAAGATCTCAGTGTTGAAATTGATCTGTACTGCCATTATGTAAGTATTAGTCTGATATGCAAATAGTAAAGGTTCTCACTGCAATGACATAGCTGAGCAACAAGATTTGAGACCAGATCAAGGACTGACTGAAAGGGTTAATGCTGTTCTGGACTAAACTCCCCTCGATTCTCCGGTCACCACATCAATTAACGGGAGTTCTAGTTTAGCAAATAACGACAGACGCGAAAGTGTGCTCTAACAAGTTCTCAATGAGTATATTTTCAAAGCTAGCATTTGTACACAGTTTGTCACGCAAGCAGCGAGACTTATCGCTTCCTTATAGTTAATAGTACATACTTGTCTGACATTAAAAAGATAAGCATTTGAAAAAAGACGGGACAGGGACATTCTGAGGTCGAGCGAGGTCATTCATCCTGTAGAAGGGAGGCCTTTCAGAGCATGTTACAGAATACATTTGCCAAGGTCAGCATAATTATTTAAAACATTATTTTATAATGCAAAAAGAGTTAACTATTTCATATCCTTACACTGACTGAAGGAAAGGCTACTGAGTTTTCTAAGCATTTGCTTTTTCTTAGAGTTTTTATCTTCTGTTTGGCTTCAATGAATTTGCTTAGGGTCTCTCTAAGTTTAAAGGGTATTCCTGACAAGGACAACATGCTCACTGTGTCTACATCGGTATCAGCTACACTTCAGTGATGCGGCCCAAAGAAGGCGCAAATGATGAGAGTTGCTGTAACTCTTGTGCAGAGGGAACTCATCTGCAGATCTCAGCTGCACTTATGGTCAAGATTTGATACGCGAATAGTATCTGTTCTGTCAGAGCAAAAACTTTGAGACCTAAGCAGGAACTCTTTCGCGTCTGTCGTTATTTGCTAAACTAGAACTCCCGTTAATTGATGTGGTGACCGGAGAATCGAGGGGAGTTTAGTGAAGGTCAAGCTTTTGAGTTGTCTGAGCTCTTGCCCATTCTCCAACTTCTCATATTCTCTGTTTTTGCTAAAATGTATCTAAGTTAATAGATCACTTTGCACCTTGTCAAAAAATGTATGTTGAGTTTGAAAACTCAGTTGATTTTCTACTAGATTTGGAGTTTCATTTTGATCTAAATGGAAAATAATAAGAATTTATGATTTGTCGATCAGTCGAATTCCCAAAAGAAGTGAACAAGACGGAAGAAAGAAGGCGCTGTAGCGGACCGTGTTTTGCTACTATCCACCTTTCATATTTTTTTGCTGTCCATACCCTTTATTGTTGCATTATTTTATATTATTTGCCACTGTTCGTTACTTATAATAGGAAACAAGTAACAAGCAGTCTTTTATATTATTCGTCTGGTTATTCGGTAAGAATTCTGTTTCAACTATATTAAACAGTATTGCTCGACAAACGAACAAACTACCGAACAACCAGGATACCCCCTATCATTATTCGCACTACATTAATTGCCAACCACACAAACTAACTGGGTATCTCCTGGGTGGCTGCCGTTCAGCATACGAACACGTGGCGGCGGCCATCTTTACATACGAACGCACCAGCGGTGTTTGGTCTTCGAGTGTCTGGAACCCAAATCGGAAACTTGAAAGCGCGAACACCGCAGAGACCTCCATACTCACACCAGTTCGTGGGAAAACAAGAGAACAAAGTGACGTTCGGTGAAAAGAGGTCACATTTAGGTTTGTGTGGTGAGCATTTAGGTAAGTTTATACATGCTTGGTGCAAAAGAGTGCTGATAATGCAAGGAGGCATTGTGCAAAAGAGTGCTGATAATGCAATGAGGCATTGTGAAAAAGAGTGCTAATAATGGATATCCTGGCTGTATAAAGTCTGCTGGAATTCCACAGTCCTGAAGACAGAGTAAAATCCAAGGTAAGAAAACTTTCCTGGATGTCTGATTGAAGTACACACATGTATATGACAGGTTTTAAAAACCTAAAAATAAGTCCACACACACACTTGTTTTTATCAAGGCATTGATTGCTGTTATCTGTGAATTATCGCAAAAAAGCAGACTTTTCCAGAGAGTGGTAGAATTTCTGCATATGAGATCTCTGGGCCTCAGTATAGGTACATGAACTGGTTGTGGTACAGCTTTGGTATGTTTCCACTATATGCTCTAATATATGAATTGGTATGCTTGATGTATTAGTATAGGTACCCTCTATAGGCTCTATGTATGAGTTACAATGATGTATGAGTTACAATGGGGACACGGCCTCAGTATAAGTATCCACTATAGGCTTTATGTATGAGTTACTATGAGGACGCTGCCTCAGTTAATGTACCCACTATATGCTCTATGTATGAGTTACTATGCGGACACTGCCTCAGTTTATGTACCCACTATAGGCTCTATGTATGAGTTACAATGAGGACACGGCCTCAGTATATATATATATATATATAAATATATATATCCACTATAGGCTCCATGTATGAGTTACTATGAGGACACAGCCTCAGTATATGTACCCACTATATGTTCTATGTATGAGTTACTATGATGTATGAGTTACTATGAGGACACAGTCAAAGTATATGTATCCACTATATGGTCTATGTATGAGTTGCTGTGAGGACACCGCCTCTGTATAAGTATCCACTATATTCTCTATGTATGAGTTGATCTGAAGATTCTGGCTCGGTATGTGTGTTCTTTATATGCTGTGAAAACACAGCCTCAGTATATGCCCTCTACATGCTCTATATGTAAGTTGGGGTGGAGACATTGCTTCAGTGTATCTGTTAACTATATGCTTGATGTATTAGTGGAAACACAATATATGTGAAGGATATAAGACACATCCTAAATGAGTCTATTCTAATACTGGTTCTATGTGTGGGTTGTTAGTCACAACCTCAGTATATATGAGTGGTATAATATGTGAAGAAGTCCTGTTAAATCACAGCCTCAATTTGTCTCCCTCATATAAACTTAACCCCTTAAGGACTGAGCCAAATATATACGTTGTGAAAGAAACAAAATGTAAACAAAACCTGGCATTTGCGCTACATGTCTGTCCAACCGTAATTCACCTCTTTCATATTAAATGCACCCACCCTTATTATATACCATTTTATTCAAGGGAAACAGGACTTTCATTTAATATCAAATATTGAGCAATTATGAAACATAATTTAATATGAAAAAATAAGATTTTGTTTTTGATTTTTTTTAACTGTCAATGTCTTAATACTGTTTGCTTTTACTGCAATAAAATACACATATTTGTATTCAGCAAAGTCTCACGTGTAAAACAGTACCCCCTATGTACAGGTTTTATGGCGTTTTGGGAAGTTACAGGGTCAAATATAACACATTACATTTGAAATTGAAATTCGCCAGATTGGTTACGTTGCCTTTGGGACTTTATAGTAGCCCAGGAATGAAATTTACACCCATAATGGCATACCATTTGCAATAGTAGACAACTCAAGGTATTGCAAATGGGGTATGTCCAGTCTTTTTTAGTAGCCATTTGGTCACAAACACTGGCCAAAGTTAGCATTAGTATATGTTTGTGTGAAAAATGCAAAAAACGCCAAATTTGGCCAGTGTTTGTGACTAAGTGGCTACTAAAAAAGACTGGACATACCCCATTTGCAATACCTTGGGTTGTCTACTATTGCCATCATAGGGGTAATTTTCATTCTTGGGCTACCACATGGTCTCAAAGGCACCGTAACCAATCTGGCAAATTTTAATGTGAAAAAATGAAACGCAAGCCTTATATTTGACGCTGTAACTTTTGAAAACACCATAAAACCTGTACATGAGGGGTACTGTTGTACTAGGGAGACTTCGCTGAACACAAATATTTGTGTTTCAAAACAGTAAAAAGTATCACAGCAATAATATCGTCCGTGTAAGTGCTGTTTGTGCATGAAAAATGCAAAAAACTCACTTTTACTGGCGATATCATTGTTGTAATACATTTTACTGTTTTGAAACACTAATATTTGTGTTCAGTGAAGTCTCCCGAGTAGAACAGTACCTCCCATGTACAGGTTTTATGGTGTCTTGGAAAGTTATAGGGTTAAATATAGTGCTAGCAAATTAAATTCCCTTTACTTTCGGCATGGGTTGTCAGGCAGGTCCCGCTAATTGTAATTAATTAAGATACCTAATTATGTAAAAATATTACATAAATATATATGTAGAATTAATATATGTATATATATATATATACGTAGGTGAATCTATGTGTATATATATATATATATATATAATTTTTTAAAAATATTTTTATTTATATATATGTATATATATATATATATATATATATATATATATATAGTGATATATACGTATATATTTATGTATGTAGATATATATTATTTCGTTCTATTTGTATTTTGATATAAATATATATATATATTAATATCACAATACAGTTAGAACGAAATAACACACATCTATATATTTTTTAATAATTTTTTTAATAATTTTTTTAATTTAAATTTTTAACGTATTTACATGTTTATTTTTTTATATTATATATTACAATAATTATATATATATTTAATCAGTATCAGTCTACGTGTAATTTGATATTAATATATATATATATATATATATATATATAATTATATATATATTAATAGTAAAATACACCTAGACAGTGTATGTGTGTGTATGTATATGTGTATATATATATATATACTTAGATGATATATATATAATACATATATATGATCTAAGTATATCTATATTTTTTTACACTTTTTAATTTTATTTTAATTTTATTTTCAGCCAGCAGGGGGACCACCTGTAATTACAGGCAGCCCCCCTGCTGGCAATGCAGGAGGCAGCCTACCCGGCCATGTGATTGTGGGGTCCTCGCAAGGACCTCACTCTCACATGACGGCTGGCACCGGAGGAGGAGGATCTACCGCGGGGAGTCCGTGGGACTGCCGGCGACCGGGTAAGTAAGAAAAGACCGGAGGGCGTACAATTATGCCCGGCGGCGTTTAGAGCCGCCTAAAATAGGGTAATTGTACGCCCTCCGGTCTTAAGGGGTTAATATGTGTGCAAACATAGTGTCATTCTATAGCAGATGCAGGCTATGTATGATTACTGTTCATACTGTACTGAACAGACTCAATATATGTAACTGATATATCTGTGCATAAGGTGCTGTTAGAAACATCCACAATGTATGTGATTCATATATTCTGTATGCAGGTTTATACACGGCCTTGGTAGATTTAATAATACAAATGATCCAAGGTCTGGGTTTTGCGCTGAAATACAATACAGCCCATTCTAGCAAAAACAAATGCACTGTTGCACTGGGTAAGTAACTATTGCCTACTATGAAATTTCTATTTCAGTTTTTTAAATGAAGTAGATAAGGAAACATACTGCTTTTGGCTTTGTATTAGATTCCTTCTCGCACAGGTGTTTCAGGATAAGCAATTAACACATTTTACCACTTCAGATAGATTGCAGGTGTTACTGAACCTGTCTGAGTGCCTCTCCCAGGAGAGAAGGAGACCTGAATTTCCAAAAGGGAGCATGGTAATGTTCAACATAATTAAAGGACCACTCTAGGCACCCAGACCACTTCAGCTTTATGAAGTGGTCTGGGTGCCAGGTACCTCTAGGATTAACCCTTTTTTTTATAAACATAGCAGTTTCAGAAACTGCTATGTTTATACTGAGGGTTAATCCAGCCTCCAGAGCCTCTAGTGGCTGTCTCATTGACAGCCGCTAGAGGCGCTTGCGTGCTTCTCACTGTGAAAATCACAGTGAGAGCACGCAAGCATCCATAGGATGAAAATAAAATAAAAAAGATATAAAAAAGATAATTGGCACAGTAAAATAACCAAATTAACTTTAATATAATAATACACTTAATACACTTAAAGTTAATTTGGTTATTTTACTGTGCCAATTATCTTTTTTATATCCTCTTTTTTTATTTTATTTTCATCCTGGCTTTTTAATTATATTTATTTTATTTTATATAAAAATTATACTATTTTATATATATTTTATTATTTTAATACCATTCTTTTGGTTGCACCAACAAATTGGAAGATTCCAGTACCCGAAAGAAATCCTAAGTGGGGATCAATCCACTTACGCTGACATCATAGAGCAGTCCGCCTGCTCTCTATTTGTAAGTACGTTTTTATTTTATTTATACCATCATCGCTATACAGTGAGCACTATTGGTTGTTTCTGCTTCTCTTTGAGAATTGGTCACCCCTGACAGAGAGATATCCCAGCATATATCCCATAAGCGGGGATTATACTGCTGTGTGCGCTTTACCTCAGAGCTGGATATAAGCTCTCGCAAATGTGAGTTTTTCATCTTTATCTCTTACTACGTCTGAATTTGAGTTTGACATACTGCACCATTGGTTGTCCGTCTTTTTCTCTTCCATATAAAGAGGACCCACTATTGTATTCAAAGATTCAACCACCTTACCACCTTACCAGCCTTCCACAAAGACTATTCGTAAGGACACACTATCTGGACTTTTTTATATATATTTTATTTTGGCTTTTATTCGTTTTTTACTTGGCGCAGCCCTTTTTACTGTAATTTTTATTCCTCCTAACATTGCATGGATGTAATACCTGTGGATCTTGCCTATTCTAATATCTCCTATTATATTGCACATCAGTCTCTAATAAATTTGACTATACGGTTTAGCATAATCTGTACTATTTACAATATGTTTATATTTGAATGTAGGTACTGACGTGGTTGGCCTACTTATAATTTATTAGTTGCCACAATTTCTACGGTTCTTACCGATATTTCTTTTTGTCTTTAACTAATCTGTATATGCTTCTTGTTGCCTTTGTCTAGGTTTATACCTCTCCTGTGACTGATCATTGCTGTATCAATTCATCCACAGTGTGAGGTATTGTTGTGAGTCTGGTTTTGCAATATATAGTTATTATTGCGCTCTGCCTCTGACAGGCAAATATTGATTTGTTTCCTGTATCTACAGGTAAGTAAAATACATCCAGAAAATAGTAGCATTCTCAGTGTAATTGTCCCCATGTTTAATAGCATGGTGTGACTGTTCTCATCCAATATTATCTGCTTGTTCCAGTATGATATCTGGAAGTTATGCTGTTATCAAGGTTCTGATTTGATGATGTCATCCATTGGTTTAAAATTTATATCAGAAAAGAACATTATTTTTTTAATCCATCACAAGATGGGTTCCTTATTGCTTACAAAAGAGTTTGTCTAGCCTTGTTCCTTCTCTAGGTTTGGCTGTCATGGCCTTAATTCCTATCTGGCCCTTTCAGGATATTTCAGACATTTGAATGCCAGGAGGTTGCAGACCTAGCAGCCGCTAAGGTAAATTACCTTCTCTGAACAGATTTTATAACAATATCCTATTGATTACTGGTTTGGCTTTTTTAAAGTCTTCTAAGGTTTATGCCGATCTATAATGGTTTTATAGCTATTAGCTGTTTTTGAACTCTGTCCCTCCCTCTTTATATTCAGCTTGGGTATTCCCCATGAGTAAATGCTGCCATGAATAATGGTCAGGAAAAAGGAAAATTTGCTTCATACTTACTGTAATTTTCTTTTCCTGATAATTTATTCATGGCAGCATTACGTTCCCACCCATATTCTATAAGAGTTGTGAAGCTAGATAACAAAGACTGCCTGATGGGAAGGGGGAGGATCTATTTATACCAGTTTCAAAGTTCTATTTCCTGTCCTTTCTGCTGTGAGGGGAGGAGCTAACCCATGAGTAAATGATGCCATGAATAAATTATCAGGAAAAGAAAATTACGGTAAGTATGAAGCAAATTTTCCTTTTTATAACTTCTATGTAATTAAGTTATCTCTCAGGCTGAGGGGAGGGAATATGTGTACTGTATCCAGCTATTGATTGGTTGATGCATAATTCTCTGTGGTTGTCTCCCTTGCATGGGAAAAGTGTATAAAAACTGAGTGTGTGGATTTTAAAGTGTTGTCCAGTTATTGGGAAGGGTGATGGGAGACTTGTGGATTTATTTATTGCTTATGCTGTGCTTCTTATGATAGCCTGCTTGTTCCTGAGTAGTTGTTGGAGTGACCAGTGGAGAATCAGCCCTGCTACCAGTGCTCTCCACTACAGGAGCAAACACAATTGATATTTATACATATACATTGTACATTGTATATTTTACATTTACATAAATGTTGTTGTTTTTTGTTGGACCTAGGACTTGTTACTTTTTATCACTGGTTATATTAACCAAATGACAGAAAAATGCTCCTGTCGATGTACTGAAAAATATATACATGAAATTATATTATGTATATATTTTGCAGTATACTTGCT
Organism: Pelobates cultripes; assembly: GCA_933207985.1. Classification (NCBI taxonomy): domain Eukaryota; kingdom Metazoa; phylum Chordata; class Amphibia; order Anura; family Pelobatidae; genus Pelobates; species Pelobates cultripes. The sequence goes on along the minus strand of OW240920.1, from coordinate 77,668,759 downwards.
AATTTCTGCTCCCTTTTGGTTTGTCTAATTCATTTCCAAATTGAGTTTTTGGTACTAAAATTATGCAGAGCCAAACTAACATTTTTACTAACATTAACAAATGTAGACAATTTTCACGAAAAATGATTGCGCTAAACCAAATTTTCTTGCAATGCACAAGTCTATTGTCTACAGCATAGTGGAGGACTGACAGGCTGAGACATTTTTCTTTGTATGCATGTGTTTTAATATTTTGTTTAAATTGGCTGAAATCTTTATGCATGTTTTGTTCAATTTCATTTATTAGGTATATATCTACAATTGGTGGTGGATTGGTGGAGCTGTCTTCTTGCAATCCATACACTATCATGAGTCAATGACTATTTATTTATTTGTTCAGCACTTATTCTTCCAGAACACTGAAATGTTTAGTATATTTTCGATAAGTAAATCTAATATGATTAAGTAGTAAATTAAAGGATATTTTAAAGATAAAAGACAGAGTATTGCGCTTTTGTTGGATGACAATTTTGCATTTTTATACCCTACAGCTATGCAAATAGATGTATAATTTAAATGTACTAACCACGAGTGGCTTATTACCTTCTAGTTTATATTGAACAGATCTTGTTTGAAAATAACTTCAAACATATGCTTCAGTCCAGTCAGGAGAAGTCTTTGAAATACATATATATATATTTATATTTGAAAATGACATTAATGGAGCCTTTGTGAAATAATTTCTTTTATGTTCCAATGAAGGCTATCAAAGCAATGCTGTGATTACCTGATTGCTATTGAGTGGTAAAATAAATCGGAAGCACTTTGAGAATTTAAAAATACTAATATAGTGTATAGCTTGTATTCGTAAGTGTTCTTAGCATATACCAAATTTGATTGATGGCTTTATTATAATGCACAATAAACATTTTTAGCCTTTTGTCGAAAGCTCAATAGGGAGTGCAGGTTTCTGCTGATAATTTCTAATTGGTCAATCAGAATAATTTTCTTTTCAAATGTGTTTTTTTTTTCCCCTCCAGTACTCTTGTCTCTCCCCATATAAGGAATGCATCACTATCTCACCTTTCCATCCTACAGCTCTCATACATAGTTCATTTATTTGTAAAATTATTCTTAATACATACATGCACATACCTGCTATCAGTGCCATCTTTGCAGCATTATAGGCCCCAAGGCAAAGTTGTGCACTGGGGTCCTGCCTACACAACCACTCACAGGAATAGAAATCAAAATTATTGATAAAATTAAGCCTATATCTTCCTTACAAATGCAATACATACATACAAAACATTCTGCTAAATACTTTCACAGGCTGCTGAATACATACACACAGCGATGCCTGAATACAGACAGACAGACTGCAGAGTGTACACACACAATATTTCTGAATACATATACAGACTGCTTAATGCATACACACAAACAGCTGAATACACACACACAGACTGCTGAGTGTGCATACACAGACTGCTAAATACAAAGTCTGCAGTAAGAAATGCAGTGTTTGAGGATATGGTGTATGTGTGAGGTGGTGCGGTGTGTCTGTGAGGGGGTATAGTGTGTGTATGTGGGAAGGGGTGAAGTGTGTGTGTGTGTGTGTGTGTGTGTGGATATAGTGCGTGTGTATGTGATGGGGTGTAGTGTGAGTTGTGGGTTGCACTGTGTGCATATGGTCTATATTGTGGGGGATGGTCTGATAAGGGAGCAAAGTGTATATTTTTTTTTAAAACTATTTTATTATTCCTTCTTCTTACCTTTTGGCCACGGGGGGTACTGCAATGCCTGGTGGTCCAGTGGTGGCTCTGACCTTTAGGTCCTGCTCCCCCCTCTCCTGCATGAAGCGCCCGAAGGCCGATCAGGGAGATCTTTGTTCTCTCCACCGGCTAGGGAGGCAGATAGCAGGGCCAGCTTTTGTAGGCTGGCAGAGGAGATGAAAGGAGTTTGGCCTTTGCACATGGGCAATGCAGTGGGGCCCCTATGCTTGTGGGGCTCCCAGGTAACTGCCAGAGTGCCCATGCATAAAGACAGCCCTGCCTGCTATGCTCTTACTCCCCCTCACAAGTTGCTCTTCCTCTTGTGCTCCTTTTCCCTACTTCCTCCTAGATCAGGGGTAGGCAACCTTTCAGCAGCACTGTTCTGATATAGGATTGTGATGTCCCGTAGCGTGCCGGTCCTTTTTTTTTTATTTTTTAAATTGAGGTGTGTATGTTGCCGTATTCTGCTTGTGTTATTTATACTGTAGTTGCTTTGTATCATTGTATTTGTGCGTATTTGAGCTATTTATATTGTATATGTTCAGGAGTAGTTTGTGGTATCGTGTATGATACATATGAACGTAGGCTGTGTATGGGGGCTGCTTGTGGAATTGTGTGTGTGTGTGTGTATGGATATGTCACATGGTGTGTTTCGTGGTGTGTGTATGTGTGGGGGCTGTTTGGGGTATTGCATGTGAGAGGCTGCATGTGGGGTTGTGTGCATGTATGTGGATTGTTAGCGGGTTACATTTGTGCGGATTGTATGTTTGTGTGTGGGCAGCTCGTATTATTTGTATGAGGGCAGGGTTATTGTGCATTTCTGTGTAAATCTAGCAGTGTGGGTGGCTTCCAAATGCTGGGAGGAAGTGATCTGAGATCACTTACTATATGTGCTGCAATGCATAAATTGAGGATTGTCCTTCACCAACTTTTCGTATTAGTAGATATCTGAAGTTTCACTGGGACTCCTGATAGGCCAGAGCCTGTTTGGCTGTAGCAGCCTTGAGTGCCGTGCAAAGACACCTTGAGTGCCTTGCATGGCACTAGTGCCGTAGGTTGCCTCCCCCTGTCCTAGATTATAAACTTGTCTGAGCATGACCCAGGTCACCTTTTGTTAATGTCCACATTTACTTTGTGAATTATTTGTTCACATCTCCTTTGAAGCACTTTCTTGAAATTAAACATGGACAAATCAATAATTTTGGTTTGTAATATCGCCAAAGAAGTAAAGATCAAGATAGGTTTGATTTTTATCTAGGCTGAACATTCATTCAATTATCTGGGAATTATTATTTGTACCGACCCAAATAAGATAATTGAAATTAATTTTCTCCAATTATTTACCAAAATTAATAAATTATTGAAGGACTAGAAATTTCTAGAATTCTTAGTGAGGTTGAATCAATATTACTAAATTTTACATTTTGCCACATTAATTGTAAGTTTAAAATTATCCTTTTGTATATCCCAGACAGTTGGCTGACAATGATCCAGCAGGCCTTTTCAAACTTTATATGGCAAAGGAAAAACCTAGAATGGCAAGTAAATATCTATCAGCAAAAGTTAGGGGGAATTGGGTAAATATATAAAGAAATATAAAGCTTAGAAGATGCTCCTTGCCGATTTTAATCTTCTCCTATAATATTCAATATTTCAATCTGAATAAATGGATTTGAATACTTTTTTACCTAAAGAAAATTTAGAATTTCATAATTTGGAAGCTTAATAAAAGGGAAAGATATGAAGAATCTTTTAAGCAAATTCAACACGTTACTGAAATACTCAGCTGCTAATCTTTATATTCCCTACCATTGGGAAAAGAATTTAAACAAAAAGATTTCATTACAAGAATGAAAACTGTCTTGGACAGCAGTTTCTAAATCCATTAATTGTATAATTTTAACAGAGTTACCCTTTAAGATCCTTAAACAATTATATTTGGTCTCTAGCCGGCTCGACATGTTGGACTCATGTTGGAGATATATAAGAAAAGGCGATATCTTCCTTACTTGGTGGTGGTGCTATCCTCTGCAGAGATTTTGGCAGACTTTTTTGGTTCAGATTAAATTGATAACAGGAATAGACTTTTTTTTTTTTTTCCTGGAAGTGGTCCTGTTACATTTAAATCTAATTAAACATAATCTCAACCCAAAGTATTTCTTTTTATTCACGCATTGGTGGCAGCCAAAATGTAATTAGCCAGATATTGGAGAAGGGAGATTCTCCCAAACTGGAATGCAGTAAATGCGCAACCTAGCCTTCAGCTGAATATGGAAGGAGGGTTAAATACGAATGTAAAAAAAGCAAATTTCGATACAGAGTTTTTGCTCACTTGTACCATTACAGAGTGAACCTATTCCATTGCATATGAGACTCGTGACCATATGGTGATCATTCTCCTCTAGCTTTCTCTTGCAAACTGCTATGTGCTGACACAATTCTGCAGGATCTATGGCCATGCCGTAATGTCAGGAAACATAGAAACATAGAATGTGACGGCAGATAAGAACCATTCGGCCCATCTAGTCTGCCCAATTTTCTAAATACTTTCATTATTCCCTGGCCTTATGCCTATCCCACGCATGCTAAAACTCCTTTACTGTGTTAACCTCTACCACTTCAGCTGGAAGGCTATTCCATCCATCCACTACCCTCTCAGTAAAGTAATACTTCCTGATATTATTTTTAAACCTTTGTCCCTCTAATTTAAGACTAGTAATTACTAGTAGATCCAGCATGCAGAATTATATCACACCTAGGACTAAAGGTAATGTCTAACCGGCCTTAGAATGGCCGGACTTAACGTACCAGAGAATAGTCAGAATACTTGCTGAAGTCAGAGGAGACACAACAAGAGGGAAAGCCAAAAGTCAAGTATACTAGAATACAGGGAAGTCAAAACTAAGCCAAAGTCAGTAACCAGAAATAAATGCTCAGGAACACACGCTCGGATAACCTACTAAGGGAAAACATGACAGGACAATGAGAAGAAGTAAAAATGTTTTTAAATAAGCCTCCTATGGATCCGTAACCGGCCTTTGACCCCCAGAACGTGCGTGTGCGTCTTTTGCGTGACGTCACAAGCACGTTGATGTCATTGCCGTGGGTGGACGTGGGGCTATAAAATGGCATAGATATGCAGCGGCCAACATCCACCAACATGTTGCAGGAGTCAGGTATATTGGTGCATAGCTGCTGAGTGGCACAAGGTGAAGATAAATATGTTACAGCATGAAGGATACAGAAAATCGTTTTGGCCTTCCTTGGGCCTTGTCAGTGAGGTATAGTTGATACCATTCTTGGCACACTAAGTGTGGGACCATGTCTGGATTACCCTTTTAACTTGAGGAGAGCCAAGTTAATGCATTGCAACAAAAGCAGAGAATTTGGGAATTGACAAAAGCTTAGAGAAACTCAATAGCTTGCCCCTTGATAAATCCCTGCACAGATATCAAAATAGCTTTTGCTCACTTGTGCTATTACAGAGTAAACCTATTCCATTGGAAATCAGACTGAAATGGGATAATAGGGTGCGGGGAGGAAAAGCTGTTAGCATTTTAATTTATATGTCTTCTAGAACAAGTGAATTTTCAGTGACTTTTTGAAGAAATGGAGACTAGTTGAGAGTGTAAGTGAACAGGGAGACAAGATTCAGAGGTTCAAGTATGAACAGATAATAGTTATTTTACAGATCATGGAGGCATGGATGAGACATACTTTTATATTTGTGAGCATAGGTAAACAGAAACCATTTTATGAAGAGATTAAGTGAGAACCAGAGTTTTAAGTTGAGCCCTATATTTTACAAGAAGCCAAAAAACAATATGGGGTGAGGTTTATTAGGTGATGGAAGACAGGAAGATGAGCCGTGAATTAATTATGAGCTGTAGTGAAGTGAGCTGGGAGTGCAAAAGACCATGGATAGTCGTCGTGGTGAGCAGCATGAACAAGCCACATCTGGTGTTAGGTAGGAGTGGATGCAAGTTATGTTTTAGAGATGGAAACAACATGATTTGGTGATTGACTGATTATGTGAATTGAAGGAGAGGATGGAATTAAGGTGAACACCGAGGCCTTTGAGGCCGACTGGATAGTTGTGCCATTGATTTGGAGGGAAATAGAAACAAGAGTAGCAACGTTTGACGGAGGAAAGATGAGAAGTTCTGTTTTGGAGAGATTGAGTTTAAGGAAGTGAGCTGACAATCAATTTGCAATAGCAGCGCTGTAGTCTTGGGCATGGTTCAAAAGGGAAGGAGAAAGAGTAAGGGAAGACAGATAGATGTGTGTGACATCCGCATAGAAGTGATATTGGAAGCCTAAGGAACCAATAACAACACACAAAATGGTGGACAGTGCACCAGATGTCATCTATATATCTTCTATACTGGACCAAAATTGCCATCAAGTCATTAGGGATGACTACCCCTACCCCTAAAACTACTTCTAACCCTACCCCATAACCCTAACCCTACCTCTAATCCTAACCACTACTTCTAACACTAACCCTACCCCTAACCTTAACCCTAACCCCAACTCTAACCCTACCCCATAACCTTACCCCAAACCCTATCCATAACCTTACCCCTATTATCAACCCTTACCCTACCTCTACCCCTAATCCTATCCCTAACCCTACTAGGGTTATAGGAAGTTAGGGGTAGGGTTAGGTGTAGGGGTAGGGTTAGATTCCTGTCATCATTCCCTAAATTTTACCTCCCTCTCCTGTTTTGTCACTTTTCAGAAATCCGAAGCACTTCAGAAATTCGGCACTTCGACAATTGAAATGTCCAAATTGCCGAAATTCGTCCGAATTAAAATTTGGAATGAAACAAATTGCACATGTCTACCAGTCATGCACATAGTAAATTTCTTTTTCCAATAGGACATAAACAAGTTACCATAACCGGTTGCTAACCTGGTCCCCATAGCGGCGACTCTTTTCTGCAGATAAAAATCTCCTTCAAACCAAAAAAAAATAATGGTTTAAAATTAGACGAATCCTTTCAACTATAAAAACACTTGTTCCTGATTTAAAATTATTTTATTCATTTAAAAAGAATTCAAGAGCCTCACATCCCTTCTCGTGCTCTATTATGGTGAGACTACTCACATCACAAGTAACCCAGCGTGCAGGGAGACAACAATTAAGAATAAGAAGACCATCAAATTAGTCTCTAAAAGTACTGGACAAAAATATGGTATAGACGAAACTAGTGACATGAATAACGTGATCTACCTCTTAACTTGTGATTGTGAATTTTTAAATATGTGGGGAGAACCACGAGGCCATTACAAACAAGAATTGGAGAGCACATTTGAAATATTAAAAACTACATTTTTAATCATTTGGTATCTGCACATTTTGCAATAGTGCATATTGGAAACCCCAAATGCCTTCAATTTATAGGGATCCATAATGTAAGAAAATCATGGAAAGGAGAACACATTTAAAAAAAAAAAAAAAAATCTGAGATGAGATAAGCCTATGAACTGGAGACTTTTTCTCCAGAGGGTCTTGACATATACTACGAAATTTATAATTATATTTAAATATATATGTTATTACTATTTATATCATATTACACACATATATGTTTATAATCTAGTATTTTTAATTATTTTATTTTTTTTATTTTTTTCCACTGCTATCTATTTGAATACATGTTCTTCCCACACTTTATGCCATTGGGACCTATTACAAATTGGCTGCACAAGGATTTCCGGTGGATACACTTAATATATATGGATTTTAGTCCAAAGAAACTAGTCCTGCGCTCAAACTCCCATTACTCCTGGGCGGCAGCAATGAATATAGTACACAGCCAAAATATATATAGTTAAAAAAAAAAAGTTACCTGCGCTCTTTCCGTATCCCTATGTATTTTTAAACAAAGAGGTCTGCCTTGACGTGGCAGGTGGGCATACCCTCTCATGGCCATTGGAGGTAACTTAAGACCTCCATTTGTTTAAAAATACATAGGGATGTGGAAAGAGCGCATGTAACCTTTTTTTGGTTTTTACTATATGTATTTTGGCTGATGTGTAGTATAGTCATTGCTGCGATCGGTAGTAGAGAGATAGGGCAATTGTTGGATGGGGTGTTTAGGTTGGGCTTTTTTAGAATAGGGGTTATGGTTGCATGCTTGCAGGGTGCAGGAAATACACCAGAGGAAAGAGAGAAATTAAATATGTAAGTGAGAGGCAGAGCAAGAAAAGAAGACAGAGTGTGAATACGATATGAGGGAATAGTTTTGAAAGAACAGGCAGTGAGGCAGGAGGAGCAACACCAGGCAGAAAGCTTTTCTTCTGCAGCAGGTATGAATGAGCATAGGATATAAGAGAAGTGTCCTTATGTACATGAGATATGGTGTGTGGAGAGAAACTAAGAAGAGTTTGGAACATATATTTGTGCCCTATTGTGGGAACCGAAAATGTATGAAGCATTGCGATGTGGAGGGAGACTAGTGGGAGCTTTGGAACGCATATATGCGTTCCATTGGAGTTCCCTGTTGTGAGAGCCGGAGACAGCAGAACAAGTGGAACGCACTATGCGTTCCACTCGGAGAGAAACCCCGGAAGTGACGTCAGAATGCGGAAGTGACGTCACAGCATTGACGCCGCCGGAAGTAGGAAATGAATGCAAACGGAGGTATGGAACGCATGAATGCGTTCCACAACGGATTTTCCCGCAAAATACAAGGTATTGAGGACTTATATAAGGACATTATCTGGACTGTATTGTTGAAAGCTGACTGAGGAAGCCACAATTGGCGAAACGCGTATTGGCTTATCATTTAGTACTTATATTTTATTCTTCCATATTTTACTTATTATCTTATGTATATATTTTTGTAATAAAGTAGATTTTTATTATTCCTCCCTCTGGATCCTCTTCTACTTATTGGAGACCATACCAGCTACAGAAAGGGTTAGGATCACCCCATAATAGATCCAGAAGTCATCCACACCAGAGCCAGGTTCCTTGGCTCTGATTTTGTGAGTGTTTCCTTGCACTTATTGCCCTTTAATATATATTGTAAACTGTCTATACTATTTTGCATATTTCTCTATCTCTGCAGCAATATATTGGAGAAGAGGAAAGAACAAAATTGCTCCATCCATTGTGTTTGTATGATATAAGAGAAGTGTTGGAAGGGGTAAAAGAGATTTGAGATCTATTCCCGGGTTGCAGCATCTTCTCAGTGAAGTGAGTGGACAAGTCTGAAGTTGACAAGTTAGTATGGGTAGCATCAGGTTTAAAAATAGCTTTTAATGTGTGACAGAGGCTTTTTAATTATTGGGAGAGTGTAGTTATAAACATATTCAAGTAGTTTTCTTGTGGCAGAAGAACGAGTTAAACTGTAGGAGCATAGCATGCATTTATAGTGGAGGAAATCAAGTATGGATTAGCATTCAGCAGTATCCGATTAGCTTAGTATGCAAGATTTCAACTGGGGTCTATTACTATGTTTAAATGTAGGAGGTGCCATGTTGTCTAGTTCAGGGGAAAAGGTGGAGTTACAAAGGAAGGTTGCAGAGCTAAGACTTGTGAGGTTGGAGAGGAGTTTGGATATTGGTGGGAAATTGCTGTAGGTCAACACAGTGGAGGTTTCTGTGAGATTGATGTACATTACGTATTTTAAGTTGGTGGGGTATGCCGATACCAAAATAAAACATTAAAATATGCAAAAATAAAAATTTACTCATTATAAAGATACTCTTAAATTGTTTGAGTTTGCCTTTAGGTGAAAGAAGCAAGGTGGATTGTTAGTGTAGGACTTAGAGGTTTTGCTTTGATGTGGCAGATGACCTTACAGTTTAAAGGACCACTATAGTGCTAGAAAAACATACTCGTTTTCCTGGCACTATAGTGCCCTGAGGGTGCCCCCACCCTCCGGGTCCCCCTCCCGCCGTGCTCTATGGGTGTGGAAGGGGTTAAACATACCTCTTTCTCCAGTGCCGGGCGGGGAACTGTACTCCTCCTCTCCTCCCTCTTCTTCAGTCATCGCCTGAATGCGCATGCGTGGCAAGAGCCGCGCGCGTGCGCGCATTCAGCCAGTCCATAGGAAAGCATTATCAATGCTTTCCTATAGACGCTGACGTCTTCTCACTGTGATTTTCACAGTGAGAAGCGCGGAAGCCCTCTAGCGGCTGTCAATGAGACAGCCACTAGAGGCTGAATTTACCTACAGGTAAACATAGCAGTTTCTCTGAAACTGCTATGTTTATAAAAAAATTAAAAGGGTTAAACCTAGCTGGACCTGGCACCCAGACCACTTCATTAAGCTGAAGTGATCTGGGTGCCTATAGTGGTCCTTTAATGGCCGTTGGAGCGATACTAAACAACCTCCAGTTATTTAAATGTGCATAGGGATTTGGGATAGTATGCAAGGATGAAAAAGATAATGGATAAGGATAGACCTATTTTACCAGTCCACAGGATGTAGACAAAGAGTAGACAAAATCCAATATCAAAGGGAGCCAGAAAGTTGCAAATGCAAATTGTCATGTTGAGTATACAAGAAACCACAAGAACAGTCAGTATCCAGTATAAATGCAGAAAGAGGTAAAATACCATTATTAAACTGCATCACTCTTGCATCTCCAAAATGTCCAAGTGCGTGTACATCATTGGGCTGATACAAAGACTACAGATGATAATGGACCAATGTGAGCAGGCATCATCTATTACCCATCATCAGAACTGATGCCAGTTCTCATTGAATGGACAAATTAGATGAAATGGAAAACATCTCTAGCAGGGCTATTTTTTCAAATCGACTATTGCCACAAAAATTGAAATTCCCTTGTCAATTCTGCACAGTACGGAGTTGAAACAAATCTTATATCTATTTGTCTCTTTGTTTCATTTGCAGGACTATCTTGAAAAACAAGGTCTCAAAGGATACTCACTTCACCTCAATGATTATTTTCAGCAAACGCAAACTGTTAATTTATTTTATATATATATATATATATATATATATATATATATTATATATATATATATATATATATATATAATTTTTTTTTTTTTTTTTTTATGGATTTTATGAGTCTTTCTTTTAAAGGCTCATGGAGCCCAGTAATTGAAAAAGGGATACAATAAAGATTGTGTTACACAATTTTAGAGATCGCAAAGAGCGGACCATTGATTCTATTCATCTATGACCAAGAGTAATAATGCTTTTCATCTTGGTTGAGTTCCAAGCAAAGATAGTTTAATTTTGCTCTGGCAGATACCATTAAAATACTGTCAGTACATTTACAAGCTCCAATCTGAATGACTCAATTTGTGATTGCTTTTTTTGTGGTACATTTTCTTGTACAAGCCCCCTCCCCCCGCCCCCCTACTATTATAAAGCCAGAAAATATTTCAAAGAGCCTTGATTGAATGTATTGATAAACATAAGAACACTATATATATATATATAGAGAGAGAGAGAGAGAGAGAGAGAGAGAGAGAGAGAGTTAATTAGATAACAAATGATAAAATATATGAATAACAATGTAGTGATGTAAATACAATTTATATTTAACAAAAAAAGGAGCATTTAATGCAGAGGCACACTTACATCCAGATGGCATACACAGTGATTATGTTAAACATAAATGTCTTTACATTATGCACATTTGATGACAAGGCTTTAAGTAATGAATTCATGTAGATTGTTCTTTTATGCAACTATCACTTGACCCTCGAACCTTATGCTATCAGTTATAATCGCATAACTATGATAGATAAGTAGAACGGGTGTGCTGTTATACCCAGACATTGATAAATAATATATAGACCCTCATTTTGCCAAAGATGAAGAGATTGCCTGATGCTTATTGCAGGATCAAATTGTTTTTTTATTATGTTTCAAGTTTGCATTGTAATTTACTGCATTTATAATATATAAAATGTGTTTTGCTATTTTTTAGTTTGTTCAATAAAAAGAAAGTACACTTATGATGATTATGGTTAAACATTCTGCTATTATTAAAATATTTTTAGCGTTATATAAAAATAAACATTTAATTGAGATATTTAGCATGATTAAATAACTGTAAACCTAAAAATAGAACCTTTTTAATAAAATACTTTTATATGATTTTCTACAAATAATCACTTGGTTCTTGTGTAAATTCAATTATAGTTGGAATAACTACAACAAGGAGTAAACCGTATCTCTGCTTGAGATTCAACATGTTGGTTTGGAGGTCAAGTACAGGTATACATCTGTATAAACAGCAGTAGTTGGCTTTTATAGTGTTATGTGTGTCGCAGTACATAAAAATTATATAGAGAGGAGTTGAAAAACAACTTTATTTATTAAAGATATTTTCCATTCTGAAGATGGAAAATCATAAGGCAGTTCTAATATATACAAAATAAAATAGTAAAAAATACAAAAGAAAAAATATTTACACATTCCAAATTCTTGGATTTGCTGTAAAATGTCAGGCAGTATCTGTTAGACTTATAAACAGCAATTTATTGTTGTTTCAGAAACAATAAGTGTCTCGTGTCAATAATAGGAGTGAAAATAAAGGCTATGTATCAGTTATTTAAAGATCACACCTATAGCTGTAAGACAGGTATAATTCTCCCATCAAGTGGTCTGCAAACGTTCTAACTGTTGGATACCAGTCCACTTATAAACAGCTCATAATATACCTTACCTAAAATTCAATGTGTGAAGAGCTAGTGTGGTGTAAAGCACCCCCCCCCCCTCTTATTAAACTGATGTAGAAATCAGTACAGTAGCTATGGCAACACAATTATGTATTTAAACATTCTGTGCACGGAAGAGATGGCCAACTGGTTGATTCACAGCTGTTGGATATTCAAGTACAAGAATGGCAATTTGCTAAACTGGAAATTAATAAATGTGATTAAACCAAGTGCCACATAAAAGAAATTGTTTGTCAATGTATTAAATCTAAGGGTTAATGGACATTCTAGTGTAAGCACTTAACAATATTATGACAATGGCCATATATACATTTTTCTTTGAGATATTGCATTGTTTAGAGTGGATAAATGTATATGAGAGTATACTTGTTTGGAAAGTTAAGGAAAGGAGAACCGTGTATGTTTTTTTTTTTTGAGTGAAATGTCAATTTGTTTATAGCAAGCATGTGAAATATTTAGCATTGTAATCAAAGTTATATATATTAATACAAATTCAGAATTCCTAATAAAATATCCACACATTTTCACATATGACCTCCAGATATGGTCAGACATCCAACGGCTATCATGTTTTTGAGCAATAGAAAAAAATTAAAACCAATTCTAGCAGATTACAATTTTTATTAGGAAAAATCAAAATATCAGCCAAAAAAGAAGGAATTTGTTGTTAATGGAGAATAGTCATAACATTTTAGAAACCAAGCCTCTACAGTTTAAGAAAAGAAGGAATACAACGTGTCATCATTAATCTTCTCCCGCAAGAAATACATCAAATTTGCACAGAATTCACCTTAGCCACCTGGAATGAATGATCTAGGCTGGCTAATGACACCCAAATAATGCCCCTAGAAGTGGAGTTTATCTCCATGTATGCAATGTATGCAAAATGCTGCATATATGGACTGTGATCAATTTGTACTAATTAAGTGGTCATGGTGCTCTAAGCTTTAATATTTAAATACAGTGGATATACATTTAGTGGCACAATGTACACACAAATTTTGCGGCTCCCTAGTACTCCACCCATGGTGTGATATAACATAAAACACACCTCTGTATGCTCTGCCATGTGATATGATATCACAATGACTCACCCATATGAACCACCCATGTCAGATAACTCCTAAATCTGGTATTGGTATATGGGAATGCCATATTTAAGGATACCAAATTAGGGAGCCAACTAGTAAACAGCTGAGAGATCAAAATTAAGAAAAGCCCTTTTTCTTAATTCTTATCATTCAAATAAGGGAGCCCCTATATGGCATCCTTATATATGGAAATGGAGGGCACCAATTTAGAGTGTTACCTATTAAACCGCTGAAAGAGCCAAAATAAGAAATTATTAATTAAATTATTTTTAATTTAGATTTCTCAGTTGTTTTATGAATAACTCCCTAATTTGCTATCTTTCTGTGGGGTTGCCATATTTAAGGATACCAAATTAGAGAACTATCTACTAAATTCATGCACACACACCGACACAATCACAGAAATACACACACAATCACAGACATGCACAAACACACACGCTCCTATTTTTCTCTCGGAGTGCTGTAGTGGATCCTCTCCCTGGTGGCCAGTGGATGCTGCTGGGATAATTGTGCTCTCCATGCTCAGCTTCATGCTCACCTTGTAGTAAGGCCGGGTGATGTCATATCCTGGATGCCAACACACTGCAGGTTACAGAGGGATCACCTCATGTACCAGACTACAAGCAAATAGTCAAACGTAGTTAATTACCTTTCTGTCAGTTTCCCTTGCTGATTATCCTAGGTGTGCTATTATTCTGTGTGCTGGATCACTTAGTAATCCTGACACTTTCTAGCTACCAAATCAATGATTAAACTCATCTCTATGACCAAACTCCCTGAGAAATCTAATGGCTTTATATTCTGCTTTGCAATGAAGGCTGTGTCAATACTGTGACAATTATTGACTGAAGCCTTAGCAATGACATATTACTTGAAGATGTCAAAAGATGTAAAAAATATATCCATAAGCAAGAGCAGATAATAAGATAAAATTATATTTTGGTTAAAAGAAAGAAGAACTTGGTTAATTGCCTCACACTTCACTAAAAATACTTTATCATGATTTTTTTAAAAGTTATTTAAATGCACCATCATGTGTTCATCTTTAACACGCCTCGTTTAACCAACACCTGTAAAGTAGAAAAAAAACAACAACAATCTGCTCCAATATCTAGAGCTACTCTCATTTACACTGAGGGAAATTAAGTCATATTTTCCTTTTTGCCTTATATATTGTTGTCATATGCCAGTATAATGAGTCATTTATTCCAAGAACACAATTGTAGGTGACTGCAACTTGCATCAACCATCGCCAGCCAGTGATACAACAAGAGGCTTGTAAATGTTGTTGTGAGTTGAATGCACTCAATAGTCAGTGACCTGTATTTATTGTGTGTATTTGTCTCACATACAGAGCAATGCGTCAGGCTATTTTGGGTGCTATAATAAGCAGTTTACATCTATAGCTTTGATTGCTCTTCATGGCAACATTTAAAGTATTTCAAATCCTTCCATTTCTTGCTTTGAACCTGTCTTGACTTCTGTGAGTAGAAGCAGTGTTCCTACTTCCTATTCTTTGTAAAATTATTATTGTTCCTCTTTTGCTGCCTTTCAGTGTGTACCAGATTTTTGTCCTGTCACAAATACAATTCTTATTTTGTAAACAATATTATGGAGACTTTGATTCACTTGCCTTTACATCAGTGTCCCAAAAATAAAAAACCTCAAGCTTTAAAAAGATCAATACCTTTATTGCTAATGTAGTTGACAATTCCATGCTTCCTGCAGCCCCAGCTCTATACAACAATCTAGAGGAGGCACAAGACCAAATTGAGTTATTTCTGAATCAAAAGAAGGAAAATCTGTTGAAATGTGCTGTTTTCTCTCATTGTCCTATTAATTAAGAACCAGGCTCCATTACGTACTTAGACCACTGCTATTGTTAAAAAATAATAATGTGAATAGAATGAGTTTTTTTAAATGGAGAATCTAACTCAGCCCATTAAAATAACGTACAAAGTAACCACTGTAAAACTCTAACTTGCAACCCATTAAGTATAATACATAATGTAAGTTAATTTACAAACCAATATACAAATCATTACAAAATGCTACAAAATGAAATTAGTGAGACAGCGTTGGCAAAAGCGATTTTTGTTGGTTTGGAGAAATTTGATAAACATGACCGAATCACTGGTAGGTTAGCACCACCCTTTCAACTGTTAGGACAGGAACACAGTAACATAAAATTAAGCTATATGAGTACATCCAGAGATCTGTTCCTAAGTAAAGACGTTGAGGCCTTTGTTCCTAAGAGTTAAAAATAATGCATATGTAGCCAGATGCAGTAAACTGTATCGCTTTATTTCAGCCCAAGCTCTAACACTTCAGAAAGAGCCTCCTCTAAGAAAGGGAAAGAAACAGCAAGAAGATATATGGGCTGTGGATTTAAACCATTAGATGATACAAATATCTGCCTGTTTTGTTTCAAAAAGGTAGCACCTAAGCAGTTACCTACACCTAATCCCTCTCCTGATATTGTGCAATGGATATCAGAGGCAGTTAAGAAAGGTATACAAGAAGCTGTGGCTATGCAACCTTCTACTTAATGGGATTGGAGACAATCCGATTCGGAATCTGGGGTAGAAGGATTTGATTAATCTGATAAAGATGTGGAAATCTGTCCACATGCACTGGCTGGTAAAGTGATTGACAAAATCATCAGTATAGAGAGACGAACTAAAAATTCCTGAAGAACAGTTTCTTTAGATCTCAGAAAGTTTAATTCCCACTCCATAGTGCCATTCGGATTGTCATTAAATCAGAATGGGGGAAACTGGAAAAAAAATAATATCCTCACAAGAAAAGATTCAAAAACTATACCATTTCAACCAGAAATAATGTAAGATGTGGCTCAATACACCAAAAGTGGATTCAGCAGTCATTAGATTGACAAAAAGATCCACACTGCCTATTGATACTGTAACGACATTTAGAGACCCAATGGAGAAGAGACTAGTCTCCTTAATAAACCTTTATCGACATGGTAGCAGGTAGCTCTAACATTAATTTCAAAGGCTTCTGAAACTGAAAGACTGGGCTGGAAACATGTAAGATGACATCCTTAGTGGATTACAAAGAGAGTCATTATTAGAACAAGCTAAAGACTTACAGGTAGTGTCTGATTTCATTTCAGAAGCCTATTTGGATCATACTAGGACCATTTCAAGAGGAATGGCTTTAACCATTTCTTACAGATATGCTCTATGGCTTTATTCGTGGCGTATGATGAGTCAAAATCATGTCTCTGTTCTCTACAATTTCAGGGAGATTTGCTTTTTGGTAAACCTCTGGAAAAGGCTATCTAAAAAGCAAGACCTGGCAAAAAAGCATTTTTGCCCCTGGATAGAGAAACAAGGTGCCCACAACAATCATGTAGAGACAGAAGAAGAGATTTATGTTTCTTTTGTGATAGCCGATCATATCAACCAGGCTGAGAATACAACATAATCTCAAGCTGGATATATGTCCAAGCCTCTCAAAACAAATATAAAGGAATGGGGAAAACTCTGAATAAAAATCTGAAGGTGTGCAGGTGAAGTCAGAAAACGTAGGAGCAAGACTCTTGCACTTTGTCCAGATCTGGGCCAAAATATTACAGACAGACAGGTTTTAGAAATCATGAATCTAGGATAGAGAATAGAATTTGCTCGATGTCCACCAAGGAAATTATTTCTTATCTCAAGAATATCCAAAGTAAAAGAGAGGGCCTTAAAAGAATGCATAAAAAAAATGGCAAGAGAAGGGGTTATTCTGAAAGTCTCAAAGGAAGAAGAATCATTAGGGGTGTCTAATTTTGGACCTAAAATGGATAAACCAGTATCTGTTGGTAAGGTCATTCTAAACTGAATCATCCCAGGCTTTTCTTCTATGCATATTATCACATTCCAATCCACTCTGCAGATCAAAAATTCCTGAGATTTTTATTTTTTGTTTAATTGAGTTTTATTCAGGTTAATTGACATTAATTCATATATATAGCTGATAGATCATGTGAAGAAATGCCTTTTTTTTAAACTGTATATGCTCTCTTTGTATTTGTGTTAATAGCAATGTTCCCCTATGGCATTCGGTAGGTAAAAATACCGAATGCAGACCCCCCTGTCACCCCTTTATACAGACTGTACCCCCTTGCTGGCTGGATTACGTTCGGCAGAAGTTTTGCACGAACGGCAGGTCTCGCCGCCATTTCGGGACTTCATCGTGTTCGCGGGCATTTTAGCTCCCGAACAGCGGTGTTTGCCATTTAATGTCTGGAACGGAAAACGGACACTCAAACAGGCGAACACCGCTGAAGCCTCCAGACCTTCGGTAAAACCCCTTCCAAACTACCGAACGAGCGGGCGTTTGGTAGAAAGACTTACCAACAGATGGGGAATCCAGTGAACCAAGGATGGTAGCTGGATGGCCGGCCGTTCGGCAGATTTTTCATGCGATCTAAGACCGACTTCAGGGTCAGAATTCATGGAACTGTTTTCGGCTACTTTGCCCGTGCAGTCGGTCAAAACTTCTAAGTCCTATATCTCCCGAACGGCTGAACCGAATGGCCTGAGATTGTAATATGTTGGTCTCCCAGACAATAGCTATCTGGGGACACCAAACTTTGGGGAATTTCTGTTACGTTTTAATTGTGTTTAATGGTTATCTGAGGGGAGGAGATGTACAGTATGTATATTGTTAGGATTGGATGTATGGCTAATTATATGGGAGGCTCCTTTGCATGGGCTGAATTCCATAAAAAGAGCATGCCTGTCATTAAACCTCAGTTCATCTTTGTACCCTTATTCTGACTACGTATGCTGTTTGGGAGTTTGTGTGTTTTTCTGTGGGAATTATCCAGGAACACTATTGGATTTACAATTGGGAATTCGTCTACTATAACTACCGAACGGAGGGCTATATTCACTGGGCTCTGGCTGTTCGGGAGGAAACTACCGATTAAGGTTTAAATGTACTTGGTTTCCTTACAGATCACATCTCAAACAAGTGATGCTGTTATAAATGTCAAAACTTCAGTTAGCCTTGTCGCAGCGAGGGACATATCACATCCAGTTTTTTAGGTTGGCAATAATTGTGCACTGTAGTACCAAATTCGGTAGGTTACTTCAGATGGGATTCAATGCATTACATATTAGCATTCTATGTATCATTAAGTCAGAGAAGAATTTGGAACAGAAATAATTAAAATAAAAGGTAAGGTATATAAATTTTAAAGCAACATTTACTCTTAATTGGGTTAGGGTCAAAATCTGTAAGGTATTAACTAGTTAAACTCTTAACATCATTATGCAGTCTATTGGTGGCAGTTATCTCCATAAAAGCTTCACCAGCGGTGAGAGGTATGCTCAGAAATAAAAGAAAACATAGTGTAGTATGGATACCAGCACATTTGAGGTGTACCTAGGACAACGCTCTCTACAGATTAAGGTGACTACCTCAGCGATTCATCCAATATTGGATCAATGGAAGCCAGGTATTTAGGTACGTTTGTTTTCTACCTCGGGTAGACCAATGGATATCTTCTAATTCACGTGTGTTTTCTAATCTATCGACCCACTGCTGCGGGGATTCCTCCAATTTACTGGAATTAGGGTGTTGGCTTCTCCCAATAGTAACCATAAGAGTTTTTGTCTATGTCTATATGGAAATGTGTTAGGCCAGCCCAGCAACACCTTCAAAAGTGTGAGTGACTAAGGAATTTGGACGACCTTGTTAACAACTTGTATGACCTGTACCAAATAACTCCAGATGTCCTGGCAAAACCACCATAAATGTTCTATATTACCCATTTCCTCCCAACACCTCCAGCATTGATCGCTAAGTGACAGATGGATAGCATGTAAATGCACTGGGGTCCTGTAAAATCTCGCTATACCTTTATAAAATGATTCGCACTTGACTAAGCTCACCAAAGACGTTATTACCCTCTTAAAAAACAAACTCCAATCAGAGCAAGATAGCTGGATTCGAAGGTTACCCATCCATTTTCTCTGGAAATTTGACAGTTCTTCCCTCTGTGCCCCAGACTAGGTCAGGAGATAGATGCTAGATAGGTGCCCCCACTGTATTTTAGTTGTCATACATAAGTTCTTGAATGGGGTAAGGTCTTTTTGCATCCAGTGTGGCAGTATTATTCTCTTTAAAAATCCCGCAAGTTGTGAAAATCTCATAGTGTCTAGCAAGGAATAATAACACTTAGTCAATTTATGAATAGTGTGAACCCTTGTCAATCTTGAAAGTCAGGGTTGTCTGCTAAAGGGAACAATGGTGATAATTCTGGGGAGATTTGCCAAATATTTTTGTATTGTCATTGGAGGAGTGTGTTGCAAATCAAGGGGTGAGGTTGTTGCACCAGTCTACTAAGATTTCATGTCTGCCATGGGAGGGTTCATAAAGGCACAGTAGAAAACCCCTCCTCCAACCCAAACCAGGATTTCTTCTTCTCTACATCTGTCCATACCCAAATTCTGCTAAATAAAGCTGCCTGGTAGTATCGGCAAATAAAGGAGATAAATACTTAAGAACACTGAAAAACATTTGGAGTACTGAAATGTGAAGAGTCTGGAGGAGGTATCATTTTAACAATATTAATTCTGCCAAATTATGAGAAGTGCGTCAGGTTCCAATGTTTTAATTAGGTCTTTCTCTCTTAATAGTAATAGTGAATAGTTAAGTTTATGAAATCCAGAGACCTCCATGGTCAACTGGACTCCCAAATATTTCAGTCCCTTATCTGCCCATTTAAACTTAAAAAGCAGCTGTAACCGTATCCTAAGGCCAATCGACATGTTTATACCGAGGATCTTACATATATCTACATTGATTTTGAAGTTGGAGAATGAGCTAAATAAATCTCCCTCGTAACTTGTTTCCAAGATCGAATCGGGTCAGTAATTATGAAAAGGTCAACGTCAGCAAAGGCTGCAACCTTCTCTTCATCTTCAGAGTGTGGGAATCCTTTTGATTCTTCCTGATTGCATTTAGAAATGGTTTAAGCATTCGTCCTGATCGCATTTAGGAATAGTTCGATGGCCAGCACGAAAAGCAATGGGGATAAGGGACACCCCAGTCTGGCCCCATTTCTTAATGGGAATTCTGGGGATAGTTGGCCATTGACTCTCACACAGGCTGATGGATAGTGCTTGGATCCAATTGCGGAGCTTTGTCAAAAGTCCCAGTGCCGCTAGTGTATGCTATAAATAGGATCAGTCCACTTTGTCAACCACCTTTTCAGCATCAATAGATAAAAGCAATGTGGGATGTTCTTCCCTTGCTCCATGGATAATATTAATGATTTTGGTGGTATTGTCTTTAGATTCTCTCCCCGGGACAAACCCCCAATTGATAGTCCAGGCCCCACTTGCCTGGACTAGTCTACTTAAACCCTGATTGAGCGGTCTAGTTCAGGCAAGTGGGGCCTGAGATGATTAGCTATCAATTTAGCAAACCGTTTTAAATCCTGGTTGATCAAAGTGATCGGTCTATATTTACCACAGATAGTAGGGTCTTGCCCTGGTTTGATAATTACTGAGATCATCACTCTCAACATGGGGGGTGGTAATGATTATTCCGAGGTCATCCCATTAAGGGATTCCAAGAAATGCCTCCCAATGAGGTCCCCAAATGCCTTATAATATCTAGCTAAGAGGCCGTCTGATCCAGGGCTTTTTTGGTGGGTAGCGACTTAATGACATTTTCCAACTCCTTATCAGTAAAAAAGAGCATCTAACAGGGCTACTGTTTCATCAGACAAAGTGTTGGTCAAATGGGTAGAGAGATATTCTCTGACCTCGGAGTCAAGGCCCATGGGACAGGGCAGATAATATAATCCGTGGTAAAATGGACTAAACATTTTTGCTACGCTTCCATTGTATGACAGGGTGCACCTCCAGCATCCTTTACCTTTGCTATGTATGTTTTTTTCAAATTTATGTTTAAGAGCCCTAGCTAAGAGCTTTCTGCTTTTGTTACCCTGAGAATAAAACTTGCTGCACGAGAACTGTACTGCTCTACATGCATGAAGGGAGAGTAAGGAATGTAATTCCACTCACAGAGCCATGAGACGACGGGTAAACCTTGTAGGCAGCCTCCTCTAACTCAGTAGTTTTCATAAGGGCCCGGACTCACGATGCTTTGACAAAGGTGTCTTTTCAGCATCCACTACCTCTGTTCATTAATAAAATACTTTTCTACTTTTGCATTATATCAGTATCTGAGATTGTTTTCCTGCCCATTTCTTTCTAGATTTTGTATAATTCTGTAGTGATGCTGCCATGGTTAGCCAGGAAAAAGTCAAGCTTTATTATGAGACTCAGGGACTCAGGGTCCTGTATTTGGCACCCCTCTTCTCCCCCCAACATTAAAATGTAAAAAAACAGCCACATTTTCCCCACCAAGATTATTTATTGCACACATTTGTTAATTGTATGTTAGAGTCCCTTCAAGGCTCCATTAGAGACTGCAATGGAGTTTAATGGGCCTTGGAGATGGTCTCTCTAACACTCTGGCCTTTATTTGCAATATAGTAATATAAGATAGCTAAATCTATTTCTCCCCCAACTCCTTGTGTCTCTTTTCCCCTTACCCATGCCCTCTTTGTGTCTCTTTTATTTTTTTTTGGTCTCCACATTGAATAAGAAAATAACAGGAACAATAACATGCAAATCCAATACATTACTTTTGTTTTACAACTTATTTTGCTCCAATCAGAGGTCTATTAATAAAGCTTCCACATTTTCCTCTTCACATTCCACTAGCTTAATATTTGGCTTTAACTCATGGATGACATAAAAACATACCTTTCCTGTGTATTTTTTAATCATCCTAAATAATATGTAACCGTTCAACTGTCTAGTCATGTGTTTCATCCCACCACTTTTCTGTTATGCTTATTATGACATATTGATTAGTGTATGCTATTGCCTCTAGTTCCTCCATTTTGTTATTTAAGCTACTTGCATTAGTAAACATACATTTAATATTGTCATGAGCCAATTGTACGGTTTTTTAATTTTTATTGCATACCTCCTCTGTTCTGATCTTGCCTATCCCCATTTCAACCTCCCTTGTGCTGAGCTAAATCCCATCTCCTTTCTGTCCTATCTGCATTGTTTAGATTACTGTATCCCTCTTCTCTACCACTAGTTTAAAATCTCCTCCAACCTTCTAGCCCTAACCTTTACAGGTTAGGTGTAATCCATCTATAGAGGTGGCACCCAAGCGTAAAATCAGCCCAGTGCTCTAAAATTGTGTTGGCTTTGTTTTTACTATTAAATAGATTAATGCAGGGCAACAAAATGTAGCTCTTCTGAGCAAAATGTTTGGAATAAAAAAAATTATTTGGTAACGCTGAAGATTGGAGATGTGTTTGTTCAGTCAAATGTACTTTCTGTAAATCAAAAAAAATCCTGCAGACTTTAAGTCCTGGAGACTTCTGGTAGTGCTGTGAGGGATAATCATATATTGGCTGGCCACATGGACTACTCACTTATTAGAAGACATAATGCCACTTGTAGCATGGTTAGTGGGGGCATGGGGAAGGTATAAATCATCCCTTTTACTAATTTGGGGGTTATGATGACAGTACTCACACACTTGCACAGCACATATTGGACTGAAAAAACTCCATAAAAAAAATATTTTCTTTCAACAAGTAACAATAAAAGACCTGTCAAACTCTAACTCACTTAATCAAACCTGGTCTAAGTAGCAGTGGCTAGGCACAGGAGAAACCACTGACCACCAGTGTCAGAATAAGATCAATTACAGTATTAATAAACATAATACATCTATCTTAAAATGTGTAAGTGGCACTGTACCACTTGCAAGGGTTTGGCACAACATTAATCTACTCAGTGTCACACACTAAGATCAATGGCCCAGGCTTTTTCCAATTAAAAGTTTTTGTAAGTAAAATTAACTATGCCACTGTGCCACTGGCAGGGGTTATGCACAGCAGTAACCTAGCCACTCTCACACTAGGAACAATGACCTAGACTATCTACCGCAAACTCAAAGATGGTGTACATGTTAACAGCAGAAGTTAGGCAGACACGTCAGTACCTTGTGTGCTGGCACAGGCTATGCTACACATTGAAGACATCCTGCAGGAGGTTGGGGACCTGTTCAGAAGTCCTTCTCATGTTTCCAGCAGTTCTTGCGCCAGCCGTGATAGCCCCGCCCCTTTTATTAGACAGCGAGTGCACGCCGACGTCATGACGCTGATGATGTCAAGGGCCGCCAAAACATTCAATTCAAACATTTTGGGGGCATGGCTACAAATTAAAGGAACCCAGGGAGATTCAGGATATGTCTCATAACCTTGTTCTTACAGTCCCAATTGCATGTTATAGATTTGTATTAGTCTCCTGGTTCTGACTTTGGCTTGATTGACTACTCTACCTTCTGTGCCCCTTTGACTCGGCTTTCATACCCTCACTGTTCTTGATTTCTGGCTCCCCTGACCACTGCTTGTTCCTGATTACTCTCTATCTTTGTAACGTTAGTCCGGCCATTCTAAGGTCCGGTACACGTTACTATTCTTCTACACTCAGTGTGTAGGATCCCTATAAAAAAAAAATATATATATGTATATATATATATATATATATATATATATATATCGGACAGTAAGTAACCTAAGCCTTACCAGCAATCCGGTCTACTGGTCTGTTTTCCTCAAAATTTCCAATCAATCTATGATTATCATGTGTGATTTGAAGAAACAAGTGCGTTATCAGTTACATTCAGCTACATTAGCAGAATATTTTAAAAACAAGAGAATTCCAAGAGGTCTACAAGTTAATTTATGTTTATTGGTAAGAAAGACAAACTTACAAACATTTGAGGCAATCCTGAATAAATGCGACTTTGATATTATGTTGCTGAATAT
Organism: Pelobates cultripes; assembly: GCA_933207985.1. Classification (NCBI taxonomy): domain Eukaryota; kingdom Metazoa; phylum Chordata; class Amphibia; order Anura; family Pelobatidae; genus Pelobates; species Pelobates cultripes. Next base: position 77,644,339 of record OW240920.1, on the reverse strand, counting down.
GGAGTGCTTGAATGAGGAGCTTGTGGAGGTTACCACGGAGATCGTAAATATTGGAGGATACATTGCGTTCCAACTTGGAATCAGACACGTTTCAAAGATCACAAGAGCAAGTGGAGAAATACGTGGAATCATGATCAGGAAAAGATGGACATTTCAGTGCAATGCTAGATATTATGTAAATAGGCAAATATACTGGTGGCAAAACTCACAAAACTTAGGCATTTGGGCACAATGATCAATGACCTATGTTCCACATAAATACACAAATAGAGCAGATTAACATAAAAATATAATCTTTGGAGAAAAACAAGGCTTAACTATTTGGTGAAAACTATGAAAAAATGTCTAATTTCAACAGAAATACATTTTTTTTGTCAGAAACAAAAGATTGAAAACAGTCTGATCAAGCTTTTATGTAACTTGTATGTTAACACGACTCACTTAATTCCTTTGAAATTCTGTGAATGAGTGTTCACCAAAGCTCTCACTGTTGCATTAATCTTTACCACTGAGATACACACAGGCATTGAAAAGTATTGTTTCAAGATTCTTTGTGCACAAAACCATTTTCTGCCAAAACAGCCTGGTCATATTGAAACCAGCATTGTCCCTGTAGTCCTTGTACACTACCCATATGAAATCAAGATAACTAAACAAAGAAATGTGAGGATATTTATGGGGTGATACATATTAAAAATATTTTCAGGGGGCGTGGCCTGACCGCTCATGAGGACGGACATGTGAGCGATCGGCTCCGGGAGAGAGCACCCTAAAACAGCGATTATACTAGCGTTTATAGAGAAGACTTCCCATAGCCTGCTGGCCAATTACACCTGGATACTGTCAGGACGCCATGGCACAACACTCCACAAAAAAAACGGCGAGAGAAACACCTTCACTGCAAGTTGCAGTTATGGCCTCGCCACCAGGCCGCACACAAGATGGCGCCGACGGAACAGTCTCACCAGTTTCAAACTCTGACAGGAGTGATTTCACCTCCATCTCAAATAGAGAAATTCCAGCCACTGAATCAGCAATACAAAAAATGCTGAATGGCTTACAGACATCCCTACAGGCAGACTTTGCCAAATTGGCTAGAGAAATAAGAGCAGATGTTAAAGCGCTGGGGGACAGAACGGATTACCTTGAAAACAAAACTGAAGAGCTCATTACGGCACATAACAATGTGGCTACGGCCTATGAAAATATAGAAGCCAAACTATCCTCTATTGTTGCTAAACTTGCCGACCACAAGGATAAAGACCGGCGAAATAACGTACGCCTACGCGGAATCCCAGAAGATGTCGGCCCCAACGACCTGGGAAAATATGTCACAACACTTTTCCATCTTCTGGTACCTGACCTCCCAGACTCAGCATTGCTACTAGACAGAACTCACAGACTACCAAGACCCAGACATCTCCCAACATCGTCACCAAGAGACACCATAACAAGAATCCACTACAATACTACTAAGGAAGCTATAATGTCTGCCTCAAGGAAACATCCTAACCTGCCAGAGGCATATAGCAAAATCCAGCTGTATACCGATTTCTCCGCAACCACGCTCAATGCACGGAGAAGCTTTATACCTATAACCAAAGCTCTGAGAGCAGCAGACATACCCTACAAGTGGGGTTTACCGACACGTCTCATAATTAGAAGAAACGGCATCGAAAAGCATCTTAACCCGGAAGATGGAAAAAAGGCCTTGGCGGAATGGAACTTACCGATGACAGACACAATGGACAATGCAAGATCGCCAGCGGCGGTACCGATGAAAGTAACCCCCGACTGGGAAACGCAAGCTACAGATAAGTGACTTTCTCAAACAGGGTCTTTTGGGCCCATATCAAACCCGTGTATACCCTGTGATCAAAGCAGTGGAACGCAAAAGTGGTGAACTTTTGACCCACACGGTTTCGAATGTTTGCTCTTTTTTTTGTGCTCTTTTATATTTTATATTTAAATGTTATATGCAAGTTTATGTTATAATACCCCCTAACTAATACTGAATAGATACTGATCAGTACAAGGTAACTTCCCAATACAACATTATGAGGATAAAAACATCAGACAGCTAAATGACTACCTACACATTAACATAGAAACATAGAATGTGACGGCAGATAAGAACCATTCGGCCCATCTAGTCTGCCCATCTAGTCTGCCCTGGCCTTATCTTATAGTTAGGATAGCCTTATGCTGATCCCACGCATGCTTAAACTCCTTTACTGTGTTAACCTCTACCACTTCAGCTGGAAGGCTATTGAATGCATCCACTACCCTCTCAGTAAAGTAATACTTCCTGATATTATTTTTAAACCTTTGTCCCTCTAATTTAAGACTATGTCCTCTTGTTGTGGCAGTTTATCTTCTTTTAAATATAGTCTCCTCCTTTACTGTGTTGATTCCCTTTATATATTTAAGTGTTTCTATCATATCCCCCGTCTCGTCTTTCCTCCAAGCTATACATTTTAAGATCCTTTAACCTTTCCTGGTAAGTTTTATCCCGCAATCCATGAACCAATTTAGTAGCCCTTCTCTGAACCCTCTCTAAGGTATCAATATCTTTCTGAAGATACGGTCTCCAGTACTGTGTACAATACTCCAAGTGAGGTCTCACCAGTGTTCTGTACAATGGCATGAGCACTTCCCTTTTTCTACTGCTAATACCTCTCCCTATACAACCAAGCATTCTGCTAGCATTTCCTGCTGCTCTATTACATTGTCTGCCTACCTTTAAGTCATCAGAAATAATCACCCCTAAATCCCTTTCCTCATATGTTGAGGTTAGGACTCTATCAAATATTCTGTACTCTGCCCTTGGGTTTTTACGTCCAAGATGCATTATCTTGCACTTATCCACATTAAATGTCAGTTGCCACAATTCTGGCCATTTTTCTAGTTTACCTAAATCATTTGCCATTTGGCTTATCCCTCCTGGAACATCAACCCTGTTACATATCTTAGTATCATCAGCAAAAAGACATACCTTACCATCAAGACCTTCTGCAATATCACTAATAAAAATATTAAAGAGAATGGGTCCAAGTACAGATCCCTGAGGTACCCCACTGGTGACAAGTCCAAGCTTCGAATATATTCCATTAACTACAACCCTCTGTTGCCTGTCACTCAGCCACTGCCTTACCCATTCAACAATATTGGAATCCAAACTTAAAGATTGCAGTTTATTGATAAGCCTTCTATGTGCAACAGTGTCAAAAGCCTTACTGAAATCTAGGTAAGCAATGTCTACTGCACCACCCTGATCTATAATTTTAGTTACCCAATCAAAAAAATCAATAAGATTAGTTTGGCATGATCTCCCTGAAGTAAACCCATGTTGTCTCTGATCTTGAAATCCATGTGTTTTTAGATGTTCATCAATCCTATCCTTTAGCATGGTTTCCATCACTTTCCCCACTACTGAAGTAAGGCTTACTGGCCTATAGTTGCCCGACTCCTCCCTATTACCTTTCTTGTAAATGGGCACAACATTCACTAACTTCAAATCTTCTGGGACTACTCCTTTTAACAATGATTGGTTAAATAAATCTGTTAATGGTTTTGCTAGTACACCACTAAGCTATTTTAATAGCTTTGGGTGTATTCCATCTGGTCCCATTGACTTATTTGTCTTTACTTTTGACAGTTGAAATAGAATCTCTTCCTCTGTAAACACATGTTTAATAAATTACTCATTTATCCTTTTTCTCAACTGAGGTCCCTTTCCTTCATTTTCATCTGTAAATACAGAACAAAAATATTAATTGAGGCAGTCAGCTAGACCTTTATCCTATTCTACATACCTTCCTTGTTTTGTTTTTAATCTAACTAATCCTTGTTTTACTTTTCTTTTCTCATTTATGCATCTAAAAAATGTTTTATCCCCCTTTTTTTTACTGACTGTGCTATTTTCTCTTCTGTGTGTGATTTGGAAGCTCTTATAACTTGCTTAGCCTCTTTCTGCCTAATCTTATAGATCATTTTGTCTTCCTCACTCTGGGTTTTTTTATAATTCCTAAATGCTAACTTTTTGTTTTTAACTATTTTGGCCACATCTGTGGAGTACCACAGTGGTTTCTTGATTTTGTTTGCATTTACTGACAAGCCTAATGCAATTTTCTGTTGCCTTCAATAGTGCAACTTTTAAATAATCCCATTTCTCTTGGACTCCATTTAAATTGCTCCAGTCTGATAATGACTCCTCTACACATATTCTAATTTTAGAAAAGTCTGTTTTTCTAAAGTCTAAAACTTTTGTTTTTGTGTGGTGTGACTCAGTCAATGTTCTTATATTAAACCACACTGACTGATGATCACTGGATCCTAAACTTTCACCTACAGTAATATCTGATACCAAATCTCCATTTGTTAACACTAAATCTAGTATGGCCTCTTTACGAGTTGGCTCCTCAACAACTTGTTTTAGAGACAATCCCAGTAGGGAGTTTAGAATATGTGTGCTCCTGGCACAAGTAGCTAATTTTGTTTTCCAATTTACATCAGGAAGATTAAAGTCACCCATGATGATAACTTCCCCCTTCATTGTCATTTTAGCTATTTCCTCAACTAGTAGATTATCTAACTCTTCAATTTGTCCTGGGGGCCTATAAATCACACCTACACGAGTTACTGTGTGATTACCAAATTCTAACGTAACCCAAACGGACTCTATGTTTGCCTCACTAACTTTTATTAGGCTAGATTTTATGCTATCCTTCAGATACAAGGCCACCCCTCCCCCTTTCTTGCCTTCCCTATCTTTCCTATATAAAGAGTACCCTGGTATTGCTATGTCCCAGTCATTTTTCTCATTATACCATGTCTCAGTAACAGCGACTAAATCTACACTATCAGTTGCCATTATTGCCACAAGTTCATGGATCTTATTCCCTAAACTGCGAGCATTTGTAGACATGACTCTAAGCTTATCATTTTTTAACACACTTGCTACAGGCACCTTCTGTCCTTGTTTTGGGGACAATTGGATTGATGTTTTATCACCCTTTTGCCCCCCCCTCCTAGTTTAAATACATCCTAGCAAAACCTCTGAACTGCTCACTGAGAACATTTGTTCCCTTTTGAGAAAGATGCAAACCATCTTTTTTGTACAGCTTATCTCCATTCCAAACAGAGCTACCATGAGAAATAAAGCCAAATCCTTGCTCCCGACACCATTCACCAAGCCACAAATTAAAGTCCCTAATACGCATCCGCCTGTCGTTCTGAGTGTTATGCACAGGCAGAACTTCAGAGAATGACAGTGTGGAAGCAACCTGCCGTATATCATTGGCAAAAACACTAAAAACTTCCTTAACCTCTGAAACCTCATTGCAAGCCAAGTCATTTGTCCCTAGATGGACAAGTACATCCAATTCCCCTTCCTGCTTTGCTTGCTTAACAATATTACAGATACGTCTCCTGTCTCTGTGAGCAGTAGCTCCGGGAAGACACCTCACAAGACCACCATTGACCATCTCCACACCTCTTATAATGGAATCCCCCAACAACAACTGCTTTCTATTAGGCCTCACCATATTCTCCAAGCCGGTCTCCACAACACCACTAGCCTCAGTGCCTCTCTCCACAACACCACTAGCCTCAATGCCTCTCTCCACAACATCACTAGCCTCAGTGCCTCTCTCCACAACACCACTAGCCTCAGTGCCTCTCTCCACAACACCACTAGCCTCAGTGCCTCTCTCCACAACACCACTAGCCTCAATGCCTCTTTCCACAACACCACTAGCCTCAGTGACTCTCTCCACAACACCATTACACTCTGAAAGTGCAGAAAATTAATTATGAAGAGCAACAGACTGTGCAATATGCCTTTTATCCACAACTCCAAGTCTACCAGCTCCTACAGTAATCCATCTGCCATTCCTAGTATGTCTCTGCGGCAGGGGCTTTGCAGCAGTTCTAGTCTGAGTTTGTTCACCAGATAATTTACAAATCTCAGACCTTAAAAATACAATCCCCTGCCGCAAAATAGAGAACTGTCTACAGATTAGACAACAACCAAATCTCCAAAAAGTGGAACGTGAAACAAATGCATAGCAACTATTACACTGAACTAAGTCTGCCATTCCAATGAGGAGAATAATTTAAATCAAACAAGTCTTAACTTTTTATTTATCCTCCTGAATACCTCAGATTACCTCCAGAATATCTCCAACTACACACTTCGAAACAGCACTTAGAAGTAGCAACCAAGCTATATTAGCCAAGCTAATGGCAACAGCCCTTATATAACTCCTAAAATCATCACCCACTAGGAATGTTTAACACCTGGGTAGGCCTCTGCTTATTTGCAAACAATAGCTAATTTAAACAGCAATCAATAGCAAGTAATCTAATCAAATGCCTTATAATTACCAACAGGAATTCAAACCTTGTGCAATCAGTAACCTTTTCCTACAGATGAATCTTACCTGTAACAGTAGAAAAGAAAGCTCTTAGCACAACTCTTAGACAGTTGAAGCTTCTGTAACATATAGAAGCCCGACATGGGTCATATACCACCATCACTTGACCCGACAGATATCACGAAACTATGCCTATCAATGGCCACCGACTTAAGATCAAATGTAGTCCTACTCATTGACTTTAAATACCCATATAAAACCATACTCAATGGTGAGACATAATTGATAGACATAGCTGCCATTATTGGACAATTGTACACTTACCGAAAAAAACAAACCAAAATGAGAATAACAGGTACATTATGGTCATGGAAAGCGCCTCTCTCCTCCTGTAACCGCGGGTGGTTCCCTTATTTACCACTATAATGTCTTAAAGCATAGAACTTAGTAGGGCTAACCATACAGATATCTTAGCCATAATTTTATATAGTTAGTAAGAGATCCTCTATTTAACATATATAAATAATTGAGAATACAATATAAAATAAGGATTGTCTTGGAAGCAATAGTTTTGTCTTTTTGGATATTTATTAAATAAAAATATAAATATAAAATCCATTATAGCAGAGTTTATAAGATTAAATTACATGCATGCAAATATCATTAATAGGTTAACATACCCTTCTGAACACGTCATCATGTCAGCCTCTCTGTCATTTTAAGATGGAACAGCGTCTGTCTCTCCTCTGTTCCTTAACATTTAAAAGTATCCCTTTTTATACCTTAGGTGTCTCCATTTTAGGGTTACCGTAGTTCATTTACTTTATTCATTTTAGGACCTCCCTTAATTTGGCAAACATACAAGGCCATAACTTAAGGGTGCATACGTCATGGAAATTTTCCTGACTTAGTTCAAGATGGCATCTTAAAATCAGAATAGTTTATCTGTTGTTTATACTAAGTCGTAAGTGCACAGTTGTGGGAGATTCCCGGATTTGGGAATTTCCATTAACTTTGGGTTACCACAGTATATTGTATACTGGAAGAGTCGTAGTATAGCCTTGAAGCTTGTTTATGCATTATCGTTATTGTAATTCGTCTGGGACAAAATGGCGCAAACATATTATGCACTGAGGTTATTGCTTAAAGAAACATCTATAAAAAACAATATGTTCCATTTCTAACACCTTGTCAGTTTGCAATATCTCTTAAAGACAAAGTACACAGTTTAAGAAATACAATATTTCATTCTAAAACTTAATATTTGCATTTGCCCATAACACTCCTGTTCTCCTTGTTTTCAGTCAAAAGTTGGGAGCAACACCCAGCACTAGCCCTTATCTGGAAAATAAGGTCACTAGCGCTCCCAGACTTTTATTAGGCTTTAGCAAGAATAGTAATATGTTTTCACTTTTGTTACACACTACATTGTTTTCAGACACAATATACACATAATGGCTCATGGTTCAGGAGCACGATGGAACCCAACAGGAACCATATGCTGTGTAAGAAAAAAAAAAAAAGAAAGTATTAACAATATCTTGGAACGACTCATACATACATTAGCCCACAACAAAAGACCATACCGAAATCAACACACTTCCTAAGACGGTAGACCTCTCCCTAAGGAAAAGGGACTCTCCACCCCACAAGAGGGCTTTGATGCCCAATAAACACTAGGACAATTAGGTCTCAACTTGAAGACCTTTTCTTTGTATATAGTTTGTTACACCCCAGCTGCCCCTCCCTCTCCTCTCTCGGCGACACAAGGCCACCAGGACACATCAACGCACTGGCACTTATTGCGGGCCCAACACCATACACCCCCGTTATATAAAAACACCACACCTCGACTAAAAACCAAGGGGCATGCTATGCTACACTACCTTGTCAGTGATAAACTTGCCCTCCAGCACACACTTAGCGCCATCATTACCGAACACAAATGACACTAAATATTTTGTCAATAAACGCTAAGGGACTCAACTCCCCTCACAAACGTCGTATGGCCCTACAAGAAGCGAAAAACCACAAAGCCCATATAGCCTTTTATCAAGAAACTCATTTTCAGACCTCAAATCACCCAAAATTCTCCTCCAGATTATACCCAATAGGCTACCACAGCACATATAAGAAAAAGAAAAGAGGTGTCACGATATTGATAAGTAACGCTGTTTCCTTCCAAATAATAAAACAAGTGAGTGACAAAAAAGGACGATACCTCCTCATACAGTGCATAATTAACAATGCTTAATATACGCTAGTAAACATATATGGCCCACAAAGTGGTCACCATGTATTCCTAGACCATATCCTTACTCTAACTAATGCCCATAAATTTGGAGAAATCCTAATCGGAGGAGACACAAATTTTATTTTAGACCCAACTTCAGACACCACCTCTTCCTCCAAGATCTCACACAAGACGAAGAAACAGAGAATACACACGACTGCCCATATAGAAAACATCCTACACACACATGGATACACCGACATTTGGAGAGCCCTACACCCTCTAGATAAAGATTATACACACCATTCCCTGGTACACGACACCTACTCCCGAATTGACCGATTTCTACTCCCATCGGCCCACACACCGAAGGTATCCAGTACAAATATAGGTGTTATTACCTGGTCAGATCATGCCCCGATCACACTATCACTGACAACACAACACCCTACAAGTGGGAACAGTACATGGCGACTAAACGATTCCATTCTAACAGACCATAAACTAGTCCTGCAAATAAATAAAGATCTGGAAACATACTTCTCCATAAACGACACAGGAGAAATTGGAATTGAAACTCTATGACAAGCTCACAAAGCAGTCCTTAGGGGACAATTTATTAAACATGCTAGCTACAATAAAAAACAACGCATGACAGCCTACATAGACATAAACACAGAACTAGTCACTCACCCGCACTAACAAACATACACCTTCACATGACACTACACAACAAATTCTTCACCTGCAATCTCAATTGAGAGAAATGGAAATGGCCAAAACAACTTACCTACTAACCAAAATGAAACACAATTTTTTTCAAGAGGGCAATAGGGCGGGGAAAGTCTTGGTGGCACAACTAAAAGTAAAGACCATATCGTCCAAAATACCCTTTATACATACTAAAGAAGGAGAAAAACTCACTAACCCACAAGAAGTAGCAGACAAATTTGGCAAATACTACAGTGACCTATATAATCTAGCAAAGGGGTTTGACTGCCATATACCCAAGCAAGAAGACATAGATACATTCCTCACAGATATTCATCTACCTACCCTCACCGCAGAAGAAAGCCATAGTCTGATACAACCATTCACAACACAAGAAATTATAGACACCCTAAAACAACTCCCAAAACACAAATCTCCAGGACCAGATGGGTTCACAAACCTATACTACTATACATACAAAGATATACTAGCACCCCATATGATGGTACTGTTCAACCAATGTTTCCAAAACAGGATTATGCCAGCAGAGATGCTACGAGCCCATATTACTACTCTACCGAAACCGAGGAAACCCCCGACCCATTGCCCCAATTTCCGACCAATTTCTCTTTTAAAGTGTGACACTAAAATTTATGCTAAACTCCTAGCGAATAGAATAAACCCTATATTGACTCACATAATACACAACGACCAATCAGGATTCATTAAAGGTAGACAGGGCTCCGATAATACCAGGAAAATCCTTAACATACTGTCCCACATCGACACAGAGAGAACTGAAAGCCTCCTTTTGGCACTAGATGCTGAAAAAGCATTTGCCAGACTTAACTGGACATATATGACAACAGTCCTCACTAAATATGGGTTCCCAAAAGAAATAATCCAAGGCATAATGACATTATACAATAATCCTACTGCCCAAGTATACCAGTCAGGATTCATTTCATCACCCTTCAACCTCACCAATGGCACTAGACAAGGATGCCCCCTATCCCCACTTCTTTTCATCCTTGCATTAGAACCCTTAGCAATTAAAATTAGACAAGACACACTAATTACAGGAATATCCATAAGACACACAAATTACAAACTGTCAATGTTCGCGGACGACATCCTACTAATCATCTTCAAACCCGATATCTCATTACCCCGTCTCATGAACCTATTACAAGAATACGGAAAGATATCGTACTATAAACTTAATGAAGCTAATACACAAGCCTTACCACTACACATACCCGCACCACAAGTTAAAAAACTATGCCAAGCATTCCTATTTGATTGGAGACAAAACCATATAAACTTGCTTTACATGCCGCCAAGACTATAACCCTGAACTATGGCCCGCTACCACATATGTGCACCTCCCTCTTTCAGGGCTGGGAAAAAATCCACCTATCGTGGCTCGGTCGAATCCGCACTATTAAGATGGTAATACTCCCTAAAATTCTCTATATATTTCGGATGTTGCCCCTTCATATCTAACCACACATCCTGAAAACACTACAAACCACTCTATCCAGATTTATATGGAACAAAGCAAAACCAAGATTACCTGTCTCCCTACTCCAACAGACACAATCCACGGGAGGCTTAGGGGTACCAAAAATTACCGACTATTATGAGGCGGCTATTCTCGAATCCGCCATAAGGCTCCATGCCCCTAAACACACGTTTCAATGGGCGGACATGGAAAACGACAAAACACACCCTCATCCCATACTACACATAATGTGGTCACCAACAATACATCGACCAAAAAAAATACTATACCCTACCTCTACAGTAACACTCAAATACTGGGATAAACTGATGACTATGGCATCAGAGAAAGGGAAGTACAGCACATACGCTCCAATAGAGGCATTAACAAGGATAACACCATGGTTGTCATTACAATCATCGACCAAATATGGAATTAAATATATTAAAGAAATTTGTGAACAGACAGGGATTAAATCATTCCCAGATCTACAAACCCAATTCAACCTACCTAACTCCTTTGTCTTCCAATTTTTACAGCTAAAAAGCGTTGTAAACACCCATGTATCCCACCAAATCCACATCCCACCACAAAACATTGTACAGACATTAAACGTTATCTCTAGATGTCACACAGCTCCGATTAAACCCAAATCCTTATCGCTATGTTATAAAACAATATTGAATCAATCACCACCCCACTCTTTTAAATATGTAGAACAACGGGAAAAAGAAGGTATCCCTAAACTTACAGACGATCAATGGATTATGGCATTAAATGCCCTGAAGGGTCTCACGTCCTGCTTCTCACACATAGAAGCACACAAAAAAGTCATATATAGATGGTATCTCACTCCACAACGACTACACCAAATTTACCCCACCACAAACTCGAAATGCTGGAGATGTGAGTCGCAGGAGGGCAATATGACCCACATATGGTGGGAATGCACCGTGATAAAACCCCTATGGAAGCATACACAACAAATACTACACCAGGCTCTGGATTACACATCTCCTATTGAACCAAAACTAGCACTATTATTGATCTTCCCGAACCAATGGGAAAAAAACACAAAAAAATAGCCTCTCTGGTTATCCTAGCAGCACGGAACTTACTTGCCCAATGCTGGAAAAGCACTAAATGCCCCTCGCGTAAAGAATTACTAAACAAAATACAACAATACTATAAATATGAGATACTCTCTGCAGATTCTTATGCAAAAAGGAGAGAAGTAGAACAAATATGGACACCATGGCTTAATATGGTAGATAGTAAACCTAGACCCATGAGTTAAAAAACCCCACACCAATCCACTCCAAGGCTACGACTACACCATATCACCATTCGAAAACTATAACTTGGATAGCATAGAGAATTAGGATAATAGACTGCCAACTAAAATAAGATACAGGTGGAGGACAGAGATAGCCTACTTGTTCACAAATACTACCCAATGCTTACATGATTCATAGGACTTTTTGAGACTTCAATACATTTTGCATTCTGTTATATTTTGATATATTGTGATATAAGTAAACAGATGTGTCACTTCTCTCCTTCTGCGAAAGGAACATGATATTGGCTTGTCGCCTCCCATGACCCCCCACCCTTTCCCTACCCTTCCCCCTCTTTGTTCTGTACCCACTTTTACCTTTTACTTTTTGAAAATAAAAATTGCAGATTTAAAAAAAATATATTTTCATGAAATTATCAAAAATTAATTTAATAATTTTTATTATATCAAAAATTATATCTTGGAACTGTTTCCCCGATTAATGATTTAAAGCTGAGAATTTCCCACTATTTTAATTCTCATAGATCCTAGAGTAAGTTTCATTAGAAGATTTTATCTCACACATTTAAAAAAACAAATGTGAGGAAGGCTGACCTTGATGGACGCAAGTCTCTTTTCAGCTATTTAACTATGTAACATTAATCACAAATTAATTAATAAATAATTAATTTATTTATTGTGACAATAATGATAATATGTATTATGCGTGATAATGTCACTGAATATTTAGGTATAACATAAGTATACAATATGGCAATGGTTTAACACAATTGCAGACAGCTAAATAGATTTTCAACAAGATTTACGACAGGACTCTACTTTGAAATCAACTTAACACAGAACAGCATCTCACAGCAGCGCAGCGTAAAGCAATAAAAACTTTTGCTGACAGTCAAATCACTGAAATTAACTCTTTCACTGCTGGCTACAATTCTCTTAGGCAAGATATCCTATTATATTGCAATGACAAATACAATATTTCTCATACTATATCATTGACCATACTTATGTCCATCCAATAAGAATAATTCTAACCAGATTTTATGTTTTCCGAATTTTAACTTTCCTAATTAAGATTTACTATTTCTAAATTACATAAACTAATATATCGGGATAATTGCCTGGTATTCTATTTTTAAAGTTAAAAGTAATATAGACTTCATTGGTCCACCTGCAAGAATCTAATTATTAATTCTATATTTTATTAACGAATCATGACTCCTTAATGTTTGGAATCACCAGCTTTTATCAAAGTATATTGTGCCTTTTTGTAAAATCAATTAATTTAATTTAATTTAATGAAACCTGCAATAATTACCAGTTATGTTGTAGATTTTCTATAAGATGTGTAGAAATGTCCCAGGAATTTTGAATGCAAGTATGATGAGAGAATTGTATGAAAATAGAAAAGTTTTCAGAGTTCTGAAGTTGTGTTAGTTGGGAGAAAATATAAATAATTAGGTGTGCCCAGTTTTGGCTCCAGATGTCAGATCTTAGATGTTAAATGAGAGTCCATCCTGAAAGTGAGAGTATGTCTGAGTGTTTGAGAGTGAAAGTCTTGAGTCTTTGAGAGTTTGAGTAGGAGTTTCCCTCTCTCCTTTGTCCTTAATTTTTAAGTCACTAGTGGATAGGACCAATAGGGAACTGTGGGCGTGTCTTCCCTACAGTCTATCATCTAGATTTTGGTCAGTAGATGGTGCAATTACAATTACATCAGGGGGTCCATTTACCTTTTTGTATAATCGGTTAACTGAATTTTGTGATGTGTTTAACGTCATCTTGGTTATCTTTTATGGATAACCGTCCAAAGACATGTCACTTCAAAGCATTTTCTTTAGTTTCAGCCAGACTTGGTGGCTGTCGTATACCTTTAAATTTATATTTCTGACACATGTAGCCTTAATTTCACCCTTCCTCACAATGGAACTTTGTAAGATTGTTAGTTTTTAGAAAGTAAAATTAATTACTTCGTGTTATCTGTCATTTGGTGTCTGGTATTCTTGTGTGAAGCTACATAGTTAGTATTATTCATACTTATCTATTACACATATTCCACTAACGTTAGTAAATAATATAACATTTCTTCATTGATATTATATCAATGAATATTCTATATTATTAACATAGTACTATTTTTATATGATTAATATAATATTGTTGAACCACGAAGGTTTAATGTTCACAAGAGTCCCGACAAATAAAAGTGATTATTTTGGCTTCTCATAGGCCTTGTTGGAGATTAGTTTGATATATATTGTAAATAACTCTAAAATTCTACAGCATCACAAGAATGGGAAACATGACAACTCACTGCAATTGCCAACTTGCAGGAGTCATTCCTTTATTCTGCAAGTTTGACAGAGATAATTTCCACAGGATTATTCATGGCATATTTTTCCTTGAAATATCCTGCTTCAACTTTGCTCAATGGTCTCTTCAGACTATTCTTTTAAAGAAGACAACCACTGATTCCAGCTTCACACATCTTGGGATCGGGAGTAGATACAACATTATGCTGAATGCATGTTTTCCTTTGAATGATGTATTATATAACTCATCCCAGGGCCCTATTTAGCCTTGTACTGCAGAGAGCCCCAGATGGAATTTTTTTCCCCAAGTAGGTTAATCTCATAAGAGCAGACATTAGGCTGTTAGTGTAGGACCTGCCAAAGATGGGGTACATTGATGTTGTGGCAGGTTTATGCAATGTATGATCATATAATGTAACTAAACCCCCATTATTTTTGCCTAGATTATGTGTTTTTAAAAAAACAAATAAAATCTTTCAACATTGAAGTTGCTGTTTAGTGGATAGGTGAGTGCGCTGGATCTTGTGTATTATATATATATATATATATATATATATAGATATATACACACATACATACATACACACCTTATGGAGCATCAAATTAAGTTCCAAGAAGGCATACAAATCTCCATTTAGTAGGTGATGGATCAGAGGATTCAAGTATGAAAGAAATATTCTGTTTCTGCATGTATAATGTGGAGTTCTGATGAGATGCAGTATAACCCCCTGCTAGTCTTTATTACCGGAACAAGTGGCTTTGGAAGGAGAAGACTTGCTAATGCATGCCGTACACAAAGGTACTCGGTATTCAGAGATAGTTATTTAATCATGTAGCCTTTACTCTGAGAGTCCACATATCTACAGTCAGTTTTTTATTCAAAAAGAATGTTTATAAAGGTTGTTGTTTACAGCAAACATAGGTTAGACTTGACCATAATGTAAAAGGAACCATTACTGTAAATCTGCAACACTATGTAGAACATTGATTCTTTGAAATGGTTAGTGATTAAAACGAATTGTTCGTTATTATAGTTCAGAAATTCTGAGTCATTTAAACTGCGTGGGCTGAGTCTCAGTGAAATTATAGGAAAATGTATGTATGTATGTATGCATCTATGTATGTATGTATGTATGTATATGTGTGTGTGTGTGTGTGTGTGTGTGTGTGTGTGTGTGTGTATATATATATATATATATATATATATATATAAAAGAATAAGCAAGTATATAGATATAATACAAACTTAATTATATTTATTTTATATCTGCATTTATCTTTACTTTGTGAGTTTCTTTTATTATGCAACTTATAATGTTTTGTAGTACGAAAATGGTACTTATTTTTTTTAAACAGTCACCTCGACTTGCCTTCCAAAAAATGAGGAGAGGCTCTTTCCTTGTTATTACAGGGTCCGGCAACCTGCATTGTATAGTTTTTATTTATTCTTTTATTTTTACAAAATTTTAAACTTTATGCATTGTGCTGCATAAGCTGCAATTAAGACTAATTGGGTATTAATTTCTAAGCACACTGTAAATCTGATTTAATTCAACTAATTTGGTCACTCTTTGGGGATCATTCATCTATATATGAATCATTGTCTTAATATAAAGTTTGGCCTATGCAAGTTTAGTCTTTGAATTATTTCAAGCTATCCTGAATGCTTTTGGCACAGAGTATTGTATGAAATTGTTTTTATTAACCATGCAGAGAAGGGCACTTGAGCATGACTAGGGCATGGGAACAGCCAGTATCCATTCAGAATGATAATTATAGCCGCATGGTATACAGTGGCAGAACTAATGTAGAGTTGGGCGTTTGGTTTTAAGGACAGCACCTTCAGCTCCCTGGGACTCACTTGACTGCTGGGGAGAGGGACCAACTGTCTCCTCTCCTAAGGACACACAATGCCGCTGGGGAGGAAGGATGGCACGTTCAGCTCCCTGGGATACATACCGCCGCTGGGTATCCTCGTAAGACCAGTCTAGGAGGTTAGAACATACACATTCTACCTATCCCCAGATAGCTTAGATCTGAGCGCACATTATTATCGAATGGTGCTCAGATCACATACATACAGTTCAATCGCCATGGATCCAAAGTCTTTCAGTATACGGCTGGGCTCCATGGCATAGCTATCTGGGGTAGCATGGGTTAAACAGTAAAGTACCGAATGGACCGTTGTTCGGATAATTGACTGCAGGTAGGAGAAGGGAGGTCGGCGGCTCAGCGGTGTTCGTGACTTTAACAGTCCGCAGAAAGGCACGAACCAGCCTTTCTGCAGGGAAAAAGAACAGTATTAAACATGTGGCCACAGTCCAGCGGCAGGAGGCAGGCGACCAGGCTCCTCCAGTGGCGAGGTTGGTTCCGCCACATCAGCCAAGCGCAACCAATGGAGAATCCACTAAACCCACAACATACCTCACACCAGCATTCTCAGCCGCACATACGTACGGAACCAAACCAATTCCCACCTCCCTATCTTCCTCACCAGCTCATCACAGAGCCCCAGACACGTGGCTGACCGTAAAACCAAACGCCCAAGCCCCAAGTGGAAAACCCTGGCAAACTGGAAGCATGACAGTGATGAACCATCCTCAAGCATGAAAAATGTGCCCCCCTTCCGTTGGCCGCAATGCCCGATACCGTGTGAGAATGGTACCCGGCACAACTGTGAGCCTGGAAGAGCATGCAAAACCACATCTGTCCTCTTCCCCACACATCCGTTTTAGAATTAGATAAGTGAATCACCACCCTATCCATCCCAAGACCCTGTCTGTTAGCGATCATGAGCTCCCCAATACGAAAAGCCCAGAAAAAGGCCAAAACAAATGCGTCAGCTACGTAGTCGGAGAAGCAAATCTCAGGCAGGGACACCCCTAGTGGAGCAACCCACTGTAGCAACCCCAGACTTGGACGTTCCCTGTGACCATCCCTTACGGCCCTGGGATCCCCATGAGCTGCATCTTTCCTCCCTGTGAGGCCAGCTGCCCCACTCCCTCCTAGGCCACTTGCCTGCATGTGGGATGTTCCTTCAGTGACAGTGCTCCTGGTGATCCTGGAGGCAGCAGGCCCGCTGCGTTGTCTCCCACCACCATGGGCCACCCTCCCAGTGGATGGCCCAGTGATATCCGGCAGTCCTGGGCCCTCACTGCCGACCGCAACAGGTCCCATACCCAGCGTGGCCTCCCCCAGCCTACCACAAAATCAATAGGGGGGGGGGGGCAGAGCACCTTCCCTGAGCCCCAAGCTCAGCCGCCTGGACTCGTGGCTCTGTGCAGCTGCCCGCCTCCCCGCCATTCTAAACCCACGCCACGATTGGTCCCAGGCGCTCCTGCACCCATGCTGCTACACGATCCTGTGCTACCACTCTCACCTCCGCCAGGAGCTGCTCCACTGGATCCATCCTGCAAGAGAAAGCAGAAACCTACCAGGTCTAATCTGCAGACAGGAGGTGCACACAAATTAGGCAAGCAAGCAAATTAAAAGTGCCTAATTCTAAAATGGCTGCCTGTTTATACTGGGACAACCACCTAACAATCCAACTCCCAATCCCTGGGGGCCTTCCCTCTATGCTCGCCTCCTATCTCTGTTGAGGTCTTTCCCTCATGTAACCAACTAGTTTTTCTAAGCAAATCCAACCAGGCTTAACCTAGGAAGTCGATACTGTAGTGTTAGTCTAGCCTGCTCATCATGTTTATTTTACAGCTGGTAAAACAATGGGCTGGCTGCACTCACCTGAACATGCTTAAATGGGGTGCTGCTGAGGGCCAAATTATACAATACACAAGATCCAGCGAACTCACCTATCCACTAAACAGAAACTTCAATGTTGAAAGATTTTATTTGTTGTTTTTTTTAAAAAACACCTAATCTAGGCAAAAATAATGGGGGTTTAGTTACATTATATGATCATACATTGCATAAGCCTGACAACGTCAATGTACCCCATCTTTGGCAGGTCCTACTCTATCAACCTAATGTCTGCTCTTATGAGATTAACCCACCTACTTGGGGAAAAAATTCCATCTGGGGCTCTCTGCAGTACAAGGCTAAATAGGGCCCTGGGATGAGGCTCCTGTGACAGGCAGGGGTGCAAAACCAAGGAGTTGGCTAGACTCCCAAATATATATATATATATATATATATATATATATATATATATAAAAAAGCAGGTCCCATACCCAGCGTGGCCTCCCCCAGCCTACCACAACATCACGGGGAGGCGGAGCACCTTCCCTGAGCCCCAAGTTCAGCCGCCCGGACTTGTGACTCTGTGCAACTTCCTCTGCCCGCCTCCCCGCCATTCTAAACCCACGCCAGAATCGGTCCCAGGCGCTCCTGCACCCATGCTACCAGGTCCAATCTGCAGACAGGAGGTGCACACAAATTAGGCAAGCAAGCAAATTAAAAGTGCCTAATTCTAAAATGGCTGCCTGTTTATACTGGGACAACCACCTAACAATCCAACTCCCAATCCCTGGGGGCCTTCCCTCTATGCTCGCCTCCTATCTCTGTTGAGGTCTTTCCCTCATGTAACCAACTAGTTTTTCTAAGCAAATCCAACCAGGCTTAACCTAGGAAGTCGATACTGTAGTGTTAGTCTAGCCTGCTCATCATTTTTATTTTACAGTTGGTGTCATGCATATTTTGCCTGTTTCTCTACTATTATTTAAAATCCTAAGCTTGTTTCCTACTCCTGTTTCCTACTCCTGGAGTGTCCAGCAGGTTTAGTAGTACTCCCTGTTTTCTTTGCGTTTATTATAATTCTATACTGACATATCCATCGGTTTGATTTCAAAGCATGTTATTATTTAGAATACTGCAACCATATAGGCACATCAAATCCCAGCACATAATGATCAGCAGAAGCAGTCTGCCAGCAGTCTTATTGGATCGAATGCAAAAAACATTTCTCTAATTAAAAGGTAAATGTATTAAATTATCAAACAAAATAAATCAAACCAATAAATAAAGTTTAAACAAATAGATAAGTGACTAAAAAATTCTCCACAAGAGCCCAACCCTATGCATTTCATCTGATAAACTTCAGACTTCTCCAGGGGTAAAGTTACAGTAAAAAGTCCAGTCTCCTGTAAGTGATTTTTGTGGGATTTTGTGGGTTTTGTAAAAATTTATGTTTTCTGTGCCTGGAGATAATGGAGTTTAACCCCTTAAGGACACATGACGTGTAACATGTCATGATTCCCTTTTATTCCAGAATTTTGGTCCTTAAGGGGTTAATACAGTGCTGACTCCATTACCTCCCAGGCATAGGGGAGGGATTGTGAACAACAGGAGAAAAGAGTGAGTGCTAATTAAAAGATGGACAGCAACCCTAGAAGGGAGATCCATCTAAACCTTTTGAAAACAAAGACAGTGAGAAAAATAGAAGTAAGGGCTGCGCCAATTATTATATTACAATATAATGAGCAGTGAAAATCACAACACAAGTGAAAATGACAACACATAAAATACGTAGAAAATCCAAATGTCAGTAAAAAAAAAGTCCAATAAAAAGGATCTTACTCAGATAAAATATAGAATAATAGAATAAAGTGATTGCTCAGGAGTAATATCCTTAGTTTCCTTATCCGGATGAATCCACTTATATGAAGGACAAAAACAAGATAAAAAGAACCAATAGTGCAATATCAACGGTCCAATATATATGTAGATGAAACAAATGGGAATAAACTCACATTTAATAGAGCTGTAGCTAGCTCTAATTTGAAGGGCGTACAGGGGTATAATCCCCGCTTATGGGATATGTTGTGAGTCTCTTCCGTCTGGGGTATGGTCCACACTCAGGAAAGACGGTAAAAAGAGACAACTAATAGTGCTCACCGAATAAAAGCAACAGTATAGAAAATAACTAAAATAGTACTCACAAGCAAAGAGGAGGCTAACAGCTCCTTGGTAACAGTGTTGGTGGTATGATCCCCACCTCGATTGGAGTGCAGCATACTAAAAATGCCAGGTAAAAATCAAGTGTATTAAGAAGATAGTTGGCACAATGGAAGTGACCAAAAAAATCTTTATTACAATACACAATTAAAATTCCACAAATGTGTTTCACCTCAGGGCTTTATCAAAATGGAATAATAATAAAATGTATTCCATTTTGATAACGCCCCGAGGCGAAACGCGTTTGTGGAATTTTAATTGTGTATTGTAATAAAGATTTTTTGGTCAACCACTCTGTGTACATATACATTGCCTAATCCTCACAGAAACACAATTTAAACTTACTAATAGATGGTATTTGACACCTAAACGCTTAAATATAAGTTTTCCAGAGGCATCAGACAGGTGTTGGAAATGCAATGTTAACGAAGGTAATCTGATTCACATTTGGTGGCATTGTGCTCCTATAAAGTCAATATTGGAAGTATGTAATGAAAGTAATATCAAATAACTGAAGGATTCAAGCCTGAAGTAGTATTATTAAATCTAAACTGGCCCAGAATTCCTCAAAAAAAGTACAAATGGTAACAGTACATATCGTTACGGCAGCTAAACTTCTTTTGGCACGCAACTGGAAAACAGTGACAATCCCTCAAGAATTCATAGTTCAAGTTATATGGCAAGCAAAAATGGAAAGGGGTATATTGACAAACATAGGAAACAGATATACTCAGATAGAGGACTGGGACAAATGGATAAATAAATTGGAATCTATAATTTAACAACCACCACACTGGTGTAAAAGTTCCTATGGGTTCTGAAGATCCCATGAAATGGGCTTATAAAAAAGAACGGAACAATAAATCACATTACACCACACACAATGGTTTGCTATCTCTCTCCAAGGACAGGCTGTAAGGATAAATCTATAACTAAGAATCTATAACAAGAAGCTAGATAGGGTAGGGGGAGTTGGGGTGGGAAGGTTTAAAGTTTAGGCACACTACCTCCTCTATTACCTTATCCTCTTTCACCCATAAACCTATTAAACAAAGAAGGGAATATATTGAATATAGAGATGAAAAATAGGGCTGGAGGAGAGGGAACAAGGGAGGAGATATTTATGATGACTAGAGTAGCAGTAAGTAAGAAGCACCAGATAAAATATATAAGATATTCAGATAAATCTTAGTGGCAGCTATGAACTTACACACACCCCCTCCTTTCCCCTTTTACCCCTCTTCTTCTTCCTCCCCGTTTTCCAAAACACATCCCAAGTCTCAAATTAAGCTGGGTAGCTTTTAACCGGAGTGGTGCTCAATTTTCTCTTTTTCTTTTTGACTGACATTTTGTCTTCTGTGATAGTGCCAGCGAGCTGCCTTGTTTCATTCAAATCCAATCTTCAAATTTAACCGATGGTAGTCCCAAATTTTCTAAAAAAGCAGGAATCTCTGATGGTTGAGTAATTATCTCTTGCTTGCCGTGGTGGAAAACTATTAATGCAAATGGATAATTCCATCTAAAACAAATATTCCTTTCATTAAGTGAGTTAACTACTGGTTTTAGGGCTCTTTGTGCTTGAAGGGTTAGCTGTGATAAATCTTGAAATAGGATGACCCTCAAAATTCCATTCCTTCTGTTTTCTTGATTGACATAATATTTCCTCTTTTTGAGAATAGTAATGGAAAGAGCACACTAGGTTGCATGATATTTCTAGGGGTAGACTTTTTGACGTGCTGGCTCTGTGCACTCTTTCTAATTTTATAGGGGAATCGGGCGACTTTTTTTGAATTTGGTTGAATAGTCTCTGCAATATCTACAATACATTTTCTGCTTCCCCTTATGGTGGCTTTAAAGAAAATAAATATCCAGATACCTCTATTCCATGGATCTGGGAAGCACATAAATGCGTTATTAGAGGTGTATTGATTAAATGGGGGCAAGGATTAAAAAAGAAAGGAATATTAAAGTGGCCACGATCTCTCAACAAATAAATGAGGTAGAATAAGACCATAAGCATAATCCTGACAAGGAGATCTATAAGCAGTGAATAGTTTTACTCATGGACCTGAAAAGTTTACTAAAGATTGAAGTGCTGTGTGCAGTACAATTGACAAAGGGAACATTTTATTCCTATGGCAATAAATGTGGGGAAATATTGGCAAAGGCTCTAAAAAGTGAATATCAAAACTCATATGTAGAAAAAAATTATAGATGAATCAGGGGAATTGCATATGACAACAGAAGCAATAGCAGAGGCCTTACGAGTATTTTATCAAAAACTATATAATCTCCCCAGCCCATTTAAAAAGGATTCCAGGGATGAATATATAAATTCAAATCTCCAGGACCAGATGGCTTAACCGTATATTATTATAAAAAATTTAAATTACAATTTGCCAAACACTTTGTTAATGCATTCAATTCTTTTGGCGCTGAAAGTGCTATACCTCCCCCTATGTTATGAGCTTCAATTACAGTAATTCCAAAAAAAGGTAAAGAGAGTTATAATTGTGGAAGCTATAGGCACATTTCCTTAATAAGTAAAGACCTGAAACTCTTTGCAAAGATGCTGGCCTCTCAATTTAAGCCCTACTTGCCTGGACTATTCCACCCAGAACAGGCAGCCTTTGTGTCTGGCAGTGAGGTTAAGAATAATACCAGTAAGATTCTTAGTGTAATACATGCAGCAACAATATCAAAGATTCAAACAGTCGTCCTTGTCATAGATACAGAAAAGTCCTTCAACAGAGTGGATTGGTCCTATCTATTTAGCACGTTAGAGGTAGTCGGGCTTGGTGAGAGGTTCAGATCATGGATACAGGCATTGTACTCCGAACCTACAGCAACTATTAAAGTGAACGGGCAACACTTTAATGTTTTATATATAAAAAATGGAACAAGACAGGGTGTCCATTATCCCTTCTCTTATTTGTTTTGGCCCTTGAACCCCTATTACAGTTAATAAGATAAAATTATTAAATTAAAAAAAATTGTATACTCAGGAGGCAAATAGAAAATATCAGCATTTGCTGATGACGGTAACTGATCCCAAATGTTCTTTGGGTCAGGTAAACAATTAAATATATTCGGGGACATCTCTAACTTCAAAGTAAATTTATCTAAATGTGAAATGTTGGGCATTGGGATACCTAATATTTTAAAAAGTGAAAACGCTAATTTAATTGACTTTAGTTGGACCCAGGGGGGACTTAGATATCTGTGAATAACTAGAACATCTTCAATTAACAACATTATTGATGTTAACTACACACCACTCATAGTAGAAATCAAAGAAGATTTGAGTAGATGGAATAAACCTATTTTCTCCATGATGGGGCATATAAATATTATCAAAATTATACTTCCTAGACTTATTTTTGTTTCAATCCCTCCGATAGCCATACCACGTTCCATATTTATAAACTTAAGGAAAATTATTGTTCCCTTTATTTGGAATTATAAACAACCTTGGTTAGCTTACAACATTTTGACCGGACATGGAAATGTAGGTGGGTTGGGATTGCCCAATATGTTTCATTATTATGTATCGGCAGTTCTTGCAAGAATAAAAGAACGGACTAATCTTAAAAAAGAACGACCATGGTATTTCCTGGAGCAGAGTTTTACAGATATACCGCTTCAGTCATTACCTTGGGTCACTAGCCATATACAAAGATTAAATCCACTTTCACATACTATAGTAACTAATGTATTGACATTATGAAGGAGATATAAAGATCTATGGAAATTATCACCAGGACTATTGCCTTTTATACCCTATTGCGGGAAATCCAGATTTTTTTGAATGGTAAGGGAGCATTTATTTTAAACTATAAGAGTCCTCTCAACAAACCTTGTGCAATATATTAGAGGGGAATTCTATGCCGAGGCTTAATGGGCTCTTGGGATCTATTAGAATTCCAACTTTAATGGAATTCTTTATGTATTCACAGCTTTCTAATTTTATAAAGAACGTTTTAATAAAATGAGAGATTTCAGTATTTGAGCAATTATGTTGATCTAGTAAACAGGGGATTGGAGTTGTATCAACAATATAGGTGATGATACAAAATGGGGTATCCGAGAGAAAATGAAGGCATTTTCAGGAAAAGTGGGCAGCAGCCCTTCATGTACAAATTTCAATTAAAGATTGGTCATTAATTTTTCAAAGAGTAATGTACAATCCAGTAAGCCAAGCTGAAAGGGAAACATTTTATAAAAGAGTATCACAATGGTATAAAACACTAGCACATCTCAACTTATTTTTCCAAAACATTAAAAAAAGAGTGTTGGAGGTGTGGTCAGGATTAGAGTTGAGCGGACAGCTGGATGTTCGGGTCCAGCAGGTTCGGCCAAACTTTGAAAAAAAAAAGTCCGGTTTCGGGCTTGAACTTGACCCCGAACCCGAACCCCATTGAAGTCAATGGGGACCCGAACTTTTGGCCACAAAAATGCCTCTTTAAAAAAAAAAAACTCCTGAAAGGGCTAGAGAGCTATGAAAGGACGTAAAATGGGGGTAAGAGAAGGACAAGTGCCCTGCAAACAAATGTGGATAGGAAAATCACTTAAAATAACATAAATTAAAAATACAGCTGAGCCATAAAATAGCACTAGATGGAATCTTTGATTTTAGCTTTGGAAGAACATAAATCAAAATCTAAAGCATGTCTGTCAGGAGGATCACCAGAATTATCCACTTGAGAGAGGGTTGGAGTGCAGGGTATTCTCTTTCATTGTTTAAACTGAGCTCAACTCCTGATGCATGGAAAAAAGGCCTTCACAAGCCTCTGCAATTGTGAACATAGTTTATACTAAGTGACCCATAGGTTGAGGAGGCGGTAATCGTGGCGGTGTAGGTGGAAGCGGCGGTGGAGGAGGAGGTAGCCAACACTGTTTATATATATATATATTTTTTATTTTAATTGGGGTAGCCCCCAAAATATTGGGACATACAAAAAAAGAAAACATTTGCAGCCTGCGGTGCATTTCTTGCAGTCCTGATGCATGGAGAAATGCTCAACTCCTGATGCATGGAGAAAAGGCCTTCACAAGCCTCTGCTATTGTGTACATAGTTTATACTAAGTGACCCATAGGTTGAAGAGGCGGTGACCATGGTGGTGTAGATGAAAGCAGCGGTGGAGGAGGAGGATGAGGTAGCCAACACTATATATATTTTTTAATTTTTTTTATTGGGGTAGCCCCCAAAATATTGGGACATATAAAAAAAAGACAACTCTGTTCCGCAGAGTAGCTTTTGACATTATAGGTGCGCAGGCACTTTGTTGACTCTGGAGACCCTCGGGCCAATCAACACATCCCCGGGAAGGCCAAAGTTACGCTGCAGCGCAGACAGGCGAGCAGCAGCAGGGTGAAAACGCCAAAAGCGCGCACAGCCACTACAGTGAATGTCACATCCTGTTCCAAGTTGCGGATCAGTCTGGTGATGGCTTCTGGTATCCAGTACTCTTTTTACTGAAGCTGCATCAGGGTCCTGGTATGTGGCCGCACAAACGCTGGTGCTCAACACCGGGGGGCATGCGGTTACCCTGCACCAGACCCTGCTAATCCATTCCACACTGTGACTCCTAACTTCAACATCAGGCATACTGGGTCCCGGTCGTCCAACCGCCGCCCTGACAATGTCTGGGTCCTGGTCACCGGTCTGCACACCTGACTGTGAAACTACGAATGGATCGTTAAACTTTGCAGTTCGGGTTCGCTCAACTCTATTATGGATCCTTTGATTGCTAAATGTATTACTTGGATAACTGGTAATTCTCGAGCTAATACATGCCAACGAGCGCTAGGGGGCAGCCGCTCCGCTTTTGCACCCTGCCCCCTCTTATGCTGTGCTGGTGCCTCTGTGCGACCAGCGCCTCTTCCTCCAAACTGCACATGTCACTCGCATGACCTTGATTCCATATGGGGTCTAGGACCTCATCATCCTCCACATCATCTTCCACTCACTCCTCAACCCTGCCCTCCTTGCCGGTATGCACACTGTAGAAAGCCAGAGCAGTTGGCACCTATGTTTTTCCAGCATGTAAAGTCTGGAAAGGACATATGGAAATTGTTTTAGAATTGTATCCAGGCAACAGTTTTCCCTATAAACTGACCTCTCAGTTTGACTTGTGAGGGTATTGCCCCAGAATTACAAGTACCTCTTGGCTATTGATCACTGGTTCAAATATAGCAGCTTGTTATCTGGTAGTTTCTAGTGTAGAAAATATCAATCTGTTTTCTATCACTTAGATCTGTGTAACAAGTGTTGTAGGTGTGAAACAATATTACAAGTGACCGATGTAGTAAATTCGAATAAAAGTTTGCGCTTAGATTTGAATCTCAGATATGAAGTGCACACCCCAAATATACTATTTAGCACAAAAAAATACTTTTTAAAACTCCAATGTAAGCAGCAGATTAGCAGCAAAACAATTAGAATGTTTACCACTGCGCTGTAAGCACACTATTAGACGCTTCTATTTGACTCTCAGATATGAAGTGCACGCCCCAAAATGTACTATTTAGCAGATTAGCACCCAGAAAATTAGAATTTTTACAACTGCACAGTAAGCACACTATTAGACGCTTCTATTTGACTCTCAGATATGAAGAGCAGGCCCCAAAATGTACTCTTTAGCAGATTAGCAGCAAAACAATTAGAATGTTTACAACTGCGCAGTAAGCGCACTATTTGATGCCCCTTTATTTGACTCTTAGATATGAAGTACACCGCAGGCCGCAAATGTACTATTTAGCAGATTAGCAGCAAAACAATTAGAATGTTTACCACTGCGCTGTAAGCACACTATTAGACACTTCTATTTGACTCTCAGTTATGAAGTGCACGCCCCAAAATGTACTATTTAGCAGATTAGCACCCAGAAAATTAGTATTTTTACAACTGCGCAGTAAGCACACTATTAGACGCTTCTATTTGACTCTCAGATATGAAGAGCAGGCCCCAAAATGTACTCTTTAGCAGATTAGCAGCAAAACAATTAGAATGTTTACAACTGCGCAGTAAGCGCACTATTTGACGCCTCTATTTGACTCTTAGATATGAAGTGCACCGCAGGCCACAAATGTACTATTTAGACAATTAGCAGCAAAACAATTATAATGTTTACCACTGCGCTGTAAGCACACTATTAGACGCTTCTATTTGACTCTCATATATGAAGCGCACCCCACTAAAAATACTTTAGCACCCAAAACATTTTACATTTTAAAACTGCAATGTGACAGCAGTATTTGATGATTCTATTTGACTCTCAGATATGAAGTGCTCTTATGGTTCCTCATAAATGAGGTGAATGCTTTAAAGGACCACTATAGTGCCAGGAAAACATACTCGTTTTCCTGGCACTATAGTGCCTTGAGGGTGCCCCCACCTCTTTCTCCAGCGCCGGGCGGGGAGCTCTACTCCTCCTCTCCGCATCCTCTCCTCCTCTTCAGCTGAATGCGCATGCACCACACGCGCATTCAGCCAGTCCATAGGAAAGCATTCTCAATGCTTTCCCATGGACGCTGGCGTCTTCTCACTGTGAAAATCACAGTGAGAAGTGTGGAAGCCCTCTAGCGGCTATCAATGAGACAGCCACTAGAGGCTGGATTAACCCATTTATAAACATAGCAGTTTTCTGAAACTGCTATGTTTATAGAAAAAAGGGTTAACCCTAGCTGGACCTGGCACCCAGACCACTTCATTAAGATGAAGTGGTCTGGGTGCCTATAGTGGTCCTTTAATACCTACCCTTTGTAAAAATACTATAATACTGACTACTGTTCAATGGGTTGATAGGGTTGAGAGTATAAGAGCGATGGAAGAACTACATTGGGGATCAGTCAATAAAATGCAAAGACAGTCCCTGGATTAATTATTGGAATTTAGGCAAAAGGGAAGTAGGGGGTGTACCCAATTAAAACTATATGATTACAAAATTTAAATGGGATAATAATCAAACAAATTGTTACACAAAAGGATATATATTATCAATAGTGAAATAAGAAACTTTTTATAAGCACCACAGCTGAATTAGGAATTGTTGCTCTTCATTTGTCTTTCTCAGCCATTTTTTGTAATTAGAGATCTTGAAGGGAGATTGGCGGCTTATAAATCGGGATCTTTTCCTGATTATTGAGTTAATTAAGAGGTGAGAATCAGATTGAGAGAAGAACGGAGTTACAAAGATAGTGATATACAGCTTGGAATACAATGTTAATTCTTTTCTTTACTCATTTTTCTCATTTTTATCTGTTTGTTTTGGATTTATTTATGTATTTATTAGTTGTTTCTAATGTAATTTACTGTAATTACTTCTGGAATTCTATGAACTCGTTTTATGAGTGAGATCATTCTAAAAGACGAGTAAGAGGATGAAATAATGTAAAATGTTATGAATGAACAAATGTTGTATCGTATTGTACTCCATGATAATGTAAAACTGTACAAAACAAAATAAACATTTACAATATAAAAAAATAAATGGATGTATCACCATACTTGTGCCCCAAGTCCACTAGCTTGTGTAGATAGAGATCAAATTCTTTCCTACGATTCGGGTATACCGAACAGACCACATCATTGTATATCCCAAATGCTAGAACAAACTCTGGTATAGGCAATTTCCGATTCAGCCTAGGGTTTCTGGCTTTAAATACCACAGATACATCTCCATATGCAAATGTTTTATTCTCTAGGATATCTTGGGAGGCAATCAGGACTGAGACCAAATTTACATCTATGCCTTCCAAGATATCCTTTTTTAAAACAAAAATTTGCTGGCACCATATGTGCTGGGTTGATAATATTAGAATTCTCAGGGTACCTTGAGGTATTACCAGATTGAGCGCTGGGGAGGTTTATGGAATCAAGGGTAACTAGTGCCAATGGTGAACTAGGTTGGCTTCCTGACTCCAACTGTTCCAGCCTGTCGTTAATCCATCCCAATGAGGACAGGACCGTCGATAATACTGCCTGTACGTTGGATGACTGGCCACTACTTGATCCCTCTAAAGCCCCGTTGTTTTCAGTCTATATAATTCTGCTTTCCTGGCGGTAACAGGGTAAGGAATATTTATTCTGTGTAACTCCACTGTGATTCTGAAATAGTCCAAGATCTGAGTGATGATGGGCTTGTGTTGTCGCCTCCTTGTGATGGAGTGACAGATCTAGCTGGAGTGCTAGGGATAGATAATTCCTCCCCACCTTCTGGTAGTTGTGACATACTAAAATTTAAAGAATAGGAGGTTACGAGGGCTACCTTCTCTGTTCTAGCTGGCTAGCTATTGCCAAGTGGCGAAAAAATTACCTAGATTTGGTGATAGGTGAGGCCCTGCTAGTTGCCAAACGGTTGGAGAGGTTCTATGAGTTGGCCTGAAGGGATTTCATGGCCACAGAATGATATGGTGGCCTCTCTGTGACTTGTAAAGTATACAATAGAATGGGCATGACAGGTGAGGCCCTCTCTATGCAACCAGGAAAGGCGGCTAACTATGAGTTGGCCCCATGGGTGAAAAAAATACCTCTGAGTTATAGAATGGGTGTCACAGGACCACTATGCTAAGGCATAAAAGGCCTGAAAAAATGTAACTAGTGGGCTCCTAAACCCTAAAAGCCAGTATATATCTATCTAATTGGCAGGTAGTTGGAGGAAGGGCGGTATGATCAGACTGAAATTGACATACCTGATGTAATATATAGGAACGGAGTAAGTCTTGGGTAATGTACCCCCCAGCTGTACCTATGAGAGTAATGGTAGTGTTGTAGTACCCAAATCATATTGTTATTGAAATAGCAATAAAATTACAGTACCTACCAGTTTATAACTTGTTTAAGTTGGACGGGTCCTAAATTACAAGTGGACGGTGACCTAGTTGGCCTAGTACCTAATAACGTAGAAAATAAATATGTTAGGATTGGAATTGATAAAGATGGCCAGATCAGAATTAACTGTAAACACTAACCTATATGCACAGTGAAGTATAAGGGGTAATAGTGATAATGCTCAAATGCTAAGTGCTTTTGTGGACCTGAACTATATAATCATGATAATTCAGAATCTAAAGCATAATAATATGACTATTATTAGTCTCTACGTATAGACACAGCTAAGTGCTGGTGGATCGCTGAATTCTAACCAGCAATCCTCAATATCTAACCCATGCGATTATTCAGAGAGTAAATTTACCATAGAGCCGTGACAGGAGGACCAATGGCTTTATTATACCTAGGTTAAAACAGATAAACGGAACCTCACCTATGGTCTCTAGATAAATGAGACCTGAATCATAGCCAGAGACAAAGCAATTAAGTCACCTAAAAAGAACAAGCATAGCGTCATAATCTACTTGACAAAGCATGAAATGCAATGAACAAGCAATGCACATGCTTAACTATATTGAATCCTCAGTCTTCAACATATCATAGACAAACTTGAAATATAGACATAGGCAATATCGTAACCAACCACTCGTGGCCAATATTACAATCAAACATTAACCAAACAAAAAAGTCAAAAGCATTTCGGAAGATTTCGCATAACTTGTCTAAATGCCTAAGTATATAAAAGGGCATTTGGTTATAAATACACGAACAGCCCGCATATGGGGCAAGATTTGCATATATCTGAACGTTCATAACTAAACATTTTTATATACGAAATATAATTGTACGAGTATACATAATCTATTATGTTCGTGCGTATAGGGCCAAACAGGTTGCGTGTGTGCGCATACTGCCAAATGCACACTAAACCTATGTGAACCCGAATTAGGCTGAAAGTAGCCAAAAGACTCAAAGTAACCTAGTCGTTCGCATACCAGTGAAATATGAAATGGACAGATGCATAAAAAATTTGGTAAGTAAAGCAAAGAGCCAGCCCAGGATGATGCTGAGCATCCGCAACTGAGGCTCGACAGTCGGCTTTATGACTCACAGTTTTAATGATTCCCGGACACTCTGCAAGGAGACTGGAGAAAAGTACGGGTATCCTGGTGAGGATCTGGAGCATTGGAGAGACAGCAAATCAGATCACCAGAGGCTAGGGGACCAGGTAAGTGTTCCCACGAGGTGAAGGTAGGTAAATGGCGATTTGCACTGACTGGAAGTCACAGTATGCAAATTGCCATTCCTGAAAGAGTAGTGATGAGAGCTCTGGCATCCCTTAAGAAAGGGAGCCCAAGTCCCTCCCACAACTACAGGCCCAGCCCTACATACAGTTGCAAGAAAAAGTATGTGAACCCTTTGGAATGATATGGATGTCTGCACAAATTGGTCATAAAATGTTATCTGATCATCAGCTAAGTCACAACAATAGACAATCACAGTCTGCTTAAACTAATAACACACAAAGAATGAAATGTTTCCATGTTTTTATTGAACACACCATGTAAACATTCACAGTGCAGGTGGAAAAAGTATGTGAACCCCTAGACCAATGACATCTCCAAGAGCTAATTGGAGTGAGATGTCAGCCAACTGGGGTCCAATCAATGAGATGAGATTGGAGGTGTTGGTTACAGCTGCCCTGCCCTATAAAAAACACACACCAGTTTTGGGTTTGCTTTTCACAAGAAGCATTGCCTGATGTGAATGAAGCCCTTGGCACAAAAGAGCTCTCAGAAGACCTACGATTTAGAATTGTTGACTTGCATAAAGCTGGAAAGGGTTATAAAAGTATCTCCAAAAGCTTTGCTGTTCATCAGTCCACGGTAAGACAAATTGTCTATAAATGGAGAAAGTTCAGCACTGCTGCTACTCTCCCTAGGAGTGGTTGTCCTGTAAAGATTACTGCAAGAGCACAGCGCAGACTGCTCAATGAGGTGAAAAGAATCCTAGCGTGTCAGCGAAAGACTTACAAAAGTCACTGGCAAATGCTAACATCCCTGTTAGCGTATCTACAATACGTAAAACACTAAACAAGAATGGATTTCATGGGAGGATACCACAGAGGAAGCCACTTCTGTCCAAACAAAACATTGTTGCACGTTTACAGTTTGCACAAGAGCACCTGGATGTTCCACAGCAGTACTGACAAAATATTCTGTGGACAGATGAAACCAAAGTTGAGTTGTTTGGAAGAAACACACAACACTATGTGTGGCGAAAAAAAGGCACAGCACACCAACATCAAAACCTCATCCCAACTGTGATGTATGGTGGTGGGGGCATCGTACGTTTGGGGCTGCGTCAGGGCATGGACAGATTGCTATCATCGAAGGAAAAATGAATTCCCAAGTTTATCAAGACATTTTCCAGGAGAACTTAAGGCCATCTGTCTACCAGCTGAAGCTCAACAGAAGATGGGTGTTGCAACAGGACAATGACCCAAAGAAGTAAATCAACAACAGAATGGCTTAAACAGAAGAAAATATGCCTTCTGAAGTGGCCCAGTCAGTGTCCTGACCTCAACCCGATTGAGATGCTGTGGCATGACCTCAAGAAAGCGATTCACACGAGACATCCCAAGAATATTGCTGAACTGAAACAGTTCTGTAAAGAGGAATGGTCAAGAATTACTCCTGACCGTTGTGCACGTCTGATCTGCAACTACAGAAAACGTTTGGTTGAAGTTATTGCTGCCAAAGGAGGTTCAACCAGTTATTAAATCCAAGGGTTCACATACTTTTTCCACCTGCACTGTGAATGTTTACATGGTGTGTTCAATAAAAACATGGCAACATTTCATTAATTTCATTCTTTGTGTGTTATTAGTTTAAGCAGACTGTGATTCTCTATTGTTGTGACTTAGATGATGATCAGATCACATTTTATGACCAATTTGTGCAGAAATCCATATCATTCCAAAGGGATATATATATATATATATATATATATATATACACACACACACACACACATATATATACACACACACACACATATGTTAAAAAAAATACAGAATCCAGTGCACTTGCTTATTCACTAAACAATTATTTCAAATCAAAGATTGTAGTAGTTTTATTTAAAAACACCTCACCTAGGCAAAAAATAATGGGGGTTGAGTTACATTATATGATCATATATTGCATAAGCCTGCCACACCTTCAATGTACTCCATTGTTGGCAGGTCCTATCCTAGCAGCCTAATGCTTGCTCTTATGAGATGAATCCACTTACTTGGGAAATACATCCTTCTTGGGACTCTCTGCAAGTCAAGGCTAAATAGGGCCCTGGAATGAGGCACCTGTAACAGGGAGAGGTGCAAAACCAAGGAGTTGGCCTGGGACTCCCAAATATATAAAAGAAACCAAGAGGGCTGCACTCACCTGAACATGCATACATTGACGGTGTGGCTTATGCAATATATGATCATATAATGTAACTAAACCCCCATTATTCTTTGCCTAGGTGAGGTGTTTTTAAATAAAACTACTACAATCTGTAAGATTTGAAATCATTGTTTAGTGAATAAGCGAGTGCCCTGGATTCTGTATTTTGTATATTTTGGCCCCAGCAGCACCCTATAATTTATGCATGTTCAGGTGAGTGCAGGCCTCTTGGATTTGTTTATATATATATATATACAGGGAGTGCAGAATTATTAGGCAAGTTGTATTTTTGAGGATTAATTTTATTATTGAACAACAACCATGTTCTCAATGAACCCAAAAAACTCATTAATATCAAAGCTGAATATTTTTGGAAGTAGTTTTTAGTTTGTTTTTAGTTATAGCTATGTTAGGGGGATATCTGTGTGTGCAGGTGATTATTACTGTGCATAATTATTAGGCAACTTAACAAAAAACAAATATATACCCATTTCAATTATTTATTATTACCAGTGAAACCAATATAACATCTCAACATTCACAAATATACATTTCTGACATTCAAAACAAAACAAAAACAAATCAGTGACCAATATAGCCACCTTTCTTTGCAAGGACACTCAAAAGCCTGCCATCCATGGATTCTGTCAGTGTTTTGATCTGTTCACCATCAACATTGCGTGCAGCAGCAACCACAGCCTCCCAGACACTGTTCAGAGAGGTGTACTGTTTTCCTCCTTGTAAATCTCACATTTGATGATGGACCACAGGTTCTCAATGGGGTTCAGATCAGGTGAACAAGGAGGCCATGTCATTAGATTTTCTTCTTTTATACCCTTTCTTGCCAGCCACGCTGTGGAGTACTTGGACGCGTGTGATGGAGCATTGTCCTGCATGAAAATCATGTTTTTCTTGAAGGATGCAGACTTCTTCCTGTACCACTGCTTGAAGAAGGTGTCTTCCAGAACTGGCAGTAGGACTGGGAGTTGAGCTTGACTCCATCCTCAACCCGAAAAGGCCCCACAAGCTCATCTTTGATGATACCAGCTCAAACCAGTACTCCACCTCCACCTTGCTGGCGTCTGAGTCGGACTGGAGCTCTCTGCCCTTTACCAATCCAGCCACGGGCCCATCCATCTGGCCCATCAAGACTCACTCTCATTTCATCAGTCCATAAAACCTTAGAAAAAATCAGTCTTGAGATATTTCTTGGCCCAGTCTTGACGTTTCAGCTTGTGTGTCTTGTTCAGTGGTGGTCGCCTTTCAGCCTTTCTTACCTTGGCCATGTCTCTGAGTATTGCACACCTTGTGCTTTTGGGCACTCCAGTGATGTTGCAGCTCTGAAATATGGCCAAACTGGTGGCAAGTGGCATCGCGGCAGCTGCACGCTTGACTTTTCTCAGTTCATGGGCAGTTATTTTGCGCCTTGGTTTTTCCAAACGCTTCTTGCGACCCTGTTGACTATTTTGAATGAAACGCTTGATTGTTCGATGATCACGCTTCAGAAGCTTTGCAATTTTAAGAGTGCTGCATCCCTCTGCAAGATATCTCACTATTTTTGACTTTTCTGAGCCTGTCAAGTCCTTCTTTGACCCATTTTGCCAAAGGAAAGGAAGTTGCCTAATAATTATGCACACTTGATATAGGGTGTTGATGTCAATAGACCACACCCCTTCTCATTACAGAGATGCACATCACCTAATATGCTTAATTGGTAGTAGGCTTTCGAGCCTATACAGCTTGGAGTAAGACAACATGCATAAAGAGGATGATGTGGTCAAAATACTCATTTGCCTAATAATTCTGCACTCCCTGTATATATCGGTTCCTGATGAAAGTCCCAGAGGAGGACTGAAACGTTGAGCTGTCAACTATCTTTTTTATTTTTATTTTTTTCATTAAACTTTGGATGTTTTAATCAATTAAAGAATCCGTGAGTGCTGGTCACCCTTGTTATTTATATATATATTTTACTCTGTTATGAAAGGTTTCTAGTAGAGGGAACCTATTTAATGACATTCATGTTTCAAATATTTTAATAAAAGCTTAGCTCTCATTATTGTTTTAATTAACAATATAATGCAAAGTATATCTACAGTATTAATTCAGTAAAAAGCTTAGCTGGATGTAAAATATTCTGTCATTTTTTGTTGTTGTTTTTTTTTTTTTTACTGATACCCCCAGAGAACCTCCCTTATTGTGTTGTCAGTTGGATTACACGTCAAGCAAAATAGCTTTTTGAGTCCTGGCTTACCACGAATAAAATGTTCTTCGCTCCTATTTATCTAAAAAAAAACAGATTAAGTATACATTTGGCTGCTTCTGCCAGAGAAGCAAATAAAAAAAGCAGCAAATGCACAGCAACAGCAAGCGTAATCATTTATTAACCCCTTTACAGCTATAGGGGTGCATTGCTGAGCTTTAGGTTTGTATTCAAGTATAGATTAATATTGCTATATACATCTATATGCTATATTCTATATACATCTGTTTACAAGAATTATGAGCAAAGGTGATTTAAGTAATTAGTAAACCACGTTGACATCAGCTATGCTTCTGACAACTAAACTAAAATAAGAATTTGAATGATACTGTGGTGGAATCTCGGTAAAAATAAATTTAGTAGGCCGAGATTACCACGTGGCATGTGTACATGCATATGCTGACGTATCGATCAGTTGGTTGCACGAGGCAAGATACGATCAGTAGTGTACGGAGCATGTGCAAGAATACAGGATGTAGTATTCACCTCCTCCATTGTGCTGGACAAGCCATGCGGTCAAGCAGGAAGTTAATTCTTATTTGTAATGATTGGTCAAGAGAATGTGCGGGTGGAGCTTAATATGGAGGAGTTATGTGCCTATATAGGGAGCCTGCACTATTGTTCAGGGCTCAGAACTTGCTGTATTTTTGGTGACATTAGTCCCTCTGAGTCCCGATCGGTGATCCAATAAAGAATCTCTTCCTTCCTGAAGAAACCTGTGTCCATCTCTCTGTGCTTTGCTTCCGTCAGTTTCTCCGGTATCATTTGGTGCATTGGCCGGGAAGCTCATCGCTCAACGGTAGCTGAGAGGCAGAGGCGTGAGACGGTCTATCTTTGCCCACGTTCTCTACGGCTGCACCCCTGAACTTCTGCGTGGACCTCCCTTCGTCTCGGCGCCACTGGTCTGTTGTCCAGGAGATCATCGGCCTCTATGTAAGAAGTGCTGGGGTGTCCCCGTCGATGAGTGTGAACTCAGGTTCAGGAACGAGGAGGTAAGACAACTGCTGTTTTAGACGGCAGACCCACTAGGGGTATACCGATTGTGCGGTAGGCCCAAAACGAGTGTATATAGTTTTAGGTAGTCCATTCAAGGTACTGGCCAATAGTTTAGTTGGGATTGTAAATGTGTTAAAGATTGTTAGTAAAGTGTATATCTTGTTAGATAGCGCGAGCTCAGCCGCCTAGCGAGAGTGTTAATAGTGTGTTGCTGTATCATAGTGCACGGTACCATAACCCTGTATATTTACTGACACTGTATATAAGTACTAATCATTGTCGTCTATTGCATGTTTAACACCGTAACTACTAATAATTGTATTGTGACCTTAAATTGTGCTTTGACCTATGCTAACCGTACTGTAACCGATACTAGTAAAAGACGATGTTACTGGGGTGTGTTATAGACGGGTAATTCATATATAGAGAATTATAGCGTGGGTGACTGTATAGTTTTGCCAAAGGGCATAATATTGATTATTTAGTGACTGGTGTAACAGCTGTGTGTGCACGGGAATTCCCTGAGTGATTATTGTGTTATTGTGTACGTTTCACTCGGTAACTGTACCACGTGGTGCTGTTGCCAGAGGAAACGGGTGTGACTGTTGAATAAGAACGCGTGCATAGTATTCGTTGTCAACGACGCTCCATTGATAAGTATGGGCGCGTCAGAGTCAACGATTTCGGATCCCTTAGGTTGTATGGTAAAGAATTTTAAAAAGGGATTCAAAACATGTGATTTTGGGGTTAAAATGTCTCCTGTACGTTTGGTCACTTTGTGCACTAGGGAGTGGCCTATTTTGGTTGCGGCATGGCCGCCGCGTGGCAGTTTGGATCCAACCCTGGTACAGCGTGTACACGTGGCTGTATCAGGTAGGCCTGAACTTTACGGACAGTTTCCATACATTGATTGTTGGAGGCAGGCCGTAAACGACTCGCCAAAATGGATCCAGATATGCCACGAGGAGCAATGTCGCCTCATGGTGGCCAGGACTTGTTTGTCCACTAGGACTGGTGTTAGGCCCATTTTGGACACGCCCCCTGAGTCCGAGATCCCTTTGCCGCCCCCTTACTTCCCTTTAAGAGGAAGTGACGCGAATGCAGGAAGTTCTGCACCCCTTCCCCTATTGCCCCCATCCACTTCCGCTTCCTCCTCCAGTACAGAATCCACCCCCCCTCGTATTAAAACTCCCCTTCCGGAACCAGGACCAACCCCCATTAGATTTGAATATCCTGATTTGGCGCCACTTCAAACTTCCGGTCAAGCTTCTTCTAGCTCGGCTCGGAGTATACTATTCACTAACTTTTCCCAAAATCAAGTTCCCACATCCTCATGCCCTATTACCTCTCGACCGGAACCTTTAACTGACGCCCCTCCACGTAGCCCCATACTAACCCGACAACTGACCGGTACCCAACAATTAAAACATTATCAGATGCCTCTTCGTCTGAATCCTGGGTCAGCCTATATCGATGTCGCAGGTCAAATGGCACATGCTGACCCAGTCTTCGTATATGTCCCGTTCACGACTACCGATCTCTTGAATTGGAAGACCCACAATTCCTCGTACACTGAGAAACCACAAGCTATGACCGATCTGTTCACCTCGATAGTTCAGACACATAACCCGACATGGGCTGATTGCCAGCAGTTATTAATGACATTGTTCAATAATGAGGAAAGGACAAGGATTAACCAAGCGGCCATTAAGGCGCTAGAGGAGAGAGCCCGTGCTTTAAATCAAGCCAATCCGGCAGCATGGGCCGCAACACATTACCCTAACACC
Organism: Pelobates cultripes; assembly: GCA_933207985.1. Classification (NCBI taxonomy): domain Eukaryota; kingdom Metazoa; phylum Chordata; class Amphibia; order Anura; family Pelobatidae; genus Pelobates; species Pelobates cultripes. The sequence continues at coordinate 77,605,673 of OW240920.1, read as the reverse complement.
GATCCTGACTGGAATGTAAATGGCGCAGATATGGCTCAACTTAAAGCCTATAGAGATGCTATAATTGCTGGCATGAAAGCCGGAGGGAAGAAAGCTATTAACATGTCGAAGACAGTTGAGGTGATTCAGAAAAGTGATGAAGCGCCCAGTGTCTTTATGACCGATTATTGGAGGCATACCGCTTGTATACCCCCTTTAATCCGGAAGACGCTGATAATTCCCGAATGGTAAACTCCGCCTTTGTCAGCCAAGCTTACGGAGATATTAAGCGCAAGCTACAGAAATTAGAAGGGTTTGCAGGTATGTCTATCACCCAACTAATGGAGGTAGCGAACAAAGTATATATGAATAGGGAAACAGAAAGTAAGAAAGAGGAAGAGCACAAGATGCGTAGAAAGGCAGATATGCTAGCGGTAGCGATCGCAGGCGTAGATAGACGGGGCCCAGATAGAGGCGATGGTAGATGGAATAGGGAGCCTTTGAGTAGGAATCAGTGCGCGTACTGTAAGGAAGAAGGGCATTGGAGGAACGAGTGTCCGCAAAGAGAGCAGTATGAGAGAGACTTACCCAGGGCAGGTTACGGAAACTTTAGAGGCAGAGCGAGAGGTAGAGGAGGCCCCGGAGGGAGTAATGGTAATAGAGGGAGTAATGGGAACAGAGGAAGTGTAAGGGAAGATAGGTACTATCCAGCAGCGCAAAGGTCCCGCGATAGAGAAGGTAGGGACTTTGTGGGATTGGCTGACACGGTCATGGAGGACTATTGATACCGACCGGGCTCCATCCCCCTTGGTCGAGCGGAGCCTATGGTCGATGTATCAATAGGGGGAAAAAGGAGTGCGTTTATGATCGACACTGGTGCTGAACATTCGGTGGTGACTAATCAAGTTGCTCCTCCATCTGGAAGAACTATTACTGTAATAGGAGCAACTGGAAGAAGTGCTGAAAAACCGGTTCTTAAAAGTCGACTCTGTACATTGGGAGGCCACGTAGTAAAACATCAATTCCTTTATATGCCTGAGTGTCCAGTCCAATTGCTGGGACGTGATATGCTATCCAAATTACAAGCGCAGATTACGTTCCTACCAAATGGAACAACATCCTTAAAGTTTAATGGACCCTCAGGTATTATGACATTGTCCGTACCAAAGGAAGAAGAGTGGCGACTTTATACAGTGTTGACTAGCCAAAACCCGAGGAGTGATGAATCCTTATTTAACATACCAGGAGTTTGGGCAGAGAACAACCCACCAGGACTGGCCCGCAATATTCCACCTATTAAAATCGAACTAAAACTTGGGGTTTATCCAGTAAGCCTGAGACAATATCATATTCCGCAGAAGGCTAAGAAGAACATCCAATCTTATCTGGATAAGTTCATACGGTATGGTATCCTAAAATTCTGTACTTCCCCCTGGAACACCCCATTGCTGCCTGTTCAAAAGCCCGGTACAGATGAGTATCGACCTGTGCAGGACTTGAGAGCAGTCAATGATGCGGTTGTTAGTATACATCCAGTCGTGCCCAATCCATATAACCTGCTTGCTTTAATTCCGGGCGGGGCTACTTACTTTACAGTCTTAGATCTCAAAGATGCCTTCTTTTGCCTCCGAATTGCCGCAGAAAGCCAATGTATCTTCGCTTTCCAATGGGAAAATGCTGTAACGGGCTCGAAACGCCAAATGACCTGGACAAGATTGCCCCAGGGGTTTAAAAATTCACCTACCCTATTTGGTTCAGCTCTAAGTCAAGATCTACTAGATTTCGAGTCTATCCCAGGAGAGTGTGTATTATTACAATATGTAGATGACTTGTTGATAGCAGCAGTTACAAAGGAAGTATGTCAGCAAGCAACGCACGATCTACTACACATTCTTTGGAAGGCAGGATACAAGGTGTCAAGAAGGAAGGCTCAGTTGTGTTTGCCAACTGTCAAATATCTGGGATTCCATATCTCTGAAGGTCAAAGAATTATGGGGCCAGAGAGAAAAGAAGCTGTGTGCCAAATACCGATACCCAGGAATAGAAGACAAGTGCGAGAATTCTTGGGGGCAGCAGGCTTCTGTAGGATATGGATTCCCAGCTACGCGATACTGGCAAAACCTCTGTATGCAGCTATCAAAGGTACAGAGCACGACCCCTTCTTATGGACTCAAGAACAGCAAACGGCATTCGAAGATGTGAAGAGGGCTTTGATGAGTGCCCCAGCATTAGGTCTACCTGACCACACACGGCCATTCTACCTGTATGTACATGAGCAAAGAAGAATGGCTGTGGGAGTATTGACACAGTACTTGGGATCATGGCAAAGACCTGTTGCCTACATGTCTAAGCAACTGGATGCAGTGGCCAGCGGACTTCCACCTTGTCTAAGAGCTGTAGCTGCAGCCGCCCTGCTAGTAGCTGAAGCCGATAAACTCACTCTGGGTCAAGAACTTTATGTACGAGTTCCACATGCAGTACAGACGTTGTTGGATTACAAAGGAAATCATTGGTTTAGTAACAGCCGTATGACCAAGTATCAAGCAATGTTGTGTGAAAACCCAAGAGTGCATTTAGAGACTGTAAATACCTTAAATCCAGCTACCCTTTTGCCACAACCTACTGAAAGTCAACATGATTGTTTGGAAGTAATGGATGAAGTATTTTCAAGTAGACCAGATCTTCGTGATTTTCCCATCCAGAACCCTGATGTTCAATATTACACCGACGGCAGTAGTTATGTAAAAGAAGGGATCCGCTATGCAGGATATGCAGTAACAACGATAGACAAGGTGATAGAAGCTCGGCCACTGGCAAAAGGAACATCAGCACAGAAGGCAGAATTGATAGCACTGACACGAGCATTACAATTGGCTGAAGGTTTAAGAGTGAACATCTACACGGACTCCAAGTATGCGTTTTTAACCACTCATGCCCACGGAGCTTTGTATAAAGAAAGAGGACTATTGAATTCAGAAGGCAAAGAAATCAAATACGCAGCTGAGATCCTACAACTATTGGAAGCAGTGTGGGAGCCGAAAGAAGTCGGTATTATACATTGTCGGGCGCATCTGAGAGGAGATGGTGATGTAACCAAAGGGAATCGGATGGCAGATAGTGCAGCTAAGCGTGCTGCTGAATCAGGAAGACAGGAATATGTGGGGCATATAGCTGCTCTTATACCAACTCCACTGTCTCAATGGACTCCAATTTATACAGCTCAAGAAGAGGAGTGGTTAAGGACTGAACCTGGAAAGTATTTGGAGAACAAATGGTATCAGTTAGAAGATGGAAGAATAGTTATTCCAGCATCACTAGCGGTAGAAATTGTCCAAAACTATCATAACGGGACACATTCTGGGAGAGACAGTACAGAAGAATCTCTCAGAAAACATTTCTACATACCAAGATTGTCCAACTTGACTCAGGCCATTGTACGTAGATGTGTAACGTGTGCTAAAAATAATGCAAGACAAGGACCAGTAAAGCCACCAGGAGTCCAGTTTATGGGGGGACTTCCCATGTCCGATTTACAAATTGACTATACAGTGATGCCTAAATCGGGTGGACATCGCTACCTGCTGGTAGTGGTGTGCACCTATTCAGGCTGGGTAGAAGCATGTCCTACTCGTACAGAGAAAGCAGGAGAAGTCGTGAGATTCCTGCTACGAGAAATAATACCCCGATATGGACTACCCTGCTCTATAGGATCGGACAATGGTCCAGCTTTTGTTCATCAGTGCCTACAACAACTGACTCATATGCTTGGTATAAAGTGGAGGCTTCATACGGCATATAGACCCCAGAGTTCTGGTAAGGTAGAGAGAATGAATAGAACTATTAAGAATCAGTTGGCTAAAATGTGTCAAGAAACCCAACTTAAGTGGAACGTTCTCTTGCCCATAGCTCTATTGCGAATCCGTAGTACACCTACCAGAAGGATGGGCCTCTCTCCTTTTGAAATCATGTACGGGCGACCACCTCCCGTGCTTGGTAACTTAAGGGGGGATTTGAGTCAGTTGGGAGAAGGAATTACCCGGCAGCAGGTTGTAGAGTTGGGTAAGACTATGGAGGAGGTACAGAAATGGGTACAAGATAGATTACCTGTGAATATTTATCCCCCAATTCATAGTTACCACCCAGGCGACCAAGTGTGGATTAAAGAGTGGAATAATGTGCCGTTAGGGCCCAAGTGGAGAGGTCCTTATGTTGTTCTTCTGTCTACCCCTACAGCGATAAAAGTAGCCGAAGTGGCTCCGTGGATACATCACTCCAGGGTTAAACCAGCAGCAGCCGATTCCTGGCAAGTTACAGCAAATCCAGAGAATCCCTGCAAGATCCGGTTAAAACGCACGACTCAGTCGGAGTGACGAGGAACCTTGTAGATTACAAATTTTATTGTTTCAGAGACTTGGTAAGTGAGTGAGAAGGCCATAATAAAGCCTGTCCACTCACCAACGAGTGTATAAGTCAGGGAAAGTCTTGAGGGGACCCCTGTGAAGACGAGCAGAACTCCATTCCCTGCAGCCCTTACATCCTGGAAGCTGAGGTGCCTTCGCACGGACGAAGACTGAGGATGACGACGAAAGATGTATTTTTAATAATGTTTATTTATGTGTATTTTTATATTCAGGAAGGTAGAGGTACCGACACTCCTAGCTGTGAGGTATGCATTAAGACTACAAGAACAGGTAACCATATATCCCAGACCCTAATTTGGCATTCGCAATATGAGTGTAAAGGAGATGTATCAAGATGTAGATACTTAAATATAGAATATAGTGTGTGTCATTTAGGAGTAGGAGAACCTAAGTGCTTCAGTCCTGAGTATCAACCCCGTACAATTTGGTTGACTCTCAGAAATGGAGATCCTCAGGGGACCCTAATTAATAAGACGGTATTAGAATCCGTATATTCTTCAGGTGCTCTGCTATTTGATGCGTGTAAAGCAATATCAAGTGGTAGAAAGCCGTGGAATGTATGTGGGGATCTTAGATGGGAGAGGACGTATGGGTCTAACGATAAATATATTTGTCCCAGTAGTAAAAATAAATATGTAAGTCCAAGATGCCCAAATAGAGATTATAACTTCTGCCCATATTGGTCTTGTGTGGGGTGGGCGACTTGGGGACAGACAGCAGACAAGGACATGATTGTGACTAAGTTGCCTACTAATCCATATTGTAAGTCTATGGAATGCAATCCAATCCATATACTTATAAATAACCCTGACAAGTTCTTAGATAAATATGGTAATTTATTTGGGTTTCAAATATATGGGACGGGTTTAGACCCTGGGACAATATTGTTTATAGGGATAGAGACTGATACGGTAACCTCCCAAACTCATCAAGTATACCATTCCTTTTATGAAGAGATGAGCATAGATAATAAGATCCCCCATAATGCTAAAAACTTGTTCATTGATTTAGCCGAGAGTATTGCCGGTAGTCTTAATGTTACCAACTGCTATGTGTGTGGAGGTACTAACATGGGAGACCAATGGCCTTGGGAAGCAAAGGAGGTAATGTCCGGTTCTGAGGCAGTTGACCAATTAATATCTACACAAGCCGACTATCATATGAGTGTTAGAGGTAAATCTGAGTGGAGATTGAAGACCTCCATCATAGGTTATGTTTGCATAGCGAGGAAAGGAATGATGTATAATACTTCTGTAGGAGAATTAACTTGTCTAGGGCAAAAAGCTTATGATGATGATACAAAGAATACAACTTGGTGGTCGGCTTCAAATGTCTCAGAACCATCTAACCCGCTTGCAAGATATGCCAATTTAAAGGACGTATGGTTTGATCTATCCATCACATCTAACTGGAGAGCCCCAGCGAATTTGTACTGGATCTGTGGTAAGAAGGCCTATTCGGAGTTACCACAGGACTGGGAAGGGGCATGTGTGTTGGGTATGTTGAAACCATCCTTCTTCTTGTTGCCTATTGAAACAGGTGAGACTTTAGGTGTTAAAGTGTATGATGTGAATCATAGGAAGAAAAGGGGACCCATAGAGATAGGTGCCTGGGAAGATAATGAATGGCCTCCCCAGCGTATTATAGATTATTATGGGCCAGCCACGTGGGCAGAGGATGGTACCTTTGGTTATAGAACCCCTATTTATATGCTCAACCGCATTATAAGGTTACAGGCGGTGGTTGAGATCATTACTAACGAGACATCACAAGCGCTCAATCTTCTAGCGAAGCATAATACCAGGATGAGGACAGCAGTTTACCAAAATAGATTAGCCTTGGATTATCTTTTGGCAGTAGAGGGAGGTGTATGTGGGAAGTTTAACCTGAGCAATTGCTGTCTTCAAATAGATGACGAAGGGCAAGCAATAGCTGAGCTTACTAGCCATATGGTTAAACTAGCGCATGTGCCTACTCAGGTATGGAAAGGGTACAATCCAAGTAGTTGGTTTGGTAGCTGGTATGAGTGGTTTGGAGGGCTTAAGGCAGTGGTAGGTGGAGTCCTACTGATTTTAATGTTGTGTCTACTCCTGCCGTGTCTTATACCCTTAGTAGTTAGGTCTGTGCAAAGCCTGATAGAAAATATAGCAGAGAGGAAGGCTGCTGCACAGATAATGGCAATTTATAAATATAAGGCTCTAGATCAGGGAGAACCAATGCAGGAAGACGAGTGTTGAAGATTCACATCATAGGATAAGTCTGGTCTGGTTCAAAGGTAACTTGTGGTGTATGCAAACCAAGGTTAAGTGATGCCTCAAGTAATTGTAAAATATCAAGAGGCATCAAAGGGGGGAATGTGGTGGAATCTCGGTAAAAATAAATTTAGTAGGCCGAGATTACCACGTGGCATGTGTACGTGCATATGCTGACGTATCGATCAGTTGGTTGCACGAGGCAAGATACGATCAGTAGTGTACGGAGCATGTGCAAGAATACAGGATGTAGTATTCCCCTCCTCCATTGTGCTGGACAAGCCATGCGGTCAAGCAGGAAGTTAATTCTTATTTGTAATGATTGGTCAAGAGAATGTGCGGGTGGAGCTTAATATGGGAGGAGTTATGTGCCTATATAGGGAGCCTGCACTATTGTTCAGGGCTCAGAACTTGCTGTATTTTTGGTGACATTAGTCCCTCTGAGTCCCGATCGGTGATCCAATAAAGAATCTCTTCCTTCCTGAAGAAACCTGTGTCCATCCCTCTGTGCTTTGCTTCCGTCAGTTTCTCCGGTATCAATACTACAATCATAATTTCAGCAAGCATGTTAAAAAATGTTTTTATGTGCTGTTGAACCTAAAGGGACACTAAAGTCACCAAAACAACTTCATTTAGTTTAATGAAGCAGTTTTGGTGTTCAGATTGTACCTTGTTTGTTTTTTTACATGCAGCCCTAGCAATGCCTCCCCTGGCTGTGACTAATACAGCCTGGATGAAAGCAAAATGGTTTCATTTTCAATCAGATGTAACTAACTTTAAAAGTTTTTATCTCCTGCTCTGTAATTTGAACTTTAATTACATACTGAAGGCTCCTGCAAGGTCTATCAAGCTATTAACAGAGCAGGAGATAAGAAATGGTAAATTTCACAGAATTTGCAATAAAGGAAGTGTAAACATTAGATGACTCTTTACAGGAAGTGTTTAGGAAGCTGTACATCACATGACATGCGCATTGTCGTCTTTTTCGGCCTATTCCTGTTATAAACCAATTATAACCTTTAATAATCACAGACACATGAATAAATTGGCAAAATATTCCACGGCTTTATTAAATATATATAAATAATAAAATATAAATTTAAAAGGTCATTGTCAACAACGCTTGAAAAGACATCCCCCCAATTAACATAACTAAATACCCAGACAATGACCTCCAACATATTTACAGAATACATCCAACTAACAGTATAACATAGCATAAATACCATAAACCTTAACATAGCCACCCAGGGCCTCCATTTCCAATTGTAGGGGCATACCAAGACACCCCTACGCCATTATCATAGCCACCAAGGGCATCCCTTTCCACTGTAGGGGCATACCAAGACACCCCTACACCATTATCCCAGCCACCAAGGGCATCCATTTCCAGTGTAGGGGCATACCGAGACACCCCTACACCCCCAGGTTCGTAGCTACCGCCGAGCTCGAACCTACCACCAAATCTAAAGGTAAGTATTCCTCCTGACCTATCCCACTTACCAAAAACCGACCTACCCCCAATTAACCTAATCCATCCCCCGCCGCCGTGACAAAACGGGAGAGTCATGACTCTTAGCCCTTAACCAACTAAATTAGGGAGGGTGGGCGGGACAGCTAACAACAGGTAAAGATTTCAAATTAAAATGGAACCCAAATTTAAAATGGCGAATTATTATATGTCTAAGCCACTCCCCCTTTTTACCCACTAACCAATCCAGACACACTCATCCATAGGCCAGCCTCCTAGCTCTGTCAAGGCCCATTCCACCTAGCTTTGCTATTCCATGGGCTTCATGACATGCGCATTGTCGTCTTTTTCGGCCTATTCCTGTTATAAACCAATTATAACCTTTAATAATCACAGACACATGAATAAATTGGCAAAATATTCCACGGCTTTATTAAATATATATAAATAATAAAATATAAATTTAAAAGGTCATTGTCAACAACGCTTGAAAAGACATCCCCCCAATTAACGTGACTAAATACCCAGACAATGACCTCCAACATATTTACAGAATACATCCCACTAACAGTATAACATAGCATAAATACCATAAACCTTAGCATTAACATTGTACCATTTCCAATTGTAGGGGCATACCAAGACACCCCTACGCCATTATCATAGCCACCAAGGGCATCCCTTTCCACTGTAGGGGCATACCAAGACACCCCTACACCATTATCCCAGCCACCAAGGGCATCCATTTCCAGTGTAGGGGCATACCGAGACACCCCTACACCCCCAGCTAGCTACCGCCGAGCTCGAACCTACCACCAAATCTAAAGGTAAGTATTCCTCCTGACCTATCCCACTTACCAAAAACCGACCTACCCTCAATTAACCTAATCCATCCCCCGCCACAGCACAGAGCTTGACCACCTCAAGCCTCCTGCGCACCCCCACCCCGAATAAACAGGGCCTGTCTAAGACCGTCCTGAAAGCCTAAGTTAAGGAAATCCAAACCCACCTCCGATAAATGAACTCCATCATGTCTGAAGTATCCTGGTAACATATCCTCTAGTTCCCTGTGCCTCACTACTACCCCCCCAGACCTTTTAATAAAAGTTGCCAACAACTTGTTGAACTTGCGTCTATATCTCGCCATAGCTGCGAAATCCCGCGCATGACGCCACTGGAAACGCGGTACCGTTTCCGACCAAACAATAACCACCCCGGGAAGCAAGGACCTCAACTTATCCACGTCCCTCTTTATCCCACGAACTAATTCCCTTTGCGGCACCAGACCAAAATCATTCCCCCCTGTGTGGAACAATATGAAATCGGTGACTTCCCCTTGACCTATCTTCCGAAATAACTCCAACATGTATCTCTCCAACCGAAACCCCGAAAACCAAACCAGAACAACCGTAACACATCAGAAGGAAAGCCGAGCTGCGTGCCTTCTCTCCGAACTGCAGCTCTCCGTTCTGCCCAGTAGACATATGAATGGCCTACTATCCATGCGACTCCACCTGAAATAAAAGAAATAATTCATAACCACAGGACCACCGTAATTGTACCCCATAACATAAATTTGTTTACATTAAAAGATCAGGCCGGACATAGGAACGGAACCTGATCGATTCCCATCTCCCAATCTTTTTTATCTAACTCATCCCCTAGGCCTAACCTCGCCGCCTCTGTGGCAGCCCCGATCCTGAAGGAGTGGGTGCCAAATTGCATGGGATCCAGGCCCAGGCGTTCCAAGCCCAACTTAAAGACCCTGTTGAACTGGAATTTCGACAACGCCGAGCCGTCCGCATGGCGAAAAAACGAACCCTGCCCCTTCGGACGGAGCTCCACATATCGCCGAGCACTGCCCACCGGGCAAGCCTCCACCTGAGGTATTGAAAATAGTTTTATCGTACGACCTCTCCCAAAGACATCCGTCTTCGAGCGCCGTAGTCGAATAGCTACCTGTTCCACCCCTACGTCCACGTCCGCGAACTGGAGACCACCTTGTCTAAGCCTGTTGCTACTTACAATCTCACTCACCCGAAAAGCCCCGAAAAAAGCCCATACAAACGCCACCCTAAATAGCAAGACCTCGAACAAAGAGAAACATAAACCCGGCAGGGTACCCAATAGTTGTTGAAGCAACCTAAAAGACACCGGCCTCCTAGTGTCAGGTGATAACTTCCCTTTGCGGTAACCCTTCACTGCCTGCCGCACAATAAAGGACTTTGTCGAATCTTCCCACCCACGAAGCTTGAAGAGGAACGCCAATGCTGCCAGGTTCCGGCCGACCACTGCCGGAGAAGCCCCCGCTGCGAACAGCCTGCAAAGCAACCATAATAGCGTATCGAGACGTACCTTTGCGGATACCATGTCCCCCGTACCGCCTAATGCTTCGTCCCACCTTTCCCATACTTTACTATACGCCGCCAACGTGCCCGGAGCCAACGAATCCATTATCAGTCTTACAAGCAGGAGGTCCCGAGACGCCACATGTGATCCGGACATGGCAGACCCTCCCTTTGTGCGTTCGGAGCCTCCACCCAAAATTTTTCCCACTGAAAGCGAGAAAGTGCATCAGCAATTACGTTCAAGAATCCAGGAACATGACGTGCACGAAAAACAATATTCAACTGCATGCAATACAAAACAAACTGGCGAAGCAGCCGCACTACTGGGACCGACGCCGCCGAAAGATTGTTCACAGCCTCCACGACAGCCACATTGTCCGTAAAGAAAACCACTCTCCTATCACGTAGGGCCTGGCCCCACAAGGAGAGCGCTACCACTAATGGGAACAATTAGAGAAAAGCCAAGTTCCGAATCTGTGGGCTGACCGCCCAATGTTCGGGCCATCTTTCCGCACACCAATGACCCGCAAAGTAAGCCCCGAAGCCTACGCTCCCTGACGCATCGGTAAAAAGCTCTAACTCGGGTGATTCGATACACTGTTCCCTAAAAAAGACTCGCCCATTGAAATCCCTCAGGAAGGCCTCCCACACACCCAAATCCTCCTTCATCGGAGCGGTGACCCTGATAAAATGATGAGGTGACCGCACACCCGCCGTGGCTTTGGCGAGGAACCGGTTGAATACCCTTCCTACCGGGATAATGCGACATGCAAAATTCAACCGCCCCAGCAAAGACTGTATAGCCCGCAGTGTCGCCTTCTTTGCCCTACGCAACTCTGAAATGGCATCGCGGAGAGACTCCAACTTATCTCGTGGTAATCTGCATTCCCCCGCGACCGTATCTATTTCAAGCCCCAAAAAACTCAGGCATGTAATAGGCCCCACGGTTTTGTCGCGAGCCAGAGGTAGCCCAAATACCTGACTGACCCATTCAAGACACCGTAGCCTAAAGCGGCAAGCGTCAGAGCCAGCCGGCCCGACACACAAGAAATCGTCCAGGTAATGGACCACAAACTTGGTGCTCGCTTCCTCCCTCACTACCCATTCCATGAACGTGCTAAATTTCTCAAAGTACACACATGAAATGGAGCATCCCATGGGCAAACACAGATCCACAAAATAGTTTCCATCAAGATAACAACCTAATAAGTGGTGACACTTTGGGTGAATGGGCAAAAGGCGGAAAGCCGCTTCTATATCCGCCTTAGCCAACAACGCTCCCTGTCCTGCTTCCCTTACCAGCTCGACCGCTTGGTCAAATGATGCGTAGGAAACCGAACAGAGATCCCCGTCAATGTCATCATTGACTGATGACCCCTTCGGGTATGACAAATGGTGGATAAGGCGAAATTTTCCAGCCTCCTTCTTTGGCACTACGCCTAAAGGGGAAACCCTAAGATCCGGCAGCGGTGGTTCCCTAAACGGTCCCGCCATCCGTCCCAGGCGAACCTCCTGAAGCAATTTACCACATAGCACATCATGATGTTCGCCCACTGAGCGCAAATTACGGAAACGGGGAACCACAACCCGATCCCTGAAGGGAATGATGAAACCCCTTGTAAATCCCTCAAACAATAGACGGGCATCCTCCCGCTTACCGTAGCTGTTTAGCCAAGGGAGCATCGCGTCTACCCTCACCGGAGACCGCCCCAGAGGCAGCGGATGGTGCTGCAGCGCCTCCGGCCGCGCCTGTTGTAGTGGGCTTGCCCTTCTTAAAACACCGGTTGTAACCATGTCCCCCCCCACCGCATCCAGAGCATTCATGCCTAAAGCGGCATGCGGAGCCCCACTTACATTGGCCCTCATTATAGAGCCAGCAACACCCCTTCCTTTGCGCAGCCGACGAGGTGGAAGAGGAACCGACGCCAGCCCCCCCTTGAAAGGGAGCCGCCTTTTGAGCCATCATTAGCTTCATCCATAATGGCAGGTCCATCTGGTCCCACCTCATTCCCGGCTTAGCCGAAAGCCTCTGACGGAACTGTTCATCGTACCGCCACCATGCTAGGCCCCCGTATGTGCGGTAAGCCTCCCACACCCCGTCTAAGTAACAGAAGAATTGCGAGCATTTCTCTGGGGCCTTTTCCCCCAGTACACTCGCCAGTATGCAAAAGGCCCGCAGCCAGTTCCCGAAAGTTTTCGGGATTTTCCTATAACGACGCCGCTTTTCTTCCTCCTCTTTCTTGGGATCCTTTTTGTCTTCTTCCTTCAAGTCTATGTATTCCTCCAAGGGGAGAAGGGAGAAGATCTCCACAAATTCCCCTTTCCATAACCTTTCCTTAACCTCTAAGTTTAGGTGACACCTCAACGGCCCCGCAAACGACACATGCACGTTCTGCCTTGCTGCATCTGGAATCTCCCCCATTAGTATATCCCTCTCAGCCGCCACTTCTGTGGCTGCTGACCCCGCTGAGGCTGCTACCAGCTCACCTGCACTGCTCCCGGCCCGTTCGGAGACTGGTTTCTCTCCTGACCCCAAACCCGACGACCCCGGCAACCACGCCATGCTAAACGAAGCCCCCTTATCCAAACCTGGACTCCATGATGCAAGAAATGTTTTCAGACCCTCTAACAAATCTCCAGAGTGTGGTGTACTGTGAGACTCACCGACCAAACCCCTTGGTGTCGCTGATCCTGGGGCTGCATCCCGAACTCCGCCGTGAGATGTTCCCGGCGAGGCTGCTGTCAAATCCCTGCTGTCCTGAGGCCTCCTGCGGCCTGCTGACCCGACATCCAATGGCCTGCGAACGAAAGAAGAAAAACTGGGGAGGCCGTCATCAGAACCCAAATCCTCCCTGACCTCACCCATTGGGCCTCTACGTGGACTGCTACTCCTGGCATGCTGGCCCTTACGGCCATATCTATCCCCGGAAAAACTTCTGCTCCGCCTGTCGGGAGAGCCCCTGCTCATTTACCTGGAGGCACTCTCCCGCGAGACTGCTCCCCGAACAGGTGAGCCACGGCAACGACCATCCGCAGACTCTCCGCTGCTACTGCGCTGCCTGCTCCGCCGTTCACTCCTGGAGCGATGGCTAGCTCTCCTGTCCCCCCCACTGTCTCTGCGCCGCTCTGTGGGGCTATCTGTCCTCTCCTGAGCGCGGCAATCCCTGCCCGCCCGCTGATCCGCTGGCCTACAGCGCCCCACCCCTGCACCAGGCCGGGAGGGGGCCATGCCACTGCCTGCTGTGACCCCACCGCCTGTCACCAGCGCCCTATGATCCTTGTTCTGGCCCGTTGCCTGTGACTGCTGCGCTGCGGGGAGGGGTGCTTGCGGCCTGGCCCTAGCCTGCAACCTGTTGTGTATTCTTGGCGCTTCCCTACCTACCCTGGAATAGGCTGTAGGTGCCGACTGTCCCCTGCTGTCCAAGCCCCTGCTGGCTGCCCCATCCTCAGCGGAACCTGACTGGGTTGCAAGGGCCTCATTTACCAACCCCTGTTTCTGCCCCCTTTTTGCCCTAACTGCCCCAGGGGACGACTCACCGCGGTTACTCCGTCCAGCTGCCTGCTCCGTGCTCCTAGCAGAGCCTGCTGCTTGTAACAGGTCTGCTGCCTCTGCTGATACTGCGCTCCTCACCGCCGCCGGGCGGCGCGGCGCCATCTTCTCCTGACCGCACACCTCAGACTCTGCCTGACGGCCGTGGTGTGTGGTCGCCCCCGGGCCGCCACCTCCGCGAATCCTAGCCCGGCCGCCACTTCTCCTGGTGCAGGTTCCTGTCATGCCTGCTGACGGGCTGCGGCTCCTAACCGCGCCAGCACCGGCATCAGGGCTTAAGCGCTGTGGAGGCCTGGTCCGGCGCGCTGTCCTGCGCGCCGGCGACGGCCCTGCCGCGCTCAGTGCTGCCCCCAACTGCTGCTCCATCCAAGCTGCTCCATGCTGTCGGACCGCTGCCTTCACACCCTCCAGGATTGCTGTCATATCACTCTCAGCCACGGAATCCATCTGAAAAACAAAGAAGAAAAAATCCCCACCAGAAGCCAGCAACAGCTAACAGGTAAAGATTTCAAATTAAAATGGAACCCAAATTTAAAATGGCGAATTATTATATGTCTAAGCCACTCCCCCTTTTACCCACTAACCAATCCAGACACACTCATCCATAGGCCAGCCTCCTAGCTCTGTCAAGGCCCATTCCACCTAGCTTTGCTATTCCATGGGCTTCATGTAGGTAGGTGTGACTAGAGGTGCATAAACAAAGTGATTTTACTCCTAAATGGCAGATAATTCAGCAGTGAGACTACAGGGGCATAATCTATACACAAAAACTGCTTCATTAAGCTAAAGTTGTTTTGGTGACTTTTGTGTCGAACTGTCACTTCACAAGATTTTTAGTATTAAGTTTTACTTATCCCTCTATTCAATGAATATGTACTTTGAGGTGTGAAAAATAGAATTCATTGTAGACGTCTACAGATCTTGATGATGTGATTTGTGTCTCTATCTTTGCTTCCTGTCAATTATTGTTAAAAGTTCTGCCCTTTGAAACTGTCGGAAAGGGATCTAAATCTTTCATATACATTTTAAAAAAGCATTTTATGAAAAAAAGGTTAACTGAAGTTATAGACCATATTCAGTGTTTTTTTCAATGGTGTGAATTTTACCTCTTCCCGACCGCTGACGTACCATGTATGTCCGACAAAAAAAAGGTCATTAACGACCTTGGGCGTACCTGGTACGTCCCGGCAAATCAGAGCCCTGTACTCACCCGGACCGGCAATCCGCAGTGATCCTGGTCGGGGAGACTGCCCTGCAGCAGCTCCGACCTCTCCGGCCCTCCAGGGTCATGTGATCACCATGTTCACATGGCTGCAATAGGAGTCTATGGAGCAGCCAGCAGGTGGAATGTCTGAGCTGTCAGACAGTCCCCCTGACACTTAAAATGTTTAAATAATAATAATATTAAAATAAATATATTGTAAATATATTTATATTTTATATTTTATATATGTATAATATATTATAAAATAATTAAATCATTTTATAATAATGCATATATATGATTGCATTATAAGTGTACTTTGCGATATATACACATAGATCTCAAAATACACTTATAATGAAATCTTATATATGCATATATGTAATATATTATAAAATGCTTTAATTAAAATATATTATACATATATGGGAAATAGAAGTATGTGTGTGTGTATATATACACACACACACACACACACACGTATTATATACACATGTATTTTAATATAATTTTTACAGTCAAGCAGGGTCCTGTTCTGAGCTATCTCCAGGAACACACAAACCCTGTACAGCGACTGTTTTAACCCCTTTATGACTTTATTTTTAGTATCTCTGCATTCATGGCTAAATCAAATGTGACATATTTATTGTTATTAAATTAATAATTTTATTATCTCTCTTTATCTTCAAGCTTTCTCTTTATGTGGAAACATGACACTCTCTTTTGTTACCTTTTATGTATATAAAACACACTGTCAATAATCCTGACCGTGCCGACCACAATAATTTTTATTGCTGGCAAACCTCCTCCTACTCGGTCATCTCCTAGAATTGTACCCTACAACTTACAGTTGCCAAGTCTCAAGGATCCACCAAAATAACTGACAGGGTGATTTGCATAAATACTTTTCTCATGACACAACACCAAGCTGCTGCTAATTGTGATCCGTCTAGCATTTATCTATCCGATACATATATTATTGGTTTCTTGTAAACACCTTAATCTAATTTCTCCACTACTTTACTAACATCTTATAGCATATTCTATGCTCTCTACACCGTTTAGTCCAGTCATTTTCATAGATCACCGGTTATTTATCTGCATCTATAAGAATCTCTGGGATTAGCCACCACCAGTTTGCAGGGCAATTTTGCTTTTACACTTAGACTGGATTATATATTAGGAATAGGGTCCACAGGTGACCCCACAATTATGTATCATACTTCCAACATGCTGTTTTGTTTTCATTATTTAGCTTCGAGGGTTTCAAATACGCCTCCAAAACACTCTTCTGGTGTAAACCTATCCTATAAACAAATGTCTGTTTCATAAATCACTTACACTCTTATTTCTATACTCACCCTGGGTATATATTTGAATATCATGTCACATTGTTCTCTTATATGATGTGCATATTCCCGACCCTAGGAATTGTCCTTCTCATATTGGTCCCCCTCATTTGTTTGGGGCCTCAATTTCACTATCCATTACATGACTCATCATTCTCCTTAAATGCTTCACTTAGATAAACGTGATTTCTATATGAAGATTTCACTAATATTAGGCCTCTAATGCTCACCTTGCATATTCCTATACTCATACTACTAAGTCTCAGTTCTTTAACCTAATCACCTGCAGGCCAATTTTTCATACTGCTTTACCAGGGTCAACACAGTATGTTCTAGGCTCTTTGGTTACTACTATTCCTTTTCTAATAGTGTATACTGTTTTTGTATATGTCTCTATTCAGGGTAGTCCGGGTCTTGGACACTTAACTATGGATGATACGCTATCACTAGTTCGGGATAGTACATTATCTAAAGTCTCGACTTGGCTTATATCTTATTAATTACTAAGGTTAGGCTCCTTATCCTAAATCACTTGCTGGTGGCTTCCTACTCTGCTTACTTTAATACTACTCTGTTTAGTATACTCTCTTGCCTTAAACAGGCCTACTGTTTATCTCGAATCTGTTTCTACCCTCAAGGAGGTACCTGGTCATGGGCTACATAGGAGCTCAGACGACTTCATAATGAGATATTTGTTATAGGGATGGGGCAGCCGGGCTCAAGCACAAACACGGGCTGCCAGGCTCTAGCACAAACATGTAGCTGGCGAGCTCAGTGACACACTCTTTGAATGTTTTATCATACCACTAGATTCATCAAGTAGGACTACTGCTTTCACTTGTATCCTTTGGGGTCATAGGTTATAGGATAATTGTATCAAGGGCATTACTCTTACTATTTTATTTACAGGTTACAGGGTGCTCAGGTTTTAGGGAAATCTACACTAGTTAGGTAGGTCTGTCATAAATTAATTCAATTGGGTCCACGAACTGGCCCTTTTAATTCACACATGTACATTACAGTAGGCATCTATTTCAGGTATGTTGATCTACACGTACTTATACCATACCCTTCTCCCCTTAGTTAGCCTTGTTACTGGTGGACAGGGAACTAGGAGTCCAATAGTTAATAATTTCACAGGCCTTTACACCTTCGATTAGTGGTCCCGCGAGGCCATCACCCATTCTCATACTCAGAGGAACTACGCCCATCGCTCCAACTCATAGCTAGTCGCTTCTCATGGTAGCATAGAGGGGGCCTCACCAGTCACTCCCTTTCTATCTTAGCTTTAAAAGTCACCGAGAGGCTGACACCCTGCCACAATGTTTGGTGGCCCACGAAAATCCCCTCGCACCAATGCATAGATAGAGCCTCTCAAGCCGCTTGGCATCTTGCAGGGCCTCATCCGTCACCAACCAAGTTTAATCATTTTGCCTCTTTGCATTAGCTAGTAAGCCAGTACGTCATTATTGTATACACTAATTAAGTTGATTAGTCAAACATGTTTTAATAACAAGAAGGTAGAAAGACCTGGGCCTGCCCAGCACTCCTGCTAGGTCCGATACACCTTCATGCAAGGGATCATAGCTAGTCCTACTTCTATCAGATCTGGGACTAACATGATTATCAGTTTTATTGTTATATTATCATAATTGTTATGCTTACATGTCATCATTACATTAAGCCACTTCTCCTCATACTCATAGACGCCACTATGGCTGGCCAACCGTGGTTTAGTTAACTATTTCTACAGCTATGTTTTGATCATTCAGGGCAATTCACTATTGATATACTCAGCTGATGGTTGGCGTCCAAACACTTGTTAGCTCAATTACAATTCTACTGCAATTATCTGTCCAATTGTTTTTGTCTATGTAAACTCTAGTCATCATATATTTTGCTTGATACTGATCCTAGTTACTTAAAATTTCTGGTTATCCATATTGCTACTCTTCTGTTTCTCCTTATATTTTACTCGCAGTTATTTCTCCCATATAAGTTGGGTTTTATCACAGTGACCCTTGCTATGTTCAAAATCAATCATTGCTATGTTATATGACCTGGTTTAGTCGAATCGTTTATATAATAACCTTGTTCTACGGCACTCCCCCAGTCAGCTACGGTATTAACCCCTCAATTTTGTAAGGTATATAATGGTTTAGTCTCTTATATATTTACTGCATTACCTTAGTCATTGTATGGCTCACATGTATTGTAGATTCCAGATTATCAATTTGTACATGGTATTCCTTTCTCCATGTTATAAGGTATTTCAAGTTGGGGCACTTAGTGGTCTCCCAGTGACTGCGGTCACCTAAGTCTCTCCGCTCATTACTAATTTCAGGTCACAGGTATGTGGTCCTTTGTTGCCTCTAGGTTTACCACGACAGGTTAATCGACAGGTATCACTCCTATTGGGGCACACAAAACCTACATTTTCCTCGCTTATTTAACAATACATGGGCCAACAAAGGCTTGACTTTTCATGTTTGACCCATGCATGGTTCACCCTACGTATACATTCTACCGTTTTCCTTCAATTACGATATAGACTCATCTACTCCCCTTTTATTTATGTAGTCTCTGGTCAAGTATTGGTGTCTTTGGTCAAGTATTGGTGCATTAATGAGATTTGCTATAATTTTGTTACTACGGTTTGCTTTTGCCACCTCAAACTTAATTATTACACAACCACACATATATCTCATTCAGGAAATCTGTCAGAACATTAATCAAGTAGACCATGCCTTAACCCTTCCATTATTCTGGTTTCTCTCAGAGGGCGGCTTCCATGGGTTCAAGCGATTTATCCGAAACCAGTTCAAGACATATGCAATGCCTTTAAAGAATGATAAGATATGTATATTGTTGACTGTAGTAAATTGCACAAATCTATTTTTGCCCTCTTTTATTTACAGGCCCTACCTCATGGTTGGTTCTGGCACACCACAACCGACTTGAAGCTACTCTTATACTTATCTCTTACTCCATATACGGTCTTATTGCCCCTAACACAATTATTAAGACTGTTTGGCCTGTAATTGTGGGAGGGGCATGTATTTTCCCTACTTAAAGGGAACCCTTACCTTACTCCACCGTCCGTGGTCTAACGATTTGCATGACCCTCCCTCCACTCCCACTACTCAACATATCCTCCTATTTCTCCTTTTACCCTTGGGTGGGCCCTCTTTTATTTACAGGCCCTACCTCATCATTCCGGCACAACACAACCGACTTGCCTTATATTCAAGCTGCTCTTATACTTATCTCTTACTCCATATACGTTTATGGAGTAAGAGATAAGTTAGGGGCATATTTTTGCCCCTAACACAAATATATATATATATATATATATATATATATATATATATATATACACACACGTATTATTTATATACATATATATTTAACTTTTAACTACATAATTATTTGTGCCGATTGTGCTCGTGTCTAACTGGATACTGTGGGAGGACTTGATGGACGTGGTGATGCACGCCAAGTGCGCATGCAGGGCTCGATCTACCACGGGACCATTGGGCCGCCAGAATTAAGGATTTATAAGGTATTTTGCCAAATATGGGTTTATTCTCTATTTTAGAAGATATTAGTTACTCTTTGTATGGGGTTTCTTTATTCATTTAGTATAGATTTGCCCACAGTGTGTGGTTACTTTAGTGGACCTCGTATCATGTTAAAGGGGTGTGCACACTTTTGTGACCCCCTCTGTTTGATCTAATATGTGGGTTTCATCTATCCCTTGTTTCTTTTTATTATATATGCCATGAACTGTCACCTTTTTCCATGTTTTTAAGGAGCTGGTGAGCTGAACCAATTAGTCCATTAACTTAATTGGATTCCATTAACTAAATTGGATTATCATGTGTTTTAATTATATCACTGTGTGTTTTAATAGTGAATAAATAGTTAGGTGAGAGCACACAAAAGCATAAAAATAACACACATGCAGGTTACCATATATCAGGGTACAACCTAAAAGAACAAAAAACAACAGATCATAGCATAACCCGTATATAGAATAAAAACAAATAAAAAGACCCAATTGGTCCCACTCACATGGTACTGAGCTGTTTGAATTAGGGTCAGACTATAAGCACCTTGGGATATATGCAAATGGTTGCTGGGATCAGATGTTGAAAGTTGGTAGTAAAGTACTTCACTGGATACTGCACATCTCCCTCCAATTTTCAATAAACACCAGTTATAGAAGGTTTTTTTGTTTTTGTTTTTTTTAAAGTAGCCAAGAACTTGAAAAAAGCCTTTTACAGACTGAAACGTCGACTGAAACGTTGTGTGAATTTGTAATTGCTCAATAAAGCAACAGATTAAATTTACCTTGAAAGACTCCTGAGTGCTCTCTGCTGGTATCGTATATATATATATATTATATAACACATATATATCTATTTAATATTTATATATACGTATAATTACAATGATAAATAAAATAATAAAATATAAAAAAATAATAAATTAAAATAAATTATATATTATTATTATTTATTATTATTGCCATTTATATAGCGCCAACAGATTCCGCAGCGCTTTAGAATATTATGAGAGGGGGATTTAACTATAAATAGGACAATTACAAATAAACTTACGGGAACAATAGGTTGAAGAGGACCCTGCTCAATCGAGCTTACATTCTATAAGAGGTGGGATGTAAAACACATTAGGACAGGAATTTGCAGTCAAATAAGGTGGGCTGCCCTTTAGGAGAGAGCAAGAGACAGGTATGTGAGGAAGAGGTTAGTCTGGGAGGCTATAAGCTTTCCTAAAGAAATGAGTTTTAAGGGACTTCTTAAAAGATGCAAGACTAGGGGAGAGTCTGATAGGAAGGGAGCCACCTGTGAGAAGTCCTGCAAGCGTGAGTTGGCTGTACGGGTGCGGACAACGGATAGGAGGTGGTCATGGGCAGAGCGGAGAGACCGAGAAGGGACATACCTATGGCTCTGTGAGGCGATATAAGAGATACTAGAGTTGTTCAGTGCTTTATAGGTGTGAATTAGTACCTTGAATTGACTCCTATAGCATACAGGAAGCCAATGTAAGGACTGGCAGAGGGGTGAGGTGTGAGAGAAAGACTAGAGAGGAAAATAAGTCTGGCAGCAGCGTTCATTACAGACTGTAGTGGTGCAGTATGGCTTTTGGGAAGACCAATCAAGAGAGGGTTACAATAATCCATGCGGGAAATTACTAGAGCATGAACAAGCTCCTTGGTAGCATCTGGTGCAAGAAAGGGGCGGATGCTTGCTATGTTTTTAAGATGGAATCTACAGGATTTGGCAACATGCTGGATGTGAGGCTCAAAGGTGAGGCCAGAATCAAGTATGACGCCAAGACAGCGCGCTTGCAAGGATGGACTGATGTGGGTACCACAAACTTGAAGGGAGAGCGAAAGAGAAGGATCAGTATTAGGAGGAGGGAAGACATCCAGTCAGAGATGGAAGAAAGGCAAGCAGTGACACGTTTCAGGACGACAGGGGAGAGGTCCGGGGAGGAGAGATATAACTGGGTGTCATCAGCGTACAGGTGGTAGTGGAATCCAAAAGAGGTAATACGTTTGCCAAGAGAGGCAGTATAAAGAGAAAATAGAAGGGGACCAAGGACAGAGCCTTGGGGGACTCCAACCAAGACAGGACGAGTGGAGGAGGTATCATTAGAAAAAGAGACACTGAATGAGCGATGGGAGAGATAAGAGGAAAACCACGAGAGGACAGAGTCACAGAGACCAAGCGATTGCAGAGTTTGAAGAAGGAGAGCATAATCAACGGTGTCAAAGGGCGCTTAGAGGTCAAGAAGAATTAGTATGGAGTAGTGGTCTTTGGATTTAGCTGCGATTAGGTCATTAGTAACTTTGATAAGCGCAGTCTCAGTAGAGTGCAGAGGGCGGAAGCCAGATTGAAGAGGGTCAAGGAGAGAGTTGGAATTGAGGAAATGAGACATACGAGTAAAGACAAGTCTTTCCAGAAGCTTTGAGGAAAAAGGGAGCAGGGATATGGGACGATAGTTAGATGGGGTGGAGGGATTTTTTTTTAGTATAGGTACTACAGTGGCATGTTTAAGGTCAGCAGGGACAATGCCAGAAGAGAGAGCGCAGTTGAAGATGTGCGTTAAGGAAGGCACAAGACCAGTGGAGAGAGATCTAATAAGGTGAGATGGGACAGGATCGAGTGTGCGAGTGGTGGGGCGAGAGGAACAGAGAAGAGCAGCCACCTCTTGGTCAGTAGCCGGGGAGAATGTCTGAAGGGTAGGAAAGCATGATCTATGTGTGGTTGAGAAACAGAATGGCAAGGAGGGTAGCATTCTTTTCTTAGCTGTTCAATCTTGTCAGTAAAGTAACATGCAAAGTTATCAGCAGTAAGGTTAGTTTGGGGGTGGCCACAGCAGGGCGAAGAAGAGAATTAAATGTGTCAAAGAGACACCTGGGATTGCGGGAGCATGAACTGAGAGAGGAAAAGTAGGACTGTTTGGCAAGGGCAAGGGCTGCGCTGTATGAACACAATATGAATCTATAATGGAGAAAGTCTGACTGGGTGCGAGACTTCCTCCAGGAGCGTTCAGCACAACGGGAGCATCTTTGCAGGTAGCGTGTTGATTTAGTATGCCATGGTTGGGGCCGGGTCCTCCTCGAGGTGCTTGTTTGGAGCAGTGCTGCAGCAGTCAAGGCAGAGGTGAGGGTAGTGTTATATGCGGAGATGGCAAGTGAAGGACAGGAGAGGGAAGGGATGGACAGTAGTCGTGAATCAATATCAGTTGACAACTGCTGGAGATCAAGAGCATTAAGGTCCATCCTGAGTTGAGGGGGGTTAGGCTGAGGTTGTTGGGTGAGGGGGTACACGAGAGCAAATGATAAGAGGTGGTGATCAGAGAGAGGAAACGGAGTGTTGCAGATATTAGATACTGTACATGCATAAGTGAAGATTAGGTCAAGGGTATTGCCAGCTACATGGGTGGGAGAATTAGCCCACTGTGATAGCCCAAGGGAGGAAGTAATTGAAAGTAATTTAGAGGCTGCAGAGGTCAAAGGTGGGTTAATAAGAATATTGAAGTCCCCGGGAATTAGGGATGGAATGTTAGAAGAGAGGAAATAGGGTAGCCAGGCAGCAAAGTGGTCAAGGAAGAGAAGAGGGGAACCAGGGGGACGATAAATAACAGCAATGTTAGCAGAGAAGGGTTTGAAAAGGCGAATTGAATGTATTTCAAATGATGGGATAGAGATGGAAGGGGGGTGGGTAGAGATTTAAAGGAGCAGTGAGGGGAGAGGAGAAACCCTACACCACCACCTTTACATTCAGAGTTTCTTGGGTTGTGGGTTGAAGTTGAAGACCACTGAAGGACAAAGATGCAGGGGTAGCAGTGTCAGAGGGGGAGAGCCAGGTTTCTGTTAAGGCTAGTAAATCTATTGAACGAGAGATGAAGAAGTCATGGACAGCAGTGGATTTAGTAATATTGCAAACAGAGCGTGTGTTGCAGAGGGCAGTATTGAAGGAGGATTTAGATGAACATGAGATGGGTATGAGATTAGTGTGGATCCTTGGGTTAGTATGTGGTGAGTTTGTCGAGGTGGGACCAGTGTTTGAAGAGACATCACCAGCTGCTAGAAGCAGAAGGATCGAAAGGAAGTGAATGTGGGAGTAGGATTTGAAAGTTTTGTAGGAGGGTATGTATGTAGAGGATTTGGGAGGAATTGGTGGAGATTGGCTGGAAAGGTATGTGTAGATTGCATGGGATGAATAGAGAGGGGTGGGAAGTAATGTGGAAGTAATGACGATGGTGTTGCCAGGGACAGGTAAGTGAAAGGATAGGGATATTTTAGTAATGAGAGAAGTTAGTGTTAAAGTGAAAAATAGAACTGAGCACATTAGAGAAAATGTGTATTATATAGATATGTAGATCACACACACACATAACATACATACACACAAATATCAATGAGTGTTTAAACCAGTGTAAGGATGCAGTATGTTAACAGAGGATTTCAGGTGAGGAGAGGTTTAGTCACTTGATTGGTGTGTTTAGGAAACCAGCTGATTTGCACTATCTATAAGTAAGGTAATGACCATGGGGTGGGGTGGGGTGGGATGTGTGTGGGAAGGGGAGGGTGGGCAATCTTCCAGAGATGATACCTCTGCTCAGAAGATTCTGCA
The DNA here is from genome assembly GCA_933207985.1 of Pelobates cultripes. Lineage (NCBI taxonomy): Eukaryota > Metazoa > Chordata > Amphibia > Anura > Pelobatidae > Pelobates > Pelobates cultripes. The sequence goes on along the minus strand of OW240920.1, from coordinate 77,580,928 downwards.
GGACTTGGTTGCTTGGGAGTGCTGGGTGTTTATGCTGTTTTAAGGGGCCCAGTCTGAAATATAAGGTCTGAGGTTAGAAAAAAAAAAAGAAATAAAACACACTATTACGGGTGGGGAGACATGGAGCTATTGAGGTAATTAATTAGAGATGAAAACTAAAGGAGAGAACATTTGGGATAAAAAGATATGAAGGATCAGATAGGTGAAAGTCATAAACCATGAACATAAATTTACAAGATTATCAGTGAGAGTAGTAACACTAGCTAAACAAACAATTAACAAAGAGTCTTAGAGAATGAACATAAAATGACATGATCATACCAACTTTAAGAAAAACAAAAACAGAAGATCAGGATGGGAGATATGGTTATATAATTAGATATGTAATATCATTCTAACTGTATTTTGTTATATATATATATATGTGTGTGTGTGTGTGTGTATAAATATATATATATATATATATATATATATAAAAATAGGTAACAAAATACACTTAAAATGACATTCTATATATCAATCTATATATAAAATAAGAATAACCGCAAATATATATAGATAAATATATATAATTACATTAATGGTTACATAAGTATACACATAGAATTTAACTACATATATATGTATATATATTAAAATTCTGCGTGTTTATTTAAGTAATCTTTAAGCATAATTATGTGATTTTATTAATTAAAATTTGATTGATATGCCTGACAACCCATGGAAAAAGTACGGAGAATGTAATTTGCAAGCACTATATTTAACCCTGTTTTACTCAGGAGACTTCATTGAACACAAATATTAGTGTTTCAAAATGGTAAATTGTATTACAACGATGATATTTTTAGTAAAAGTGATTTATTTTTTTGCATTTTTCACACATTAACAGCACTTTTACTGACGATATTATTGTTGTAATACATTTTACTGTTTTAAAACACTTATGTTTGTGTTCAGTGAAGTCTCCCAAGTATAACAGTATCCCCCACATACAGGTTTTATGGTGTTTTGGAAATTTAGAGAGTCAAAATACCGTATGGTAGCCCAGGAATGAGAATTTTCCCAATAATGGCATACCATTTGCAAAAGTAGGAAACCCAAGGTATTGCATTGGGGTATGCCCAGTCTTTTTTTAGTAGCCACTTAGTCACAAACACTGGGCAAATATTAGTTTTTTGCTTTTTTCACACAAAAACAAATACGAATGCTAACTTTGGCCAGTGTTTGTGACTAAGTGGCTACTAAAAAAGACTGGACATACCCCACTTGCAATACATTGGGTTGTCTACTTTTGCAAATGATATGCCATTATGGGGGTAAATTCTCATTCCTGGGCTACCACACGGCCTCAAAGGCAACATTACGAAACTGGCCAATTTCAATGTGAATAAAATGAAATGCAAGCCTTATATTTAAATCTCTCAATGTATAAAAAAATGGAAAAATGGAATGTGCTATAATTGACCCTGTAACTTTCCAAAACACACATAAAACCTGTTAAAGGGGGGTACTATGGTACTCGTGAGACATTGCTAATTACAAATATGTGCATTTTATTGCAGTAAAATCTAACAGTATTATGAAATTTACAGCTAAAATGTCAAGCGGAACTACAAATTTGTGTTAAAAATCTCAATTTCTCACAGGTTTTTTATTTTATTCATAATAAATTATGTTTCATATATGAATAGTTCATGAGAAATTAAAAACCCTGTTTCTGCTGAATAAAACAACATATAATAAGTGTGGGTGCACTTAATATGAAAGAGGTGAATTACAGTTGAACAGACATATAGCACAAATTCCAGTTTTTGTTTACATTTTGTTTTGATCAGAACGTGTACAATTGACTCCGTCCTGAAGGGGTTAAAGCTGCTTTAATGTATCACAGTGAGTGCCTGAGATTTTTTTCTTTGACATATGTTTTATGGGGTATGCTGACCTAAGCTCAGCACTCTGTGATTTTATGATTGAGTACAACTCTTTTTTCTCTTTTGGCAAATGAATAAAATACATCAAGTTGCAAATGTTTAGTATGCATTTGTATTGTGTGTATTGAAAATATAAATATGTATGCTTTGGCAGAGTGTTTTGTTTTATTTCTGTTCATGTTTTGATGGTTATGTATAGGATACACTCAGATTATTGCTGGGGTGGGGTCTTTTTGGTTTATACGAAAATTTGAACTAATATGGAACAAATCAAAGATCATTAACCCCTTAAGGAATGGACTGTTTTTGCGATGTTGTACATTTGCGACCAGGCATATTTTTACACTTTTGTGGTGTTTGTGTTTGGCTGTAATTTTCCGCTCTCTCATTTACTGTTCCCATACAAATTATATATTGTTTTTTTCAGGACAAAGGGGGCTTTCTTTACATACCATTATTTATATAATATCTTGTATTTTAATTTAAAAAAAAATAAAAAAAATGATGAACAATTGAAAAAAATACATGGTTTTTTACTTTTACTTGAAAAATCTTTTACTCATCTACAAAAGCGAATTAAAAAAACTGCTAAATAGATTCAACATTTTGTCCTGAGTTTAAAAATACCCAGTGTTTAAGTGCTTTTTTTGCATGTTATAGGGCTATAGGTACAAGTAGGATATTGCAGTTTCAAAACATACATTTTTAAAATTTATCAATAGTGACATTGTAACACTATTATTTGTCATAAATCTCTGAATAACACCCAACATGTACATATTTTTTTTAAAGTAGACAACCCAGGGTATTCAATATGGGGTATGTCCAGTCTTTTTTAATAGCCACTTAGTCGAAAACACTGGCCAAAGTTAGCATTCATATTTGTTTGTGTGTGAAAAAAGTAAAAAACTAAATTGAACACTAATTTTGGCCAGTGTTTGTGACTAAGTGGTTACTAAAAAAGACTGGACATACCCCATTTGCAATACCTTGGGTTGTCTTCTTTTGCAAATGGTATGCCATCATGGGGGTATTTCTCATTCCTGGGCTACCATACGCTCTCAAAGGCAACGTAACCAACCTGGCCATTTTCAATGTAAAAATATTTGACCTATATATTTGACCTTGTAACTTTCAAAAATGCTATAAAACCTGTACATGGGGGGTACTGTTTTACTCGGGAGACATCGCTGAACACAAATATTAGTGTTTAAAAACTGGAAAACGTATCACAACAATTATATTATCAGTAAAAGTGCTGTTTGTGTGTGAAAAATGCAAAAAAAGTCACTTTCACTGACAATATCATCGCTGTGATATGTTTTACTATTTTGAATCACTAATATTTGTGTTCAGCGAAGTCTCCCGAGTAAAACAGTACCCCCCATGTACAGGTTTTAGGGTGTCGTAGAACGTTACAGGGTAAAATACAGTGCTAACAAATTAAATTCTCTGGAATTTCGGCCTGGGTTGGCAGGCAGGTCCCTCAAATTGCAATCAATAAAATTACTGAATTATGTAAAAATATTACATAAATACGCACGTAGAATTTAAATATATATGCATATTTATATATTTGAAGTCTACGTGTATATTTATATAAATATTTATGTAATTTTGTATATGGACATATGTATATTTTGTATTATTTTTATTTATTTATATATACATAGATATATATACAAATTCATTCTAAGTGTATTTTGATATGAATATATATATATTAATTTTAAAATACAGTTAGAATAAAATTTCTTATAGATATATATATATTTTTCAATTTTTATTTAAATTTTTTTTAATTTAATTTAAATTACTTATTTATATTTTATAATAATATATACATACAATATATATAGTTATTATATATATATTATATATATATATATACGTGTGTAATTTAATTATAAGTGTGTTTTTATATTAATATAAGTACATATTAATATAAAAATACACTTAGTATGACATTATATATATGAAATATAGACATATATTTTTTATAAACACTAACTTTATTTTTTATTTTTTATTTTACACTAGCAGGGAGACTGCCTGTCAGCACAGGCAGTCCCCCTGTAGGCAGACACATGGACACCTATTGTGACCATGTGATCGCTGTGTTAAGCGATCACATGGCCACAGGGGTCCTAATCCAGTGGAGCTCCACCGGAGCAACGCTGATCGCCGCCGGGGGAACGACGGCGATCAGGTAAGTAACTAGGACCGTTAGGACGGTTCAGGACAGTCATCGGTCAGCAATGGGAAAATGCCAATGACGGTCCTGAACCGTCCTCGGTCCTTAAGGGGTTAAAGAAATGTAAAGAGATAACCATGACTGCAAGATGAAATGAACAATCATGTGAAATGTGAAAACTATGGGGTTTCACTACACTCCAAACTGTAATGAATTTAAAAATAAAATAGCAAATTTCAGGCAAACTACTTGAAAAATCCCCTACTTGCTATAATTATAATATGGTTGTTTCAAGATATATTTTTTTTTAATTTAGTTTTTAGTTCTGCAAAATGTTTGACAAATAGATCATCCTCTACAGGAGTCTAATGGATTTGCTTTTTTGTTGAAATGCATGTTATATTACCAATTTTGTAATCGTTTGCTATTAAATAAATTCCCTGAAGACAAAACAACTTATGATATATTAGTTTTTACCGATTAGTCCCATTTTGGTCAGTTTTATTCAGTAAATAGGAGCCTAACCATTGTGGGACTGGCCAGTGAATTCATAAACTCAGAATTTTGGCCAAGTGTAACTAGTATGGCAAAACAGCTATTGACTAAACCTTTTTCAGGATCAGATATTGTTTTTCTAAATTTTGCCATTCTAATATCTGTTTGTTTCATTTTAGAATTTTGTGATAGACCAAAGCTGCACTGGAAAAAAAACAAACCTTCAACTGTTCATTTAATTTCAATATATTTTAACACAAAATATACGGAATACTCTTGTTTTTGTCTAAGTACAAAATTTAGAAATGTAATTATCTATTTTCTTCTTTTTTTCATGCATATAGGTGTGTGAATTGTATTAGAATTTTTTTCATCCTTTTTTCCACCTTTTTTAAAGAGTTTGTGCATTTAGCCTGTTTTTGTTGTAAATTTCCTCATGTCTCATTAAGAATGTCTATTTTCAAGGCCATATAACTTAAAAGTTTTGTAATTGCTCTACTATCCAAAAACGCTATTCTACCACCATCAACTCTGCCATTAACAACGCCTGTACCCTCACTGTTGTGCACATCAGCTGCCCTCACAAAATAACATGAAATGTAAATGCTAGCAAAACTGTTCTGGTTATCCTACATGTATTTACGTTTTTAAATAGATTCGATTTTTATGTAGATCATTCTAAATTCTCTAAGGGTTTTGTATTGTGAATTTGCTAAATTAGGATATGACTGATAAACTTATGCAAATGTATTTACATCATAAAACAATATAAATACAGATACAGATCATGTATACAGATACAGATCATGACCCTGCAGTCTCACTGCTCAATTCTCAAGATTTGTGCATGCAAAAAATATTCCATATTACCGAGGATAAACCCTATCATAATTGGATTGCATCTAGCAGCTTGACCTAGCAAAGAAAAAGCATGACAAAGGCCCTGTTATGGGCCACAAAACGTTGCTTTTCATCTGCTCCAGTAAACCTGGTCACTGAATTCACGTTGAATGCCTGGACCATCATTTATTTACTGCAAATTAGATTGTGAGGAGTGGCCAACCTCAGGCCTGGTTGCACCCTGGGATCCAGGAGAGTGGATAATTACTGTATTTCAAGACTAATCCAGAAAGATGCTTCACAACGTGTACTGGGCAATAAACCCAGACCCCAAGCAATTGCAAAAATAATATACTCTTATGAATAATTTTTCATTCTATATGCCCATTATATGGACAACCATCTCAAAGGAGGCAGCAGAGGAATGTGACTTTATATCATATTGGTTAAATGAGTTAATACATTTCTGGTTTACTTGCTTCTGTTATTTTCTCTCTCTGTCTATATTTATCGTATGTGTGCTTCTGTCGGGAATGTACTATAAACACTCTAAAAATACACTAAAACCCACAGAATGCTCCACTATATCAGAATAAAATATTTCAATTGGTTATACACATTTCTGACTTTTGTGTAAATTTAAACAAGCTAGCAGAATAAATACCAGCCAAAACCCTGTCAATTACTTCTACATGCTTATTTACATGTTGAGCAACATATTGTAGTATGTTATTGTTTATTTTTTCTAAATAACAACATAGTACGAAAATTCCACTAAGAAATAAACACATGGGTTATTCTGCCAGGTGCATTATGACTGATGACTAATTAAATTTAATCAGTGGACTGATTTTGGTAACTAAATCAGACAAAAAAATCCCTAAAAAGAGACTTATATGGTGTGTATGTGGATCCAGTTAGGGGTTAACCCTTTAATTACACATGCCTAAGTACAAGAATGTCCATGTGATCTAAAGTCAAGAGGACACAGAAGGATCCCTTATCAATAAAATTGTCATATACAATGTATATCTTTATTGGAAACATAAAGCTAAAAAATCATCACCAAAAATAAAAAAAACATAGACATAAAATACCAACTAAGTGACTGGCAGTTGGATGAGGGGGAGAGTAGGTTCGTTTGGACTGGGTGGGGGTGGATTAAATGGAGGGGATGGGAGTAATAATAAAATACACAGCCCTATGTTTATGCAGAACAATAGTACTCACTTTGTCTGTATACTGGCCACTGTGAGGTTCTAAAAAGATCGTAACACTTGTTTACATTTGATACAAAGTATCCTGTATTGACGACAAAGTATCTTTCTGGGTACAGAATGGGCAATGCTGACTAGCCAGTTGTCTTGTTCTATGAAATTGGAATATTAGGGGAAAAGCTATTAGAATTGGGCTAAATAATTGCCTTGTATGACTAAGGTGGCTTTGTGGGTTAAATATCGAGGTTGCTCCATAGATGTTGCCCTCAGAACCCAGAGAAAAAAAATAATAAGTGCTCTCGTAAGAGTAAGCTGATCTTGTTAAGTCCAACTTCCTGGTTACTAGCTCAGAGCTGTCTAGTTGAAAGAGGCAAATGACCAGCTATTATGCCAAATGAAAGATTATACCCCTGCTGGTTCAGTACAACCCTCCACACAACAAATTCCTTATACTCCCAAACTACTTGCAAATCACCCCGAAACCATTCTGCTACTGTGACACCATTGTGCTAAACAGTTATGTGCTAAAGAAAATAACAAATCAGAAGAACTGAGTGAACCGACGCGCGTTTCAGTGCTATCAAAGCGCCCCCATCCGTGGTATTCAAATGAGCCACCCGTCTGAGTCGCATTTTAACTAGACAGGATGTTGGTCATGTGATTTTAACAAACAATAGAGCTCATAGGGGGCACCTGTGTTACATCAACAGAACCCGCCCCTTCCCATGCTTAGATGGGAGAGTTACCATCCAACATCCCTGAGGAGAGGTATTCCGGTGAGTCAGTATATAAGACTCAGGCAGAATTGCTCCACAATGGAAGACTTCAAAGAGAAATTAGTCCAAATGAGGCAAAGATTTAGGGAAAGTGGGTACCCAAACAGATGTTTGAAAAAGCATTAAAACGCCCTATCGTGTGAAAGAGATATACTCCTAGAAGAAAATAGAAATAGAGAAACCCCCAAACAGAGAAGATGCATAGCTATCTTTGACTCGGGCTGGGAAACTGCTAAAAGAGTGATTGATAGCTTTTGGCCCCTCCTGACCCAAGATCCACATCTTTCCAATGTGGTCTCTCCAAGGGCATCACTCACAGCAAAGAGAGGAAAAAACCTCAAAGAGATGTTGGTACAGAGTCACCTGTCAGCCCAAAGGAAAAAGACAAGTTGGCTTACGATGGTTGGCACTTACCAATCTGGTTATTGTGTAGCATGCCGTTATATTTCAAGGGAATCCAAATTTATCTCAGTTGATATGGGCACACTCAGGGTTCCTATTAAGCAACTTTTTAATTGCAATACAGCAGGGGTGGTTTACCTTTTAACCTGTGAGTGGGGGGGGGGGCGTGGCCAACTACCGTTCAGAGCGGACGCATGGAGTGATTGCTCTGAGTCCCACTGAGCCCAAAAGCAACTAAATATCGTCAAATATGGCACAAACCACATATTTTTGGAGACAGAACTCATCAGAGAACAACATGGCTCCCTCAAAGCAAACAAAAATTACAGATCAAGTACGACAAACTGGGAAAAAATGCATGCGTCAAATCCAAGATGGCGACGATTCAACGCCACAATCACCCATGTCGGAAGGACCGATCGACCTAGACGACAACTCTAATGCACAAGACGCCTATCTGGTGACAAACAAGAGCCTCCATATGATGCTCCAAGATCAAGGCATATCTACATCAAATAGCAGCAGATTTGTGCCATGACATCAAGGAGCTGGGAGTCCAAACAAACCAGCTAGAGGTAAAAACTGACGAACTATGCCTTGCACATAATGATCTAGCGAATAAAATACAACACCTAGAGGAGGAACAAACCAACATGAGACTTAAACTCTCGGACATGGAAGATAGAGCCCGGAGAAACAATCTCCGTTTCCGAGGCATAGCGGACTCAGTGGCCCAGGAGGCCTTGCCACAATATTTGAAAGACCTGTGTAAAACCCTGGTTCCACACCTGGCTGAAGAGGCCTGGACATTCGATAGAGTACACCACCTGCCAAGAATGGCGAGGTTCACAGCGGACACACCGAAGGACACTATTGCTTGTTTCCACTACTACGGATCCAAAGATGAGCTCCTCCAAGTGGCAAGGAAATATCCGGTGCTACCGGGACCGTACCAAGGTGTCTCTATATTTGCAGACCTATCCACAGCCACCATGGCTCGCAGGCGTGAGTTCATAGATGTCACCAAAATGCTCCGTAATCACAATATATTTTACAGATGGAGATACCCCACCAAGCTACTGGTCTGGTACAAGGGAAAAACGGTGACCATATTGGAACCTGAAGTAGGTCTGGCCAAGCTTAAAGAATGGGGCCTACATCACGCTATGGGACAATCCACGTCACATAAGCCCCCACCAAAGTAGATGAGACCTGAATGCACTCTTGCCGGATCACCAGACAAACAGAAACCCGTGCTTATGGAGTAACCTGCAATAAGAAACCCTCCATATACGCAAAGATCACTTGAGTATTACTGTCTGTTTCTCGTTTAATTTAATGTTTCTTGTCATTCCCATATACCTCAAATTACTAAGTTAATTGTCTTCATGGACATACTAACTGTAATAGGGTTATTCCTAAATCCCATGACAATGGGACCTTATGGTCTATGGGTTACCGTTGCCTGTGACTTACACGCACCAAGGTGACGAAAAAAAATAAAATAAAAATAATTCGTAAATGTGGCCCACAATAATAATTTTCTAACATAGCGTCGGCAACGACCATAAGTGTAATTACCACAGATTCACAGATTCGGTCACCATTATCACAACCCTATTGTTTTTATCTGTACAAGTAATGGGAAAGTTTTATGCCGTGTGGATAAGTTTAGAAATGTAACTATGCTAATATTAGTTGTATCTATGTTTATGTCGCTCACTATTGTTAAAACATAATATAATGAGGCCGTAGGTATTCACTTAGGGCTGCACACTGGTGGGTCACCTACCACCCCCCTCGACCGAACCATGCGTGGTGCTACCCGCACTCCACACTCAGGTCGCAATCTTTGCAGGACATGCAAAGGTGTAATTTACATGTTACTTTTTATATAACTTTGTTTATTTAGTTCCCCATCCCCTCTCTCCCCATCCTTCACCTGAACGCAAGATCACATTCACAGACCAAGTCTTGAACACCGTAGTGCAGATTTACACACAGTATCTGAGTATTATGCCAGCGCGACCTGTACATGGCACAGAACTGGGGTGGCCACAGTTTTCCCAACACAACAAACCTTATAGCACACATCTATGGTATCTCTTATGACACCCTCCTTTAAAATCCTAACCCTGAATGTAAAGGGTCTGAACAGTCCACATAAGAGGTGCCTGGCTATGCTGGAAATGCTGAAGTCTGAGGTGGCAATAGTGTGTTTTCAGGAGACCCACTTTTGCACTCGTAAACCCGCCCAAATCAATAGTAAAAGATATCCCCAAGCCTTTCATGCATACTCCCTAAGTAAATCCAAGGGGGTCTCAATCTTTTTTCACACAGATTGGGTTTTAATGAATCGTTACGATACACAGACAAAGTGGGCAGACTATTGGTGGTGGTAGGATCGTTAAAAGGTTTCTAGTTACCATAGCGTCCATTTATGTCCCCAATGAGGATCAGATAACCTTCATTCGCCAATCTCAAAAAAAAATAAAGACAATAAAACAAGGGCACGTTATTATATGTGGCGATTTTAATTGTGCTCTTAACCCAGAATTGTATATTCGGCGGGAACTGAACAAACACCCCACAAAAAAAATCTCACTCCAAGGGCTCCCTTTTATCCACACTACTATTTGAACATGACCTGTATGATACATGGCACACTAAATATCCCAAAGAAAGGGACTACACATCTGACTACACAATATGTCAGTCCATCTGACATATTCTCGTATAGACCTTTGTGTAGTTGATGCTACAAATATCAAATGTGAGGGAGGTATCCATAGGGACGAGAACGGGGTCTGACCACGCACCAGTCATAATCACTTTCACAACACTCCATCCAGCCAGAGGTAGGGGGAAATGGAGGCTTAACAAAAGCCTTCTAGATGTGGCCCCCGTGCTACAAACGATTACTAGCGAAGCTGCCTTATACTTTCAGGAAAATATATCAGGTGACATTCCAATCGGAACAATATGGGTAGCTCATAAAGCTGTAATGCAAGAGATACTCATCCGAGAGGGCTCCAAATGTAAAAAAACAACAGTAAATGCCCAAAACAAATTGTTACAAGAGCTCACAACCTTAGACAATCAGAATAAATTGAAACCATCCAAATCAATATCTAAAAGAATAGGGGACATTCAGAAGGAATTACAAAATCTGTCCATAATAACTACTGAAAGTTGGATGAGATCCTTAAAACTCACACATTATACCCAAGGTCATAAAGAAGGCAAGCTTTTGGCAAACACATTTGAAACCAAACATAGTAAATGAATTGGCACAATACTACCATATCTTGTATAATCTTAAAGATGATCTAACAACACCCCAACCGAGCAATATGGACATACACACCTTTCTAGAAGACACCCCACTACTACCACATTTAACCTAACTTCAAAGTTTGACTCTGGACAACCCATTTACAGAGGAGGAGGTTGAGCAGGCGATTCAATCCATCCCAAAACATAAAGCTTTGGGACCAGATGGGTTATCTAACTATTACTACCATAGGCTAAAATCAACTCTGACCCCATTCCTCATTTTACTTTTCAATGACATAAAAGACAACGGTATCATGCCCAAAGAGATGTTAGAAGCCCACGTAGTAACGCTCCCTAAACCGGGCAAACAACCCACCATCTGTGGAAACCTTAGACCCATTTCCCTACTAAATGCAGATGTCAAGCTGTATGCAAAACTATGGGCATCTAGACTCAAACCTTTACTCACAGATCTGGTATCCAGTGAACAGGGGGGTTTGTGCCTGGTAGACAAGCAGGCGATAACACAAGACACTTCATCAACCTGAAAAAAAGCAATCAGAGTGGGATAGTTCTGGTGCTCGACGCCGAAAAGGCGTTTGATAGTTTGCACTGGAAATATATGTCTCAAACACTAACCAAATTAGGCTTCTCAGCATCCACCCTGACTGGGATTATGGCCCTTTACCAAAGTCCTGCAACTAGAGTTTTCAACTCCGGATTCCTATCAGATCTGTTTACCATTAGCAATGGAACCCACCAGGGATGCCCACTTCCCCCATGCTGTTTATTCTTTGTCTAGAACCACTCATACACTATATAAAATTTCACCCGGGTATCAAAGGTCTCGATACCCCAGAAAATTGCACCATTTGCAGATGATGTCCTAATATATGTCACTGAACCACATACGTCCATCCCTAACCTAATGGACTTATTAAAACAATACGGGGAAGTCCCCTACTATAAGAATAAGCACTACCCATAGTTATCCCCGACTCATCCATACAAGCATTAAAACAGGCCCACCCATTAGACTGGAGAACCACATCCTTAAAATATCTCGGTATCAACTTAACTGCATCCCAATTCATACAAGAAAATCACCACCCAGTATGCCATAAAATAAAAGCCCTGTTAGATTCATGGCAGGGTTTGGAGGTGTCGTGGCTGGGAAGGATACACACTACCAAAATGATGGCACTACCTCATTTGCTATACCTCTTTCGTACGATACCTGTAGCATTACCAGACAAACTCCTAAAGAGTTTTCAAAGCATATTTAACAACTATATTTAAAAAAAACAACAACAAAAAAACAAGAATTGCTAGAATGTTAACTTGGCAAAGACTTTTGAGGGGAGGTCTAGGAATCCCTAATGTGAAAGCATACTACAGGGCAGCTATATTGGCGCAGGGACTTGGGATCCTATCTGTAGAGTGACCCCCCATCTGGAAACAGCTAGAAGACGCTTGTATACACCCAGCCACGATAGAACATACGCTTTGGTCAGGCACACAGTGGGACTCTATAAAACAAGGGTACATGCCCAGTACGCGACTTCTGATCCGTGGTTGGGCAAAATGGGCCAGCTCACTCACAGGCATAACAAACCTCATATTCTTTGCTCATATTGAAGTTCTAACCTCACTATCAGATGACATACCTATCAAAAACTGGGCTAACAAAGGGATAAACTATATTCGTCAAAGCATTCCTCGTCAAAGCATTCCCTGTCATACAATCTGAATTCAATCTATCACCTAGAGATATCTTTACTTACCTACAATACTGCGAGGAATCCCAGCTAACCAAATTCAGGCTACATAGCATAGGTAAAGGTGCAAAAGTCAAACCACTCTCCCTATGTTATAACTCCATAAATGATGCAGATTAACTCTCACGCCATAGCTATATAGACCAATGGGAAAAGGTACTCAACATCTCCATACCCATACCCACTTGGCTTCAAGCCATACAAACCACCAAAACATCATCACAAAGTCTATCCCAATGGGAGGCATACTGCAAAATTCTTATGCGGTGGTACTTGGTTCCATCCAGGTTAGCCCATATGTATCAAACTGTCTCGTCTCTTTGCTGGAGATGTGGGAACACTCAGACACGTGTTCTGGGAATGCCCTATCCTAGTACCATATTGGAGGCAGATAGAAAAAGTTCTCCACCAACTCATGTCAATTCGAATTTCATTTACACCGGAATGCTACCTTCTCCACCTCTCCCCGGCCATCTTCTCAGCAGACCGAAAGGTAGTCACGATACACATACTAATAGCAGCAAAAACCAGCATAGCAGGCCACTGGAAGGAACCTAACGTGCCATCACTTTCAGAAGTATGGAACAGAGTAGACTCCACATATGAGTTTGAACGCATGGCACGTAGAATTAAGGGACAAGAGGAACAACACACAAAAGATTGGGCAAGCTGGACAGCTCACTGGTTGTCCCTAAAACCCCCATAATTGGCACGTTGCATAGGTCACGTTCCACAAGAGTCTCACTCCCAAATAACACAAAACCTAACCATGGTTTATTCTCCTCAAAATGGTACGCTGCTTATCTGTGTCAGGCTGTTGCTGTTATGACTCACTGTTTGATGTAACTGTTTCTAAAACATGGTGCTCTGCGTAGCACTAAAACTTGTTATTGCACTTAATGTTCAGCACACCCTCCCCTTTAAGAGGGAGGGAGGGGGGATGTTTGTACTCATTTGTTATCCTGTCTTACCACTGTAAAGAAGTCCCTGAGGAAGTCCCTGATAGAGAGGAAACGCGCTGGACACATTGTGGACAGATTTTATTTGTGTTTTATGCTGATTGATCCTTACCTGTGTGTAAGTAATACATTATTTTTATACTTCATCCATTCTTTCCTATACTTCAATTTGGATGCACGTTTATTTTACATACTGCTGAGATCGGCAAGACCAGCCATTGGAAGCAAGGAACTGCCTGAGTTCTCCATTTGATTACTACATGCCCTGCTTTATCAGTTAAAGTGTGAGTGACCACTTGGCAAAACAGTTATTTCTTATACAGAATTGCACTATGTTCTTCTTTGTTTCCCTGTAGTTGGATAAACCCTATTGTTTTTTGCCTATGTATTTGTGGAAGATTTGAGGAGATCTTTGGGTTAAATCCATAACAAAAAGGGAAGTTATTATGTATAAATATTTCACCTTTATTCTACTAAGCACCTGAACATTCACTTAAACACTGTATAGTGACATTGGTGAATATTGATCACTATAATATTTTTCTGTGATACAGTGAAAGATTTTGCACTTTTTCTTACCAATGTGGATGTCGCAGGATTTAGCCCTCAGCAGTTTATGGAGGTGTTTCTGGGTGATGATGTATTGGGGAAAATTGTCGCCCAAACTAATTTATATGCCCATCAGTTCCGTGCTGCAAAGCCTGACTCTTTTTTGGCAAAGCAGCAATGGGACCCCATCGATGTGCTGGAATTAAAAACATTCTGTTCACTGACTATGCTGATGGGCATCATAAAGAAGCCCTCCATCTGCTCCTACTGGAGCAGTAGCCCCATCTGCTCTACCCTCATTTACTCCCAGTGTATGTCGAGGAAGAGGTATGAAATAATTCTACATTTCATACACTTCAGCGACAACAGCCTGTGCCCCCGTAGGGTTACCGTGGTTCATATATTAAAAAGTCAAACTACTTATTCATTTTAGGACCTCACTTAACTTGAAAATTCTCTGACTTGGGACAAGATGGTGTCTTAAAGTCTGAACATCTTATCTATTGTTTATTGGTCATGAGTCATGACCTAGACATATTATTTACTGTTTATACTAAATTTCCATTATCCCAGGACAAAATGGAGTAAGTCAGGATGAGGTAGCGTAGCCTTGAAGATATTATTGCATTACTTGTTTTGTATTCAGCTAAGACAAATTGCCATAAATATATTATGCAGTGAAAGAAGGTAAGAGGTTATTGCTTAAAGAAACAGTTATGAAAAACAGTATGTTCCATTTCTAACACCTTGTCAGTTTGCAATATCTCTTATAGACAAAGTACACAGTTTAAGAAGTACGACATTTCATTTTAAAACTTGTAATATTTACATTTGACCATGACAATATCATGAAAATAATGGTATCTTTAGAAAGACCATTTAATGGCGAGAAAAACTGTATATAATATGTGTGGGTACAGTAAATGAGTAAGAGGAAAATTACAGCTAAACACAAACATTGCAGAAATGTGAAAAGAGCCCTGGTCCTTAAAGGATCACTCTAGGCACCCAGACCACTTCAGCTTAATGAAGTGGTCTGGGTGCCAGGTCCCTCTATGATTAACCCTTTTTTTAATAAACATAGCAGTTTCAGAGAATAATAGGTTTAATGACAGCTGCTAGAGGCGTTTGCGTGCTTCTCACTGTGAAAATCACAGTGAGAAGACGCCAGCGTCCATTGGAAAGCATTATGAATGCTTTCCTATGAGACAGGCTGAATGTGCGTGCAGCTCCTGCCGCGCATGCGCATTCAGCCGAAGAGGAGGAGAGGAGTATGTTTTCCTGGCACTATAGTGGTCCTTTAACAGTTAGAAAATTGAAAAACGGTCTGGTCAATAAGGGGTTAATTAACTGACAAGTTATGTGTGTCATCCCACTATATTTCCATTATGCCTACTATATCATATTGCTTCATCTAATTTTGTTATTTAGGCACCTTGCATTTTCTGAAGTATCCTTATGCTGGGTCGGTTAGTGCCCTAGGCAAAAAAACATGTTTCCTATGCCCATAAGTATAAGACATCTCCCTTCAGTCTCCTTTCTGATCGGTTTTGTAAATTTCAAAATGTAGGCCGAAATAGCTGAATTATGAAAATGAACCAAATCAATTCTGTTTTCAATTTGACTAGTTATTTTTTAGTTAAATTTGAAATTCACTTTGAATTCCTGGCAATTCTCACATGAGCAAATGACCCTGTAAGTATTGTGTGCATGAGGAGTATGTTGTGTTGAGTGTTTGGGGGAAGCCAACATTTACAATCTGCATGTCTTTATCTACTCTTGTATCACTTTAAAACTGATGCAGAATCTAGAGGATTTTTTTACTAATAAGCAAGGAAATTTGCAAGGATAACCTAAAATCTGCACTACCCATTTAAAACCTCAATGATTCATAGTTTAATGAATAGCTTTTCTTATGTATAAAGCAGTAAGCATAACTGCCAAATATTACCAACACTTGCTTATTAAAGTATTGGTTGAGGATAAAGCACATCACATACCCTTCAAACTGGTTACAAATTTCCACACTGCTTCCACAATACTTGATCTGAATCCATAAATGTTTCTGAAAATGTCAGTCATTGGTAGATGTGGAACATTTTGTATTCTTTGTACAATGAATAAAAGCTGCTCTAGCCTGCAATAAATATACGTGAATATATAGCAGCCACTTCAGTGATCAGCAATAATTATTCTGCAATCAGAGTACATACTCTTTTTTTTAAAGCTATTATGGAAGAACACAGTGACAGAAAAAGAATCTTGAAAATATGCCACAATGTTTTCACACTTCAATGGCACAGCAGGGAACTTGTTTTACAGACAACTTAATTGCATAAATGCTGATATTGTAATAATGAAAATTTATATTTTTGAAGTTTGTTCTTCACACTTAGACACATAACATTTATTGTTTAACATAATATAATTTCCAAAAACAACATGGTTTATTCGTTAAACAAATTGCAGTTTTAAGGCACTGCACGTAAAGCCACCCATACAGGGTATAAAGCCAACAGGAAACACTACAAAGCTAGCGAGACCTTAGGGAAAAGAAAAAGCCAAATCCTAAACAAACCGAACGAGACTGATATCCAACACACGAAAAGCACACTTAACGCCCAATCCAATGCTGAAACTACAGTCCCATAATATCAGGGGGTTGAACACCCTGCACAAACGACGAGTGCTATTAGAAGGGGCAAAGCGAGAAACTATTGATATACTCTGCCTACAAGAAACCCACTTTGTACATAATAATTATACCGCTCTTTGGCTCCCGGGACTACCCGATCAAATATCACGCTACCTATTCCTCCAAATCTAGAGGAGTTTCATTTCTGATACACAAGTCATTAACGTTCGAACTCCTGAACATCAAAAAAGACCCACAGGGGAGATATCTAATTCTCCACTGCAGAATAAATGACACCACATACAGGCTAGTAGGCATATACGGACCCAATAGCAAACAAATACATTTTCTACACAAAGTGCTAAACAAAATCCCCACACAGCAGTTGAATTTGCTGCTGATATGCAGATATTTAAACCATGTACTCCACCCACACAGAGACACGACAATCCCCAAACAGGCTCCCAGGGTCAAGTCTTAATTGCCTAGCTGCAAAGCCATTACCAAACTAGTGTCAGATTACGGCCTATATGATATCTGGCGTACTCTCCATCCTAATGATAGGGAGTATACATACTATTCTTCTGTGCATAAAACGTATTAGAGTATTGACGTGATACTCCTGTCAAGAGACCTGCTAACATTAGTAATATAATGCCAAATAGGAGACATAGTATGGTCAGACCATGCTCCCACAGACATTTCACTGAAAGACACGTTTAACCACAGGCGGAAAGCCTCATGGCGCCTAAATGAAACTCTACTCTGTGACAAAGAATACAGAACCAAACTGACGGGGGACATTGAACGATACTTTGAGGAAAATGTGACACCCGAGATACCCCCCACAACCACCTGGCAAGCCAGTAAGGCTGTCATTCATGGACTATTGATCAGCAGAGCATCACACTTAAAACGTACCACCTAGAGGGAATACTTCGAGTTGCTTTGGAAACTCAGGGACCACACTAATGCTTATCTCCTAAACCCCACTGACTCCCTTCAACAAGAAATACACCAAACACATATGCAAATTAACTAGCTACTCCTGCAAAAGATAGCTTATACTCTCCAAAGACTGAAACTAAAAAATTACACACAAGGTAACAAAGCCAGCAAAGCTCTGGTGTCACTGTTACACCAAAAACAAGCACAATAAAAAATACCCCACCTATACGATTCCTCATGCGCAAATATATATAATCCTTAGGACATTAATAACACCATGGTGGAGTTCGACACTTCATTATATAACATTAGAAACAATACCACGACTCACCAGCCGTCACAAGAGGAAATACAGAAATTTCTAGCCCCAATTACCCTCCCAACTCTGTGTCAGGCACAACGACACTCACTCACGCTCCCGATTACTCTCCAAGAATTAAAGAGCGTTGTCCACTCGTTACCCTCAGGAAAATCACAAATGACTACTATAAAAATGTCATCCATGTCCTGGGCCCTCCATTTATTACCACCCTTAACCATATCATAACCTCAGTTAAAATGCCCCCAGACATGCTGCTGGCGCACATCACCATGCTACCTAAACCGGGAAAACCACCAAACAAACCTCAAAACCTAAGACCCATCTCACTCTTGAATACGGACACTAAGATTCTAGCCAAAATGTATGCCAATAGGGTATCCGCCATAATCCCATCAATAATAAACTCCGACCAAGTGGAATTTGTGACGGGGAGTCAAGGGGCGTATGGCACCAGGAAACTCATGAGTCTACTACATAGACAGCGGTCCTTGAGGGCGCCCAGTGTCTTTATGTCTCTGGATGCTGAGAAAGCCTTCGATAGACTACACTGGGGGTTCCTCGGGGCTATGCTACACAAATTTAATTTCCCCCCACAATTCCTATCCTTAATCTCAGGACTCTACTCGTGCCCCTCGGCTAGGGTGGCAAATGGGGGGGTTTGTGTCACCCGCTTTTAATATCTCAAATGGCACGCGCCAAGGCTGCCCCCGATACTGTACATAATAGCGCTGGAACTGCTGGCACAAGCAATACAGGAAAATAACTCTATACAGGGGATCAAAGTGGGGGAGAGGGATTACAAGATAACCATATTTGCGGACATGGTATGTTATCCTTCACAAAACCAGAAACATTGCTCCAAGCCTTCAGAAGCACAGAGAGTACAAGAGAGTACAAATTTATAACAAGCAACCCAGGATAGCTGCCCAAACACTATACCAACTGTTTCCCAGAGGGGGTATGGGACTCCCGAATCTCACCACTTATTATAGAGCAGCCATAATCAGTCACTTAGTACTAGCATTCCATAAATGTGATGCGCCACCCACGTGGCTACCCATTGAGGCTGCACACACAGAAGGACAATATCTTACCTCCCTGGCCTGGTTACTACCACAACATAGGCAGCGATATCCAGACATATTACCTATCACATTTCACATTGAAGACGTAGGACAAATAGAGGACAACCCACAACCTTCATGAGAGACTATCACAGGCACTGCCATTCCAAGCATTGGCTGCACTGATACCTGACTTACATATAGCTAGCTGGTCACAACGCGGCCTAACGCATCTCTGCCAGCTCATGGACACGCTCATTCCCTTTTCGACCTTACAAACAAAGTATCACCTTCCTGCCACTGTGACATTTACCTACTTGCAGATTAAATTGTGGTTGGGGAAGAATAAGGATATTAACACGAGCGGTTAAGGGGGCAGCAGCTATTGGTGTTTGAGACACTGTGCACACAACAAAAACCACCCCGACATATAATTTCTTCCCTATATCAAAGCCAATACCAACGAACAAACATCCGTGCTCTGCCCTTTGTGCGAGCATGGGAAAGTCACCTTGAAAAAAGACTGACCGATGACCAATGGGCAAACATTTTAAAGCAAATAAGATATTTACACTTTGCACGTCCCACACTGAGATGGCGAAGAAACTACTATATTGATGGTATATGGTACTCTCAGAACTATCAAGGATTGACCCCACAAAAAATGATACTTGCTGGAAATGCAGCCGATCTCCAGACCCTATACTCCACATCTGGTGGTCATGCCCAAAACTATACACATACTGGAACAAAATCCATAACCTTATTCGACAATGCACAGGGAGTGACATCCCACGGCTCTCAGAAATATACATACTGCAACTCATCCCAAATAACATTCCCAAAGCCAAACAATACTTCATCCACCACATCCTCACAGCAGCCCTCACTGCCATCAGCAGGGCCTGGCTGAATCCAGAGGCCCCCCACGTAGAGGTGTGCACTCACATCACATATTCCACATGAAGTTATGAAATCATGGCCAGATCCAGGATAGCACCCCAAAAATTCTGTGGCGAGGCCTGGAAAATGTGGGATGACTATGTCAAAACCCCTGACAAAACTAGTAATATGCCCGATGCCCACTAGGGGAATGAGAAGGCAGCAAACAGCAAAACCTACAACTAGACAATAACCCACACAGTCTGAGGAGGGAGAGGTTACACTTGTACCGAGACCTATGGCTTGGATGAGGCCCATGGACACGAACGCCAAGACTCACCCCCTTCCCCTTTTCCCCTCTCTTGCCCCCACCTACCCAGTTAACAATGGATATTGTTGTAAACTGCGATATACGAATGCATGACTTTCCACAAAATTGTATAATGTGTACTTGTAAAACTGCAAATAAAAAATAAAAATAAAAAAAATAGCAGTTTTAAAAAATGAGGCTAAATGAGGCTAAAATATCCATGAGTGATTAAAGTTGATGTTAGTTTAAAAAAACTAACAAAATCTGTCAACACCGAAGTTGCTGTTTAGTGGATAAGGGCATAGGCGTGCACAGCCTATTGCAAATGGATGTGCACCCTAAAGCACAAACACACACGCCACATATATATATATATATATATATATATATATAAAAAAAATGCCTGATCCTGATGAAAGTCCCTGATGGGACTGAAACGTTGATCTGATTTTTAATGGATTACTAATAAACTGTAGAGTGCTGATCACTGCCTGTATAAATAAATAAAATAAATATATATATATATATATATATATATATATATACACACATACATACATAAACACACACACACACTGTTGTGTGGGTGTGGGCACTGTGTGTGTGTGTGAGGGCGCTGTGTGAGTGTGAGAGTGCAGTGTGTGTGTTTGTGAGGGTGGTGTGTGTTTGTGTGTAAGGGTGCTGTGTGAGTGTGAGAGTGCAGTGTGTGTGTTTGTGAGGGTGGTGTGTGTTTGTGTGTAAGGGTGCTGTATGTATGAGGGTGCTGTGTGTGTGTGATGTTAGTGTGTGTGTGTTGTGTAAGGGTGTTGTGTGTGTGTGGGTGCTGTTTGTGTGTGTGTGTGTGTATGTGTGTGGGTGCTGTATGTGTGAGGGTGTTATATGTGTGTGCTGTGTAAGGGTGTTGTGTGTGTGTGGGTGCTGTTTGTGTGTGTATGTGTAAGGGTGCTGTATGTGTGAGGGTGCTGTTAGTGTGAGGGTGCTTTGTAAGGGTGTGGTGTGTGTGTGTGGATGCTGTTTGTGTGTGTATGTGTAAGGCTGCTGTATGTGTGAGGGTACTGTGTGTGTGTATTGTGAGGGTGGGGGGAACAGGTTAGTTAATATTCCCCCTTCCTTCTTACCTTTTGTAGGGAGGGGGCCCATGCTGCTGCCATCCCTGGTGGTACAGTGGTGAGTGAACTCTATATAGAAATGTGGTGTAAAATACATCACCTAGTGGAGCGCTTGGTGATGTTTAATTTGTAACTATCCATATCATTGGTGGTTCAGAGATGTTTGAAAAAAAAACGGTAGGTAGTTGGCAGAAATGGCACCATTCGCCACATCCGCCCTCCACCACCGGAAGTAGATACTCAAAACTAGATGGGTCATTGGTGGACAGGGGGGTTGTTAATGTGAACCGCACGTCACTTCCGCCCTTATTATACAGCAAAAAGCCTCCTCTCCATGGCGGAAGTGATGCGGCATTCCGAACCGCATGCCACTTCCGCCCTTATTGTGCAGCAGAAGCCTCCTCTCTGTGTTAAAGGGGAGGTCCTTGCGCCGATCAGGGGGTGGCCGTAATGACGTCACGAACTAGCGTGCGTCAGCCCAAACCCCCTGTAGACGTGCCAGGACCTAAAAAAAATAAAAATATTGGAAATGGGCATATGAGAGAGCAGAATAAAAATCCATAAAATAGAGATGTAAAAGGAATGGGCAAGTTATATAAAAATAGTATAAAAGTAAAAAATCTTTTAAAGTATTCACTGGTCTTCGGACACATAGTGGAATAATAACAGCAGAACTCATATGGGGAGAGTGGGAGATAAAAAAGACAGACATACATAGAGAGAAATATGATTAAACCTGGTGTACATTTAGACACAATTTGACTTAGCAATAGGTACACTTTTACATAGATGGTGTATCTTATTGGTGGGGATGTAGAGGGAATAAAATCCAGATTTTTAAAAAATATATATTTTTAAATATACAATATACAATATATATATATATATATATATATATATATATATATATATACATACATATATATATACTATTTATAAGTGCCCCATATATAAAGTGTTGGGTATAAGGGCTGAATGGTTAAATTAAAAACAGTAGATGTGGGGAACGCCTTTAAAAATTGAAGAAAAATGGTAAGAGAAAAATTTAAAATAAGTATAAATAAATAAAATATGGACAGCAGGTTAAAAAAGTGTGGCTAAAAGCTATTGGGGAAAAAAATAGGGGGAAAGAAAATGTGGGGGGGAGGTAGACTAATTCTAAAGAAATTGTCATAATTCGAAATCAATGTTTAAACCGTAAGGTCGTAAGGTACCGAGATTAAAAATCCACCTTGTTTCATTTTGGCACAAAATTTTGTTAAAATCACCTCCTCTCCAGTTTCCTACCACTTTTTGAATACCCATAAATTGGAGTCCTTTGTGATTGCTGTTGTGTGAGGTTTTAAAGTGGTGTGACACACTATGTCCTTCATATCCTTTTTAAATATTCCTTACATGTTCTTCCACCCTTGTATGTAAATTTCGTTTGGTGCATGCTACATATTTTTGGCCGCACAGGCATTCTAGTAGATAGATCTTTTTTTTCTATTGATATTCCTACATGCTAGACACATGCCACATCATAATAAACCATTTCTGCTGTCAATGGGTTTTATATTGCACTCTTTTTTAATATGATTTTTCACTAGTAATTTTTTCATATTTGGTGCTCCCCTAAAATTATTTTAGGCTTATCCCGTAAAATACTAGATAAAATGGGCTTCTCTTAAAATTGGCCAGTGTTTATTGATAGCCTTTCTTAATTGTTGATTACCCTGGCTGTAGTCACAGATAATTGGTAAATTTATGTTCAGTTCCAATTTGCTTTCTTTTGCTTCTTTATTTTCTTATAGAGTTTACCTTTTAGTTTTTAGAACTTGATCCAGGTCATTGGTTAGATTTTCTTCCTTATATCCTTTTTCTAGCAATTTGTCTTTCAATTTGTGTGCCTGTTCAATAAATGTATTCTCCTCTGTGCAGTTGTGTCTGATGCGAATAAACTGTGATTTTTAAATTGTATTGAGCCAGGGTGTAAAATGACAACTCATAGTGTGAATAAAACTGTTAATATCTACTTTTTTAAAATGTGTACTTGTTTTACTTGTATTCTCTTCAATGAAAACATCCAATTCTAAAAAATTTACTTGAATCTTGCTAAAATTGGTAGCGGGGCTTTTGCTGGGCTAAAGTTCACTCTCGCGAGATATGAGCGTTGCCATGGCAACGCTCCGACCTTGCGAAAGTAACCCGACGAAGCTTCTGGCTAGAGCTCCCTGGGTCCTCTCTTGCCTCCCTCCCTGCTTGCAGGCCAGTGAGGGAGATCTTTAATCTCCCTCACCAGCCCATGGAGGCACATACCACGGGGATTAGGGTGTGCCCAGGCACACCTGGCACACCCCGTGCGCACGCCTATGGATAAGGGAGTGTGCTGGATTTTCTTTTTTATTGTATAAGTTGGCTCCCATCAGCAGCCTATTTATGCATGTTCAGGTGCATAAGGTGCAGCCAGCCCCCTGTTTTCTCTTACATCTATCTTTCTCTATTTATATATACAGGAATTGGCTAAAGTCCCATATATATATTTTGACGTTGTGGCAGGCTTATGCCATGTATGATCGTATAATGTAACTAAACCCCCATTCTTTTTTTGCCTAGATTAGGTGTTTTAAAAAACTAACAAAATCTGTCAGCACCAAAGTTGCTGTTTAGTGGATAAGGGAGTGCGCTGGATTTTCTTTTTTAAATTGTATAGTTGATGCTAAAGTGACACTCCACTGTCCAAATACAAAATAAATAAAAATTGGTAGAGGGTGGAGTGATGAAGTGACGTCGCACGCTGGTCACGTTTCGTGGCTATGCAGGGGGCGAGCGCATGGAGGGAATGGAGTGTCGGCGTCTAATGCCAATTGAGAAGACATCGATACTGGCAAATAGCTTGAAGAGGCTTGTATAGTGCAGCCTGTAACGGAGCTTCCTGTACCCCAGCTGGGTACCTCAGCCAAGGACCACTTCCTAGCTGGAACAGGGGACAAACTGCAGCACTTCTGCCCACAGTCACGTGGCTTGACTGGGGCCGCTCCTTCCTGGCATTGGACGACACTGAGTCCTGGGAGCTCTAGTCTTACACGGACTTTCCCCTTTGAATCCCCTGCAAGCTGGAACAGCAGACACAGTTGTTAAATCTTCCTTCCCTCCAATAACAGGACGACAGTGGAGTGCAAGCTGGAATGCTTTAATGGCAGCCACAACTGGCCTTGTATGAATGTCCCCATGCGAGGGGCACTCCCCCCTGGACCTTGTGGGGGACTGCAGCACAAAGTCACAGAACAATGACAAAGGTGTTTAAATACATGACACTCCCATATACACGCATACAATCCCTCCCCTCTGCCTGGGAGATAATTGGATCAGTAACTGTACTAATTCTAATCCAATTATCTAAAAGCACAGAAATAACCATACTTTTTAAAAACACCTCAAAAGTACCTTAAAAATACATAAAACCCCACAAATGTTACATCCCCTGATAGCCCTGGGTGACCAACAGATCCAAAAATCACCCAGATCAGTTCAGGGGTTCAGGAATTTCCTGCAAGTCATTTATTTGACCGACCGCAGGCATGGTCCCATGCCCAAAACAGTTCCAGAGAATCAGGGCTTGCGGTAGGTCTAGTTCATTAGTTTGAAAACAAACAAACTACCGAACAGAGTTTATACACTGGTCTTACCCTTGTCAGGATATTTATATCGGCAGACATTTTGTGCTAAGAAAGAAATTAAAAGTGTATATTGCCAGAGTCACTCAGAACAGAGCGGACTCCATTTTGCTATCTTCAGGATAACAAAGACACATAATTTCCTTGTTTTCACTAACCACTGAGCCTGAGCTAAGGAATGCATTATATAAACACAGACACTAGTGACAGAGATGACTAAGTAATTAATTTTACTTTCTAAATTTTACAAGGTTCCATTGTAAGTAAGGGGTGAAATTGAGTTTAGAACTGTCAATTTTAGAAATTACGATCAAAGTAGTTGCCACAAAGACTGAGACAAACGCTTTGAACTGACAGCAAATCTAAGTTATGGTAGTCATTTTAGATAAGCCAAATGACGTCAAAATCATCATCAGGAAAGGGTAACTCTTTCCTGGATAGGAAGGTTTAGTAAGGCGAGACTACCCTCTATGGACCAAATACCTAAATTGCGATCCATAGATTGAACACACCTTCAGTTTCCTATTGGCCTTATCAACTAATGACGTACAGAGAGTCTGGCCCTTTAAAAGTTAGGACAAAGGGAAGAGAGAGGTTAGTTGGTAGAGAGAGGGAGTTGGTGGAGTTTTGGAATTCAGATTTGGACATGCGGAGAGAGACTCAAGAAACACTCTCTGGGACTAACACTCTGCTCTTAAACTCTCTTGGACACAACTCCTTGACACTTAGAATTTTACTCTGACTTTCTAACCAACACCACTTTTCTCTATCACTCACGCACCTCCATACAACCAATCAAGTTCCTGGGACTACCTACTCATCTGATGAGAATATCTACATAACTGGTAATTATGCTGGTTTTATTTATTTAATTTAAATTAATTAAAAATGTACTAATGGCAAGATATATGACTGGATAAATCACGGTCAGATTTCAATATTTAGAAATCTTAGTAACTAAAGCATATATAGTTATAAACATTCCATTCTGCAGTTGGAATTAAGGATAATTATATATTAATGTGATAGTATCACGTGTTAGCATACCGCTGCTTTTATCCAGGTGTATTGATTTGCTCTAAAATAAGATAAGGTATCTTTTTAGGCAAATTAAAATTTGGCTTTTGTAAAAATCTGGTAGATTATTCTTATTGGATGGTTCCAGGAAATGATTAATGAGCTGGTTTGAATGTTATTTTAATTGAAAATTACATGAGAATAGGTTATTATGTGCCTAGGGGGATCTAGCCAGCATTGAAAGGGTTACTCAGTTGATTTAACTGTTAGCCAAGGTTTTATGGCTTTTCGCTGTGTGAAGCTTTACTTTTGTCTGTAAAGATACCCTCATAAATTTTAATAAGTGACAGGTGATGCTGTTAGCCATTGAAATGTGTATAGCCATTGCATTACATACTTATGTTATACTAAATATTCACTGATTATTATCATGCATGCTGCCTAATATTGTTATTTAATTCGTTACAATAAATTAAATCTATTTTTATAACAAATTGTGATTTTATTTGTATGGAATACATTTCACTTACATGATAAACGATCTCTAAGATCTAAGAGAATTGAAATAGTGGGCAATTCTCGACTGTTTAATATTATCATCCCATAAATATCCCCACACCCTGGAACTTGTTCCCCTCATCCAGACGAATGATTTCCCTGAACAGTGCCCTTCTAAGTTGTATAGAAACGAACGCAGGCGATGATGGCAGTCCAGTGGTGTTCTGGAGTTTCTGTGTCTGATTTTAGTTCCATGAGATTCAAGCCCAAACACCGCTGCCTGCATTCATGCGAACAAGATGGCCGCCACCTCGTGGTTGTCTATAGGAATTGCGACCACCCAGACGAACAATTAGAACACTGTGGTAAGAAACGTTCCAAGTTGTTAATAGGTGTTAACAAGCTCCAGGGTGGTCTCTGGTTCGTGCGGTTGTTCGGTAACTGAACCATATAATCCCAATTACACCAACTGAGACTTTAACATTATATTTCACAGGGTCCATAGTCTGTGGGCAGGAGGCTGGCAAGCAGGCTCCTCCAGGAGCTTGTGGCAAACTCATGTAAAAAGGGAAGTTTGTCACACAGCTCATGGTGAAAGGCAGTTTGGGAACGAAACTTGTGACTTGACTTGTGGTCGGTGGAGAGCGGGCAGTGGAGAGTGGACGGAGAGAGGATACAAGTGGATCCAACAACTGGCAGTGGAGGGCGGCAAGTACATTGTGTACATAATGCATACTTGAATATAAAAAGAGTGATACACAAGTAGAGCATAGACAAAATGTAAATACTCCTATTTCCCTTATTATACTTCTTAAGGTGGGAAGTTACCAGTAATATATTTACAAAGAAACACACACTGAATATCTGTTTTCTACTTAAAGAGACAGTAACTATTTCAAATGAATAAGTATACCTTACATACCTCTGGTCAGGGCCATACATTCCGTTGTCACAGGGGTCGCAGGATCAGTTTTGCACCAGGGCCCCATGGATTGTGTGTACGCCAGTGCATCTGGTCCTTATATATACACTTGTATAAAGAAAGAAAAGCAAGGATATCCTGCTCTTATCTGAACTAGGGAAAATACATTTGAAATTGGGGGCAGTTAGACTTCAATAACTCCGTAAATACATCTAATATATCTTTAAAGTTCAGTAAATTTGGGCCATCACATCATAAGGAAAAAGAAAAGAGAAGGAAAAGGAAAAAAATTAGGGAGAAAAAGAGGATAAAGAAAGACGCTCTGGGTGGTGGGGAAAAAAAGCAAAAGGGGTCTCTGAAAATTTTAAAAACAAGAACATGAACACATCCACTAAATTGTGAATTAAAAAACAAGATAAGTAAAGAAAGAAACTGGAAGACTTTCTGTCTTTTCCTCTCCCAGCCAGTTCTTCTCCCCTCTTTCCCAATTATGGCAACTAAAAAAAGTGAGTCTAAGCAATGAAATAAAAAGGATATGGATAAGAAAATAGAAAAGCGTCTCTCAAATTACAGAGAGAAGAATCAGTCAAAACCAATCCCATAGGTATGAGGAGGATGAAAAAAACTCAAGTTCAACAAGAAAAAGAAGGTGACAGAGAGTTACAGGAGAGCTTTTCAAAAGAATTACAGTATATTGAGAAAGTCTTTTTTAATGCATGCTTAAATTCTCTGTTTGATAAAATCAAACAGGAAATATAACTGGTTTCAGAAGATTTCAAAGGAGAAATGCTGAAAGTAATAAACAAACTCTCTGTTTTGTAAGTAAAAGTAGAACATACAATTCTTCAACATAATTTACAGCAAGATAAAATGATAACTGTGGAAAAGAAAACAAAAATGATAGATCTGGAAGATGAAAATCAGATTGAGCGGTATTCCAGAGAAAATAACTCACAGGAGCTTAGAGAGCTATCTGGTAGAATTTTTTTCAATTTCTGGCTATGCAGATTCAACCTTACCTCATCAAGGGGACATATGGGATCCCTAGAGCAGGGGGGGGCCTTCCTGTCAACCCCAAGCCCTGAAGACAGCAAGGTGTGGCTGCCCCTTTAAGAGACCGGGCTGGGTTTGAACTCACAGCTCCAGCATCCCAGTCAGGTTCTCTGCCATGCTGTCCACCAGTGGGCTTCGGTATCTGTCTTCATTATTCTGCTTTCTGACCCCTTGCCTGGATTGAGCAGTGCTGATCCACCTGCAACCCTTTTCCAATTAGGGTCAGCTGTATCTAATTAGCAGGCTGTAAAAGCCAGCCCTGCCTGACAACGAGGATCTGGTCATTTTGCCTGTTTGTTTTTTCCTGCTGGATCTTTGATACTCTGCTGACTGATTTCCTGGACTCTGACCTATGCCTGCTTTACCGACTCCGTTACTCTGCTGCCAGCCCTGACTTCTGCTTTTCGCCTGACCCTGCCTTTGGATTTTCCCTTAATCTGTACTGCGCTTCTGGTTTTTGCCTTCTCCCTGTGCCATCTACTGCAACTGGGCTCCAACTCCTGGTAAACTGTTACACTTCCAGACCATATCCTCTTTAAAACTAAAGGCCAAGATTATTAAAACAATGAGCGTAAAAGAGTTGAAAGATTCAAAATATGAAGCGATAAGAATATTTAACTCTGTGTCTACTGCAACCAGAGCTTTTTGTGAATATACTCTAATTCTACGCAATAATGCTATGAGCTATTAATGGACATTCCCAGTTGTGATAAGAGTGACCTATAAAGAAACGGCTGAAATCTTCAAAGAACCAAAAAAGCTGCAACAATGGATGCCTATGAATGAGATACGATAAAAGAAAGCTAAGGCTACAGACTCTACATCGGAAGATAGTTAGTACTGAGGAGGAAAAAAATGTACACAAGTTATTAGCTAGGAGAAGGGTGTTTTTTTTTTTTTTTTTTAAAAAGCTCATGGGGTTGCTAGTCTTCTTGTGTGTCTGACTCTAATTGAGTGTGTATGTATGTCTGTCAGCATGTGTGTCCCCGTCAGTGTGTGTGTGTGTGTCAGACGTTCCTGAGTTTCATAATGCCTAGAGCAGCACAAAACCAAAATACACCACTGCCCCCAACTGTCCTGATTTTGGCAGAGTAGTCCCAACCTTACGGGGCTGTCCACCTGCCTGCTTCAGTTTCCTTCACCTGGGGACATCAGGGAACTGTCCTGGGCAGCATCAAGATAGCTAAGACAGGACAGGATACAAATGCCAAAAAATAAATGTGAAAGATAAAGATTACTGCATAGTGGTGGTGAACAGGTACAGTGCAAAAGGTGAAGTATATTAAAGAAGCACACAATGCGTGTTTTGGTGCTATTACTGCTCTTCCATCAGGATCCTAACATGCAGTGGAGGCTCGT
The DNA here is from genome assembly GCA_933207985.1 of Pelobates cultripes. Lineage (NCBI taxonomy): Eukaryota > Metazoa > Chordata > Amphibia > Anura > Pelobatidae > Pelobates > Pelobates cultripes. The sequence goes on along the minus strand of OW240920.1, from coordinate 77,550,736 downwards.
CCATATGGGCACTTGGGGTAGGGCCACACCAGTTTTTATGAAAAAATTTTTTTGCGGGGGCGTGTCTTAGCGGCGGACGAGGACGGACGCGTGAGTGCTGAGCTCCTCTGCTGTATGGTGTTCGCAGCATAGTCACGGCGTACACCCGACCGCAAAACACAACAGAACGGCGGGTAAACACCTGCCGCATACCACGGATACAAATGGCGACGAAATCGTGCAAGAAGTTGAAGCAGAAAACGCTTCAAATGCACCTCACCTCGGCCACCATGCTGGATATGGCGGGACAAGATGGCGCCGACGGCCCGAGCTCACCAACCTCCGTTTCGGAAGTAAGTGATCCTGCTCACAGCATGGCTGAATACTCTGCCCCAGTTACAACTGCCACTCTCAAGTCCTTACTTGCAGACCTCAAATCCACATTCCACACAGACCTCATGCAAATAGCATCAGACATCAGGTCAGACATCCAACAAGTGGGAGACAGGACTGCAAAGTTAGAAGAAAGGGCAGATGAAATAACAGACGCCCATAACTCTCTGGCAGACGCTTATACTGAACTACAAGACAAACTTAAAAAGCTAGAAGACAAAGTGGCCGACCATGAAGATAGAGATCGGCGTAATAACATCAGACTGAGGGGGATCCCAGAATCAGTCACACCGCAAGAGCTGCAATCCTACGTACAAGGCATCTGTAAAGAATATGTGCCAGAATTAACGGATGGAGAGCTCTTACTCGATCGGACCCACAGGTTGCCCAAACCAAAACATCTGGGCCCACAGACCCCCAGAGATGTAATCACGAAGTTACATTACTTTACTACTAAAGAAAGAGTTATGCATGCAGCGCGACGAAACCCTCCCCCACCGGGGCGATTCAATCAAATTAAGCTATTTATTGATCTATCTGCATCGACGATGATGAAAAGGAAAGCCTTTGCCCCCATCACTGCAGCACTACGAGAGGCAAATATTCAGTACAAGTGGGGCTTCCCAACCAGACTCTTAATCAAACGCAATGGGACAGATTCCAGTATTGCTTCTCCCGAAGAAGGAAGGAAAATATTGCGGGCCTGGGACATTCCTCTCACTACCACGACGGCTCCCGCACCACAACACACCAAATCACCAGTGAAATTAAATAAAGTTTGGACTCAAGTGCCACGCGGCCGACCACAAGAACCTACATGACCTCTACAAAGGGACGATAAGTATACTCATTTGATGTGCCTAACCTATGTCACACTGCTATACTACTGTTGATAGAGAAAAAAAACAAGAAAAAAAAAAAAGAGAAAAAAAAAAACAAGAGAATCAATAGAGAACAACACTGCCTGTATATACCTAAACCGTGTATGCCTTGTCATGGTCTCAGCAATTGTAACACCGTACGGAGCAGTACGGATCTTTTATGTGCGTAGACCCACCAATCTGTTGCTGGTCACCTGCCCCCCAAAGTGGCTTAATTTTGAGCCGCATCATTAACCGTTTTCCACCTTTTGGTCGAATTCGTTTGACCGACGGTTTTATGTACATAGTTTGCATGTTTTTTTTTATGTTTTTACCCTCTTCTTTGTGTTTGTGTTCTGATAACCATGATTTTAGTGTACAGACTTGGCTTATTCTCAAGACCCTAGGGATGCCAGTATTACCCCTCCACTTTATCCACCCATGGGACCTAAATACCAGGCCACTACATATACCTTGTCTACCAGGTATAAATTGGGATGACCGACATATATGCTGGACCTTTGGTCGCCGGGCAACGCCCACAGATGGGTGGGAGATTCACCGACTCGCGAGGGGAGGGCTAGATGGTCCCAATCCCACTTGTAACATGAGACCGCTGAACATACACCATGGTGCTTAATATCTGTTCCCTGAATGCCAAGGGGCTCAATTCTCCGCACAAGAGGCGACTAGCGCTAAAGGAGGTTAAATCCCTAGATGCCCATGTGGCATTCTTTCAAGAAACACATTTTAAATGGGGCCAACGTCCAAAATTTACTTCCATAGCATACCCCATAGACTATCATGCTTGCTATGCAAAAAAGAAAAGAGGAGTGTCCATCTTAATAAGCAAAGATGTGGCTTTCTCCCTAGTTCGTAAACTTGGAGACAAAAAAGGCAGATATATAGTGTTACAATGCTATGTTAACAACAACCCATATACGTTTATAAATGTGTATAGCCCTAATGATCAGCAAATTGATTTCTTGGAACTGGTTTTGTTGCTTTGTACCAAACACGCCTTTGGAGAGGTGATAGTGGGGGGGGACACAAATTTTTTGTTAGATGATTGTCTAGACTCCTCACACCAGAAACCCCTACAGTCCCAGACCATCAAAACCAGGAGGAAACTAACTACTCGCATTAGGCACACCCTTACAGCACACAATTACGTAGATCCATGGCGCATACAACACCCTAGCGAAAGGGACTTTACTTGCCACTCAGCAGCACATAATTGCTATTCCAGGATAGACCGCTTTTTGGTTCCCTTAAGGATGCTCCCCAAAATAGAAAGTACCCAAATAGGGCTCATTAGTTGGTCGGATCACGCACCGGTTACTATGTCCCTGACAGAAAGATTCCAAACTAAAGGCCGAGGCAGCTGGCGCTTAAATGATTGGCTATTGAAAGACCCGAGTGTAATAGACCAGGTTAAACAAGATCTACAGCACTACTTCCAAGACAATACAGAACAAAATTCCACCCCGGATCAAATCTGGTTAGCACACAAAGCAGTTATTAGAGGGTGCTTCATTAAACACGCTAGCTACGCCAAAAAGAAACGCCTCGAGAACTACACTAACATCCTGCAGGAACTTGCTGAGGCCACACACTCAAATAAACTAACTCCAACCCCCACTCACCATGCCACTATCTTACGACTGCAGAACCAATTGCGCGACTTGGAACTGTCCAAGTCAACGACACTGCTAAGACGCATGAAATATAACTTCTTTGCGTCAGGTAACAGAGCAGGAGCCAAATTGGCTTCCCAGCTAAAAACACGTTCCACAGCTACTAAAATCTCACACCTCCTGGACGCTAAAGGAGGGAAAATACTAGACCCGCAACACATAGCAGACACGTTCGCTACCTACTACAGCAAATTATACAATCTCAACACAGATCCACAAGTGCCCACTCCCTCCACCACAGAAATAAACAGGTTCCTATCAGACCTTACGCTCCCGTCTCTGAGCGAGGAAGACGCGGATTCACTTCTCACCCCGATTACCATAGGGGAGATATCTGCCACAATTGCATCCCTCCCGACACAGAAAGCGCCCGGACCAGATGGTCTGTCTAACGCCTACTACCGCATGTACCAAACAACACTAGCCCCCCATTTACTGAACCTTTTCAATCACAGCATACAAAAAGGGACGTTACCGGACGAATTACTGTTAGCCCATATCTCGACGTTGCCCAAACCAGGGAAACCACCGACAGAGTGTAAAAACTTTAGACCCATTTCCCTTCTCAACTGTGACGCAAAGATATATGCCAAAATTCTCAGTAACAGACTGGCCAAACTCCTGCCCAAACTCATACACAATGACCAAACCAGTTTTATCAAAGGCAGGCAGGGTTCAGACAACTCCAGGAAGGTATTGAATCTCTTAGCAGAACTAGAAAGAACCAAAGGCCAAGGCCTCTTCTTGGCGCTGGACGCAGAGAAGGCCTTTGATAGGCTCAACTGGACCTATATGCAGAAGGTTCTCCACAAATTTGGCTTTCCTCCTCTTATCATATCCCAAATCATGGCACTATACACCACCCCAGCTGCCAGGGTGTCCTGTGGCGGTTTCCTCTCCTCGAAGTTCCACATAACGAATGGAACTAGACAGGGCTGCCCACTCTCTCCCCTGTTGTATATCCTCTCCCTAGAACCCCTGGCCCAAAAGATTAGGGATCACGAACATATGCGAGGTATAACCGTTAAAGGAAAAGAATACCGTCTTTCTCTTTTTGCGGACGATGTTATAATATCCCTCTCAAACCCAAGACGGGCGCTACCTCACATTCTCGATCTACTGACACAATTTGGAAACGTCTCCCATTACAAATTAAACCGAGACAAAACACAGGCGCTACCTGTTAACACACCCCAAGACGATTTAGTCACCTTAAAATCCTCTTATCAATTCGACTGGAGAGTTAGCACCCTAACGTACCTGGGGGTTAAAATATCTCCTACAATAGCAGGAATTGTAAAACACAATTACACGCCTCTACTTCAGCTATGCACGAAGGAGTTGGCGGGTTGGAAAACGACCCACCTATCCTGGCTAGGTAAGATTAACACGTTTAAGATGATGACGCTCCCAAAACTCCTCTATGTATTTCGCATGCTCCCTCTCCCGATACCCGCTGCACTATTTAAGGTACTACAATCTTCCTGTAACACTTTCGTTTGGGGGGGCAAAAAAGCGAGGTTGCCACTTAAGCTACTACAAAATACACCTGACAGAGGGGGAGTGGGTCTCCCTAACATCCACCTCTACTTCAAAGCAGCTGCCCTGGCAACATGTATAGCGGCACACTCACCCCAAGGCCATACACAATGGGTGGATATGGAGAGGGACCAATTTCAAGACAAGTCCATGACGGACTACCTGTGGACCCCAAAACGCCTTCGGTACAAACACACACCTCTTTTCCCTACCACTAGGCTGACCATACTGATGTGGGATTCCTTTATGGCCCAAATAGGCTACAGTCATAAACTGCACCCCAAGGCCCCCCTAACGGCACTAAAAACCATAACCCAATCACTCTCTCTTTCCCACTGGACACGCATGGGTTTAGACAGACTTGAGCACCTCTTGGAAAACAATAGTAAGGTAATACCCTTCTCAGAACTAAGGAGGAAATGGAACGTGCCTGCCCAGGACACTTTCAAATATTTGCAAATCAGGAGTATACTGACTTCCCATGCTTTGCCCCCGCCAACTCCTCCCAGCATGAATAACCCACTAATGCCCTCTCTGATTATGCTTAGATGTAGGGACACACCGAACAAGCCTAAAGCCCTCTCCATTTGCTATAGAACGTGGCTAGCGGTGCCACCAGATGTGCCTCCGCTGTGCAAGAAACAATGGGAGGAGGACTTAGGTACGGACCTACCGGATGGTACCTGGTTGGGTGCCCTGAACGGCCTGTCCAAATGGACAAAATGTTATTCCCACATAGAAGCCCACAAAAAACTACTATACAGATGGTACCTTACCCCGACCAAGCTACACAGAATATACCCCACTGTGTCTCCCCTGTGCTGGAGATGTGGAGTGGAGAAAGGCACGGTGGGGCATATTTGGTGGTCCTGCACTGGCATCGCACCTTTGTGGGAGGATGTGGGAACACTTTTGAGGCAATTGGGACCCTCAACTTTCTCCCCGTCCATTTCCAATTGCATATTATTGATACCAGATAAAAAGGTAGAATCAATCTATCACCAATTGGTGGCGATAACCTCGTTAGCAGCTAGAAACCTCATAGCGACAAATTGGAAAAGCACGATATGCCCACCCAGGTCGCAATTAAAGGATAAATTGCAACAATATTATATTTATGAAAAAATGTCCCTAAGCTCCCCCTCCCAAGCCCTCAGGTTTCGAGAAACCTGGTGCAAGTGGACCCAGATGACAAATCAGCAAGCCACGTGAGACGACATTCTGGGTTCCAATACTGACCTCTAGACAATCAACAATCTTGGGAAACGTGCCACCAAGCAGAATACACTTTGTCCCCTTGTCCTGTTTCTCCCGTCTCCTTCCTCATACCCATCCCTTCCCTAGTTTAATACTACCCCCTTCTGTCTATGCCATACACAGATGCATGCGGGACCATCTCGCAACCACTTGCAGATATATGATATGCCAACTGGCAAGTTAGTGAACTATACCTTATGATGACTATGTTTGACTGTATTAACTACCTACTTATGTTGTAAGCAAGCTGCGACTTGCACTATTAATATGTTATGGTATGTGTACATGCGACTGTGTACGGTGTTTTGCCCACTTGTTGTAAAACCAATAAAATACAATTTGAAAAAAAAAAAAAAAATTTTTTGCAGTAGTTTAGAAACACTAAGATTATTTTTCTGGAGGGGATGGTGGTAAGCTTCCCTGCCCTCCTCTTCCCCCCCCAAATAAAGAGGGAAAACTAGTGTCTCTTTAATTCTTTAATAGGTTTCAGTTCTGCAGGGCTCCTCTCACTCTTTGGTAGCTGTTTGGAGAAGCTTACTGGCGAGCCTTTAGGCATGTCAAAAATGTATGATGGTTTTAAGTAAACCCTGTTTCAGCAGGCTTTGCACATGCATAATGTCCTTAAAAAAAATATTTCAGGGAGGGTGTGGTTATGCAACCGAGCCTCATGCATGCGTTTCCATGAGGCTCTCTCTATGAGTGGCAAAGAGATTCAAATAAGCAGACTACAGAGAGGTAACCCAAAACACTCCGACCACCATGTCCCAGAGGCATAAAGCGAAACCGCCTGGGGTGGAAAAAGTGTCCCTTTTTCTGGTGAAACCATCATTGAGCAAGTACCAGGAAGGCCCTATCTGGATCCAAGATGGCAGCTCCAGGGAAGGCTCAGTTTCACCTCCAGCCTCTCTGAGCTCTCTCTCTCTCAGAAGAAGGACCCCTGACTGCCGCATCCATGAGGGACCTGATGGCAGAAATCTCTAACAAATTCCAGAATAACATCTCTGAACAGCTACAAGCACGGGCAAATTACCTCAGAAAAGAGATGCACGAGGTGGGCCAGAGAACCTCACAGCTGGAAAACAAAATGAGTGACTTTGCAGAAGCTTAAAGTAAAGTAATCAGAAGCTGATAAACTCCAGATGTTAGATGCCGTATTAGAAACAAGAAGGTGAAGCTAGCTGACATGGAGGACAGATCCAGGAGGAATAACCTTTGAAATATTGGTATCCCATAATCTATCACTAGTGAAAACCTTTAATCTTACCTCTTGGACATGTTCCAAGAACCAACTCCTGCAATTTATCCAGACAAAGTGCACCGACTTCGTCAACTGTGTCATTTATCTCTGTCTGTGACAAGAGATGTGGTGACCAGCGTCCATTTAGTCCATGTTAAAGAAGCAATAACCAAAGCTACCTTGGAAATCACCTCTGCCTGAACCGTACACTGCTATTGAAATATTTGTGGACTTATCGGCTGCCACCCTACAGTTTTGTAAGACCATGTCACCAATTACCTCAGCCGTCCGAGCCAACAATGTTCAGTACTGATGGGGATATCAGCAAAGCTTCTCGTCCATCCCCAAGGCGCTTTGTACTCCATCACATCTCCAGAAAGAACAATGCTAGCTCCAGGATTGGGGCCTGCCAATATCAGCGCTGCAAGAGATCCCTAACAAAGTCCCGCGGATGTCACCTGAATGTACTTTAAAGAGGCCTTAGCTAAGCACCCGTTGGGTGTCCTAATTCAAAATTGATGCTATATGTAAACTCTAGTGACATAGAGTGCTAATGCTATTATTATTTTGCTACAGTATTTTATGCATTGACCTACATTGGTCCAAAGTTCCCATTCATTTATTTTGCAGGCTGATTGCCTAAGGTTAAATCCTGACTCTGCTCGAACACGTTTTTTCAATATGGAACACATACTCCTGATAAACAGTATACTGTATATCAATATACAAAAATCACCAGACAAGTTCATTGTTATAAAAAAAAAAGTTTAATTGTACTGTTTAGAACTAGTGGGAAGCACCCTTAGTCACTATCCCCATAGCCCATCCATATGTACAGAATGGATGGCTCATGCTCACATGGCGTGAACAACCACACTTTACTGTTTCTGACTGATCTCCTTCCCTTCCCCACCTTCCTGAATTATATCCTACCAACACCCCCATCTAACCAGCCCCCCACCAACCACAGACCCATGCAACTTGCTATAATGTTGTAGAGGGTAACACCCTGAATGTGGTGTGTGTGTTCCAGGAGCTAACTAACCTAAATGGCTTAAGTATTAAAGCACTGATATTTTAATAAAACCAGAACATAGAGGTAAAGGTAATAAAAAGCGGTGGTGGATAATGATAAAATATAGCAGTTAGAAAATATATAGGACTGGGTTAAAGTGCAGCAAGTGTATATGGTGTGTATACCTTTAAATCTGCTATAGGCAGAATAAATGGAATATACACCAAGTTATATACTTTTGAATTAAAGATGTAAACCCTTCGAGGAAGATAAAACAGTATATAGAACTGATTTCTGCAGTGTAATACGTGCTGGGTATCGCTAAGAACCACTTAAAAAAATGATTAAAACTGGATAAACATAAAAACCAGTTTATTAACAAAATACAGTTGCAAGAAAATGTATGTGAACCCTTTGGAATGATATGGATTTCTGCACAAATTGGTCATAAAATGTGATCTGATCATCATCTAAGTCACAACAATAGACAATCACAGTCTGCTTAAACTAATAACACACAAAGAATGAAATGTTGCCATGTTTTTATTGAACACACCATGTAAACATTCACAGTGCAGGTGGGAAAAGTATGTGAACCCCTAGACTAAGGACATTTCCAAGAGCTAATTGGAGTGAGATGTCAGCCAACTGGAGTCCAATCAATAAGATGAGATTGGAGGTGTTGGTTACAGCTGCCCTGCCCTATAAAAAACACAAACCAGTTCTGGGTTTGCTTTTCACAAGAATCATTGCCTGATGTGAATGAAGCCCTTGGCACAAAAGAGCTCTCAGAAGACCTACGATTAAGAATTGTTGACTTGCATAAAGCTGGAAAGGGTTATAAAAGTATCTCCAAAAGCCTTGCTGTTCATCAGTCCACGGTAAGACAAATTGTCTATAAATGGACAAAGTTCAGCACTGCTGTCCTGTAAAGATGACTGCAAGAGCACAGCGCAGACTGATCAATGAGGTGAAGAAGAATCCTAGAGCGTCAGCTAAAGACTTACCAAAGTCACTGGCAAATGCTAACATCCCTGCGAATCTACAATACGTAAAACACTAAACAAGAATGGATTTCATGGGAGGATACCACAGAGGAAGCCACTGCTGTCCAAACAAAACATTGCACCTGGATGTTCCACAGCAGTACTGGCAAAATATTCTGTGGACAGATGAAACCAAAGTTGGGTTGTTTGGAAGAAACACACAACACTATGTGTGGCGAAAAAAAGGCACAGCACACCAACATCAAAACCTCATCCCAACTGTGAAGTATGGTGGTGGGGGCATCATGGTTTGGGGCTGCTTTGCTGCGTCAGGGTCTGGACGGATTGCTTTCATCGAAGGGAAAATGAATTCCCATGTTTATCAAGACATTTTGCAGGAGAACTTAAGGCCATCTGTCTACCAGCTGAAGCTCAACAGAAGATGGATGTTGCAACAGAATTGCTTAAACAGAAGAAAATACGCCTTCTGAAGTGGCCCAGTCAGAGTCCTGACCTCAACCCGATTGAGATGCTGTGGCATGACCTCAAGAAAGCGATTCACACCAGACATCCCAAGAATATTGCTGAACTGAAACAGTTCTGTAAAGAGGAATGGTCAAGAATTACTCCTGACCGTTGTGAATGTCTGATCTGCAACTACAGGAAACGTTTGGTTCAAGTTATTGCTGCCAAAGGAGGTTCAACCAGTTATTAAATCCAAGGGTTCACATACTTTTTCCATCTGCACTGTGAATGTTTACATGGTGTGTTCAATAAAAACATGGCAACATTTCATTCTTTGTGTGTTATTAGTTTAAGTAGACTGTGATGGTCTATTGTTGTGACTTAGATGATGATCAGATCACATTTTATGACCAATTTGTGCAGATATCCATATCATTCCAAAGGGTTCACATACTTTTTCTTGCAACTGTATATAAAAGATATATTAAAAATACAAGGCAGGAACGGTATACAAGATTATTACCAGCACAGTGGATGTCTGTAGTGGGAGTTAGCCTCAAGAGCCGGCTCAGATGGATGCAGATGGTGTAAAGCACTTTTCTCCTTCCAGCTGCCAGCTGGTAGCATATAATGTTAAGGGGTTGAATACCCCAGGGAAGAGAAGGTTACTATTCCAAGATATTAAATCAGAGTGTGGACATGGCGTGTTTCCAAGAAATAATTTTAATAATAGGTTTGTAATAAGTGGGAGGATGTGATTAACAGCCAAACTGTATGCCAATGAAGTGTTATTGTGTTCTAATACAGGGATTCAAGCCCCCATTCTACCCTTAGGCAATAATGGAGTCCTCTGTGAAGCACATGGCCTTTCACAAGGCAAAATCAGTTGGGTTGTTGATAAACTCCTCCTCCATTCCCTTCCAATGCAATCCCCCTTCCCCCAGGAGGCACTCTGGTTCTGTTACATCCTAAGGGATTGACAAAGGGAGGTGTGTCCAGCAGAAGGAGGGGCTAACCTGTTTAAAGCCTTGTGAATAGCACATTTTCTCTCTCTTTGAATTACCTCTCTTCACCTTCTCTCTCCTCTCTCCCCTCTCCCCACTGTACACACCCTCTCTCTTACTCTCAGCTGCTGATCAATGGAGTGGTAACTGTATCACGTGTCTATGTCTGTTTTACTATGTTAATTTAGCCTACTTTCCATTCAGTCAATGATTAGTTTTAGTAGCAACATATACTAGCCTATTTCAAATGTATATGTATTGTTTATTTGTTTGATTAGCCTTTATTAATAAATATTATTGAATTGCCGAAAGCAAGGAGTGTGGACTCTGACTTTACACTCGGTTTTTAAGTTATTATTTTAAGTTATTATTTTTAGTTATTAATGTTATTATTAATTCCAAGTTTATTCCAACTTGCGAGTTAAACGTGCGGGATCCTACAGAGGCAACCAGAGTGAGACGCAGTTTGTAAGCCGGCCATCACTTCTGGAGGATCGGAGATAGCCAGACCAAGGATTCAAAGTGGGGTGCACACCATTTGATTTGCCAGCAGTCTGAAGACACAAATCGTGTAAGTACTTTTAGCTTTATTTTAAGAATGGAAATTGTAGCAGAATATGCAGCGTCTAGCAGTTTTGATCCACTAATGTTTGAAAATGAAAATGAATTTAAGAAAATGCATAGCATGTGGTTACAATGCGAAAAAGAGAACATGAGAGAACAAAGAGAACATGTATACAAAGTAGTACTCAGAAATATAGTGATTGTCCAACTTGTGGCTTAAATGCAGAATATGTAAATACATTAGAGGATAATTATGAAGCGAGAGGAGAGCTAATTTCATCGCTTAGAACAGGTTTAGCTGCACAAACCCCAGTTGCTGTATGTGGCCATGGGGATATGTGTGCAGAGGAAGAAGAGGCATCTGGTATTGCAGAAAATGAGGACCAAGGGGTAAACAGGGGAAACCTTGTACTGGATGGGTTTGATATTAGTGGTATTCCGGTATTAACCCCCCATATAACTAAACCAACAGCATCACCTTTTAGGGACCCTTTGTCCATTACACCGACTGTTAAAAGCAGGGCATCTGCCACCCTGCAGACTGCTAAAATTCTGCAGCAGCAAGATAGGGATAAAGTAATGAAACAGCTTGTTAAGTTAAGATCCCTTTTCCCCCCATATGACTGCAAAATAGATGTAATTTCAAACATGTCCAACTTTGAATCTGCAGTCAAACAATATATGCTCTCTCCTAAAGAGGCCTGTATTATGCTTAAAATGTGGGCACCAAGCAGCATTGCATGCAGATTAAATTCCCCCATAAATGGGCCCATTAATCGGGATCAAGACTGGTTCAAAGAAGACAAATGGGGGACAGAAGGAGACAGGCTTAGAGCAATCTCCAAATTGATTACTGGAGAAAGAGATTTAGACAGTCATTCACTCGCTGAAATGAAGGTACACTTACAGGATGATCCTTGGGTTTTTGCATCTAAATTTGAACAAGTGTACAGATTAACCCACCGTATACCACAAGACCAAACCCCTCCTGATTTACTGCAATACCTGATAAAAAAATTCACTTATTTAGATCCCGGAGTGCAAATGATAGCAGAGGAAAAAGACACTCTGGAAGGAGTTCTAACTATTATAGGAAAAGCTAGACAAAATTTAATTAGGAAAGGTGTTACATTACACCACAAGGTGGCAATTATGGCTACTAATGAAGGGAGGCAAGCTCTCCCAGAGATTCCATTCAGAGGTACTTGTTATTATTGCAACAAAAGTGGTCATAGACAAAAGGATTGTAGAAAGGCAAAGATAGATCAAAGGATGACTGAGGGACGGCATGCTTATCCCTTTGGGCCTTTCAAAGAAAGAATAGATCAAAATATATATGAAAAGATTGACCGAAATAAACCCCCGGATAAAACAGGTCAGGGACGCCATTCTCACCCCCTGCCTAAGACCAATCTATACGGTCCTGCGCGGGAGGCTCTGAGAATGATGACTGTACAGGGAACAGTGACTAGCAATTCTAAAATGAATGAAGAGGGTGAAGATCCTCTGATTTCATTTTTGGAATAACTATAACTGGATGGCATGGTTCCTATTTGTAACACATTTATGGACCATGCAGGACGCCCTTAGGTGAATGAAATCATGGCAAAGCAACAGACTAAGAATTGGACTAACACAGGAGCTTCAGTGAGACTTACTGACCTATCACTAAGTCTCCCTTCTGGGGCAAAACAATAACATATGAATTTATTAATGGAATTTTTTTTTACTTAATTGCATAATCCTGGAGGCAAGCTAAACACTTCAAAGGTTGCTCACACAAAAGGTACAATTTTTGGGAGTAGCTATCACAGCTGCCCAATTAAAGAGTGATAGCAATCTTACAAGTCCCCAGACCTTTTAACAAGCAATCCTTGAAGAAGTTTTTTTTGGGGGGGACTTGTAATTTTTTCAAAGGAATTTGGCACACGCCCTATTTGTATCCATAGTGACATTGCTTATGCCACCAGATCAAACTCTCTGTCCCTATGGAATCTTGGGAAACTGGTTGAATGGGGACTAAAGCACCCCTCCAGTCAGCAGTAAACACTCATTCAAATGTACAATTGAATTTGTTAGCAAAGGAGGCTGTCTTAGATGGAGATCAATGGCATTTACATGTAAAAGACCCTGAGGTACAACAAGCATGGGAGGAGCACTTCACATGCAAAGAACTAATTACGGATAGCCAAGATTGTTGATCAAGGTTCAGAAGTGCCAGATTTAAAAGCAGAACTGAATAGGAATTCTAATCTTTCTCTTTTATTACAGAACCATCAAAAACTTCAAAGTGGTCATTCTATAAAAGAAGGGTTATTATGTTAAAGTATATCCATGCCCTAAGCAACAAAGGCCTATGCATCAGAGAGTGCCAGTTGCAGACAGCCCCTGGAAGTCAATACAGAATGATTTCATAGGTGCACTTACACTGTCCAAGGGGGGTCTCATATATGGCCCCAACAAATTGTAAAATTGTATCTACTCCTCAAACTCTGTTTGAGAAAGGGGGGGTAGGCGTAATAAAGATTAAACATTTTATCAAAATTATCCCTGGAATGCAAATTGGGAAGAGCCCTATGTAATCCTATAAGTCAGTCCATGTAGACCAACGTAAATTATATAAAGGGGCTTGTTCCCCAGGTACAGAGTTATCTGCTAAGAACTGATACGCCTTCTTGATCTCTTACAGATTTTTCCAAAAATATCGAGACATGGATGTTACTCAACATGCTAAAACTCACCTGGAAATTGATGGAACAGCTTATCACAGGCCAAAGCAACAACAGCTGTATCTATGCAAATGCAGCTCGATCTACCAAAGACTTAACAGAGGACAGCAGTGACAATCTACAAGTTCCATATGTAGATGTGACATTTAATTTTGGGTGGGCGGTCAAGATTGTTTGGCTAAAGCAACATGATTCTTTCAAGGGATTTTGGAAAAGACAATAAGGGAAATTAAGAACATTGGGAATGTATATGGACTGGTTGGGGAAAATGGGAATGAATATGGACTGGTTGGAAAATTGGTTGTAGATCTGGAGGGAGGAAATATTAATATGAAATGAAATGTTATGAAATGTTACTAACCCTAGTTATAATGTTAACAGCAATCTTAGAGAGTATCATATAACACTAATTATAGTGGATACATTAATCATAAAGGGGATAAATTGGGGAACAGTAGGACACAATAAGGGTGGGGAAGTGAAGGTCTTGTTGAATGTAGAGGAAGAGATAAAGCCTATAATCCTGACTCCTCCTTTCACCTATATTCACACAACTCCTTCACTAATGGATAATGGTAGCAGACCTGAGTGTCAGAGGATTAGAGTGGTCTCTAGTGGTAATTTCCAAATATGTTCACTGAGACCTACCCCTATAGTTAGGAATGTTACTTTCCAATTGATTCGACTAACAGATTGGCTAGTTTCATCACACTTTCAGAACTGTTCTAGGGTCACATCCACTATTAATAAGGTTTTAGTTAGATGGGTGACAAGAAGTAGAACTAGGAATAGGAGGGTTGTCTTGGGTACGGTTCTGGGAGGTGTGGGTACTGGGTTGGGTTTTGTAAATATAATTGATATATAGTATGACTGCAACACTCCAGTCTGAGGGTGTTAAATTCAGAGAACTATCAATACTTTAATGGAGGATTGGACACAGAAGGATCAACAAACCTGTGCTGAGTTCTTTCATCAACAACAAGAACTTTAAGTAACTGAACATTTAGTAGTACTGACATGGCTAGTACTACCTGGTGGAAGAAATAAAAAAAAAAACAACTCACTTCCGAAACCAATCATCATGGGGTACTGCCGTGGAAAAATGTATTGTTAATTCACCCATTTATTATTGTATTGTGTGTTTTCTGTAGTATGCATTTTTAATCAGGTTGGTATGTGTTGTTACTTGAAGTCATTGATTGCCACAGTATATCATCTCCAATATGATATGTAAATGGAAAGAGCTCTATTGTGACAATGGGTTGTGCATTCACATAAGTAGATTCACTGCAGGATGCATTCTCTCTCTCTCTTATCTCTGGTGGGTTTTATAGAATCTAAGTGTCTCATCCACTTCATTGTCAATAGGAGGGATGTAATAAGTGGGGGGATGTGATTAACAGCCAAACTGTATGCCAATGAAGTGTTATTGTGTTCTAATACAGGGATTCAAGCCCCCATTCTACCCTTAGGCAATAATGGAGTCCTCTGTGAAGCACATGGCCTTTCACAAGGCAAAATCAGTTGGGTTGTTGATAAACTCCTCCTCCATTCCCTTCCAATGCAATCCCCCTTCCCCCAGGAGGCACTCTGGTTCTGTTACATCCTAAGGGATTGACTAAGGGAGGTGTGTCCAGCAGAAGGAGGGGCTAACCTGTTTAAAGCCTTGTGAATAGCACATTTCTCTCTCTCTTTGAATTACCTCTCTTCACCTTCTCTCTCCTCTCTCCCCTCTCCCCACTGTACACACCCTCTCTCTCTTACTCTCAGCTGCTGATCAATGGAGTGGTAACTGTATCACGTGTCTATGTCTGTTTTACTATGTTAATTTAGCCTACTTTCCATTCAGTCAATGATTAGTTTTAGTAGCAACATATACTAGCCTATTTCAAATGTATATGTATTGTTTATTTGTTTGATTAGCCTTTATTAATAAATATTATTGAATTGCCGAAAGCAAGGAGTGTGGACTCTGACTTTACACTCGGTTTTTAAGTTATTATTTTAAGTTATTATTTTTAGTTATTAATGTTATTATTAATTCCAAGTTTATTCCAACTTGCGAGTTAAACGTTTATTACAAGGTTCACACCCACTCTTTACAAAAAATGGTTTCCTACCTAATTCCATGCCTTGTCAAATAACAAGACAAAAGGAGTATCCATTTTCATACATAAGAACGTAGCCTTTACTTTGCAGAGACAATATATAGACCTTAGCAAGGTTATTATAAAACTGGGTTAATTTAATGATGTCCAATACACTTTGGTGTCAGCCTATTTCCAAAATGCGGTCTCCTGGGCATATCTACATTCCCTATTAACTAAAGATGAGTTCCACCAAGGAGGTCTGATCCTCTTCAGAGACTTTAATTTTATATAATCAGTGGAATCGAACACAACTGATACCCCCACAAAAAAACAGAAGAAACGAATGATAGCCACTTGTAAGAAATGTAATAAGCTACTGTCACATTATAATTTTACGATGTCTGGAGGGTTCTCTACCCCACGGAGTGTGATTACACTTTCCACTCAGGGATACACAATACCTATACACGGATTGACACTTTCTTTCTAGACTGGGTGGCCTTAGCACAGTTGTCCGCTTATGACATAGGCGTCTCCTGGTCCGACCATAGTCCAGTGGTCCTAGAGCTATGCGACTCACTTACATTCTGTGGGAAAGAGTCCTGGTGAATGAATGATTCTCTACTTCAAGACATTAACGCAGCTGTCACAGACTATTTCACACTTAACTCAGGACAGGGGACTTCTTATACTATAGTGTGGTTGGCTCATAAAGCCGTGATCAGGGGACTATTCATACGATTCTCCTCCTACCTCAAGACAAAAAACCAGTAGACCCTCCTAGAATGCTATAAACAACTAGCTTACACCTCAGCCCCAAAACAAAGCTAACCTATCACCAGAACTGGCAGCTAAACTATCCACTCTCCATAAAAGGCTAACAGAGCTGAACACAGAGAAAACAAATTACTTACTACACAATGCAAAACAAACACAAAAAAGTATATAGGTGCACCTAAAGTGAGCCTATAGTACTTGCTGGAAATATGAATAGTATTAAAGCTAAAGTTCCGGTAAGTATAAGACCTGTAGCAGAGTAGATATTGTGAGAGATTCACCCATCCTATGCTATCAAATAAATAAGATAAAATAATAACCTTATAAAGGTAACACCTATATCCAAATCATTAAGCCTACCTCAAAACATCATTGGTATAAATAAAAAGAGCTTTATTGAGATGGCTCTATATATAAACTAGAACCAGAAGATGTAATAATGATAATTGCTATATATAAAAAAAGGCTATACAATGAATAAGAGAACCTTTTAATCTGTAAGTGTGAGTACAGGTATCTAAAACGGGTTCAGTTAGAAAATTATCTCCCATAAGTAGCAGCTAGACAAGGGGGTGAGAAGATACAAAGTACAAAAATGATTGTACTCTAGACCAGGGATAGGCAACCTTTGGCACTCCAGATGTTGTGGATTACATCCCCCATAATGCTCTTACACCCATAATGCTGGCAAAGCATCATGGGAGGTGTAGTCAAAAACATCTGGAGTGCTGAAGGTTGCCTATGCCTGTGTTCTATCAAAAAGACATACCCCGTGAAAAAGACATACCCTCGTCACTTCCGGTGACGCGGCCGCACCGGAAGTGACGTCCAACCAATAGAGGAGGAGGTGTGCCGCATCGCGCATGCGCACAACCTCCAGCCAGAGAATGTTAACAGCGAGCAGGGGACATTAACGCCGCACTGCGCACGCGCGTCTAGTACTCCCGTCGGAGGTACAGCGCGCGTGCGCAGTACTGGGGTATGGAAATCTGATGGCCATTTCGCCTGTTAAATCTCCATACCCCTATACTGCGCATGCGCGGACACAATCGACCGCGCGTGCGCTATGTGGGGTAGGGAAATTTCACAGGACAGACACACATAGCCATCAAATCTCCCTACCCCTATACTGCGCATGCGCGGACTCCCATCCTTGCATTCAAACAGGTCAGTCTCCCCCTGCTCCCAACACCCTCAGCCACCCGAGGGGAGATCACAGTATATTGGGGGGGGGGTGGTACCTGCACAGTATATAGGGGGGGGTCTGCACAGTATATAGG
>OW240920.1:77521378-77532764 GCA_933207985.1 Pelobates cultripes | reverse complement strand
AGCTATCTTTGACTCGGGCTGGGAAACTGCTAAAAGAGTGATTGATAGCTTTTGGCCCCTCCTGACCCAAGATCCACATCTTTCCAATGTGGTCTCTCCAAGGGCATCACTCACAGCAAAGAGAGGAAAAAACCTCAAAGAGATGTTGGTGCAGAGTCACCTGTCAGCCCAAAGGAAAAAGACAAATTGGCTTACGATGGTTGGCACTTACCAATCTGGTTATTGTGTAGCATGCCGTTATATTTCAAGGGAATCCAAATTTATCTCAGATGATATGGGCACACTCAGGGTTCCTATTAAGCAACTTTTTAATTGCAATACAGCAGGGGTGGTTTACCTTTTAACCTGTGAGTGGGGGGGGGCGTGGCCAACTACCGTTCAGAGCGGACGCATGGAGTGATTGCTCTGAGTCCCACTGAGCCCAAAAGCTACTAAATATCGTCAAATATGGCACAAACCACATATTTTTGGAGACAGAACTCATCAGAGAACAACATGGCTCCCTCAAAGCAAACAAAAATTACAGATCAAGTACGACAAACTGGGAAAAAAACGCATGCGTCAAATCCAAGATGGCGACGATTCAACGCCACAATCACCCATGTCGGAAGGCCCGGTCGACCTAGACGACAACTCTAATGCACAAGACGCCTATCTGGTGACAAACAAGAGCCTCCATATGATGCTCCAAGATCAAGGCATATCTACATCAAATAGCAGCAGATTTGTGCCATGACATCAAGGAGCTGGGAGTCCGAACAAACCAGCTAGAGGTAAAAACTGACGAACTATGCCTTGCACATAATGATCTAGCGAATAAAATACAACACCTAGAGGAGGAACAAACCAACATGAGACTTAAACTCGCGGACATGTAAGATAGAGCCCGGAGAAACAATCTCTGTTTCCGAGGCATAGCGGACTCAGTGGCCCAGGAGGCCTTGCCACAATATTTGAAAGACCTGTGTAAAACCCTGGTTCCACACCTGGCTGAAGAGGCCTGGACATTCGATAGAGTACACCACCTGCCAAGAATGGCGAGGTTCACAGCGCACACCGAAGGACACTATTGCTTGTTTCCACTACTTCGGATCCAAAGATGAGCTCCTCCAAGTGGCAAGGAAATATCCGGTGCTACCGGGACCGTACCAAGGTGTCTCTATATTTGCAGACCTATCCACAGCCACCATGGCTCGCAGGCGTGAGTTCATAGATGTCACCAAAATGCTCCGTAATCACAATATATTTTACAGATGGAGATACCCCACCAAGCTACTGGTCTGGTACAAGGGAAAAACGTTGGCCATATTGGAACCTGAAGTAGGTCTGGCCAACCTTAAAGAATGGGGCCTACATCACGCTATGGGACAATCCACGTCACATAAACCCCCACCAAAGTAGATGAGACCTGAATGCACTCTTGCCGGATCACCAGACAAACAGAAACCCATGCTTATGGAGTAACCTGCAATAAGAATCCCTCCATATACGCAAAGATCACTTGAGTATTACTGTCTGTTTCTCGTTTAATTTAATGTTTCTTGTCATTCCCATATACCTCAAATTACTAAGTTAATTGTCTTCATGGACATACTAACTGTAATAGGGTTATTCCTAAATCCCATGACAATGGGACCTTATGGTCTATGGGTTACCGTTGCCTGTGACTTACACGCACCAAGGTGACGAAAAAAATAAAAATAAAAATAATTCGTAAATGTGGCCCACAATAATAATTTTCTAACATAGCGGCGGCAACGACCATAAGTTTAATTACCACAGATTCACAGATTCGGTCACCATTATCACAACCCTATTGTTTTTATCTGTTCAAGTAATGGGAAAGTTTTATGCCGTGTGGATAAGTTTAGAAATGTAACTATGCTAATATTAGTTGTATCTATGTTTATGTCGCTCACTATTGTTAAAACATAATATAATGAGGCCGTAGGTATTCACTTAGGGCTGCACACTGGTGGGTCACCTACCACCCCCCTCGACCGAACCATGTGTGGTGCTACCCGCACTCCACACTCAGGTCGCAATCTTTGCAGGACATGCAAAGGTGTAATTTACATCTGTTACTTTTTATATAACTTTGTTTATTTAGTTCCCCTACCCCTCTCTCCCCATCCTTCACCTGAACGCAAGATCACATTCACAGACCAAGTCTTGAACACCGTAGTGCCGATTTACACACAGTATCTGAGTATTATGCCGGCGCGACCTGTACATGGCACAGAACTAGGGTGGCCACAGTTTTCCCAACACAACAAACCTTATAGCACACATCTATGGTATCTCTTAGGACACCCTCCTTTAAAATCCTAACCCTGAATGTAAAGGGTCTGAACAGTCCACATAAGAGGTGCCTGGCTATGCTGGAAATGCTGAAGTCTGAGGCGGCAATAGTGTGTTTTCAGGAGACCCACTTTTGCACTCGTAAACTCGCCCAAATCAATAGTAAAAGATATCCCCAAGCCTTTCATGCATACTCCCTAAGTAAATCCAAGGGGGTCTCAATCTTTTTTCACACAGATTGGGTTTTAATGAATCGCTACGATACACGGACAAAGTGGGCAGACTATTGGTGGTGGTAGGATCGTTAAAAGGTTTCTAGTTACCATAGCGTCCATTTATGTCCCCAATGAGGATCAGATAACCTTCATTCGCCAATCTCTAAAAAAAATAAAGACAATAAAACAAGGGCACGTTATTACATGTGGCGATTTTAATTGTGCTCTTAACCCAGAATTGTATATTCGGCGGGAACTGAACAAACACCCCACAAAAAAAAAATCGCACTCCAAGGGCTCCCTTTTATCCACACTACTATTTGAACATGACCTGTATGATACATGGCACACTAAATATCCCAAAGAAAGGGACTACACATACTTCTCCCCAGTCCATCTGACATATTCTCGTATAGACCTTTGTGTAGTTGATGCTACAACAATATCAAATGTGAGGGAGGTATCCATAGGGACGAGAACGGGGTCTGACCACGCACCAGTCATAATCACTTTCACAACACTCCATCCAGCCAGAGGTAGGGGGAAATGGAGGCTTAACAAAAGCCTTCTAGATGTGGCCCCCGTGCTACAAACGATTACTAGCGAAGCTGCCTTATACTTTCAGGAAAATATATCAGGTGACATTCCAATCGGAACAATATGGGTAGCTCATAAAGCTGTAATGCAAGAGATACTCATCCGAGAGGGCTCCAAATGTAAAAAAACAACAGTAAATGCCCAAAACAAATTGTTACAAGAGCTCACAACCTTAGACAATCAGAATAAATTGAAACCATCCAAATCAATATCTAAAAGAATAGGGGACATTCAGAAGGAATTACAAAATCTGTCGATAATAACTACTGAAAGTTGGATGAGATCCTTAAAACTCACACATTATACCCAAGGTAATAAAGAAGGCAAGCTTTTGGCAAACAAATTTAAAACCAAACATAGTAAATGAATTGGCACAATACTACCATATCTTGTATAATCTTAAAGATGATCTAACAACACCCCAACCGAGCAATATGGACATACACACCTTTCTAGAAGACACCCCACTACTACCACATTTAACCTAACTTCAAAGTTTGACTCTGTACAACCCATTTACAGAGGAGGAGGTTAAGCAGGCGATTCAATCCATCCCAAAACATAAAGCTTTGGGACCAGATGGGTTATCTAACTATTACTACCATAGGCTAAAATCGACTCTGACCCCATTCCTCATTTTACTTTTCAATGACATAAAAGACAACGGTATCATGCCCAAAGAGATGTTAGAAGCCCACGTAGTAACGCTCCCTAAACTGGGCAAACAACCCACCATCTGCGGAAACCTTAGACCCATTTCCCTACTAAATGCAGATGTCAAGCTGTAAGCAAAACTGTGGGCATCTAGACTCAAACCTTTACTCACAGATCTGGTATCCAGTGAACAGGCGGGGTTTGTGCCTGGTAGACAAGCAGGCGATAACACAAGACACTACATCAACCTGAAAAAAAGCAATCAGAGGGGGATAGTTCTGGCGCTCGACGCCGAAAAGGCATTTGATAGTTTGCACTGGAAATATATGTCTCAAACACTAACCAAATTAGGCTTCTCAGCATCCACCCTGACTGGGATTATGGCCCTTTACCAAAGTCCTGCAACTAGAGTTTTCAACTCCGGATTCCTATCAGATCTGTTTACCATTAGCAATGGAACCCGCGAGGGATGCCCACTTCCCCCCTGCTGTTTATTCTTTGTCTAGAACCACTCATACACTATATAAAAGTTCACCCGGGTATCAAAGGTCTCCATACCCCAGAAAATTGCACTATTTGCAGATGATGTCCTAATATATGTCACTGAACCACATACGTCCATTCCTAACCTAAAGGACTTATTAAAACAATACGGGGAAGTCCCCTACTATAAGAATAATCTGACAAAAACCCAAGCACTACCCATAGTTATCCCCGACTCATCCATACAAGCATTAAAACAGGCCCACCCATTAGACTGGAGAACCACATCCTTAAAATATCTCGGTATCAACTTAACCGAATCCCAATTCATACAAGAAAATCACCACCCAGTATGCCATAAAATAAAAACCCTGTTAGATTCATGGCAGGGTTTGGAGGTGTCGTGGCTGGGAAGGATACAAACTGTTATGACTCACTGTTTGATGTAACTGTTTCTAAAACATGGTGCTCTGCGTAGCACTAAAACTTGTTATTGCACTTAATGTTCAGCACACCCTCCCCTCCCTTTCCTTTCTGTACCCTACCCCTCCTCTATGTTTATGATATGACGAACAAAAAACGTAATAAAAATCAGAAATTGAAAAATATATTTAATATATTAAAAGTTAATCTAAATTCTAGTCAACAAATTAAGTATGTATATCTCTTTAGCTGAATCACCCCTTCAGAAATTAATTAAAAGATGATAAAAAAAATTTATTTCCTAAAATTAATTATGTTTATTTCTTTAAATCAACCATCTTTTGTCAAAACTGTACCTCTTATTAAAAGACAAATATGGAATTAAATTGATTTTTTTATAAGGTAAAGTTATGCATTCACAATATTATGGATTCACTTAAATTAATACAATCAACACATTAATAGTTCATTTACATCTGAGTTATTAAATTGAGTATGTATATCTCTTTAGATTAACCACTTTTTTAGAAATCTATGAAATTATACTTCAAATTAATTATATATATCTCTTTAAATTAATTACACCTTATCAAAACCACACCTTTTTAATAATCATGGATATCCATCTACCTCTACCTAGAGGATTAAGAATTGGATCCCTTAAAATGCAAATGAGTTATATTAAGAAGGTTTATAATGTCACACATAGAGACCCTCCTTAATTATTTATTTATTATTCTCTGGTTTTTATTTGTTTTATTATTGGTATACTTGTATATCTTTATATGGATTATACGGGAAAGAATGTTTAAACTGATTTCTTACTTCCCCCTCCACACCACCTCGCATCCATGTCATTTTCTGATACTATGAGGAACTCTTTCGCTTTAATGGAATGCATGGTGGAACACAGGAACCACCATGCGAGTAAAAAGACTCTTTGAAACGCACGTGGAACGCATAAGCAATGCTGCGAACGGAACGCGATGACGTCACACACCTGGAACCAGGAAGTGATTGCGATCTAATTACAAGCAGCTGAAATCAAGCCGAACAGCATATGGAAGACATCTATCAACTATTTGTGGGGGGTATTTAAGAGGGAGGGAGGGGGGATGTTTGTACTCATTTGTTATCCTGTCTTACCACTGTAAAGAAGTCCTTGAGGAAGTCCCTGATAGAGAGGAAACGCGTTGGACACATTGTGGACAGATTTTATTTGTGTTTTATGCTGATTGATCCTTACCTGTGTGTAAGTAATACATTATTTTTATACTTCATCCATTCTTTCCTATACTTCAATTTGGATGCACGTTTATTTTACATACTGCTGAGATCGGCAAGACCAGCCATTGGAAGCAAGGAACTGCCTGAGTTCTCCATTTGATTACTACATGCCCTGCTTTATCAGTTAAAGTGTGAGTGACCACTTGGCAAAACAGTTATTTCTTATACAGAATTGCACTATGTTCTTCTTTGTTTCCCTATAGTTGGATAAACCCTATTGTTTTTTGCCTATGTATTTGTGGAAGATTTGAGGAGATCTTTGGGTTAAATCCATAACAAAAAGGGAAGTTATTATGTATAAATATTTCACCTTTATTCTACTAAGCACCTGAACATTCACTTAAACACTGTATAGTGACATTGGTGAATATTGATCACTATAATATTTTTCTGTGATACAGTGAAAGATTTTGCACTTTTTCTTACCAATGTGGATGTCGCAGGATTTAGCCCTCAGCAGTTTATGGAGGTGTTTCTGGGTGATGATGTATTGGGGAACATTGTCGCCCAAACTAATTTATACAGGGAGTGCAGAATTATTAGGCAAGTTGTATTTTTGAGGATTAATTTTATTATTGAACAACAACCATGTTCTCGATGAACCCAAAAAACTCATTAATATCAAAGCTGAATATTTTTGGAAGTAGTTTTTAGTTTGTTTTTAGTTTTAGCTATGTTAGGGGGATATCTGTGTGTGCAGGTGACTATTACTGTGCATAATTATTAGGCAACTTAACAAAAAACAAATATATACCCATTTCAATTATTTATTATTACCAGTGAAACCAATATAACATCTCAACATTCACAAATATACATTTCTGACATTCAAAAACAAAACAAAAACAAATCAGTGACCAATATAGCCACCTTTCTTTGCAAGGACACTCAAAAGCCTGCCATCCATGGATTCTGTCAGTGTTTTGATCTGTTCACCATCAACATTGCGTGCAGCAGCAACCACAGCCTCCCAGACACTGTTCAGAGAGGTGTACTGTTTTCCCTCCTTGTAAATCTCACATTTGATGATGGACCACAGGTTCTCAATGGGGTTCAGATCAGGTGAACAAGGAGGCTATGTCATTAGATTTTCTTCTTTTATACCCTTTCTTGCCAGCCACGCTGTGGAGTACTTGGACGCGTGTGATGGAGCATTGTCCTGCATGAAAATCATGTTTTTCTGAAGGATGCAGACTTCTTCCTGTACCACTGCTTGAAGAAGGTGTCTTCCAGGAACTGGCAGTAGGACTGGGAGTTGAGCTTGACTCCATCCTCAACCCAAAAAGGCCCCACAAGCTCATCTTTGATGATACCAGCCCAAACCAGTACTCCACCTCCACCTTGCTGGCGCCTGAGTCGGACTGGAGCTCTCTGCCCTTTACCAATCCAGCCACGGGCCCATCCATCTGGCCCATCAAGACTCACTCTCATTCCATCAGTCCATAAAACCTTAGAAAAATCAGTCTTGAGATATTTCTTGGCCCAGTCTTGACGTTTCAGCTTGTGTGTCTTGCTCAGTGGTGGTCGTCTTTCAGCCTTTCTTACCTTGGCCATGTCTCTGAGTATTGCACACCTTGTGCTTTTGGGCACTCCAGTGATGTTGCAGCTCTGAAATATGGCCAAACTGGTGGCAAGTGGCATCGGCAGCTGCACGCTTGACTTTTCTCAGTTCATGGGCAGTTATTTTGCGCCTTGGTTTTTCCACACGCTTCTTGCGACCCTGTTGACTATTTTGAATGAAACGCTTGATTGTTCGATGATCACGCTTCAGAAGCTTTGCAATTTTGAGTGCTGCATCCCTCTGCAAGATATCTCACTATTTTTGACTTTTCTGAGCCTGTCAAGTCCTTCTTTTGACCCATTTTGCCAAAGGAAAGGAAGTTGCCTAATAATTATGCACACCTGATATAGGGTGCTGATGTCATTAGACCACACCCATTCTCATTACAGAGATGCACATCACCTAATATGCTTAATTGGTAGTAGGCTTTCGAGCCTATACAGCTTGGAGTAAGACAACATGCATAAAGAGGATGATGTGGTCAAAATACTCATTTGCCTAATAATTCTGCACTCCCTGTATGCCCATCAGTTCCGTGCTGCAAAGCCTGACTCTTTTTTGGCAAAGCAGCAATGGGACCCCATCGATGTGCTGGAATTAAAAACATTCTGTTCGACAACAGCCTGTGCCCCCGTAGGGTTACCGTGGTTCATATATTAAAAAGTCAAACTACTTATTCATTTTAGGACCTCACTTAACTTGAAAATTCTCTGACTTGGGACAAGATGGTGTCTTAAAGTCTGAACATCTTATCTATTGTTTATTGGTCATGAGTCATGACCTAGACATATTATTTACTGTTTATACTAAATTTCCATTATCCCAGGACAAAATGGAGTAAGTCAGGATGAGGTAGCGTAGCCTTGAAGATATTATTGCATTACTTGTTTTGTATTCAGCTAAGACAAATTGCCATAAATATATTATGCAGTGAAAGAAGGTAAGAGGTTATTGCTTAAAGAAACAGTTATGAAAAACAGTATGTTCCATTTCTAACACCTTGTCAGTTTGCAATATCTCTTATAGACAAAGTACACAGTTTAAGAAGTACAACATTTCATTTTAAAACTTGTAATATTTACATTTGACCATGACAATATCATGAAAATAATGGTATCTTTAGAAAGACCATTTAATGGCGAGAAAAACTGTATATAATATTTGTGGGTACAGTAAATGAGTAAGAGGAAAATTACAGCTAAACACAAACATTGCAGAAATGTGAAAAGAGCCCTGGTCCTTAAAGGACCACTCTAGGCACCCAGACCACTTCAGCTTAATGAAGTGGTCTGGGTGCCAGGTCCCTCTATGATTAACCCTTTTTTTAATAAACATAGCAGTTTCAGAGAAACTGCTATGTTTATAATAGGTTTAATCCAGCCTCTAAAGCCTCTAGTGGCTGTCTCATTGACAGCTGCTAAAGGCGTTTGCGTGCTTCTCACTGTGAAAATCACAGTGAGAAGACGCCAGCGTCCATTGGAAAGCATTATGAATGCTTTCCTATGAGACAGGCTGAATGTGCGTGCAGCTCCTGCCGCGCATGCGCATTCAGCCGAAGAGGAGGAGAGGAGTATGTTTTCCTGGCACTATAGTGGTCCTTTAACAGTTAGAAAATTGAAAAACGGTCTGGTCAATAAGGGGTTAGTTATGTGTGTCATCCCACTATATTTCCATTATGCCTACTATATCATATTGCTTCATCTAATTTTGTTATTTAGGCACCTTGCATTTTCTGAAGTATCCTTATGCTGGGTCGGTTAGTGCCCTAGGCAAAAAAACATGTTTCCTATGCCCATAAGTATAAGACATCTCCCTTCAGTCTCCTTTCTGATCTGTTTTGTAAATTTCAAAATGTAGGCCGAAATAGCTGAATTATGAAAATGAACCAAATCAATTCTGTTTTCAATTTGACTAGTTATTTTTTAGTTAAATTTGAAATTCACTTTGAATTCCTGGCAATTCTCACATGAGCAAATGACCCTGTAAGTATTGTGTGCATGAGGAGGCTGTTGTGTTGAGTGTTTGGGGGAAGCCAACATTTACAATCTGCATGTCTTTATCTACTCTTGTATCACTTTAAAACTGATGCAGAATCTAGAGGATTTTTTTACTAATAAGCAAGGAAATTTGCAAGGATAACCTAAAATCTGCACTACCCATTTAAAACCTCAATGATTCATAGTTTAATGAATAGCTTTTCTAATGTATAAAGCAGTATTATTATTAATACTTATTAAAGTATTGGTTGAGGATAAAGCACATCACATACCCTTCAAACTGGTTACAAATTTCCACACTGCTTCCACAATACTTGATCTGAATCCATAAATTTTTCTGAAAATGTCAGTCATTGGTAGATGTGGAACATTTTGTATTCTTTGTACAATGAATAAAAGCTGCTCTAGCCTGCAATAAATATACGTGAATATATAGCAGCCACTTCAGTGATCAGCAATAATTATTCTGCAATCAGAGTACATACTCTTTTTTTTTTAAAGCTATTATGGAAGAACACAGTGACAGAAAAAGAATCTTGAAAATATGCCACAATGTTTTCACACTTCAATGGCACAGCAGGGAACTTGTTTTACAGACAACTTAATTGCATAAATGCTGATATTGTAATAATGAAAATTTATATTTTTGAAGTTTGTTCTTCACACTTAGACACATAACATTTATTGTTTAACATAATATAATTTCCAAAAACAACATGGTTTATTCGTTAAACAAATTGCAGTTTTAAGGCACTGCACATAAAGCCACCCATACAGGGTATAAAGCCAACAGGGAACACTACAAAGCTAGCGAGACCTTAGGGAAAAGAAAAAGCCAAATCCTAAACAAACCGAACGAGACTGATATCCAACACACGAAAAGCACACTTAACGCCCAATCCAATGCTGAAACTACAGTCCCATAATATCAGGGGGTTGAACACCCTGCACAAACGACAAGTGCTATTAGAAGGGGCAAAGCGAGAGACTATTGATATACTCTGCCTACAAGAAACCCACTTTGTACATAATAATATACCACTCTTTGGCTCCCGGGACTACCCGATCAAATATCACACTACCTATTCCTCCAAATCTATAGGGGCTTCATTTCTGATACACAAGTCATTAACGTTCGAACTCCTGAACATCAAAAAAGACCCACAGGGGAGATATCTAATTCTCCACTGCAGAATAAATGACACCACATACACGCTAGTAGGCATATACGGACCCAATAGCAAACAAAGACATTTTCTACACAAAGTGCTAAACAAAATCCCCACACAGCAGTTGAATTTGCTGCTGATATGCAGAGATTTAAACCATGTACTCCACCCACACAGAGACACGACAATCCCCAAACAGGCTCCCAGGGTCAATTCTTAAGTGCCTAGCTGCAAAGCCATTACCAAACTAGTGTCAGATTACGGCCTATATGATATCTAGCGCACTCTCCATCCTAATGATAGGGAGTATACATACTATTCTTCTGTGCATAAAACGTATTAGAGTATTGACGTGATACTCCTGTCAAGAGACCTGCTAACATTAGTAATATAATGCCAAAAAGGAGACATAGTATGGTCAGACCATGCTCCGACAGACATATCACTGAAAGACACGTTTAACCACAGGCGGAAAGCCTCATGGCGCCTAAATGAAACTCTACTCTGTGACAAAGACTACAGAACCAAACTGACGGGGGACATTGAACGATACTTTGAGGAAAATGTGACACCCAAGATACCCCCCACAACCACCTGGCAAGCCCATAAGGCTGTCATTCATGGACTATTGATCAGCAGAGCATCACACTTAAAACGTACCACCCAGAGGGAATACCTCGAGTTGCTTCGGAAACTCAG
>OW240920.1:77461828-77512246 GCA_933207985.1 Pelobates cultripes | reverse complement strand
CCGTCTTGTGACACAAAAGGGTACCCAAACTACTACAATCAATGTTACCAGTGTCCCTCAAGAACCTGCAACCAGTACCCCTGTGGAATCTCCACCTCCTGCTCCAGAAACATCTAGACCTCTTCCTGATGACACTTCTGCTCAAGCAAGCACCATTACCACTTCCTGCCTTGCCAAAAAAGTTCTGCCACCTGACTGCACGTATGCCTCAAATGGCACAGTTGTATGCAAACAGGATCTAGAAATATTTGAAAAAGCATTGAAAGCTGCAAATACCTCCCCTGTGAGAACTACGAGAGCAAAGGTAGGTGCTGTGTTTCCCTCTAATCTGGAAGAAGGCCGTACGTATGGCATGGATGCCTATGGAAGAACGTACCTTCTGCCAGATGATGTATTTGATCTCTCAGAGGAGGAAGGTACTTCTGATCTGGAAGGTAATGATAAGCAACCAAATCACACCCGGAGGGTGTTCTTGAAGGGGGGGGGTACTGTCACGGTTCTCACCGAAGCAAACAGACAGCCAGACGTGGTCACCCATGGAGTTCCCAACAAGGGACTTGAACCGGGCAACTTCGCAGTCCTGGTCCTGCTTCCTTCCTCTGAGCCACAGCAGCTTTTGTATTTCTATGTCATTCTGGTCCTGTTCATCCTGGCATGTCTATTTCTCTGGGGGCTGTACCTTGACTTTGGCTGTGCTTCACCTGACCCTGATCAGACATTAGCAGGGTATTTAAACTCAGCCTCGCCCGGTGATCAGCATCAAGTCTTTGATCTTCTTGTGTGCTTTGTACCAGTGTTCCTGTCGTTTTGAGCTGCTACTTGTTATTGACCCCGGCTTCTGACTACGTTTACTCTGACCTCTGGCATCCCTTGACTTCGGCTACTCCTCGTTGTTCCTGTCTTCTGGCATCCTTTGACCTCAGCTATCCTTTGACGATCCTGCTGTTTGAGTCCTTGCCTGTCCTGCGACTTGGTACTTCATCCTGCACAGACCCACAGGCCGGGTGAATTCTTACCTGACCACCTTGGCCTGTGGCTATCTGCAAGGATGAGCAACATATCTGCGCTACAGACTCCCAACCCAAGTAAGACCCTGACAGTCTGATCCTCTTCAGAGACTTTAATTTTATATAATCAGTGGAATCAAACACAACTGATACCCCCACAAAAAACAGAAGAAACGAATGATAGCCACTTGTAAGAAATGTAATAAGCTACTATCACATTATAATTTTACGATGTCTGGAGGGTTCTCTACCCCACGGAGTGTGATTACACTTTCCACTCAGGGATACACAATACCTATACACGGATTGACACTTTCTTTCTAGACTGGGTGGCCTTAGCACAGTTGTCCGCTTATGACATAGGCGTCTCCTGGTCCGACCATAGTCCAGTGGTCCTAGAGCTATGCGACTCACTTACATTTTGTGGGAAAGAGTCCTGGTGAATGAATGATTCTCTACTTCATGATAAGCATTTTGTTGCCGACATTAACGCAGCTGTCACAGACTATTTCACACTTAACTCAGGACAGGGGACTTCTTATACTATAGTGTGGTTGGCTCATAAAGCCGTGATCAGGGGACTATTCATAAGATTCTCCTCCTACCTCAAGAAAAAACACCAGTAGACCCTCCTAGAATGCTATAAACAACTAGCTTACACCTCAACCCCAAAACAAAGCTAACCTATCACCAGAACTGGCAGCTAAACTATCCACTCTCCATAAAAGGCTAACGGAGCTGAACACAGAGAAAACAAATTACTTACTACACAATGCAAAACAAACACAAAAAAGTATATAGGTGCACCTAAAGTGAGCCTATAATACTTCCTGGAAATATGAATAGTATTAAAGCTAAAGTTCCGGTAAGTATAAGACCTGTAGCAGAGTAGATATTGTGAGAGATTCACCCATCCTATGCTATCAAATAAATAAGATAAAATAATAACCTTATAAAGGTAACACCTATATCCAAATCATTAAGCCTACCTCAAAACATCATTGGTATAAATAAAAAGAGCTTTATTGAGATGGCTCTATATATAAACTAGAACCAGAAGATGTAATAATGAGAATTGCTATATATAAAAAAAGGCTATACAATGAATAAGAGAACCTTTTAATCTGTAAGTGTGAGTACAGGTATCTAAAATGGGTTCAGTTAGAAAATTATCTCCCATAAGTGGCAGCTAGACAAGGGGGTGAGAAGATACAAAGTACATAAATGATTGTACTCTAGACCAGGGATAGGCAACCTTTGGCACTCCAGATGTTGTGGATTACATCCCCCATAATGCTCTTCCACCCATAATGCTGGCAAAGCATCATGGGAGGTGTAGTCAAAAACATCTGGAGTGCCAAAGGTTGCCTATGCCTGCTCTAGACTATAGTCCCTATGTCTAGAATATAATGTAGATACGTGGGATCAATCCAGTCCTGGATCCCACAGTGTGTGTTGCAAACAAGGGAATATGATGGCTACTAAATCAGAGCTAATTGCCAGATAGCCACTTTGACATAGCCAGTAAAGAGGAAGAGAGGAAAGTGAAAATACTAATGCCAGAAAAAAAACTGACACAAAATTTAAACTACTCAAAGCCTCTCTCTCCCTGTAAATCTCACTAGACAGATATAGGAGGATCAGTAAAGAGTGAAAGAAAGCAAACAATTAAAGCAACATGCTAACTATTAGTGATACATAAACTGCCCAGTGAAAAACAAAAGCAAAAACGCTGATGCTCGTTTCGGTGCAATGTTACTTGCATCTTCGTCAGGGGGAAACATTGTAATAAGAGTGATCTCTCTTAAATCCTTTTATCCCACGTGGGAAAGCAAAGAGTCAACCAATGGTATATATCCCCAGGCTGCTTCATTCCCTGTTGCATATGTGGTGTATTATAAGATTAGGGTGAGTGAACTCCGTATCGAGCCACCACCGCACAATATGTTACAAAATTCATATCCTAAGTTCAGTTCATTATCGAGCATGACGTGTATTCAATATATGAGTACCAAGCCACTACAAGAATCGGTATATAACCTAAGACCCCTAATCCTTATTGAACCTGTCAATTAAAGTATCTCAGAAAACAAGGTACTATTTTATTCCTATCACAGTGCGTATCCCGAGGTTACCTCATTCCTCATTATGCACAATATGTGACCAATTTATATACACAGTTAATTTATTATTGGGCATGGCATGTATTAGAAATAGGAGTATCAAGCCACTGTAAGAATCGGCATGCCGCATAGGACCCCCAATCCTTAATGAACATGTCATGGCTATATATAAAAACCTTGGTTGCATTGCCCATCTAGGAGCTGTGCAGATTCCCATGAAGATCATATCTACCCAAAGGGGTACCTAATCCCATCTGTGTCCAATACTCGGTAACAAAAATAGACTGGACAGTATTCCAAACACATCAGTGTATACCTACCCACAAATACAGGGGGACCTGGAGTGAATAAGTGCATTCCCATCCAGTGTAGTATGAATTGTATGATATGAACACCCAGCTTAGTGGGGGACAAATATGTCCATAGAGATGGTAAAATAATATACATAGAAGGTAATAATAGTGGATATCACATGTTAGGTCCCAAAGTGTCACTATTGGGTCAAAATCATACAACCTGTCCAGTGTAGTATAGAATGTATGATATAGGGACCCACCTCAGTGGGGGACAAAAAAGTCCACATATGTCCATAGAGGTGGTAAATAAAGTATACATAGAAGATGTCGCTATTGGGTCAAAAAAAAAAAATTTGAAACAATGAATGGGACCATGAATCTATTTTACATATATAAACATTAATATGTATTATCCTTGTAATATTCCATTGTGACATAATAGCTAATAATACATATAGCCATAGAGGCTATAGTGATTCCCACAGACGGGTTAGATTATAGTAGGTAATGTAACTATAAATGCTACAGTGACAGTGACCTATAACTACTATTTACAATATTTACACCATAATCAAATGATGGTATAAAAGATGATAATGATTTAATCCAGCATTAAAGATGTGTATGAGAAGCCTTCATTAAGGCCCATAGGTTACAGTGTTTTAAGCTTATTTATCCAAAAGCTCTCTCTTTGGAATAGATTTTTATCCAAATCACCTCTTCTAGGGCCCAACATCACTTTTTCTATGCCACAGAAATGAATTCCGTCCAAAGAACCACTAGGGCATAGCTTGAGATACTTAGAGATGGGAGTGTCTACCAGGCTCCGTGGGTTAACAGAATTGACGTTCTCTGCTTCAGCAGCTATTTTAATGGATTAAATTTTCATTGTGTGCACTTATATAAATGAATCTAGCATATTTAAATTACTATATTGTATTGGTGTTATTCTCTGTTTCTTTTTTATACCTCTGGATTACCTCCCATTGGACCAGGATACCAAGTATATATCCATAGGCGGGGATTATACTGCCCAGGCATACTAAATTGAGCTAATTATCAGCTCCATACACAATAAGTTAATTTCTTTCCTAAGTGCATTTCTTTCATTCAATTAATAACGTACACTTCAATTCTACCCCTTGTTCCCTCTTCTCATTATATATTGACCTAGATTTGAGGACTTTCAAAATCAGTGTTCAGTCTAGTGTGTTGTGGATTGTGCAAGCAGTGAAACACTGTGCAATATTTAGTAAAGTCAAACAGACGTAAATCCAATAAGCTCCAACCCTATTTTTGCTGAATAACATTGTGTTGGTTTACATTTGTATACCTAACCTTACTGTTATAAGAAAAATAATCTCACATTAACTATATAGAAACATAGAATGAGATGGCAGATAAAAAAACCATTTGGCCCATTTAGTCTGCCTAATTTTCAAAATACTTTTAATTAGACCCTGGCCTTATCTTAAGTCTAGGATAGCCTTATGCCTATCTCACACATGCTTACACTCCCTCACTGTATTAACTTCTACCACTTTATCTGGAAGGCTATTCCATGCATCCACTACCCTATCTGTAAAGTAATACTTCCTGACATTTTTAAACCTTTGCCCTTTTAAGTTAAGACTATGTCCTCTTGTGGTCGGTTTTCTTCTTTTAAATATAGTCTCCTCCTTTACTGTGTTGATTCCCTTTATGTATTTAAATGTTTCTATCATATCTCCTCTGCCCACTATCAGCAGTAGTACCATGACCTTTGAACACCTTTTCCCTGGCCATGAGGATTTCCTATACCTCCTCCACCATTGCCTCCAACACCACCTCCTCAACCACCATCACTATTATTTGTATTCAGCCTCAGTTTAGTGGGATTAGCAGCATGTCTGATTCACCACCCATGAGGCAATTGGATGTTTCACATCCTTCTCATACTGCAATTATGTCTGCTCATTACCACTATCTCTGCTCCTTCTACCACAGCTATTTTAAATATTACAGCTTTACAGTATTACAGTATTACATCTTCTGTATTTTATGGTACTAGTTAAAATAAACCGACTAACAAAAAAAAATACAAATTGGCGGATCATGTGGAAACACAAGTGATAGATAGTTGAGTATATGATATTATTTTATTGTATGGGGACTATTTCTTTGTATTTTTCCTTTTTATGGGGGAGCTTTAACTGTGTGCATTAAACTATAGGTTCACACATTTGTTGGGTTAATCTTTGTCTAAAATATTGAACCATGTAATCCAAAAATTAAATTTATCCTATTCCAGTTAGATTGACTTATCACCCCCCTTTCTATAAAACATTGTGTAACAATCTGAGTTTTTTTCTTCAAATTTGTATTTTATTGTTTTGAATAAAGTAATTCAGGGTACAGAAGATAAAGGGGGAGTTGGTTAATTAGGGTATCACATATCATCCGTACATCAAACGGTAATCTGACAATACAGTAATATTTTAGTGGCATTCCATCAATATTTCAGTAGTGTTTTAGCAGTATTTAGCCCTTCGAGTACCTCTGCTGCACCTATTCTTACATCAGTGTGATAGTGGCAGGCGCAGATAGTCGCATCACCAGGGGATCCCTATTCGCCATCAAGGTAGGGCCCTTATGTCTTAGTCGGTAAGGTACAATTATCAATACTAGTGGGCCCTTCAGTGTGTCACCTCTGTTAGGTGTTGCTTGAAGGGTGGCAGCTAGGGCTCTTGCAATCGAGGGTACGGTGTGAGTACCGATGGACTTTGCGGAGCTATGTTATAACTTGTGTGGTACATGTCAGACGGTTATCTGGATGGTCCCTAAAACTGGGGATTTGAGAATTGGGAAAAACAAAGAGAAGTATGGGGGGGTCTTATGAGTATGCTTTGAGCGTGTACTTTACTTACAAGTGTCTGTAGTCGAGGTAAGGAGGAGGGAAAACCCCGGAGGGTTAGGCTAAGCAGTGTACCGGGCCAGGGGTGGGTTGCGGTTTCGCCACCACCCGTACCCTTCCAAACTCCCTCTCCCACCCCCGCCAGGTGTCAGTAAATTTCTGCATCTTTTGAGAGGACATGAGTGCCATTTTTTAATATGTGTGGAACTGTTTCAATTTATCAAGCAACTGGGGCAGGTAAGGGCAGTCTCGAGATTTCCAGTGTAGTGCTATGAGGTTTCTCGCAGCCAGTAGGACCAGTGCTGTGACCTGTTTTCTGACCTGAGGTCAGGCATGCGGGGAGCAGTAGGCAGATAGTTGCCGTCAGTGTGAATTTAGGGATGCCCAGCGTGTCTAGAACGAAGCACTCTGTGGTCCAGAGAGGCTGAATATCCTTGCAGGACCACCATAAATGTATTAATGTGCCTGTGGTTGAGTCGCACCTCCAACAGATCGAGGATGAGGTGGGGAACATGTGCTGGAGCCTCTGAGGGGTCATGTACCAGCAATGCATGGGCTTCAATGTGGGAGAAACACCGTGTCCACTTGGACAAGTCATCGAGGGCATGAAGCCAGTCTGTATCTGTCAGTATTTCACCACAGTCAGTCTCCCATTGGGCCTTATGTGGATGTGGTTTGGTCAGCGAAAGCTCTTGCCAGGACTTGTAGCATATGGTAAGTGCTTTAGATTTAGTAGGTGAGGACCAACACCTATCTATAAGTAGGTGGGGAGTAACCCAGGCTGAACCCGGTGCGCTGTGTAATTTGACTCATTGACTGATTGGTTACTTAATCCACCAATCAGAGTGTTTATGCGTCAAATTACACAGCGTGGGAAAATTCCAAAGAACTTTCCCACGCTGTGTAAAATGACACAGAGCACTCTGATTGGTGGATTTAAAGCCAACCAATCAGAGTGCTGTGACAGGTAAATGTAGAGACTTGAAAATACAAAAGGGGATTAAGGGCTGCGCTTAGGACTAAGCAATAAATAAAAATAAAATCAGCAAGTAATAATGAGTAAAATCAGGTTATAATAAAATAAAGTTCATCCAACTATGAAAATTATAAATTGAAACAGTCTCACTGATATGTGGTGGTAAGGTTATAGTCCTCAGGTATTGATCCGTTCGTATGGCAGATAGTCCTAGATGTCTAAAAATTAGACTAGGTGAGCATTGTAGGAACATAAAAAATGGATATTTAAACCATTCCCTATCAAAACATTTTTTAATTCACAATAAAGATCCTAAAATGCTAAAATATATGGGTATAAAAAAATGTTCCTTACCCTGGAGAGGAGGAGACATAAAAAATATTTTAGGTAAAACTGAGATGGAATGGGTTTACATACCCTAAGTTACAGGCCCTAACACCAAATGGACTTAATGCAGATTTTGACCTGCATAATTTTTTATGATAAAGTCTGGTTTTAAATATCTTTCTCTTATTTTACTCAATTCTTTGTGTATTTATATTACCACTATTCAGATATCATAAATATTATACACCATATGTAAATCTCTAACCCTATTGCTACGTGCACTTAATGACATTCTAATATTTTTAATATCCTCCTATGACATTCTGTCATTTCTCTGTTTCTATTTTTAGTATCTTTTAACATGTGTAGCTTTTTATGCCTTTTATTATTTTATTATTTTCCCCTCTCAAATACTTATATTATAATCCTCTATGTATAGTCTAATCACTGAGCGCTCAGTGACCGGCAGGACTCCATTTCCCAGGGAGCATTGCGCTTCCATGCCGGCCACTGAGCCCTCTGCCTATGCGAGTAAGCGATCCGCCCATAAGACCGCTCGCGCATGTGCGCCGCGTCCCGATCACGTGATCGGGACCAACTACAATTAAAATCTTTTAAAAGCTTCGTTTTGATAAAATTTGTATTACCTAAGCCTAATCAGGCTTATACTATTGTATCTATATGGTTTTTATATTTTATAATGTATTTTACTATCGGTACTAATACTTGTATGTGATTGGTGCACTAAATTTTGGCCATATTCAACCTTTGTATATCCCTATAAATTCTGTTTCATGCCAGGTATACTGTTCTTTTACCATTTTGAAAAAAACCTCATAGGTGAAACGTGTAAATGGTTTTAATAAGTGTATTTTAATCAATAAAAGTTATTTTTGGTTACCTTTTATACTAGGACCAATCTTAAACTTATTTTTATTGTATTTCATACACTTTTACTCTACTCCTGGCATTTTTATATTTTATACAATTTTACAGTTCTTATTTTTTATCTTTTTATTTTCATTTTTTATTTTTTAATTTACTCTCAAGTGCATCCCGTCCAAAGAAATCCTTAGATTGTAAGTATAACTTATTTTATTTAATTATCTTACTGTTTCACACTGAGAGCACTATCTGCTGTTTTATATATATTCCGTGGATACCCACAAATCCAAAACCGGAGAGGCGGACCTATCTCCTCAGCACTAACGAGCTTCATACATCTGAGTAGGTCCTAGCCTACATCAAAGCTACCAGAAGGAATCTCAAGCCGGACGGACGGCCCAACCATCCAAGTACATCCTATAGTGGGGATTAAAACCACTAAGTGCCCTTTCTCCTAGAGCTGGTTCAAGCTCCAACAAATGTGAGTGAAATATCTTTCTCTTGATTTATATACCACATCTGGACGTACAATATTTCACCATTGGCAGCTTTTTCTTCTGTTTTTTATCTCCACATATATGGACTATCTGCCATACGGACGGATCAATACCTGAGGACTATAACCTTACCACCATATATCAGTGAGACTGTTTCAACTTATAATTTTCATAGTTGGATGAACTTTATTTTATTATAACCTGATTTTACTCATTATTACTTGCTGATTTTATTTTTATTTATTGCTTTGTCTTAAGCGCAGCCCTTAACCCCCTTTTGTATTTTCCGTTTTTTCAAAGGGTTTCTTGAGGGATTCCCTTTCTAGGGTTGCTGCTCTTTTAGTTAGCGCAGACTCTTCCCCCCCTTTGTTTTACGATTTGTATAATTCCCTCTAGAGTCAGCAGCTTTCTAACTTCTTCTTTACCATGTCTATATTTGACTATAGGAACAACTATATCATTGATGTTGAAAATGTATTTGACACAGAGGTAACAAGCCCAATTCAGATAAAATTACCCTAGTTTTAACCAAGAAGAATTGTTTATTAAACTAGAAAGATCTCTTACTTCAGAAATTAAATTAAAATGGGAAATAGCTACCCTAAAAAAATACACTGACGAAAGAATCACTCCCCGAGGTCTAAGATTACTTAAATTACCCACCTCCGATCAAGATGATCCTGAATTCATGGAGGAATGGAATAATAAGTTGGAATTATGCACTTTAGGCTTAATGGAGACTTTAATAGTAAAAAAAAAAAAAAAAGCAAAACGTTATCCATCTTAGATTCAGAAATTAATAATCTAAGAGAAAAACTATTACCCTTTACAGAAACACAAGCCTATAACCAAAACTGCATACTAATTCAAAGTAAAATTGAAAAGGTTGAGACAGACACAAAACACATTAAGATAAAAAAATACATTAGGGATAAAACAGACTACTCCAACAAACAGGTACGCACTTACCACCTGAATAGAAGATATATTACACAAAACTATAAGGATTACTCTCAAACCAACAGGTATCACACAAGGACTGACACACTTCCCCAAGCAAGAAGAAACACTACTAACACCCGTCAACAAGACCACCACCAAAATCATAATCAATATCAAAATTACACTAATAAGAAATTCATACAGTCACCTTATAAACCTCAACGATCACACAAGCAACAAACTGATTCCTATCCTGGACCCTCAGTTGGACCCTCAGTCAGACCAAAATATCAGTCATCCCAAACACTACCTCACTATAGACATAAATACACACACTCTCCACCACCTAGAAAATACACCACAAATTCATATAAGAGAAATTTTTCACCAAAACCACAGAGATCCAGATATATCAATGATCGTATTGAGCATCCTAAATCACCCACTATCCCTTATCACTCCAGTAGATATCAACTGTTATCAATTGACTCTGAATTCGCAAACAAGGATCATTTTTTAGAAATTTACACTCACCCAAGCACTTTGAATCAAACACCCCACCCGTCACGATCACAAAAAAGAACCCTAAGCTTAGAGGAAGAAGAAGCGGTAGACGGGAACAAGAGAGAAAAACTAGAAAGGCAATAAGCCCCCCCAAAAATCTAAATAGTGGGATCTTTAATCTCTCCCAAAAAACTCTCACCATAGCACAATTGTCTGTTTTAAGCAAAGGCCTTAAATTTGCTCCAACTAATCCTTTCAAACCCTTCGAGACTTTTATTGACATCAATTCGTTTGTCTGCAAAGCAACCCTAAAATGTTATTTTAATGAAAAAACTGAAGAAAATTTTATCATAAACAATCCAACTGATAATAGTATAATTTCACCCCCTTCCCTTTCCCCCCCAAAAAATATTATCAACACACATTTTAAAGACAAATCCAAATTTTATCCAGCTTTTATGAAAACTGCTCCTTTAACTGTATTTGAGAAACTAGTTACACATGATTTAAACAAATTACAGACTAACAAATATGATACACAAAATCTAACAAATAATGAAAGCACTCAAAGAGCTACAAGATGACAATGACATTGCGATAAAACCTGCCGATAAAGGAGGTGGTCTAGTCATCTTATCCAGTGCCATGTATATAGAAGAAGCGCACAGACAATTAAATGATCCTGACGTCTATGAAAAACTTTCATCAGACCCAACAAAGACCATCCAGAACCTCTTTTTAACTTTTTTAAACAAAGGTGTATCTCAAGCTATTTCAACCAAACAAGAGTTTAATTTTTTAAATACAAAATTTCCAAAAATCCCGGTAATATATTTCCTGCCAAAAATACACAAAAATGCTACTACCCCCCCCTGGCAGACCAATAGTGTCAGGGATAGGTTCGCTTTTATGCAACCTATCCCAATACATAGACACTCTTTTACAACCTGCCATTAAAAAAATGAAATCATACCTTCAAGACTCTGTCTCTTTTAAACTTTTTAAATGATTTTAAATGGGACCCCAATTTTATCTTAGTTACTTGCGACGTCCAATCACTTTACACAATTATACCCCACAAAATTGGATGTGAAGCCATTAAAAATATTCTAACAAAGGAAGATAGAATTTTGGAAGAACAGATTGATTTTATCCTAGAGGGTATTAATATTATTTTAAAAAATAATTATTTTTGGTTTTTAGACTCCTTTTACCTCCAAAGAAGAGGAACTGCTATGGGTACCAGGTTTACTCCTAGTTATGCCAAGAGATAAAAAACAAAAACAGAGATGATCTTTTAAAATACAAACCTAAAAGCAAAAACTACTCGATATTTCTTCCTATCA
Source organism: Pelobates cultripes (assembly GCA_933207985.1). NCBI lineage: Eukaryota > Metazoa > Chordata > Amphibia > Anura > Pelobatidae > Pelobates > Pelobates cultripes. The sequence goes on along the minus strand of OW240920.1, from coordinate 77,500,450 downwards.
CTTTTAACTATAACAACAAAAGTAAAGAAATAAAAAAGATTATCCAAAAGCATTGGCATATTTTAGAACACGATGAAAAATTTAAGATTATTTAAGAAAAGCCGAGCATAATTTTTAGAGGGGCCCCTAATTTTAAATCTATTTTAACTACCAATTTTACCATAGAAACTAAACCAAATAATCCTGTATCCTTTTTCCCCCAATCTATAGGCTTTTACAAATGCAAAAATTGTATTGTGTGCAAAACTGCTGATCCTACAATGCCACCAAAAATAACAGAATTCATTTCGAATAAAACCAAAACCACTTTTAAAATAAAAGAATTTATAACATGTAACACCAAAAATGTAATCTACTTATTGGAATGCCCGTGTGGCTTCCAATACGTTGGGATAACTACTAGATGTCTAAAAATTAGACTAGGTGAGCATTGTAGGAACATTAAAAATGGATATTTAAACCATTCCCTATCAAAACATTTTTTAATTCACTATAAAGATCCTAAAATGCTAAAATATAGGGGTATAAAAAAAGGCATATATTGCGCTGTGGCAATAGAGCAGTATTTGTCTGCTCTATTCTTGTAAGTATAACTTATTTTAATTAATTATCTTACTGTTTCACACTGAGAGCACTATCTGCTGTTTTGTATATATTCCGTGGATACCCACAAATCCAAAACCGGAGAGGCGGACCTATCTCCTCAGCACTAACGAGCTTCATACATCTGAGTAGGTCCTAGCCTACATCAAAGCTACCAGAAGGAATCTCAAGCCGGATGGACGGACCAACCATCCAAGTACATCCTATAGTGGGGATTAAAACCACTAAGTGCCCTTTCTCCTAGAGCTGGTTTAAGCTCCAACAAATGTGAGTGAAATATCTTTATCTTGATTTTTATATACCACATCTGGACGTACAATATTTCACCATTGGCAGCTTTTTCTTCTGTTTTTTATCTCCACATACAGGGAGTGCAGAATTATTAGGCAAGTTGTATTTTTGAGGATTCACTTTATTATTGAACAACAACCATGTTCTCAATGAACCCAAAAAACTCCTTAATATCAAAGCTGAATATTTTTGGAAGTAGTTTTTAGTTTGTTTTTAGTTATAGCTATGTTAGGGGGATATCTGTGTGTGCAGGTGACTATTACTGTGCATAATTATTAGGCAACTTAACAAAAAACAAATATATACCCATTTCAATTATTTATTATTACCAGTGAAACCAATATAACATCTCAACATTCACAAATATACATTTCTGACATTCAAAAACAAAACAAAAACAAATCAGTGACCAATATAGCCACCTTTCTTTGCAAGGACACTCAAAAGCCTGCCATCCATGGATTCTGTCAGTGTTTTGATCTGTTCACCATCAACATTGCGTGCAGCAGCAACCACAGCCTCCCAGACACTGTTCAGAGAGGTGTACTGTTTTCCCTCCTTGTAAATCTCACATTTGATGATGGACCACAGGTTCTCAATGGGGTTCAGATCAGGTGAACAAGGAGGCCATGTCATTAGATTTTCTTCTTTTATACCCTTTCTTGCCAGCCACGCTGTGGAGTACTTGGACGCGTGTGATGGAGCATTGTCCTGCATGAAAATCATGTTTTTCTTGAAGGATGCAGACTTCTTCCTGTACCACTGCTTGAAGAAGGTGTCTTCCAGGAACTGGCAGTAGGACTGGGAGTTGAGCTTGACTCCATCCTCAACCCGAAAAGGCCCCACAAGCTCATCTTTGATGATACCAGCCCAAACCAGTACTCCACCTCCACCTTGCTGGCGTCTGAGTCGGACTGGAGCTCTCTGCCCTTTACCAATCCAGCCACGGGCCCATCCATCTGGCCCATCAAGACTCACTCTCATTTCATCAGTCCATAAAACCTTAGAAAAATCAGTCTTGAGATATTTCTTGGCCCAGTCTTGACGTTTCAGCTTGTGTGTCTTGTTCAGTGGTGGTCGTCTTTCAGCCTTTCTTACCTTGGCCATGTCTCTGAGTATTGTACACCTTGTGCTTTTGGGCACTCCAGTGATGTTGCAGCTCTGAAATATGGCCAAACTGGTGGCAAGTGGCATCGTGGCAGCTGCACGCTTGACTTCTCAGTTCATGGGCAGTTATTTTGCGCCTTGGTTTTTCCACACGCTTCTTGCGACCCTGTTGACTATTTTGAATGAAACGCTTGATTGTTCGATGATCACGCTTCAGAAGCTTTGCAATTTTAAGAGTGCTACATTCCTCTGCAAGATATCTCACTATTTTTGACTTTTCTGAGCCTGTCAAGTCCTTCTTTTGACCCATTTTGCCAAAGGAAAGGAAGTTGCCTAATAATTATGCACACCTGATATAGGGTGTTGATGTCATTAGACCACACCCCTTCCCATTACAGAGATGCACATCACCTAATATGCTTAATTGGTAGTAGGCTTTCGAGCCTATACAGCTTGGAGTAAGACAACATGCATAAAGAGGATGATATGGTCAAAATACTCATTTGCCTAATAATTCTGCACTCCCTGTATATGGACTATCTGCCATACGGACGGATCAATACCTGAGGACTATAACCTTACCACCATATATCAGTGAGACTGTTTCAACTTATAATTTTCATAGTTGGATGAACTTTATTTTATTATAACCTGATTTTACTCATTATTACTTGCTGATTTTATTTTTATTTATTGCTTAGTCTTAAGCGCAGCCCTTAACCCCCTTTTGTATTTTCCGTTTTTTCAAAGGGTTTCTTGAGGGATTCCCTTTCTAGGGTTGCTGCTCTTTTAGTTAGCGCAGACTCTTCCCCCCTTTGTTTTAAAATGTAGAGACTTACCTGTCAGTCTCTTCATTTACCTGTCATTGCACTCTGATTGGATGGCTTAAACCCACCAATCAGAGTACTCTGAGCCGAATTGCAGAGCGGGGGAAGGCTTTATAAGCCTTCCCCCGCCCTGCAGAGCTCAGTCTGCGCGGATCCCTCCATGGGTGAAGATGGATTATTATTTTTTTTTTTTTGTAAGTGCGTAGGTTATTATGGATTTTTTATTTGGCCTTTTTTGGGGCTGAAAAAAGAAGATTTTAGAAGAAAGAAAAAAATTGGTAATTTTTTTTTTTTTTTACAGGTACTTAGTTAAAGGTCCCCCTTCATTATTTTTAGGGTGAGGGGGTTAGGCAGGAGTTATTTTTTTTTTTGGGGGGGTGACTAGGGGTTTGGGGACCCCTAGTCACCTGGGGGGTAACATTTTTATTTAGGGCCCCCACCCGCCGCTCAGGGGTGGGGGACAGGGGGAGGACAATAGGTCCCCCCCCTATTGGTATTTAGGGCCCCCACCCACTGGTCAGGGGTGGGGGCCAGGGGGAGGACATTAGGTCCCCCCTTATTAGTATTTAGGGCCCCCACCCACTGGTCAGGGGTGGGGGCCAGGAGGAGGACATTAGGTCCCCCCTTATTAGTATTTAGGGCCCCCTCCCACCACTCAGGGGTGGGGGGCCAGGGGAGAGGACATTTTTACACTGAGTGGGGGGTTTGCCAGGCTTAGGGAGAGTGGATTTGTTGGCCATTAGCATTTCCCCTGGTAGTGCACCTCCTGTGGCGCAGTGGTTCAGGAGGTTTAAGAGGTGTGGGGTGATGGTAGTGGAGAAGGTCTGGTAGTATTTATTTATGAGGCCGTCAGGTACCGGGGATGTATGGGTTATTGTTGAGGAGAAATTGCAATATTAAGTAGCTCCCTTTTTTGTCACTGATTTTACAGACCAAGGAAAACGCTGCATCTTTGCTTACCAGGGTAGAGACACTACGCTTCTTGGCCGAATAGCAGGTGTGGAAGTCATTTAGAAGTGCAGTATGAGCCTGAGTAGGGGATGCACGGGTGTTAACTCACCCGATCACGGCTTGAACTTTAGGTCTTCTGACCAACAGCTGTGGAGTAAGAAGGGGTGAAGTAATTAAAACATAAACGTATAACCTGTGTATCAAGTCAGTTCACTGTTGATCGAGTCAGTTTTGTAGCAAAACAGTTCTCTCAGGTTGGGAAGGTTCTGCGGTCAGTTGGTGTATGCAGAGCCCGGGGTCAGGGCCTCCATCAGGGGGTGACAACCATAACGGTTGTCACGGGCCTGTCGGCCCTAGGGGGCCCGGCCGTCCGGGCCCCACATGGAGGGGTGAAACTGCCGCAGGTGCATCTGCACCGGGGTCCATCAGGTGGCCCGAGCATTTAGGGCCACCTGATGGGCCCCACATCTTCAGGGGCCCAGTCAGCACTGCGCCCACGTAATGTCGCGTCCGGGCCCCATTAAAAAACAAAATTGCGGCTACACTCCAACTGCTGCTGGGAGGAAGTGACGGCTAGTCACTTCCTCCCAGCTTACTGCGCACGGTGGGGGGGAGTAGAGAGTGGAGAAGAGGGATAGCGGAGGAAGAGCGTAGGACACCAGAGGCATCCATTCCCATCATCCCCAGCCACCCTCCTGCAACTTAAAAGTAAGAGGAGGGTGGCTGTTAAATGAAGTGTATGTGTCTGCAAGTATGTCAGTATGTATGTGTGTATGTGTCTATCTGTATGTCTGTGTGTATGTATGTGTGTGTGTATGTCAGTATGTATATATGTCTGTATGTGTGTATGTATGTCAGTATGCATGTATGTCTGTGTGTGTCTGTTTGTATGTGTCTATCTGTATGTGTGTTTGTGTATGTCAGTATGTATATATGTCTAAGAATCAAAAAGAACTAAGAGGAAAGAATTCCACTTGGAACTGCAGGGAGGAAAAAATTATGAGAGAAAAAAAAAAGGGGGAATATCCACTAACAAACTGGCAAAACAACCCACACCCTATCTTGAATAAATACACAAATACTAAAATAGAAAAAGCATTAGGTTTTCCTATGTATATATGTCTGTTTGTCAGTATGGATGTCTGTGTATGTGTCTGCAAGTATGTATGTATGTCTGTGTGTGTGTATGTCAGTATGTATGTCTGTGTGTGTATGTCAGTATGTATGGCTATGTGTGTATGTATGTCAGTATGCATATATGTCTGTGTGTGTATGTCAGTATGTATATATGTCTATTTGTGAGTGTGTATGTCAGTATGTATATATCAGTATATATGTCAGTATGCATGTTGGAGATCTGGGCCTGTCGGCGCCATCTTGGTCTCCGACCTCTGCGGTCTGATGCCTCTCCAGGTGGGAGTGTAAGGTTTTCTGCTTTAATTTTTTCAGCGATCTCATTGCCATTTGATGTTGGATAGATTCACCCTGTAGGATGGTAATTTTATTTTTGATATGTCGGCTGTAACACGCTGTAGAAGCCATATTTCAGGAGAGCTCCCGGCTCACACGTCTGCTCTTATGAGCAGTTAAGACACGCCCCCTAACAATCTGAGTTTTAATCTCAGGCCAAGTTGGTACTTTAATTGACAACCAGTTTCTTGCTAATAATAATTTGGTTGCTGTCAGAATATCTAAAATGATCGTCCATTACATCTTTTGTTTGGGGAAATTTAAATGCAAAAGATCCTTTTCTGGGTTCATTTCCCATTTAAGTCCAAACCATTTTATCAACCATTGGGATATATCGTTCCATATATTTATTAGTTTTGGACATGATCACCGAATGTGAACAAAGTCACCTATTAGCAAGCTGCATCTCCAACAATTTGATGAAGCATTGGGGTACATTTTACGAAGAGTAGTTGGTAATCTATACCATCGATGTATTAATTTAAATTGGGCCTTATTAAGGTTCAATCAATGTGCCGTTTTATAGAAATTATCTAAAGACTTGTTCCATTCATTTATATCAATTCTGAATTTGAAATTAATTTTCCCATTTTTTCATGGCTGATGGAAGAGTTTCTTTTTTAGTTTGTCTGATCAGCTCTTGACATTTGGCAGTCAGGTGATTATAGTCATCTTGTTTTAAGATCTTACTAAGCATCTCTGAAGCCTTATTTTCTGTTGGCGAAATTCAATTTGATTTTATGAAACCTTAAACTCTGAGATACTTAAAAAGGTCCAGGTTTGGAAGACCATATTCAGTTTGTAGTTCTTGGAAAGTTATAATATTAATTCCTGTCGTAAGATCTTGAATATATCGTATTCCTTTTTTCTGCCAAGAGTCTTTATAGATTTTCCATCAATTCATTTAGAATCTTAAGAGGAAGACATGGTAAAATTTTGTTTTTATCTTTAAATCTCTTCCAATTTAACAAGAAATTATTTAGAGGAGGGTCATTATCACTTATGACCAGGTGAGGTCGCTGTACTTTTAAAGACCAAAATAACAACAACATATCCTGAGACTGTCTCATTTATGTCAAGTTTGTACCAGTTTTCATTTATTGCCCTACTATTTTTCGATGCTACTGCATGTGCCAAAAGAGCTGTGTTTGCATATTCCTGTATAATTGGAATCCCCAATCCTCCTTTATTTATTTTTTTAGAAAACCCAATCTTGGTCTTTTGCCTAATCAAATATATTTTGAAAAAGCCGTTTGCATAATTTAAGCCATGGAGAGGGTATTAACTGAGGAGTCATTCGAAATATGTTGGTGAACCTAGGGAGTATGTATACTTTGATGGAGTTTATTCTGCCCCACCATGAAGCCTTTAAGAGGTTTCCATACTTTAAATAATCTATTTGTCTCTTTTAATAGAGGAAGTCAATTTATTGCTAACCATTCAGTAGGTTGTATTGATATTTTAATTCCCAAATTAAAAAAGTATGGTTTCCCATTTAAATTCATATTTATCATTTATACTGTTTATCTGTACTTCTAACATATTTAACCCCTTAAGGACTGAGCCAAATGTACACGTTGTGAATGAAACAAAATGTAAACAAAACCTGGCATTTGCGCTACATGTCTGTCCAACCGTAATTCACCTCTTTTATATTAAATGCACCCATCCTTATTATATATCATTTTATTCAGGGGAAACAGTGCTTTCATTAATATCAAATATTTAGCTATGAAACATAATTTAATATGAAAATAATGGGAGAAAATAAGAATTTTTTTTTATTTTTCTAGTTCTACATGACATTTTAACTGTCAATGTCATAATACTGTTTGCTTTTACTGCAATAAAATACACATATTTGTATTCAGCAAAGTCTGACGTGTAAAACAGTACCCCCTATGTACAGGTTTTATGGCGTTTTGGGAAGTTACAGGGTCAAATATAGCACGTTACATTTGAAATTGAAATTCGCCAGATTGGTTACGCTGCCTTTGGGACTTTATAGTAGCCCAGGAATGAAATTTACACCCATAATGGCATACCATTTGCAATAGTAGACAACCCAAGGTATTGAAAATGGGGTATGTCCAGTCTTTTTTAGTAGCCATTTGGTCACAAACACTGGCCAAAGTTAGCGTTAGTATTTGTGTGTGAAAAATGCAAAAAATGCCAATTTTGGCCAGTGTTTGTGACTAAGTAGCTACTAAAAAAGACTGGACATACCCTGTTTGCAATACCTTGGGTTGTCTACTACTGCAAATGGTATGCCATCATAGGGGTAATTTTCATTCTTGGGCTACCATAGGGTCTCAAAGGCAACGTAACCAATCTGGCGAATTTTAATGTGAAAAAAATGAAACGCAAGCTTTATATTTGACGCTGTAACTTTTGAAAACACTATAAAACCTGTACATGAGGGGTACTGTTGTACTCGGGAGACTTCACTGAACACAAATATTTGTGTTTAAAAACAGTAAAAAGTATCATAGCAATAATATTGTCCGTTTAATGCTGTTTGTGCGTGAAAAATGCAAAAACCGTCACTTTTACTGGTGATATCATCGTTGTAATACATTTTACTGTTTTGAAACACTAATATTTGTGTTCAGCGAAGTCTCCCGAGTAGAACAGTACCCCCCATGTACAGGTTTTATGGTGTCTTGGAAAGTTATAGGGTTAAATATAGTGCTAGCAAATTAAATTCCCTTTACTTTGGGTTGTCAGGCAGGTCCCGCTAATTGTAATTAATTAAGATACCTAAATATGTAAAAATATTACATAAATGTGGAGAGGCATCAGACCGCAGAGGTTGGAGACCAAGATGGCGCCGACAGGCCCAGATCTCCAACATGCATACTGACATATATACTGATATATACATACTGACATACACACTCACAAATAGACATATATACATACTGACATACACACACATACAGATATACTGACATACATACACACATAGCCATACATACTGACATACACACACAGACATACATACTGACATACACACACACACATACATACATACATACTTGCAGACACATACACAGACATCCATACTTGCAGACACATACACAGACATCCATACTGACAAACAGACATACTTTTTAAGTATCTCAGAGTTTAAGGTTTCATAAAATCAAATTGAATTTCGCCAACAGAAAATAAGGCTTCAGAGATGCTTAGTAAGATCTTAAAACAAGATGACTATAATCACCTGACTGCCAAATGTCAAGAGCTGATCAGACAAACTAAAAAAGAAACTCTTCCATCAGCCATGAAAAAATGGGAAAATTAATTTCAAATTCAGAATTGATATAAATGAATGGAACAAGTCTTTAGATAATTTCTATAAAACGGCACATTGATTGAACCTTAATAAGGCCCAATTTAAATTAATACATCGATGGTATAGATTACCAACTACTCTTCGTAAAATGTACCCCAATGCTTCATCAAATTGTTGGAGATGCAGCTTGCTAATAGGTGACTTTGTTCACATTCGGTGATCATGTCCAAAACTAATAAATATATGGAACGATATATCCCAATGGTTGATAAAATGGTTTGGACTTAAAATGGGAAATGAACCCAGAAAAGGATCTTTTGCATTTAAATTTCCCCAAACAAAAGATGTAATGGACGATCATTTTAGATATTCTGACAGCAACCAAATTATTATTAGCAAGAAACTGGTTGTCAATTAAAGTACCAACTTGGCCTGAGATTAAAACTCAGATTGTTAGGGGGCGTGTCTTAACTGCTCATAAGAGCAGACGTGTGAGCCGGGAGCTCTCCTGAAATATGGCTTCTACAGCGTGTTACAGCCGACATATCAAAAATAAAATTACCATCCTACAGGGTGAATCTATCCAACATCAAATGGCAATGAAATCGCTGAAAAAATTAAAGCAGAAAACCTTACACTCCCACCTGGAGAGGCATCAGACCGCAGAGGTCGGAGACCAAGATGGCGCCGACAGGCCCAGATCTCCAAAATGCATACTGACATATATACTGATATATACATACTGACATACACACTCACAAATAGACATATATACATACTGACATACACACACAGACATATATGCATACTGACATACATACACACATAGCCATACATACTGACATACACACACAGACATACATACTGACATACACACACAGAAATACATACTGACATACACACACACACACATACATACTGACATACACACACACAGACATACATACATACTTGCAGACACATACACAGACATCCATACTGACAAACAGACATATATACATAGGAAAACCTAATGCTTTTTCTATTTTAGTATTTGTGTATTTATTCAAGATAGGGTGTGGGTTGTTTTGCCAGTTTGTTAGTGGATATTCCCCCTTTTTTTTTTTTCTCTCATAATTTTTTCCTCCCTGCAGTTCCAAGTGGAATTCTTTCCTCTTAGTTCTTTTTGATTCTTAGACATATATACATACTGACATACACAAACACACATACAGATAGACACATACAAACAGACACACACAGACATACATGCATATATGGCCGGGGGGCTGCCAGGAGGAAGATCTGCCGCGGGGGGGCTCCCTGGGAGTCCCCCCAACCGCGATCGCTGGTGTGGGATCGCTGGCGACCGGGTAAGTAATGAAAGACCGGAGGGCGTACTATTACGCCCGGCGGCGTTTAGAGACGCCTAAAATAGGGCGTAATAGTGTGCCCTCCCGTCTTAAGGGGTTAAAGGAATAGCAGTTGTTTTTGAAATATTTAATTTATAATTCGATAAGGTACTATATTATTTTTTGCAACTCATAATAGCATCTGCTGAGGTACAGGGATCTTGCATGTCAGTAAAATGTCATCAGCATTTAGTTTTATTATTTGTGATTTCATATCAGCGATATATTATCTTCTCTAATATCACTCGCAAGAGGCTCTAGTGAGAGAATGTAAAGAAGTGGGGATAACGGACACCTTTGACGGTGCCGTTTGTTAGGGAAAACCAAGCCGATTTTATTCCAGTTCCTGTGAACTACCTGATGTTCTAGTATATAGCTTCATAAATTTTGCCCTCTAATCCAAACACCTTCATTGCTTCTGCCATATATTCCTAACTGACCCTGTCAAATGCCTTTTCAGATTCTATTGACAGGGTCAGTAGGGGGATTTTAATTTTTTTTAGTTTGTTGATATATATTCATAAGTGATCGCATATGGTTTACTGAATATCTCCCTGAGACAAAGCTACCTTGGTTGTTCTGGATCAGAGTTTTTAATACTGGTTTTAATCTTTCAGCTAATATTGATGCATATAATTTAATATCTTGATTTAAAATAGATATAGGCCTATAACTGGTGACATCCGATGGGTTTTTCCCTGATTTAAGGATGGGAACTATAATTTCTCTGAAAAATCTCTTTGGGTATGTTTTCTCTCTGTATAAATGCATTAAAGGTCCTTGCAAGATGTGGATATATGAGTTTTGCATATACTTTATTTAAAAAAAAAAAAAAAGCATCAAAACCATCGGGACCTGGAGATTTCTTCTTTTTTTTGCATTTTTATCATTTTAATCAGTTCTACTGAAAGAGGTTTATTTAATTCATTTAATGCTTCCTTAGAAGTCCTTGGGTATTTTTTACTGTCAAAATAATCTTTTATTTTACTTTCTGTAGTTGTTGTTGGTAAATTATATAATAGGGGCAGGGAATTTTAAACAACTTTTAACAAAAAGCTTCTTAGATAAGGAGTCCAAGGAACAAAGTGGGGATTTTTTGAAAGGTGTTTTTTTTTTTTTTTTTTATTAATTGCGCAGTCTCCAAAGTTAGGCACAATAAGAATACGATATACTCACAAAAGGTGTGGAATTGGTGGCGCTATATAGTTTGAACGTATAAGTTGGAAAATAGGTTTTAGCTGCTGTATACACTCTGTGGGTACTCCTTAAAACCCACCACACATAGAGGACTCTCTTAAGCTGACTGAGGAAGCCGTTTACCGGCGAAACGCGTTTTAGCTTGAAGTGGACCTATATTTAGACCACTAATATAATTGTACTGTATTGTTTTTAAATGTCAATATTTTTTATTTTCTAGAAAATATTTTTATAATACTTTATAATATTTTTTTCTGTAATAAATGTTTTCATTTTTATTCATTCAACTTTATCCTGCACAAGTTATTCCAGGGAAGGGGCAGTGTCACCCCATAAATTGACACTAGGTTTACACACTTAGAGCCAATTACCAAAAGGCTCTAAATAAGTGGAGAGGAACATACACACTTTTCCTTAGAGAGAGGGGTCGTTGATCTACCCTAAAAGACACAGACGCCTGGAAGTTTAGAGCCTTAAAACTAGAAAAGGCTCAAGAAAATGTGAGTTTATATACATTTGTAACTCACAAAACCTCTTGCCACATTACTTAATATACTGCACAATTATTTGTATATATTTTTGTTTTTTCTATATGTACATTATACTAAAGTGAGACATAGAGGGTAAGTGTTTTTGAGCACTTTTAAAAAAATTCACTTATCTCACATGTAAATATAGCGCTGCACTGTTAAAAACTGAAGGCTTGGAAGGTGGAAACACCTGTAAAGCCTAAAGTTTTTATTGTTTCTTGGTGACAATAAGAATAGGAATGTAAAATGTAAGATAATGCACCTTGGGCGTAAAAACCCAAGGGCAGAGTATAGGATATTTGATACCCTACTAATCTCAACATCTGAGGAAAGGGATTTAGGGATTGTAACGGCTACCCAGCTGTAGAGGGGTATCTGCCGTTGGGGATGTCCTTTTCTGTGCAAGCTGCTGTGTAGTAATAGAGTCCTTGTTCCCATCCACGATATCCCAGGGTATAATCCGGCAGTACTGAAAAATGAGGCAGAGTAATGGCACCATAAATCCCCTCCAAGAACGAGACGAGGCTACGTTTTGAAGGGTCAAGTAGAACTGAGGTCTGGGAGAACCAGCCTGCTTTTTATTAGGAACAAGTACACACAGGACACTCCCAGGGGGAGGATGAAAATAACCAATTACACACAGGGTAACACCCCCACGTCTCATCCCCTCAGATAAACACATAACATAATTATAACGTACATAAATTTACCCACGTTCTGGATGTACCCCAAAAACAGGGGGTACACCTTTAAGTCCAGCACCGCTTAATAGCTACCACTCAGGGGAATAACATATTCAAATTTCAAGTCATTCGGTTGTGGGGTTCGGGAGTTATGGGTCTTTGAAGTTTTGACCGACCGCACAGGATTTTCAGCCGAAAAGAGTTCCACAAGTTTTGGCCTTGCGGTCGGTCCCCGTTCGTGAATAAAAACCCCACGAACCCCTTGCCCTCCACAGTAATCCTGCCGTTCGCCTGAATCCCCATGCATGCTTAAACAAAACTACCGAACGGCCGGTCGTTCGGTAGTTTCAGCACGAACTTACGAGCTCCTGGAGGTCTCAGCGGCGTTCGCCTGTTTGCGTATCCGTTTTTAGTTCCATGCGTTCACAGGCAAACACCGCCGTTCGTGCGTAAGATGGCCGCGAACACGTGTAAAGTCCCGAAATGGCGGCCACCTATTCTCAGACAAAGGGATTCGTCTGAACCATGCGAACTGCTCCGCAATCGCTGGGAGGTAAAATAGTAATTAACTGTTCCCCTGGGTGGTCTGATGTTCGGTATTTTGGGTAGCAATAGTTATACGAACACCAGTCATTCGGTTCTGTTTAAACTCCCCAGCAGCACTGTAAATTAAGTTCAGGCAAAACAGTACAGGGTTCTGTTACAGGGATGATTATTTCTGATGACTTAAAGGTAGGCAGACAATGTAATAGAGCAGCAGGAAATGCTAGAAGAATGCTTGGCTGTATAGGGAGAGGTATTAGCAGTAGAAAGAGGGAAGTGCTCATGCCATTGTACAGAACACTGGTGAGACCTCACCTGGAGTATTGTACGCAGTACTGGAGATCGTATCTTCAGAAGGATATTGATACTTTAGAGAGAGTTCAGAGAAGGGCTACTAAACTGGTTAATGGATTGCAGGATAAAACTTACAAGGAAAGGTTAAAGGAACTTAACATGTATAGCATGGAGGAAAGACGAGGCAGGGGGGATATGATAGAAACATTTAAATACATAAAGGGAATCAACACAGTAAAGGAGGAGACTATGTTTAAAATAAGAAAAACTACCACAACAAGAGGACAGTCTTAAATTAGAGGGGCAAAGTTTGTAAAAATAATTTCAGGAAGTCTAACTATGCTGAGAGGGTAGTGTATGCATGGAATAGTTTTCCAGGTTAAGTGGTTGAGGTTAACACAGTAAAGGAGATTAAGCATGTGTGAGATCGGCATAAGGCTACCCTAAATATAAGATAAGGCCAGGAACTACTGAAAATATTTAGAAAATTGGGCAGACTAGATGGGCCGAATGGTCCTTATCTGCAGTCACATTCTATGTTTCTATGTAAGGTTGAACTATTTCATCAATTATAAATATAAACTGTGGAATATCATTGTCTGTACAGTGCCATTCACCTCCAGAATCTAAAGGATTGAAAGAGTTAACTTAAATAGTAGCAAGCACCTCAGCTGAGCTCTTGAACGAGAGTTGGTGCTTCAGAAGGATGAGTGATAAAATGAGTTTTGACACTTTTTTCCACAAGGAGCATGTCTGGGCCCCACTTATAGGGTATCTTGTGCTCCCTGAGCACTGAGTGACCTGTCAAAGTGACTGCCCCCAAGAGATGGTGTTTTGGGACTAGTCCTTGTATAACGTAAGTTGGCAGACTCTCAAAGGTCAGAGTCCTGCAAAAACTTGATGAGGTCGTCCCTTGGTGCCCCTGAGGTGCTTTTATAGCCCTTGGAAGGCAAAAGCACTGGTCAAGCAACATCGGTTTGGTCTGCTTTGGTGACAGCAGTGTAGATAATAGCCATCTGATATCGAGCTAGTTATGGGCGCCATTTTAATATTCCTGGGACTTGTAGCATGTCTGAAAAAAATCATGGGACCCAGAGCCTGGCTTAGCCAGGCAAGTAGTGTCTGCAATAAAAATACAGAAAACAGCAAGGCAATACCAAGCTTTGGCAATGTGCAGCTGTTTTGCTTTGCCCCTGCATTATACATTCTATGCACAAAGCCCTATATAGTTACATATATTTATCCTTCATGTATTTCAATATCTTTGCTAATAATTGAAATTATTCTTGAAGGTTTTTGAAATGGTTATGAATAATTTGTCATTTGACCATGTATTTTGTGTGATATATGGTATCAGTTCTTCTTTGAATAAATGTGCTTGGATTGCAAAATGACTATGCGACCCTTAGTGAAACTGGTAAATTGCATAAACAATAAATTATGATCTAGTTACACACATTGTTATACAATTGTTAAAACAAATAAAAGAACTATATACTTTTTTATTCTGTGCAAAAAGGTTTCCAGTACTTCCACAATAACCTCTGGTGATATGACCTGTATCTTCTAGTCCTCATATTATTTTTTTGGGGGTTCAGCTTAAGCCTGAACAGCAACTTTTCTTCAGCTGACATTTCAGAACAAACTGCCTTTAGAAATGAAATATCATTATCTAAGTCATTATTTTTGAAACTCATTCAGGAAAGTTCAAATAAGTGTAGATTGTTCTGAACAATATCTCATGGATTTCACTTTATCATTCATCTATCTATCTGTCTAACTACGTATCATATTTTACACATAAAAACTAAACAAATAATTTGTAAACTGATATTGATTGTTGGATATTTTCTTTTTTTCCAGTTTACAGTTTATTAAGGGCTTTTGGTGAACATAGTACAAAGAATTATTTAAAACTAAAAATGTGTAGTTTGATTTACAGTGACTAGCACAAAATACATACTTTGAATCCCTAAATTGTTAGACTATTGAAAAACATATTAAACAGTAATCAAATGTAAACGCAACCACACCAATGCATATTTGTACATTCGTTAAAATGCAAGTCTATGAAGATCATTTTAGTAGCTATTTATTGCGAATGTATTAGGAGAATACATTGAATTTAATAATTAGCAAGAAAAAAGCTAGTTGGTATCTGATGGAGATTTTCCAGCTGACACACTAAGACATCAGAGAATTGGGGCCAGGATTGTAAAACTCCATTAACATTTCACAAGATGACATTGATAAAGAGTCAACTATTTGAAAATGTGGTGCACAAAGTAAATTTGAAACTTGGTGGTTTTCTCCATTTAATATAGCTGTAGCTGATGAGCTGACCCTTTATATATCGAGGAGAGAGGCAGCACGTGGAAACATTTTGACATTTATGTAATTTGCTGTCAATCAGAAAAAAAGTAATTGTAAAAAGTAATGGAGAAATATCAACTATATTTCAATGTAATAAGGCATGGTGAACTCGACACCTTCTTCAAATAATCACTTAAAGATGAGCCTAAATTTACATTATAGCTTAAAGAAACTGAATGACAAAACGTAATTTTATAAGATTTACAGGTATTTATGCAAACTTTCCTCTTTGAATATTACCCTTTAAGGATGAAGCCAATTGTATAAGTTCTGACCAAAAACAAAAAACCTAGAATTTGAACTATATGTCTGTTCAGCCATAACTTTCCTCTTTCCTCTTTCATTGAATAGCAGTCAGTGTCCTTAAAGCGGGTGTGTTACGCTAACACCCAGACTTACTATATATAATTTCAGGAGAAATAGGGCTTTCATTTCACATCAAAAATGTATATATTATATAGTGAACACAATTTAATATAAATAAAATCTAAAAATTGAGACATTTAGAATTTTCTACATGACATTTAAACTGAGTTCCATAATACTTTTGGATTTTACTGGAATAAAAACACACATATGTGTATGCTGTCATGTGCCACAAGTACATTGATGCCCCTCATGTACAGGTTTCATAGTGTTTTGGAAAGTCACAGTGCCAAATAAAGAACTTGCCCATTTCAGTTTTTACACATTGAAATTTAATTACTCTGCTGGGCCTATGCTGCCTTTGAAACTGTATGGCAGCCAAGGAATGAGAATGCCCACTATCATGGCATACCATTGGCAAAAGTAGACAACCCAGGATCTTTAAAACGGGGTATGTCCAGTCTTTGTTAGTAGCTACTTAATTACAAGCCATGGCCAAATGTAGTGTTTGATTTTTTTTAAATTTTTCACACAAAAACATAATTCTCACTGATATTGTTGTGATTATATGTTGTTCTGCTCTAAGAAACTCATATTTGTGTACTCACAAGTACAGCAGTACCCCCTATGTACAAGTTTTATGGGGTTTGGAAAGTTACAGCGTCAAATATATTTCTAAATACAATTATCTGGTATTTCTCCCTGGGTTGTCAAGTATGTCCTCCAATGTATAATTAATAACATAATATAATTATATATAAATAATATGTAAAATACATTAAGAATAAATAAATATATATTTATTAATGCAAATAATAAATACACAGTATATAGATAGCACTTTCATCACTAGCAAAAGTAATTTAAAACATAGCAACAATATATACCTTATGACAGTAGACTTTACACCAATAAACATATGAACAAGTGAACTTACCCCCTCTCACATAACCTTTTAATTCACATGTTATCAGCTGCTGTACATATATTTTTAATTATCTTTGCCATCACATACACATTCCTCTGCTACCTCTTGTCTCATCTCCCCATTTTACCCTTTAGATTGTAAGCTCACGGGCAGGGTCCTCTACTTATTGTATCTGTCTGTTTGTCTTTTTCCCAATTGTACAGTGCTGCGGAATATGTTGGCGCTTTAAAATGCCACTAATAAATAAAAAAAAATGTGACCTGAGCAGGTGTCACAGGCATAATCAGCCAAAAACGGGATAACCATGTGCCGCTTCAACCCACAGGCTGATTGCCATGGTACTAAATAAATAATTTGCTTGATTAAAGGAATACTGGATATTTTGTATTTATAGGTAAGACATGCTTTATTGAACAGCTGTTCATATGGGGTATAGGTATGTGTCTGGAATTTTTCAAGGGCATCATAAATGTTTTACACTTCAGATGGGATTATCTTGGTAATGTCTACTTGCCAAAAAAAAAAAAAAGAAGAAATCTGAAAAAATCCCCCCCCCCAAAAAAAACCCCAATGTAAACATTTCTAAAGCAGCTCTTTGATACGTAGCTATATGATCTCAGAGACTTCAACTTCCAAAACCCGACACCATGCTGATAAGACTCACAAGATCGAAACTGCTGGCTTCTGGTCATTGGACCTTCTGGACAATAGCGTATGCTTTGTTTTTTGGTTTTTTTTACAACAGCATCCAGGGCCGACTGGGGATACAAAGCAGCCCTGGAAAAAAAAATTTGTGCCAGCCCCATAAGTCACTGCGCCATATATTGTCGCGTGTAATATGTAAGGCTATGTCTTGCCAGGACAGATGATTGAGTAATGTAATATATATATATATATATATATAGAGCTTTTTCTAATATAAAATATTGGTCCTTTCAGGGTAAAACATTTAATTATACAGTAAGCATACGCACATGCAGACACAGGCAATTTCACTGACATTTCAGTGACACACACAAGCTCATTGATACACAGCCTCATAGACAAACAATCTTACTGATATACATCAGCTCATTGACATAAAAACACAAGCTCACTCACTAGCAGGCACACGCATGCAAGCAAGCTCACTCACTAGCAGACGCACACACAGCTTAATGTGGTGGTACTGGTGTCTATAGCATGTCCCTACAGGCTTTTCAACGTAAACACTGACTTTTCAGACAAAAGGCAGTGTTTACATTGCTTCAAAGTGACATTGCTAGTGACAGTCACTCAGACGGTCACTAGAGGTGCTTCCTGTGTTAGTGCCCTCCCGCCCTCGCGCGCTGCTGAATGAGACTGGCGCCGGAATATGACGTCATATTCCGGCGCCGGTCTCATTCAGCTGCGTGCTGGGGAGCAGAGCCAGCGCAGCTCGCGCAGCTCCCTCAGCGGCCGCCAGGACAAGTCCGCCAGCGGCCGCCAAAAGACCTCCCCAGCGGCCAGGGGAGGGCTGGCAGCCTTAGGCCTGGGGGGCAAAACCAGTCAAGTAGACTGGTGCACCTGCCCAGGATCAGAGCCGGTGCAAGGATTTTTGCCGCCCTAGACAAAATAAAAATTTGCTGCCCCCACATGTCACATCACAATGCCCCACCCATATGATCTGCCATATGAACTAACGCCAGTGCTGCACACAGTGTGTGTTTACATTAAAAAGCCTGCAGGGACCAGCTATAGACACCAGAACCACTTCATTAAGCTATAGTGTCCCTTTAATGTGAGGTAAATTATAGATTAGTGTCACTAATAATATACTAGATTGCCTACTTACAAGCAGATGAGGATGATGATGGGCTGCAGTTTGGCTCCACTGGTCTGGTGTAGAACAGGATCTCTGGAGGCTGTTTGCAACTGTGGTCACAAAATTCAATGTTCTGGGAGAATTGGAAGCCTCAATTTTTTGGCCCCTTACACAGCTCAAGGTCTGGGCCCCAGGGCCTGACGGTGAGTATGCCCATAAGGCCCACTCATAAGTTCCACCCACCCATGAGTTCGCTCACAGGGAGTGGAGTGTGTAGGGGAGTTATGTGTTATTGTAGAGGATCTAATATGTGTGCTTATGGTATGTAGTGTTTAGGGTTAGTTTGTGCAGGTGATGCAGTGTGTTTGTGTGTAGTGGAAGCAGTGTGTATTTGTGTATAAGGGATGTATTATGTGTTTCTGGTTGTGTGTAAGGGATGCTTTGTGTGAATCTGTGTTTGTATGCATAAGGGATGCAAGGTGTGTGTCTGTATGTGTGTGCATGAGATGCATTGTGTTTCTGTGTGTATGTAAGAAAAGAAGTGTGTGTGTTTGCATGCGTGTGTACGGGTTTGCATTGTCTGTTTCTGTGTATGTGTGCAAAGGATGCATTGTCTTTGTGTGTAAGGGTTGCATGTGTGTGTGTGTGTGTAATGGATGCATTGTGTGTTTCTCTGTGTGTAAGGGAAGCATGTTGTGTTTCTGTGTATGTATAGGGATGCATTGTGTGTGTGCGTGCGTAGTGTGAAAGAGCTCCCTGTCTTGGCCCCTGTCCTATAGAGCTGCCCTTCTTCTTATTCCCCTCCCTCCCTTCTTCTTCCCTCCCTCCCCTCTTCTTATCCCTCCCTCCCTCTTCTTGTCCCTCCCTCCCTCTTCTTATCCCTCCCTCCCTCTTCTTATTCCTCCTTCCCTCTTCTTATTCTCCTCTTTTTATTCCCCTTTTATTCCCCCCCCCTCCCTCATCTTATTCCCTCCCCCTCTTCTTATTCCCCCCCCTCTTTCTCTTCTTACCCCCCCTCCTCCCTCTCTTCTTACCCCCTCCCCTGTAGCGTGGCCGAGCTGCACTCCGGTTCGCGGTGGCCGGTCGGAGTGATAGGAAGGTGCACACTGAGTGTGCACTTCCTGTCAGTCCGGCCGGTTACAGGAAACAGAAACTCCGCGCGGAACAGGAAGCTCAGTGTGCACCTTCCTATCACTCCGGCCGGCCGGCCACCGTGGACCGGAGTGCAGCTCGGCCACCTACAGGGGAGAAGCTGCAGCCGCCTGAGGCTCTTCACAGAGCGCTCAGGCGGCTGCAGTATTTAAAGGGCCGGCCCCAGGTGCCGACGGCCCACCGGGAAATTTCCCGGTATCCCGGTGGTCCAGTCCGGCCCTGACAGCATCCATTGCTAAGGGTATCTGGAGAATTGTAGTATGAAATCTGGAACACGATGCCTGTCAAGCTGGGAACTCTAGAATAGTTGTGAAAACATGATTTCACAATTTTCTGTGCCCAAAGATGATTGCTGAAGTCCTCTCAGAATTGAGATATGCAGATGATGCATAACAATAGTTTTCTATGTGGCGGCTTTGTATTGGAAAAGGAATGAGTGGTCTCAATTTCTTCTACTGATAAAATAATAAATTAGAAGAATACAACTATAAGATCCTATGCTGTCTCCTTTCTTCATTTAACACACAAAGTAAGCAAGATCACTGACAATGTCTGATGATATCCCCATGATCAAAAAGGACTAAGAAAAAAAAATTAAATTCAGAAAAAGATTGAATGAATCATAGAGGAGAACAATATATAAAGTAAATCGAAGGTAGGTCAATTAAACGTGCAGAATTAATTCCTGGGCTCAAAATATAACTCCTGTGTGGCAGCAATGACTATAGTGCTCATCAGCTCCAATAGAAACAAGAAAAAAAGGTTACTTGTGCCTTATCCCAAATCCCTGTGCACATTTAAATAACTGGAGGATTTTAGTATCACTCCAGTTGCAATTAAAGTGTAAGCTCACCTGCCATGTCAAGCCAAAACCTCTTAGGTGAGTCTTAAATTAACAATTTACCTTGCTGATTTCAGCTAACGGGCAAAATCTCTAATGAGATATACTGGAGTATTTTTTTTTAAACTCTTACATACTTATTAACCCTTATAGGGGACACGTGGGGTGGGTGACAGCATTGTAACATGGATGTGTAATACTAAAGCAAATACAAACATACAAAATTAAGCCCTGCACTCAAACTTCCACTACTTCTAGACGGCAGCAATGACGAGTGCACATCTGCCCCAAAACATACAATAAAAAAAAAATATATATATATATCATTATCCCAAACCCTTATGCGCATTTAAATAATTGGAGTTTTTTAGTATCACTGCAGTGGCCATTAAAGTGTAAGCTCAACTGCCACATCAAGGCAAAACCTCTAAGGTGAGTCCTACATGAACAATTCACATCTAAACATTTTAAACGCTTTCAAACACTGAACGGAAACATGTAAATTAAAGAAATCTAAGTAATATAATTTAGGAATTGTGACAATACATCTCATTAAATCCTAAAGCCCACTCAGAATTCGTGTTTAAAGAAAGGCTGATCAACTATGGCAAACTTTGTGTTCAGCACCATACTTAATGTTTGTAAATTGTAGGCTTGACAGTAAGATGCACTAACAAATAAGTAGGTAAGAGAAAGAAAAAAAAAGGGAAATTCTAACCAGCAAGAGGAAGAAAATTGGGTATATTAACTCAATATTGTTCTAGAATTAGAAACAGATCATGAGGTTACCATACAAAACCTCAAATGGAAAATAACAAACCAAACAGTTTTATAGATAACACATTGTTTTTTTGTCTTTTTTTCTATTTACATATTTTTAACACATTACTCTGCCTATTGCTGTTTTTCACTACCTATTTGATGTTTAAAGTGCTTTTCTACACATTGAGATTCTACGTACCCACTGTATTAGTTTCTTCTGTGAGGTACTGTAATAGACAGCAAGCAGTACTTTGACATTTGCTACAATTTATTTCTGCTTAGTAGCACCAAGCACAGTATGTTACAAGATAAGATTTTTCAACCTCATATCCATATTTGTGACTATATATAAGAGGACTTTACTTTGTAGTGATTCACATTGTACTTGGTTTAGTACTTATATTTCATTATTTTGATATGTCTTTTCTGGATTGGTATATATTTTTATCAGCTCCTGGTCTTATTATCAGTTGTTACTGGTTTTGCTGCTAGACAGTAAAGACATTGATGGGTGAGTGAGATTTTGCTTGGTGACAAGATTGCTGGTGATAAAATAAGTTTCTCTTCTGTCCCATAATACACATGACATAAAATGTATCAATTGACATTCTGACGGTCTGTTGCTGCTATATGATTTAGAAAATTAAATCTTATTAAACTAAAAAGGAAAGTATTTATACTGTTTAAGTATTTTGCTATAAAAACTAAATGACGGGCCAAGACGGACGCATAAGCAGAGAGCTCCGCCGAAAACCCCCCAGCAATTTAGCATGATTCCATACAGCTAACAACGGAACACGCACACAAATAAACACCTACCGATGGACTGCACCCTCAAGCCATCATGGCAAGCAAAACCGCTCGCAAATCCAAGAGCAAAGCACCCTCGATGCAGATCACGGCCTTCTCCTCGCCAGGCAAGAGCATCCAAAATGGCGCCGGAGGGACACGCTCCCCTACCTCAGAATCAGAACGCAGTGAGTCAGGACGGAGTGACATAACCTCAATCTCACGGGCCACTGCTTTACAGGCTGGGGAAACCAATATTCCTAAGCTGCTGGAAGATCTGAAGACTACTATCAGGTCAGATTTTCAAAAACTAGCAGCAGACATTAGGAAGGAAGTTCAAGCAATTGGGGAGCGCACAGCTCATCTAGAAGACAAGACAGAGGAGATCATAGAGGTACATAACAGTCTGGCTGAGGCCTATACTAACTTCTCTGCAAAACTGCAAGTGTTAGACACTAAGGTCACTGACATGGAGGATAGAGCCCGCAGAAATAACATCTGCCTGAGCAGCATCCCAGAGGAGGTCAAGGCACAAGACTTAAAGCCATACCTAACCCAGCTATTTCAAGCCCTGCTGCCAGATGCTTCAGCCCAGGAATTGGAACTAGACAGAGCTCACAGGCTCATGAAACTGCCGAACATCCCCATGGCGGCACCCAGAGATGCCATAGTCCGTGTCCACTTCTTTGCTACCAAAGAGAGGCTGATGCAGGCGGCCAGAGACCCTGCACGACTGGCAGGAAGATATGCAGGCCTTCAACTTTTTGCGGACCTATCTCCAGCTACGCTAGCAAAGCGAATATCCTTTGGTACCATCACCAGGGCGCTAAGAGAGGCACAAATGCCTTACAAATGGGGATTTCCCACCCGCCTCATCATCCACAAGAACGGATCAGACAGGATTGCCGCATCGCCAGAAGAAGGACAGAAAATACTGACACAATGAAACATTCCGCTCCAAGCAAGTATTCCGCCAGCCGGGGACCCGGAGCCCTCGGCTACCAGAATTACAGGGGACTGGCAAAAAGTGGCATCCGCCAAGTGAATCGCCACCTTGATACTATCAAACAGCAATCCTGCGCACCTCCAGGAGCTACATGCTGCCACGGAATGGGTGTAGTATTACCTCTCTTTACAAACTGATAATCTCATTTTCTCTTTCACCTGCTAAGTTCTCTAAAAAATACAACATAATTTTTTTTTTTTATTAAAAATAAATAAATAAATAATAAATAAAAAAACCATAAAAAAAAACCCCAAAAACCCCACTAACTCAGAAGTTACAATACCGTTGTGTCAAGGAGGCCGTAATAGGCGAGACTCCGTGCGAAGGCCTTTGCCCGCACATCTCTTTGTTACCCTATTACCCAAACCCTCACCAGGCTCAAAATAGAGCCACTGCGGTGTGATACGTTCACACTGTCAAATTGTCTTTGTCCCTGGTTTGTACTCAGATGCCTCGGTTGAGGTTATCCAGATTTTGGGGACACCTGTACATAGTTCATTTTTGGTTTAACACCTTTTACTTTATTTTCCTTTTCTTATCCTTTTTCTTTTTATTAAGTATAATGTCTATCTATGGCTGGTACGCAATGTCTGCAAATATGTCCTATGTGGAAGGTAGGCTGCACATAGGAAAATGGATAATGAATGTTTTTCTATATATACACCACGGGCTGTTATTTCCCTAGTCTCAGCTTTCAAAACTTCCCAGAGCAATGGTGCTTAACATTTTCTTAACACGAAAGGGTTGATATTCACCACACAAGAGATGCCTGGCACTACAGGAAGCAAAAAGGGCACACGCTCACATAGCATATTACCAGGAAACACATTTTAAATGGGGCCACAGACCTAAATTCAATTCCCCGCAATTCCCGGTAGACTTCCACACTTGCTACTCTAAAAAGAAAAGGGGAGTCTCAATCCTAGTTAGCAAAGAAGTTGCCTTCACGTTGGTGGCAAAACACGCTGATAAGAATGGCAGATATTTGATAATCCAATGCATTATTAACAACGCACAGTTCACGCTAGTTAATATATATGGACAACACACTGATCAGCCCGCCTTCTTAGACACAATTTTTCAAAAGATAGACAAATCTGGGGGGAGTGATCATGGGAGGGGACACAAATTTTATTCTAGATGATCAGTTGGACGTTATGTCCTCAGGGACAGTAGCTCAAACCACGGCGACACACAGAGGTTCCACAACACGAAAACTGAACCAATCCCTCTTAACCCATGGATATATAGACCCATGGAGGGTGACACACCCAATGGGGAGGGACTACTCGTTCCACTCGCTTGCACACAACTCCTACTCACGTATAGACAGATTCTTTATACACAGCTCGATGACATTGAGAGTACAGGAGACGGGGTAGGCTTGATCTCATGGTCTGATAATGCGCCAGTGATGCTCCAATTGGGAGAACAATTCCCCAATAAAGGTAGGGGCTCTTGGCGCATGAACGAACACCTGCTCACTAATCCACACATACTTGCAGATATCTGGGATGAACTAAACCTATACTTTAGCACTAACCAGGTACCAGGAACCAAGCTGGACTCGCTCTGGCTGGCTCACAAGGCCTACATTAGAGGGGTTTTGATTAAACACGCTAGTTATGCTAAAGCACAAAGGCTTAAAACGTATTTGGACCTTACCAAAAAACTGACGGAAATATCCGCATTAAACAAAGCAGATCCATCCCCCCAACAAGTGAAGGAGCTCAAACACATACAGCGCCAACTAGGAGAAATAGAACTGGTTAAAACAAACTTCATACTCCGCAGATTCAAACAGCGCTTCTTTGAACAGGGTAATAGAGCTGGAGCTCTTCTAGCCTCACAATTAAAAAAAAAAAGAGCATTAGCCACTAAGATTGCATATATACACACAACAAGAGGAGACAGGATATTAAACCCAGACGCAATCGTGCAAGAATTCTCCAAATACTACAGTTCACTGTATAACCTTGGGGATGACCCCTCGACCCATGTCCCAACCCAGAATGAGATCAACACATTCCTAGATAAGTTCCACCTGCCCAGACTACAAGAAACAGACACACAGACACTCCTTATGCCTATCACACTCGAGGAAATACAGACCCATATTAAGGCCTTACCCACAGCAAAAAGCCTGGGACCAGATGGCCTCTCAGCTACCTATTACAAGACGTTCCACAGCCAATTGAGCTCTCACCTACTGACCCTGTTCAATGACAGTTTCAAAAAAGGTACCCTTCCTAGGGAAATGCTCCTAGCCCATATATCTACTCTACCAAAGCCGGGAAAAAAAACGACTGTTTGTCCGAACTTTAGACCAATTTCATTACTCAATATAGATACAAAACTATATGCCAAAATAATAGCAGACAGACTTAGCTCAATCCTACCTAAATTCATACACTACAATCAATCAGGCTTTATTAAAGGGAGAAAAGACAAAGTGGAAACCCCTCCCAAATACGTGATATTATAACAATAAATGTAAATAACCTGAGATATAGGTAATAATTCGCAGCCAGAATCTGTATGGAAAATTAAAAAGCTAACATAGCTTTTTAATTTTCCATACAGATTCTGGCTGCGAATTATTACCTATATCTCAGGTTATTTACATTTATTGTTATAATATCACGTATTTGGGAGGGGTTTCCACTTTGTCTTTTCTATTATATGTAATTTTACGTGTTAGTGAGGTACACCTGGTATCTCTCCCTTATATATGATTTTTATATAATTATAGTGTGTCTACTTTATTGTTCTTGTTTATTAAAGGGAGGCAGGGTTCGGATAACTCCAGGCATCTCTTGAATGTGATACATCACATCTGGGAGGAATCGAGCGAGGGCCTTCGATAGACTTAATTGGTTATACATGGAGGAGGTGATGAGGAGGTTCAGACACCCTCCCCCGCTTATCACAGCAAAAATGGCATTGTACAACGGCCCTATAGCTAGTGTTTCCAATGCAGCTTTATCTCCCTCCCCCTTTGCCATCACGAACGGGACCAGGCAGGGTGTGCCCTGTCCCCCCTTTTGTTTATTTTATGCCTGGATCCCCTAGCTCAGCTCATTCGAGAATCCCAAGACATCACAGGCATTTCAATCGGAGACCAAGCCCACAAACTCTTGCTCTTCACGGATTACATCATCCTAACACTTTCTCGTCCAGAAAGGTCACTTCCCCAGCTGATAGACTTATTAAATACCTTTGGAAAAGTGTCCTACTACAAACTTAACACGGGCAAAACACAGGCACTACCTATTAAAGTACCTAGAAGCAAACAGACGATCCTCGCTAACCTCATCTAGTTTGACTGGAGAGAAGAATATGTAACTTACCTAGGAGTGAAAATAACCAAATCAATAACACTAATGCAACACAACCATATCGCAATGCTGGCAACCCTACAACAATAGCTGGAGGGTTGGAGAGATGTACGAATCACATGGCTGGGCCACATAAATACCCTTAAGATGATGTCACTACCTAAATTACTATACATTTTCAGAATGCTCCCTATACAAATCCCGAAAAGCTACTGCGAGAAGGCACAAAAACTGTTTATGGATTTCATCTGGTTTGGAGGCAGGGCCAGAGTAGCGAAGGAGGTGTTACAGAGACCATTTCGAGAGGGGGGAATGGGGGTACCTCAGGTATGGGCATATAGCAGAGCGGCTTTACCAGCTCAAGCAATCAACCTCCACGCACCCCACGGAATGCTAAGCTGGGTAGACATGGAACGGAAGCAAATGCCAGGGGATTCACTGATAGTTCATATGTGGACACCCCCTCCCTGAGACAATCACACCCCCTCCTATACCCAACGACAAGAGCGTCGCTGGATGCATGGTCAGCCTTCCACATGAGACCCTCACACTCTAAATTTCACAGATTGGTGCCACTGGCAGCCCTAAAAGCTATATCTCCATGGCTTTCAATCCGACAATAGGAAAACAGGGGAGTCAAAAGTTTGTCACATTTGATCCTAGGGGGAGAGCTAATCCCATTCCTGACCTTACAGGAAACATTCCAACTACCATCAAAACTTATGCTCTCATACCTGCAACTCAAAAGTGTAATACTAGAACACGTAGACTATGAAGTGAAGGACACTACTCCTATAGAAAGTGACACACGGCTACTGCTGGCTTCATGCTGGACATCACCGCTGAAACCCAAACTCCTCTCTGGCTGCTATAGAGCCCTCAATGCCCCGGGATCCCGGAACCCCATGACACTAGAGTCGCAGTGTGAAAAAGAAACTGGTAGAGTAGTTTCACAGGAGAGGTGGATAAGGCGACTAAATGCACTGAGAGGCGTTACCAGGTGTTACTCGCTGATAGAGGCTCACCGCAAGCTTATTTATCGCTGGTACCTTACCCCTGTCAGACTGAGCTGCATGTATGGGAGTGCGTCAGCGGTATGCTGGCAATGTGGCCTAGAAAATGGCACCATGTCCCATTTAACTTAAACAGTTATGGACCAGGGTGGTAGAGCTGGTGGCGGCACTTCAGCTAGAGGTGCCAACAGACCCAGAGATATATCTTTGGCTGGAGTTCCCCCCTAGAGTGATATTCCATGAGAGAGCCTTGATATCACATATTGCCCTTGCGGCTAGAGCACTTATAGCCCTTAATTGGAAATCCAGCATATGCCCCACAAAAAAGTCGCTCATAGACAAAATTAACCTCCACTATGCATACGAACTTATGGCGATCCTCTCACTGAACGCTAATTGTACAATTACAAAGATATGGGAACCATGGGAGGCCCTATACACCTCGACCCTCGGGGAAGGGGACCCTAAAGACAGCAGCACCCCTCGCAAGCTCAATACCACATTCCGATCTTACTAGCCAATTCACAGTTAGACTACTACACGTTAATTTTATGTTACTTTTTTTTTTTTTTTTTCACTTTTATCGCTTTACTTTTGGTTAACTGTTCAAATGTGATAGGAATGTTACATTGTTTGTATGCCAAAGCAGAACTGTTACTACTGGATGTTATCGCATGCACCACGTAATATTTCCCCTCTTGCCAGACCCCAGAACGAAGCGGATGACCAACTCATTTGAGAAGGACCATGCTCCCCCCAACCTCTACCACAAATACCTCATATATGGGCATACACATAGACACCGGTAGCTTACCTAAGACCCAATGGAGGGGGGAAGGGGAGGGGAAAACCGCCGAGAACTGTTTTACTTTGAGTTTTGTATAAAAGGCAAGATGACCATGTATAATGTATGACATGTGACTGTGATGCGATGTACTGTGGATGTATACATTGAACCAAAATCAATAAACTTCAATTATAAAAAAAAAAAAAAACTAAATGACGGACACAAAACATTAAAATTTAACATATAAAATATTTTTTTTGTTCAACTGGATTCTATTTTGTAGTCTGCCCAATAAAAACAGTGTCCCTGAAAATACTATATTAAATCTAAGGAATTGTTACTAAAAAATCAGATTATAAAAGAACAGAGAAATGTTTGTAAACTGGATAGACTTCTCCTAAAAAAGCAGGAAAACAGTTTTTTTAAATAACTGATGCCGTGACTAACTATCATAAAATAAAATAGGTCCTGGCACTCAGGATTGCAATGTTTTGGCCTGCACAGAAGCCTTTATCAAGCTGTTTGATGGACTAATCTTTTTAGGAGGAGAGACTGTCAAAATAATTTGATATTTAGTCGTTGTAAATATCCTTTTAGCTGTTTTGATAAGAGACAGTACATTAAACATACATAAAATGAATTATTTATGCTCTTTGTTGTGCACAAATATTTATGCATCACAAAGAAACCCAACTTTTTGTACACGTTTCCTACATGATGAGGATGTAAAGACATGTTTATATATTTTTACTTGCTGTGCAATCTACCTTCATTTCAGATGCAGTTTGTCACTGACAATGTTATGTTCATGTTGTATAAGATTTTGAGAAGCTTTCCCTTTCCATACCTTTCTGTTCTAGTTACTTTATATAGGATGACAGTATAATTGCATGATTTAGGATTGTAATATCTACTGTAGGGTCATCCATAGGGGCATTCGGGGAAGTTTTTAATAGGAAAAACAAATTAAACCTATTTATAGTAGGGACCACTGATATTTCTTTAAGGGGGTGGTTTTTTTTCTTTCGAAAAACATATATACAGTATCTCACAAAAGTGAGTACACCCCTCACATTTTTGTAAATATTTTATTATATCTTTTCATGTGACAACACTGAAGAAATTACACTCTGCTACAATGTAAAGTAGTAAGTGTACAGCCTGTAGAGTCAAAAATGGGTCGCAAGAGAATACTGAGAACGGGCAGCAGCTGAAATAGCCTGCCCTTCGGTCGGTCCTGTGGGGATATTTATGGGATAATAATAGTAAACAGTTGAGAATTGCCCACTATTTCAATTCTCAGATCCCAAAGAACGTTTATCGTGTTAAGTGGAATGTATTTCATATAATTGATATCACAATGTATAAAAATAGATTTTATTTATGATAACCAATAATTAACAAATAATATTATGTAACATGCATGACAATAATCAATGAATATCCAGTACAAAATTATATGCAATACAAAGAAATGGGTATTACGTTTCAATGGCTAACTAGCATTTTCTGTCAAGAATTCTGACGATTTATGACTAGCTTTCACAGACTGAAAGTAAAACTTTTCACACAGAGAACAGAATTCCTCAGAGTGCAGCGTAAGGTCGTAAAGTTTAGCAGACAGTTAGAATAACCCTTTCAATGCTGGCTAGATCTCCTAGGTAGTTAAGATCTATTCTTATGTAATTTTTAAATAAAATAACATTTAAACCAGTTCATTAGCCATTTTCTTAAAATAATCCAATAAGAGAATTTACCACATTATATAAGCAGATTTTTAATTTGTCTAAAAGATATCTATCTTTTTTAGAGCAAATCAATACACCTGGATAAAAACAGCGGTATGCTAACACGTGATAATATCACATCAATATATAATTATTCTTAATTCCACCTGCAGAATGGAATGTTTATAACTATATATTCTTAGTTAACTAAGATTTCTTAATATGGAAATCTGACCGTGCTTTATCCAGTCATATATAATGCTATTAATACATTTTAATTAATTTAATTTAATTAAATGAAACCAGTATAATTACCAGTTGAGTAGATATTTCATCCGATTGGTAGCCTCAGGAACTTATTTGGATGTCTCTCTCTGCATGGAGGTTGGAGTCCCCAAACTTCCAATTCCTCTCTCCTCTTTTTCTTTGCATCTCTTGCATCTGCCTCCTCTGTATCTCCTCTTGCCTTCCCTTTGTCTTAACTTTTAAAGGGCCATACTCTCTGTACGTCATCAGTTGATAACCCAATAGAAGCACTAGAGGTGTGGTTATCTTCCAGATCGCAAATTAGTTATTTGGTCTATAGAGGGCAGTCTTGTCCCACTAAACATACCTATCAAGGAAAGAGTTAACTTTTCCTGGTGGCTATTTTGACGTCATTTTGCGTTATCTTTATAGCGCCATAATTTAAAATTTCAAAGGGTTTCTTAAATTTTGTCCAGACTTAGCGTCTGCAATTCCTGCCATAATTTCTGATATGACAGATCATGAACTAAGTTTACCCTTTTCCATACAATGGTACCTATATATATATATAGACAGTTAAATTTTATTATTTAATCTTCTCTGTCACAATTGTCTGGGTTTAGATTTGATTATATTCCATTAGCATTAGACAGTCTGTCCAACCCCCTTCCTTATCACTTGGCTTGTATATACCATGCATTCCTCAGCTCTGGGAAAGTGGTTTGCTTGCAGATAGAAATATAGTGTCTTCTTTGTTAATTTGAAATAACAAAATGGAGTCTGGTCTGTTCAGAGTGATTCAGAATATACACTTTTAGTTTCTATCATAGCACAAAATGTCTGCCGATATAAATACTCTGACATAACCCCCCTTTAGTGCATTTCATAGCCAAAATTAATTTAGCTTATGAATAAGCACTATAGAAGTTATCAGACATATTGTGCAATCACATCATTTCTAACATAGGCCCGTGCGTGGAATGAACATTTTTGTATATATTTGTACCTGTAAAAGTTTTGAACTTTACACTTAGTACAATCAACCATAATATCATTATTATCATAGCACACCCAATAACAATCTTAACATGGATGAACCAGTCAACACGAGCAATAAGGTCAGTATCTAGCTCAGAGTATTTAAATGTATCCACAGAAATGTTATCTTTTCTGATTGACATTTGGATAGTGTGGTTGGGCTTGTGGTCCAGCAAGAATTTTAGATTAGGATCTAGAGGGATATCTAGATTCTGGAAGGGATCCACCATCTCAATAGCACTTTCGATGACGTCAGTGTACACTGGGTATAGCGTAACGTCACCGATGGTGATACGAGAGTCGTGGGGTACCTTGATCAGTGAGACAGGTGCTGGTAAGGCAATTACTTTATTAGTCACCTGGTCCCTGCGAAAAACACTTATGTTTTTAAGACACGTGCTTACCAACCATTTATCTTTTACTAAGATAGCATGTACTAACGCATTACTGTCGGTTTTGACATAGTTACTTGACATGTTTCAGAGCCATGTTTAAGGTACTCGATCCCACACAAAGCATTGGTAGAATCGTACACAAAAGGTTTTCCATCACATTGGAAATTATTGTCTTTGAATTTCTCACAGTCATTCAAAATGGGTATAGAATACCAATCTGGTACCCATGGTTGAAAAGCCAAAACATCTGGGGTTTGGACTTTTACGTGGATATTTTCCTTCCATGTACCGACATTGTAGATTGTTTTCATTTGAAAAATGTTTTTGGGAGTTACATATGGTATGGCCAATAAAAAGCAAATCTCCATACGTTCCGGATCAATTAAGAGAGGTATAGCGCTCCCCATCTCAAAGGCCAGATTTAATTGCATAGGCTCAATTGTCTCTCCATCCACATTGGCAAGCATCGCATGAACAATATCCTTGGATACAAAATACAGAGGTATGCGTCCCCCTGCCAATTCGATCATTCCAGTTTGCACTTCGTCAAGAAAAGCAAGTGTGTGGAACAATATTGGGTCATGCAGAAATAAAAGTTCACGCTTGAATAAGTCATGACTTTGGTGCAACTCAGTGGATTTGGCAATTAACTCTGAATGCAAATTTGTTGTAACAACTGTGTCTTCCACAATAGTTAACACGTCTTGGAGAAGTGTTCTTTGCTGTTGTATCACCTGATGAATATCGTTAATGTGTTGCTTTAGCGCATAGATTTCCATATCCAGCTTTTGGACAGTAATAGAGTTGGCTGCAGACATTCCAGTTGCGACAACTGCACCGACAGTGGCACAAACTAATGCAACAATTATAGCGGTGAGGAACCTTTTGGGTCGGTTGCTCATCGGAATAGAACTGGATACAAATGGTTTCCGGGCTTGCTCCAAGATGTTTCGCACACGGTCCTGTGCTCTTTGGAGGTGCATCTGGTACCAAGTCTGTAACTCAGGAAGCTGCATCGATGAAATGTTGTATGCCTTCTCGATGGAAATCTTGGGGTCCAAGCTGATGAACACACGTCTGGTCAGGATCCTCTTCTCTGCTAAGATGAACCCTGGTGTCTCTTGAATCAGGATGCCGGAGGATGGTCCCATCTCTGCGATCGGGTCGGTCCGTAGCTCTTGGCACAGGAGCAGTACGATCCAGAAACACGCCACATCCTTCTTGGACATCTTTCGACAGTCACGGATCAGGAACTCGTTTCAGACTTATCTACTAATGATTCAAGGTTTGTTAAGCATACAAACTTATAACAGTGTGACATCACTTGGCCTAGGACAACACATTATTACGATTCATCAACATATGTATTCTCTCTAATTCTATTTTTATAACTTCATCCCTCACTACATTTATTACTGACTCCTCAGCAATATGCCTATAGCAGTTAAACAAGCTAGTAACCTGCTTATAAAATGTAGTTATTGGATGGCAAGGAAATGGTTAATGACATGAACGTACATGAGATCATGGCACATCACAACAATTCACATCATACTATACCACGTGAATCAAGCATTCATCCAGGTTAGTCGTTCACCCTTCTGCGTCTGAATCCACACCTATAATCCTTAATTGAGATTTAGGATGACAAGCACGCAACTGGTTAATGTGAACCCACTTTTCAATAAAATCACCATCCTTAGGAATTTTTATCTTGTACGCTACTGGGGAAATTTTGTCAATGATGACATATGGTCCTTTCCAAGAAGGTAAAAATTTCTTTTCCTTAACTTGATTTCGCGCAAAGTTATACAGATAGACTTGATCTGTGATCTCATATTCCTTTTTCGTGGTTTTTAGATCGTAATAGGTCTTAACCCCTGTCGCTGCTTTTTCTAGATTCTTTTGGGCAAAAGCAAACGCATGCTGTAAATGCTTGCGCAAATCTTCGATATACTGATGCGTAGTGGCAGCATTGATCAAGTTATGATCCGAAGTACGATATAGTAAATGCTGTGGTAAAACCATCTTTCTTCCTGTCATCAATTCAAAAGGTGACAATTTGGTAGCAGTGCTAGGTGTAGCTCTAATCGCCATTAAAACTAGGGGCAATTTAATGTCCCAGTCTTTACCAGACTCCTTAACATACTTCTTTAGAATATTAACGATAGACTGGTTATATCGCTCTACCCCCCCGCTAGACGCAGCGCGGTATGCAATATGTAGCTTTCGTTTAACACCTAGAATGTTCCACATCTTAGCCATTACTTCGCTGGTAAAATGACTACCTCTGTCTGACTCAATTCTTTGAGGCAGACCGAACCTGGAAAAGACATGGTTAATCAACAAAGTGGCGCACACGGTACTCGTGTTCTCTTTACAAGGCAAACATTCTATCCACTTTGTGTACATGCATGTAACAGTTAACATGTATTTGTTACCTCTTGAAGATCTTGTTACAGGACCTATAAAGTCAATTTGAATATCAGACCAGGGTAATGACACCCCCCTCTTCTGAAGTGGTGCACGATGGGTTGGACCATGGGGTTGATATTGCGGACAAATCAAGCATCCCTGACAGTATGTCTTAACATCCCTTAACATGTGTGGCCAATATGCATAATCACGCAATATCTCATATGTGATCTTATCACCACGATGCCCAGATGTAGGTGCATCATGTGCGTGTTGGAGCATTAACCCTCTGTATATAGTTGGGACTACCCATTGTTGTATACCATGTTTAGAAGTTCTGACCAGTAACCCATCCATGATACTAAATTGGACTTTATATCTCATCAAGATTCGTAAATCTTCATTATTTTTGCAATCCTCATCTGTGATGGGATTGGCAGTAGGGTCTTCTATATGTTTATAGAATATGCCTATGACGGGATCATTCTTTTGACTAGTAATCAGGTCATCACTAGGAGCTTCTTGACTCCATTGCACGACATTTAAGTCGGCATTATCTCTAGCCTGACGTCTAGTTATGGCGTCAACATGAATTGAACCCATAAGATCATCAATGTTTAGGGTTTCACCATTGATGGCAGCTTGTTTTGCCAGTGAATCAGCTAAGTCATTACCATCCTTGTCAATACCTTCTATTTTAGAATGGCCTTTGGTTTTCTTCCAATATATGGTTAAACCATTTTCCTTAACCAACTCATCGATTTTACAAAACAATTTCCCATGTTTAACAGGTTTGTTATTGCTTTTCAGCATTTGGTTACGTTTCCAGCTAGGCAGATATTCGACGAAACTGTTGCGAACATAGTTGGAATCAGTTATAATAACAAATTCTTTGATACCATATTCTATTGCCATTTGAATGGTCTTATATACTGCACAGAGTTCGGCTATCTGACTGCTTTTGGGACCAATATTGTATCCTATAGATACATTGGGATAATCACCTGTCCAGGCGATTCCGATACCTGCAACTAACTTCCGTTCAGCACCAACGACGTGGTGATATGAACAACCATCAATGTATACCCACGGTAGTGGTCGACAGTATTCCTCGTCATAAACTTTATAAGGAGATAGCAATTGCTCTTCTAGGAAGTCATCTCCGGTGTCATTATCATCCAGAGATGGAGCAGTACAGTCATGTAATTCTGCTAAACCTTGGGCAACTGGGCTTCTCTTATTATGTTTATAACGGACTTCTAACGGCCATCCCTGTAAGGATAGAGTCCATGCAGTAATTCGACTGTTAGAGAGATTACCGTCTCTAATTCTTTCACTCTGCAGATACTGTAGAGGTTGGTGAGCTGTTTCTACAATTATTTTCTCACCTTGGATATAGCTACGAAAATTTTGTAGTGCCCAGACAGTCGACAATAACGCCTTCTCACACGTGTTGAATTTAACTTCAACAGGTGACAAAGTCTTGCTAGCATATGCAATAACTTTGTTTAAACTGTCCTGCTTCTGATACAAAACAGCACTTATGCTTAAATCGGTATATCCTGTCTCCAGATAGAAGGGTTTACCCCCCTCTGGGTATGCTAAACAGGGTGCCTGAGTGAGCTTCCTCCTCAGTTCACTTACCGCTTGGTCCTGAGGCTCCCCCCAGTTCCAGGTAGTTCCCTTTTTAAGCAGGTGTAAGAGTGGTTTTAGTTATTTCTGCATAGTTATCTATAAACTTACGGGAGTAGTTAGTCATACCAAGGAACGATCTTAATTCCCTGATGTTTGAAGGTGTTTTAGCCTTAATTACAGCTTCAACCTTCTTCCTTTGGGGATTTAATCCTTCAGAAGTTACTTCATGTCCGAGGAAATTGACATGGGTGCGACACCATTGCGCCTTTTGTAAAGACAGTTTAATCCCTGCCTCTCTTAACTGAGTGAGAACATGTCTAATCTCTAAGATATGCTTATCAAAGGAAGTGCTTTTCAGCAAGACATCGTCGACATATGATAACGTTCCTCTCTCGAGTGCGTCAGGCATAGCTTTATGCATGAACACAGCGAATTCATGACCAGAGTTTATATAACCGAAGGGCATACGGGTCCAGGTATACTGCTGCTTTCCAAATGTGAAGGCCAATTTGTATTGGTCTTCATTATGGACTGGTACAGTCCAATATCCCTGCGCACAGTCAATGGCAGTGAATATTTTGGATCCCTGCATTTGTACCAAACATTGGTCTATGTATGGTGTTGGCCAACCAGACATATAGACGCGTTTATTTAGCTGTTGTAAGTCAGCGCATAAACGCCATTGTCCATTAGGTTTCAGAATCCCCAAGATTGGATTATTATACGAACTGTGCACTGGACGTATAATGCCCCTTTCCTTTAAATTCTGAATGATGTCTTGTAGACCATCATATGATGCTAATGGGAGTCTATATTGTTTGATAAATACAGGTGGTAAATTTGGATCGGTTTGTATTCTGGCTACGTGGAGGTTAGTTAACCCACAGTCGTAGGAATCTTTGGCAAAAATATCTTGGAATTCCAAAAGGACTTCCTTTAGCTGCTGTCGCTCAGCATCATTGGAGCAACCGTCAGCTAAAGATATTTGCTCTTCTAGCCTTTCCTGAAATCCTGGGAAGATTTCAGGCTGGCCTATCTCATAAGCTTCTTCAAGCCTAGAAGTTAGGTCAGTTCGGTGTTGATTTACCTTTTCTCTTTGGTCGAGATACTCTTGTGATTCCTGCTCATTGAGCGGATGATCGAAGGTGATTGATGCTTCTTCGATTTTACATGAGCCTTCTTCAACGTTGAAGGGATATACAGATAGGATAGTGAATAATCCTTCTGGGGAGGAATGGAATATTTGATCGACAATTTCGTCCTCAGTTAAGTATTCTTCAGGGATGAGGGCTATAATTTGGTTTTGGAAACCAAATGTATAGTACTCAGCATCCAATGCTAGACCTAATAATGTTCCTTTTGGTAAAGTAACACTATTGGGTGTAACATTGTTGACCATGATATAGGTGGGATTCTTACCAATACTTACCATTGGTGTATGTGTTACCACCATCCCTAATTGTTGTATCCTGTTGGATAAACAGATTAGGGCATCAGAGTTTTCCAATCTCTGACCCTCCTTGACCTGTAGGGGCAAAAGAAAATTACTTGTCCCCTGTGGGATGGTTATGTCATCAGGAACTTGGATACTTACCGCATATGGGAGTATTTGTCCTGATTTCAGGGCGTTTTCCTCATGTAGGTATCCACAAGGATTACCTTTTAACCTTGTCCACAAGTTGGAATTAATCAGGTCAAGGTGTATGGCAAAACGATGTATGACATCATTGCCAACGTAAACCTGATAGCGAGGTTCGTCTATCAATAGGAATAAATGTTTGACTGTCTTATTTCCGATGGAAATAGATAGTAAACATTTTGCTATCACATTGTGACTCTCTGATTCGCCATCCAGATTCTGGACCCACCTGTCATGTGGGGAAGCGTACCTGATCATTTTAGGATTAGCGATCTGCTTTAACAGACTTCTGCTAATATAGCTGTTCTCACTCTGTAAGTCCAGCTTTGCATTCCTACTTCTTCCTAAATCATTTATTTGCATAGGAAAGAATAGGTTGTTATTAACCCTTTCAATTCTGGCAAGGAATTGAGCATGACCTACCAGATCTACAGATTCAACATAGTCCCTGTGGAGAGAAATGGTTAAAACATCACCTTCCAGAGAGACATTCTGGATCCTCTCTGGAGCAATTCTTATGGAATGCTCATCTACAGGCGCGATTACATCATTCACCTGCAGGATAGTCACGTCAGGTGACTGACTATTTCTAAAATGTACCTCAATTGAGTCAGGTCTTTCTTCTATCACATGGCAGTTACGATCAGATTGAACATGTGATTTCTCATAGGTTATGGGAACCTTAGCTTGTGACCATACAATTTCATTCACACAGTCAATAATTGTGTTAAGTCTTCTGAGTATATCTATACCCAGAATCAGTCGGTCATAGGGGAGATCTACCACTATCACCGGGTGTCTAAAGGTTTTGGTACCTATTTTAAACTTTAACCATGTATTGCCAATAACATGAAGGGCATTTCCTCCTACACTCAACAGAGCATTAGGGAAATCTCTTAGCTTCGGCTTATCCGTTGCTAAGTCCATTACCTGCTGGAAGTAGGTATTGGATAAGATAGTGGCTTGTGAACCAGTATCTATTAACCCTTTAATAGGCTGGGGTAGCGAATCCTGTATTTCTACAGACATGTAGTACCTTCCTTCATGTTCTTCTAATTCACATAAGAATTTAGAATGTGTCAACATATTACTTGTTTTCCATACATTACCTGTCACAGCAGTAGTTTCTACCTGTACTGAGGAATGCTCAGTCTTACCCACAGGCCATCCTTTTTAGGAATATCTTGAACTGTCAAGCGGGAACTAG
>OW240920.1:77435100-77452972 GCA_933207985.1 Pelobates cultripes | reverse complement strand
GGAGAAAGAGGGGGAATAGAGAGATAGGGAGGGGGAGAAAGAGACATAGAGGGAAGTATGAGACACAGGGGGAGAAAGAGATGGGGAGGGGGAGAAAGAGACAGAGAGGAAGAGAGATGTGGGGGAGAGAGAGACAGGGAAAGGGGGGGAGAAAAACAGTGGAAGAGAGGGAGAAAGAGGCAGAGGGGTAAGAGAGACTGGGAAGGAGGGGGGAGAAAGAAACATACAGAGGGACGGGGGGAGACAAAAAGGCACACAGAAGGGCTGTATATATCACTGGTGGATCCAGGGGGGCAACAGGGCAATTGCCCCCCCTCCCCTGTCCGCAGGCACCGTGCGGGCAGGGAAGGAAGGAAGAGAGGACCTGGGAGCTCACCCTGCAGCTCCTCTGGGTCCTTCTTGCATGAGCACAGAGCGTTGCCGCGATTACCATGGCAACGTTACCACTCTTGTGAGAGTCAACTCTAGCCCTGGAGCTACGGTCTAGTGTTCACTCTCAACACTGTGACCCCCAGGGATTCCTGGTGGTCGCAGTGGTGAGAGTGAACTCTAGCCCCATAAACACACTGCCCCCACACACACACCATACACATTCACACACTGCCCCCATACACACCATACACATTTACACACATTGCCTCACACACAGACCCCCATACACAGCCCCCCATACTAACATTGCCACACACATACACAGCCCACACACCCTATGTGGCAAACCTAGCCACTCGGACTATAACTGGACACTATGCCTTTAAGGGTTGCCTATAGGTCGGAAGAGATATGCATTTTAACCTGTATTTGTCTGCTTAATGTATTCCCTGCATTGCCTGTACCTATCTGTTCCGCCGAATGCAAATGGCGGTTTGTAAGGATTTCGAAAGTTAAGCCACCTAACCGCACTTTGA
Source organism: Pelobates cultripes (assembly GCA_933207985.1). Taxonomy (NCBI): domain Eukaryota; kingdom Metazoa; phylum Chordata; class Amphibia; order Anura; family Pelobatidae; genus Pelobates; species Pelobates cultripes. The sequence continues at coordinate 77,452,064 of OW240920.1, read as the reverse complement.
GGGTCGTCAGTGAAGTTTAACATGATACCCCCTAATAGCCCACACACTTAGAGGCGTGTGACGCTAGTTAACCGATTGCAACATTGTTGCAATCGGTTATTAGAGGCTCTCCTGGGTGGCCGTCGTTCGACTACCGACCATGCGGCGGTCGGCCATCTTGGATCCTTTGTTCCCCAGCGGGGTTATGTCGTCGAGCACCTGGTACTAAAAACGGCTACTCGACGGCATGAGCCCCGCTGAGCCTCCAGGACGTTCGGGAGTTTCGGGACGTTCGGTATTTTGTTCCCTAATAGCAATCGGTTCTTTTTGTATGTTTTATATGAATTGTGTTGTTCGTGCGGCGTTCGGTTATTTTAGCAGGGATCTGAGCGGTAATCTCACGAATGATACCCTCAGACCCCAGCTATCTACCGAACGCCCATTCGTGTAAATCCACTATATATTCACCAAGTTATTGATTTTTATGTGAATTATCGGTTCTGCTGCACGAGGGGATAATCCACTTAACGGTGCATTCTGGGAAGATTATCCCTCTCGTGCAGCGGTGCCTGATGGAAGAAATATGCTGTAATGTAAGTCCCCCATGTAGTCCCCTCCTGTACAACCCCTGTAATGTCAGTAAGGAAACCCCTTGCATGGGGAACTGCATAAATACTGTGACCTGTGATTAAAACCTCAGTTGATTCCCAGCCTATGTGTCGTCTAGTTCTTGGGAAGGAAGGGTTACTGCAGTGCTGTTTGGATTATTGTAGGCTGATTCCCTGGATTATCCTTTGTTGTTCCTGTTACCCAGCGGAGATATCGTGGATTATACTGCCTCTCCACTACACCCTACACATTCACACACTACACCCCCACACACACACTGAACTTTTCACACACATTGCACCACTGCTTCTATTCCCTACTACAGCCCCATATCCCAGCAGATCCCAGGTAAGTTGTCAAACTGTTCTTAAATGGTTTGACTACTTACTCTGGAGCAGTAGTGGTTATTGTGCATGGATTATTTCTTTAAATAATCTACAAGTGCCCCAGTAGCCAGCCAGCCCACAGGCCGGCCAACCCACAGGCTGGCCAGTAGCCAGCCAGTTAGCCAGCCCACAGGCCAGTAGCCAGCCCACAGGCCTACAGCAAGCCACAGGCTTACAGCCAGCAAGCCCACAGCCTGCCAGTCGCAGCCAGCAAGCCACAGCCTGCCAGCCGCAGTCAGCAAGCCCACAGCCTGCCGGCAGTAGCCAGCAAGCCCACAGCCTGCCAGCCGCAGCCCACAGCAAGCCAGCCCCACAGACTGCCAGCCAGCAACAGTAATTAAGGTAAGAGGAGCCAACTTGGCCTAGGTATCAGCGAGCTATGTTGTGTTGCTATATTGTGAATAGGAACCAGAGTGTTGGAGAGACCACCCTCCAGGCCCCATTAGACTCCATTGTAGTCTCTAATGGGGCCTGCAGGAGATTCTTTCTAACACACTCTCTAAAGGACACTGAGATAGCCTCTGCTAGAAATCCCCTCCATGGCCCATTAGCCCTCAATTGTAGTCTCTACTGGGGCCTGGTGGCGACTGTTTCCAGCAGGGGATATCTAATGGATGCTGAGATGGCCTCTGTTAGAAGGACCCCCTTCCAAGCCTATTAGACTCCATTGTAGTCTCTAATGGGGCCTGGAGGGGATTCTTTCTAACACACTCTCTAAAGGACACTGAGATAGCCTCCGCTAGAAAGACCCCCCTCCATGGCCCATTAGCCCTCAATTGTAGTCTCTGCTGGGGCCTCGAAGGGCTTATTGCCCTTTTGTTCCTTGTGTCTAAAGATTGTGTAGGGTGTGGCTGGAGGCGGGATAAGGGTGGCGCTTGCTGCAGAGTATGGGTGGGGCCTGTAAGGGGGCCCTTGATTTATTTTGCCCGGGGGCCCTGAGGGTTCTCAGTCCGCCCCTGCTAAGACATTATGTTCATTACTCAAAAACAAACAAGTATATAAAGTAGTTTCTTTAGCTACTAGTGGATTATTAAAATTAGAAGCTCCCCTAGCTATTACAGCATGTCAAAAGTGGGAAAGGGATTTAAAAATAAACATTAATAGGGAAGAGTGGTGTGCAGTAATGCCCAGAGCATGTAAATTTATTCACTGCTTGAACCTGGTCGAAACTCTATTTAAAGTAATGAACAGGTGGTATCTCGTACCAGCCAGAGTGGCTAGAATGTTTAACTCAAGTTCGTCAATATGTTGGAGATGCAATAGGAGGCTTGGCTCGTTTGTTCATAATTGGAGTGTGATATAGTGATGGAATTGTGGACTAAGACTTTCAAGATATTAGGGAATTTAATAAATAAGCCTATTCTTAGGTCCACAGAGAATGCTATTTTGAACTTGAATATTAAAACATTACAACATAAGGAAGCATATGTATTCATTAATTTTATGGTAGCAGTTAAGATAAATATTGCACGCAACTGGAAAATTGCCACACCCTTTTCTTTAGATAAGGTGCTATCCCAAGTTAATTTTCAACTAAAGATGGAAGCACAACTATATAAGTCACAAGGAACTTAGTGAGTTTTAAATAGATAAAATGAAAATATGGTAGGTAGGCAGAACCTGAGTTCAAAAAGTATATAGTGTACGTATGAATATATAGACAAGAGCATTTGTCTATACCATGGTGGATACATCTGGGTTGATAGACACCTTTTTTTTGTTCTTAGACCGATAAGTAAATATAGCTGCGTACATGTATACATGCACTATTTAGTCTGTATTATACATTCCATTTAAGAGATAGAGATCCCCCAAACTACTTCCTGTCGGTGTGTAACTGTTTTTATTGTAATATGTAAGTCTGATAGAAGATACTGGCGTAAGCTTTAAATATGTTTCTAAGAAATATAAAGTAACATGAAAGAGAGAAAAGTATATTAGAAGGCTGTTTAAAAGTACTCATAAGGCTTGAGTAATATAAACCCAGAAGGAACAGTCACAAATGAGATATTATGTAAACCATGATTATAGTATGCTCTTCTATGTATGTGTATGTTCATTTGTTTGTACATGTAAATGAAACTAATAAGAAAACAAAAAAAAATATTTATAATAAAAAAAAATACAAATGCCCAGCCAGAGTATGCCCAGCCAATGTTGTGAGCTATCTTCAGCAGCTCATGCCGATATTTCTTGGGTGCCACCTTGGTGGTTGTGGAAACTGTACCCGACTTCTTTTTCTCCGCTATGCGGTATAACAGTCCCTGCTCCCAGATGAACTGCTCTTCCTACTTTCCCACCTCCCCAGTGGCCGCTGGTCCCTATGGGTCAGGAGGATCGTGTCAGATATTACCTCCCACCCAAACTCAGCAGGGGTATCCGAGGGGACAGGTGTCGGGGCAGGGGTAGCTTCCCGGGGCACGGTGTGCATGGGACAGTTACTAGGCCTGGGGTTAGGGGGACTAACATGGGGTGCTTGCAACAGGGGGGCATCTAAGGGAAACTGGGGGACAGAGCTGCGCATGTGTGCCTACCTGAGCCTTAGAGTGTGAGCCGTCCTGGATGGTGCGAGCTTGCTGCTGTGACATCACAGGGTAGCTCTCTGCAACGTTCTTTAGGGGCACATGGGTGGAGGTGAGATGGCCTAGATCGTTGCCAAGCAGCACTTCTGCAGGTAGTGCATCCATGAGCCCTATTTCCACCTCTCGGTCTCCAGTACCCCAATCGAGGTGGACATGAGCTATGGGTAGGTGGCAGATGTGGCCCCCGGCCACTTGGATTGCAACTGTTCCTCCATTATTCTCTGCCTCAGCAACAAGCCTACTTTGTACTAGGGTCAGGGTGGCCCGGTGTCTTGTAGGCCCTGGATGGTGCACCCATTCAGCTGGACTGGTTGCCTATGGTCGGCTCGGTTGTCCGTGGCGGCTGGGAGGGGGTCGACTTCATACAGGATGGAGCAGTCGTCCTCTCCGGGGTGTAAGTAGTCTGTGGGGGCAGCCTGGTAGCAGTGGGCTGCCACTCTTGGAGGTTGGGCGACTACAGGGAGAACCCACAGGCATTGGCATTGGGGGCATTCTCTTTGGTAGTGGCCAGGTTGCCTGCAATGATGGCATGCGGAGCCTGGCTGCACTGTTCCCTTCAGGTTGGCCCCAAGGCCGGTGGGTTCCTGGCTGTTGGGTAGGTTTGGACTGCAGGGCACAGGGGAAGTCTGTAGGGGGCAGGTGCAGCTGGGCGTTGGGGCTGCCGGGCATCGGTTTACTCATCAGCCCGCTGGGCTGCCTCGGTGAGCGTTTTGGGCTGTCTGTCACCCATTCCTGCACTTCGGTGGGGAGCCCATTATAGAAATGTTCTAACATGAAGAGCTGTAGGATCTCTTCAGGGGACTTGGCCTGTTGAGAGTTTATCCAGTTCTGGGTTGCTCTGGTAATGCGACATGCCCACTCTGCATGGGAGTCCTTCTCTCCTTTTTTGATCTTTCTGAACTTACAGCGGTATGCCTCTGGGGTGACGGCATATCTGGCCAGTAGGACCATATTGACAAAGGGGTACTCCAGAAGCTGGTCCTTGGGTACAGCTGGGTAGGCTTCCGTTGCCTTCCATGTTAACTCACTGGCCAAGATGGTGATCCAGTCAGTAATGTAGACTGCTTGGGAGGCACTGGTGCTCAAAACCCTGCAGGAAGTCATCAGTGCCTTCCTCTGCTTCCTTGAACTCCTTAAAGGCATTGTATGGTAGTTTGTTTGGCTCCCCAGTGACCTCTCCTCTGCCCTTCGTTCATCTGGGTGTGTGGGGGTCGCCCCATTCTTCTTGGCAAGGACATATGTTTGGACCTCAGAGAAGATCCTGTTCATGGTTTCCTCTGAGGGGGTCTCTTTATAAAATGTCAGGCGCCTGGCCACCTCTTTGCATATTTCATCTTCTTCAGCCACTTACTGGTGGGCAGCTGCCCCTCTGCGTTTACGGTCATCTTCCATGAGGACAGCAGTCAGATCAATCTTGTTGCGACTGCCAGCCGTTATTCCTTATGGCTTCACACAAATCACGTAGTGTTTGCCTTTTCAGAGACTGATAGTCCATGGGTATCTTGGCTGGAACATAGGATCCTGCCGCTTGCTACCCGTTATAGCGGGCCAGTGGTCACCAGTTCAGTTACCTAAGCCAAGATACTGTGCTCAAATGGAATGGAACTGGTTAAAATACTTGGAGACCCATTCTTCCTCCAGTAACTGGATGACGCACAGTTCCAGGGGGTACTACAACAACTTTATTGGCCAAACTCTGCTTTATACTTTTCCCAATGCAAGGGGTGTCCCATCCCAGGATCCTCCCCCTCCCAGGGGTCCCAGAGCGGGACAGGAACTCTGGACTCTTTGTCCTTTGTTCCCGCCGCCCAAGTACAGGGTTTCCCACTTCCGGTAACAGGGGGTCTTCTCCCAGGATCCTTCATGCCTGGGAGCTAAAGCATGAGTGAATGGAGAGTCATTTTCCCTTTGTCTCCCAGGCATATAAAGCCCGCCACTCAGTGTCTTCCTCCCATGAGCCTCTGTACCTGGGAAGCACAGCGCAGGAAACCCCCTGCCTCTTTGTTCCCCAGGCACAGAAAGCCTGCCAAACCCGCCATTGTCCCCAAAGGATTTCCACACCAATCCCCAGGGACCCCCGTAATGATACCTGCCTTGCACAGCCTCCGTTTGCGAGGTCCCCGTGTCAAACCAGGCAAGGGAAGCATCTCCTTTACAAATGTCCCATCTGGTTGGTGTTCGTCTATAATGGTGGGCACCCATTACTTCCCTTGCAGTTTCACACTTATGTTGCGAGTTGTGAACATTCTAATTGGTTAATGCAGAGCTACGGAATTTTGCTGGCGCTATATTAATAATAAAATAATAATTGGTGCGAACATTCCAATGGGAACAGGGGAGGTCGTCAAGTGAGTTATACCTCCATTGGGGAGAAATGTGTGTCCAATATGGTGCTATCAGCTGACTGAGTAAACTCTACAAGAGTGAAACGCGTTTCGGCTTATCCAGGACTTTTATACTTTAGTATTATATATATATATATATATATATATATATATGTGTGTGATCTGTTTATATTGTATTAATAAATTTTATTATTTTAAATAGTCCTCTGGAGCCTACTAAATTTACTTAGGGGAAGTGCCATCCCCACAAATATTGGCACGCAGCTACTCCCCATCAGAGTCAGGACACAGGGCTCTGAAAAAGGTGAGCACTTTACTTATTCTCACCACTGTACCATTTGAGACAGACTGCACATTTGTTCCCTTCTCTCTATGTTTTATCTTTGAGATACATCACATCGTGGACTGTAGGTATGATGAAGCTTTAATAGCATACAAACCTGATTACGGAGCCAGTGTTCACATACAGGCTCCTTTAAATGTGAGTGTTCCACCTTACCACCATTGTATCTGATTTTATCTTTACGTACCATCTGCACTATATTGCCTTTTCTATTTTTTTTCACATGTATTGCATACCAAACTTGCTATTAAGTTATATGGGGTAAGTACCCAGCTATTTTCTCTGCAATACACTTACAGGTGTAGGTTTTGCACTTATACCAATTTATTAATTTTGGATGGGGGAGATCCTCATTCGGGAACTGAACGAGGTGGGAAGCAATCCACAAATGCTCCCCCGGATGGCGTTCGTCTATACAAAATGGCTGTCACCCAGGGGAGGGGTTTTGACACCCCGTTACGAGGTGCAAATGTTCTTAACCAACATTCTAAATGAGGTATCGGGGTGTCCCCGTTTGGGAGGTGAATTAATTCCCTTCATGGAAAACCTCCCGAACGGGGAGCAGGGAAACACACAGCTTATAACAAGGCAATGGACGAACAGGCAGCGGTCCCGCCACACGCCAATACAAGTAATAAAGAATATTCTTAATGGGTACAAGGAATAAATGCCAATAATAAAAAGATGGGTCTTTTTGTGAGTACACCTAAAATATTTTTATGACAGTCTATATTTTGGAATCTTTCAAGTTTTTTACATTATTATTCTTTATATTATTTTTTAAATTATATTTTAATATATATATTTTTTGTCATTTTATATTTTCACTCCATCTATATTTATTTAAATTTCTGATAGGACACAGTAGCTAGATAGAGCTTGTTAGCTCCTTGATAAAATATCATAAATTTTAAGCTGTTTTATTACAACCCAAGTCCAACTAGACGGTCATTAACATCTGATGTGTTAGTATTAAACTCTAAGGATTTATTCAAATCTATAAAAGCCAGTCAATAGTATGAAGTTGCAAAATTAGATTTAAACTTGGGGCAAGTAGTTAAATTTTTTTAGATAGATATAGGTTTACAAATATATATATATATATATATATATATATATATATATATATATATATATATATATATATATATATATATATATATATATATATATATATATATATATATATATATATATTCATTCAATAATAAGTTTTTATTAAAAGGAATGAGCGTTTTTATGTTCTGTATTTTTATGTTACAAATTATTATTATTCTTAAACCAAGTATCTGATCTTCAATGTTGCATTACCATTACCGGAATTGGAATGTATCATGATATAGAGTCTTACAGTTAATTTGTTACTAGGAAATTATTATTTGCAGCTACGCACTAAATTGATGTTTTTATTATCTAGGGATCTGTAATTAACCAATATAATATTCTGTTCCAATTATGATTGATAATGTTGTGTTTTGAGCTCTGTAATTTATTTTCGATCTAGAAAATATTTCTCCTGGTTGTTAAGTTATTGTAAAATTGTATCCTACAAAATATAGTGTATCACTACATTGATAAGAAACAAAAGATTGACATATAAGCTTGTGACAATATTATTATGGACTGATATTTTGTTTTCCGTTTTTTATTATCTTTTAAATGTTTATGGACCAGTATGGACTTTTGAAAATGGAATCTTTTGAAGATACTCTCACAAGAGACCGGACAGAATCGCCAGATAACGGATTATAAAGAATATGTATGGATTCATACTTTAACTGTATTGAATTGCCGCAAAACCGTACATGAGAGGAATGGAGACGAAAAAAATCATGAACACACAATTCTCGGCTCTCCCTGAACAGCGGCATGAGAGGGAGGCATGGACCACACACGTAACTGTGGGTGGTACCGACATGTGACGGCACACCTGCACCGGCTCTCTGCCCGCTGTTTCTGCGGTATTTAAACACGGACTGGGAATTCAAGGACATAGAATTTATTTACAAAAAGATAATTTATGCTGGCACTCAATCACATAGGTGGTGCTGGTATTCGAGGTTATCCCTACAAAAGCCCCATAAATATCATACAAAAAATATATATGAATACCGCACTCAATGTTGTAAAATAATCAACCGTAGGTAAAGAAGTGCTATAATTGAATTTATTATGTTCAATTCTTTAATGTCTAGTTATATAACTTAATATGTGAGATTATGATTTTGATCAAAAGAATATATTACATCATATAGTCAATCGCTATTTACACAAATAACCTCCATAGGTGTTATATAGATAAATAATTAATGTATAAACACAGTTGTAAGTATTTCTGTTTGCAAAACTAAGGAGAACCTATCCATATGGATAATAGTAGAATCTGTGGTGTTCTATGTACATAGAAAAAAGAAAAAAGAGAAAAAAGAAGAAAAACTGAAAAAAATGAAAAAATGAAAAAAATGATGAAAAATTGAAAAAATATAAAAAATAAATAAAAAATAAAGTATACAGATAATAAATGTCCTGATGTACAATAGTCCAGAGAATAGTGCACTTTTGGATAATAAATAGGTGGATCTCACCAAGTTGAATATCCAGATGGATTGTAGCCTTAGTAGCAACTGGAAAAAATGAAGACTCTGTGAAGAATGGAAAAGTGTCTATTGGAGGGTTTTTTAAACCTGCTGAATTCCTGCTGTGCGTTGAAAAGAGGACTCAATGAAGGTGTCAGATGTGGTCCTCGTATGTCTCCCTCAAAGTGTCGTCACAGTACATGGGCTGCGCGCTCGGGACATTTATTATTTTTTTATTTATTATTTTAAATTGTGTTAATAACATTTCTTCTACTTTTCTTCACCAATCCTGGTTCCCAGTACTTCATCATTCACAGCAGGGAGTGCAGTCCTAAATCTGCACAATGCTTAAGAATTGAGTCATTATTTTATGACTCTACATTTGTAAGTACCCATTTGAGATTATTTATTTCATATTAGAATTAGAGCCACCAATACTGCGCAATCGTTTGTGTTTCAATCACTAGTGGTGTTGTGGAGACCGGCTTGGAGACTATGGTGAGGCCTAATAGAAAGCAGTTGTTGTTGGGGGATTCCATTATAAGAGGTGTGGAGATGGACAATGGTGGTCTTGTGAGTAAGCCTTACTTCAGTAGTGGGGAAAGTGATGGAAACCATGTTAAAGGATAGGATTGATGAACATCTAAAAACACATGGTTTTCAAGATCAGAAACAACATGGGTTTACTTCAGGGAGATCATGCCAAACTAATCTTATTGATTTTTTTGATTGGGTAACTAAAATTATAGATCAGGGTGGTGCAGTAGACATTGCTTACCTATATTTCAGTAAGGCTTTTGACACTGTTGCACATAGAAGGCTTGTGAGGTGTCTTCCCGGAGCTACTGCTCACAGAGACAGGAGACGTATCTGTAATATTGTTAAGCAAGCAAAGCAGGAAGGGGAATTGTATGTACTTGTCCATCTAGGGACAAATGACTTGGCTTGCAATGAGGTTTCAGAGGTTAAGGAAGTTTTTAGTGTTTTTGCCAATGATATACGGCAGGTTGCTTCCACACTGTCATTCTCTGAAATTCTGCCTGTGCATAACACTCAGAACGACAGGCGGATGCGTATTAGCGACTTTAATTTGTGGCTTGGTGAATGGTGTCAGGAGCAAGGATTTGGCTTTATTTCTCATGGTAGCTCTGTTTGGAATGGAGATAAGCTGTACAAAAAAGATGGTTTGCATCTTTCTCAAAAGGGAACAAATGAGCAGTTCAGAGGTTTTGCTAGGATGTATTTAAACTAGGAGGGGGGTGATAAAACATCAATCCAATTGTCCCCCAAAACAAGGACAGAAGGAGCCTGTAACAAGTATGTTAAAAAATGATAAGCTTAGAGTCATGTCTACAAATGCTCACAGTTTAGGGAATAAGATCCATGAACTTGTGGCAATAATGGCAACTGATAGTGTAGATTTAGTCGCTGTTACTGAGACTTGGTACAATGAGAAAAATGACTGGGACATAGCAATACCAGGGTACTCTTTATATAGGAAAGATAGGGAAGGCAAGAAAGGGGGAGGGGTGGCCTTGTATGTGAAGGATAGCATAAAATCTAGCCTAATAAAAGTTAGTGAGACAAACATAGAGTCCGTTTGGGCTACGTTAGAATTTGGTAATCACACAGTAACTCGTGTAGGTGTGATTTATAGGCCCCAAGGACAAATTGAAGAGTTAGATAATCTACTAGTTGAGGAAATAGCTAAAATGACAATGAAGGGGGAAGTTATCATCATGGGTGACTTTAATCTTCCTGATGTAAATTGGAAAACAAAATTAGCTACTTGTGCCAGGAGCACACATATTCTAAACTCCCTACTGGGATTGTCTCTAAAACAAGTTGTTGAGGAGCCAACTCGTAAAGAAGGCCATACTAGATTTAGTGTTAACAAATGGAGATTTGGTATCAGATATTACTGTAGGTGAAGGTTTAGGATCCAGTGATCATCAGTCAGTGTGGTTTAATATAAGAACAGTGACTGAGTCACACCACACAAAAACAAAAGTTTTAGACTTTAGAAAAACAGACTTTTCTAAAATTAGAATATGGGTAGAGGAGTCATTATCAGACTGGAGCAATTTAAATGGAGTCCAAGAGAAATGGGATTATTTAAAAAAGTTGCACTATTGAAGGCAACAGAAAATTGCATTAGGCTTGTCAGTAAAGGCAAAAAATTCAAGAAACCACTGTGGTACTCCGCAGATGTGGCCAAAATAGTTAAAAACAAAAAGTTAGCATTTAGGAATTATAAAAAAAACCAGAGTGAGGAAGACAAAATGATCTATAAGATTAGGCAGAAGAGGCTAAGCAAGTTATAAGAGCTTCCAAATCACACACAGAAGAGAAAATAGCACAGTCAGTAAAAAAGGGGGATAAAACATTTTTTAGATACATAAATGAGAAAAGAAAAGTAAAACAAGGATTAGTTAGATTAAAAACAAAAGAAGGAAGGTATGTAGAAGAGGATAAAGGTCTAGCTGACTGCCTCAATGGATATTTTTGTTCTGTATTTACAGATGAAAATGAAGGAAAGGGACCTCAGTTGAGAAAAAGGATAAATGAGTCATTTATTACACGTGAGTTTACAGAGGAAGAGGTTCTATTTCAACTGTCAAAAGTAAAGACAAATAAGTCAATGGGACCTGATGGAATACACCCAAAGCTATTAAAAGAGCTTAGTGGTGTACTAGCAAAACCATTAACAGATTTATTTAACCAATCATTGTTAACAGGAGTAGTCCCAGAAGATTGGAAGTTAGCGAATGTTGTGCCCATTTACAAGAAAGGTAATAGGGAGGAGTCGGGCAACTATAGGCCAGTAAGCCTTACTTTAGTAGTGGGGAAAGTGATGGAAACCATGTTAAAGGATAGGATTGATGAACATCTAAAAACACATGGTTTTCAAGATCAGAAACAACATGGGTTTACTTCAGGGAGATCATGCCAAACTAATCTTATTGATTTTTTTGATTGGGTAACTAAAATTATAGATCAGGGTGGTGCAGTAGACATTGCTTACCTATATTTCAGTAAGGCTTTTGACACTGTTGCACATAGAAGGCTTATCAATAAACTGCAATCTTTAAGTTTGGATTCCAATATTGTTGAATGGGTAAGGCAGTGGCTGAGTGACAGGCAACAGAGGGTTGTAGTTAATGGAATATATTCGAAGCTTGGACTTGTCACCAGTGGGGTACCTCAGGGATCTGTACTTGGACCCATTCTCTTTAATATTTTTATTAGTGATATTGCAGAAGGTCTTGATGGTAAGGTATGTCTTTTTGCTGATGATACTAAGATATGTAACAGGGTTGATGTTCCAGGAGGGATAAGCCAAATGACAAATGATTTAGGTAAACTAGAAAAATGGTCAGAATTGTGGCAACTGACATTTAATGTGGATAAGTGGAAGATAATGCATCTTGGACGTAAAAACCCAAGGGCAGAGTACAGAATATTTGATAGAGTCCTAACCTCAACATATGAGGAAAGGGATTTAGGGGTGATTATTTCTGATGACTTAAAGGTAGGCAGACAATGTAATAGAGCAGCAGGAAATGCTAGCAGAATGCTTGGTTGTATAGGGAGAGGTATTAGCAGTAGAAAGAGGGAAGTGCTCATGCCATTGTACAGAACACTGGTGAGACCTCACTTGGAGTATTGTACACAGTACTGGAGACCGTATCTTCAGAAGGATATTGATACCTTAGAGATATACTTATCCTTCCCATGTTTTTCTTCTTTATTGGTAAAGTGATTTGTGTACAATGGCTTTATAACAAGCATAATTTACCTGGATAGTTAATCAGATGATATGGAGTTTATGAGCATAATACCTGTAATTTGTCCTTCAGTGTTGTTGACTGTCTTGTAGACAGGCCTTTAAATGCCAGGAATAGAACATGTCATAAGTGTGTACTAGCCGGAATTATAATTATAAACACATATTTTTAAAAACATCATAGCTCCTAAAATAGCTTTAGGAATTATTAATTTGCATTCAGTAGAATGTAATTAGTAAATAAAACATACATCTCTTCTCAGTATAGTTCCAACAATTATAATTGTTAATTAGCTATTTTAACTTGTTTATGTTGTTCATCTAAATTATTTTCATAGCAGAAAAACAGACATTCCATGTTAATGAATGTTTCTTAAAGTACTGAATACAGTTACTGTGCAATACAATATGGCAATTTAGTGTTTTATGAAGCTAGGAAGTAACTAACAAATGCACATTATTGCATTTCCTCCAACACTGAGGTTGAAGGGAGTACTTTTGCCATTTGTGTACCTTAAATAATAAAAACAAACTTGTGATCATTGTACTGTCAGATAAGGACAATCTATTTAAAAACAAATATCTACCATATTTTTCATTTAGAATTTTCATGTTGATATGAACAGTGTAATAGACACATCAAAGCACATTTTCTATAAAAAGGATTCAGTGCAAATTTTACTACACAACAGAGGACCATGGAACCAGAATTATATTAACACAAATTGAACTGTTTCCTAGCAACACTAACATGATGGATTGAGAAAAATAAGTTAGAACAATCATAAAGGTTTCAAGTATCCCTAAAAATTTATAATACAAGATACACCTAAAAAAACAAAGGCAGAGAGAAATTCATAGGGGAAGACTATATAATAAAAAGTGACCCCTTGATAATAGTAATGCACTCACAAGATGTAAAAATTTTTTGAGCCCGTCAATGTCTCTTTAAATATTCAGCTGCAGAAATCCTCAATATCCAAAGATACATGCCAAAAAGAAAAAACTGGACAAAGTACAGCAATGTTTTAAAATGTAAAAATGACACTTTAATTAAACACACTTACAAGAAGTGAAAGGTAGAAATGCTCATCAATAAATCTCTGTATCCCTCTATTTCAGCTGGTATGAAGGTAGGAGACAGAAATAACGAGCAGCAGTAAAATAGCTCAACACGTTTCGTTTACTCTCAATGTAGACTTCCTCAGGAGCAAGTAAATTATAAAAACAAATATAGCAACAATAAATCAAACATTACAATGTATCAAGTGTCCATGATTGCTTTTAAGTATCCCCCTCGTCTTGTTTCCGTTCGTTCCACCTATCAGTTGCGCTGGGGTCACCTGTCCGCAGTTGCTCATTAGTCCGTGACCATATATTCTCATCCGCTATTTTCTCGTCCATTTCATGGACCCTATCACACACATTCTTTCCTTTCTGTATGAAATCTGGACTTTTCTTATCAAATTTGTTATCATTCTCCAGATTTTCAAGTTCTTGTGTTACATCTTTTAAATTTTCTTTTTCAAAATCCACAATAATCTCCATTAAAGTAGTTGTGCATGTTTCCAGAGCTACATCCCATCTATCTGCATAGAGTGAATTTGCTAATCCATTAGCCGGATTTTTTGATAGTCTTAAACCTCACAGGATAAGACCTTCTTTTATGTAACTCTCCAAAAAAGAAATCTCCCACCACTTTTTTGTTTCTTTTATAGACAGTTTTTCATCGATTTCAAGATTATGATCACAAAGAATGTCATTATTTTCAGCAAAAAGTGATTGGAATTTGACTGCTCTTCTTTGTTTAAGCTCTGAAAACATGTTCAATAAATAATAAATAATCAATCTGGTCTACAAAATAGAGGAAAATGCAGTAAATTGTGTATATGTGTAGACCACCAGGTGCAGCAATATAAATAAAAATAAAGGTAATTACTTCCCTTATCTCTTGATAAATAAAGTTAAATCTACCACCAATTTTGATAGATCCTTTGAATACTCATTTAATACTCAATATTACTCAAAAACCTTTGCTATTAATAAAATATTTAGAAAATACTGGAACATTCTTAAATATGATGAATATATAGGCCCTCAACTCACGGAACACCCTAAAATCATCTAGAGAAAAGGAAGGAATCTTTCAAGTTTCCTCGCATCGAGTCTTTTTCAGAAGAAGACCCAAATTCAAACTAACAACTTTAAGGGGTTCCACACTTGTGGAACGTGCAAAGCGTGTAGGGGACAGCCATCCCACACATACTCCTTTTCTAGTTTCGTCACTTAAGAGGAATTTAAAATCCAGGGACGAGTCACATGTTCCTCCACACATGTTGTGTACCTCCTCACATGTGGATGTGGTGCACAGTATGTTGGGAGGACAGTGGGGAAAGCTAAGATACGTTTCCTGGAACATAAGAACAACATCAATAAAGGGATATTAAACCACTCTATTCCGGTTCATTGCAATCGGTGTCCACTTTTTGATACGCATAATTTTTCATGGGTGGTAATAGAACAAATATCACTAGGCATGAGGGGAGGGGATATTGTCATGAGACTCAGACAAAGGGAAGGATTTTGGATTCACAAGCTTAAAACCTTTCAACCGCTTGGGTTGAATGTGTATTTTGATTTGATTTGTTTCCTTTGAACATTATTATTATTATTTTATTTTATTTTTATTTTATTTTTACTTTATCTTATTACTTGGTTTACTTTTATTATTTGGTTTATTTATTTAATTTTTTTATTTTATTTTTACATTTATTTTTATTATTTTTATTTATTTTATTTTTCATTTTTCATTTTTTATTTTTATATTTATATTTTTTTCATTTTTACTATTATTTTTATTTTATTCTAATTATTATTTACATTTATTTTTATTTACATATTTATTTTTATTGTATCATTTTTACTTTTATAATTATATTATTCATTTTTATTTTTATTTATTTTCTTTCTTTATTTGTGGGTTGTAGTATTTAATTTATTTTATATGCTTGTGATTTCCTTAACCACTTCCTTTTGTGAGGGGTGCTCTATGGTGAGATTCACTTGTGTATACTGTATTCAATTCCTTTTTGTGCACTGACTGTCTTGTCTTCTTTATTTACTACATCTGATATGATGCTTAATTTGTTGCTATTGGCATGATCCTTGTAGAGCTAATTCTGTTGAATACATTTAGTTTTTTAGTGTATTCAGTTTTTTTACACCCCTGATGCTTTGACTTCTTCCGACCGACGGAACGGGGGAAATGGAACGAATGTGCGTTCTATGCGCAGATGGATGACGTCCTCCTGAGCCGCCAATAGGTGGAACGCATATGCATTCCACAAGATAAACGGAAGTCCATATATGGTCATGGACGAATGAGCAACTGCGGACAGGTGACCCCAACGCAACTGATAGGTGGAATGAACGGAAACAAGACGAGGGGGATACTTAAAAGCAATCATGGACACTTGAAACATTGTAATGTTTGATTTATTGTTGCTATATTTGTTTTTATAATTTACTTGCTCCTGAGGAAGTCTACATTGAGAGTAGACGAAACGCGTTGAGCTTTTTTACTGCTGCTCGTTATTTCTGTCTCCTACCTTCATACCAGCTGAAATAGAGGGATACAGAGATTTATTGATGAGCATTTCTACCTTTCACTTCTTGTAAGTGTGTTTAATTAAAGAGTCATTTTTACATTTTAAAACATTGCTGTACTATGTCCAGTTTTTTCTTTTTGGCATGTATCCTTGGATATTGAGGATTTCTGCAGCTGAATATTTAAAGAGACATTGACGGGCTCAAAAAATTCGTACATCTTGTGAGTGCATTACTATTATCAATGGGTCACTTTTTATTACATAGTGTTGCCCTATGAATTTCTCTCTGCCTTTGTTTTTTTAGGTGTATCTTGTATTTTATATTTGTAATTGAGGATTTTGAGGAATCCTTTGTTACGACCTAACATATAAGGGAAGTAATTACCTTTATTTTTATTTATATTGCTGCACCTGGGTGGTCTACACATATACACAATCCCTAAAAATGCTAGTTTTTAGTTAAAGGGACACTACAGTCACCATAACTACTACAGCTTATTGGATTTGTTCTGTTAGCAGGTTTTTATCCCCCACCCCTGTATCACAACTCAACTTTGAATCTATCTGTCATCTTGCTCAGAAATTCTATAGACCTTAGAAAAGGAGGTTCTCCCAAAAGCTTGTCATTAAAAAAATTCTGTTAGTCCAATAAAAAAGGTATTACAAGATACACATTTTATCTGGTATATATATATATATATATATATATATATATATATATATATATATATATATATATATATATATAT
>OW240920.1:77427025-77431233 GCA_933207985.1 Pelobates cultripes | reverse complement strand
AAGGTGCCTGTAGCAAGTGTGTTAAAAAATGATAAACTTAGAGTCATGTCTACAAATGCTCGCAGTTTAGGGAATAAGATCCATGAACTTGCGGCAATAATGGCAACTGATAATGTAGATTTAGTCGCTGTTACTGAGACATGGTACAATGAGAAAAATGACTGGGACATAGCAATACCAGGGTACTCTTTATATAGGAAAGATAGGGAAGGCAAGAAAGGGGGAGGGTGGCCTTGTATGTGAAGGACAGCATAAAATCTAGCCTAATAAAAGTTAGTGAGGCAAACACAGAGTCCGTTTGGGCTACGTTAGAATTTGGTAATCACACAGTAACTCGTGTTGGTGTGATTTATAGGCCCCCAGGACAAATTGAAGAGTTAGATAATCTACTAGTTGAGGAAATAGCTAAAATGACAATGAAGGGGGAAGTTATCATCATGGGTGACTTTAATCTTCCTGATGTAAATTGGAAAACAAAAATAGCTACTTGTGCCAGGAGCACACATATTCTAAACTAACTACTGGGATTGTCTCTAAAACAAGTTGTTGAAGAGCCAACTCGTAAAGAGGCCATACTAGATTTAGTGTTAACAAATGGAGATTTGGTATCAAATATTACTGTAGGTGAAAGTTTAGGATCCAGTGATCATCAGTCAGTGTGGTTTAATATAAGAACAGTGACTGAGTCACACCACACAAAAACAAAAGTTTTAGATTTTAGAAAAACAGACTTTTCTAAAATTAGAATATGTGTAGAGGAGTCATTATCAGACTGGAGCAATTTAAATGGAGTCCAAGAGAAATGGGATTATTTAAAAGTTGCACTATTGAAGGCAACAGAAAATTGCATTAGGCTTGTCAGTAAAAGCAAAAAATTCAAGAAACCACTGTGGTACTCCGCAGATGTGGCCAAAATAGTTAAAAACAAAAAGTTAGCATTTAGGAATTATAAAAAAACCCAGAGTGAGGAAGACAAAATGATCTATAAGATTAGGCAGAAAGAGGCTAAGCAAGTTATAAGAGCTTCCAAATCACACACAGAAGAGAAAATAGCACAGTCAGTAAAAAAGGGGGACAAAACTTTTTTTAGATACATAAATGAGAAAAGAAAAGTAAAACAAGGATTAGTTAGATTAAAAACAAAAGAAGGAAGGTATGTAGAAGAGGATAAAGGTCTAGCTGACTGCCTCAATGAATATTTTTGTTCTGTATTTACAGATGAAAATGAAGGAAAGGGACCTCAGTTGAGAAAAAGGATAAATGAGTCATTTATTACACGTGAGTTTACAGAGGAAGAGGTTCTATTTCAACTGTCAAAAGTAAAGACAAATAAGTCAATGGGACCTGATGGAATACACCCAAAGCTATTAAAAGAGCTTAGTGGTGTACTAGCAAAACCATTAACAGATTTATTTAACCAATCATTGTTAACAGGAGTAGTCCCAGAAGATTGGAAGTTAGCGAATGTTGTGCCCATTTACAAGAAAGGTAATAGGGAGGAGTCGGGCAACTATAGGCCAGTAAGCCTTACTTCAGTAGTGGGGAAAGTGATGGAAACCATGTTAAAGGATAGGATTGATGAACATCTAAAAACACATGGTTTTCAAGATCAGAGACAACATGGGTTTACTTCAGGGAGATCATGCCAAACTAATCTTATTGATTTTTTTGATTGGGTAACTAAAATTATAGATCAGGGTGGTGCAGTAGACATTGCTTACCTAGATTTCAGTAAGGCTTTTGACACTGTTGCACATAGAAGGCTTATCAATAAACTGCAATCTTTAAGTTTGGATTCAATATTGTTGAATGGGTAAGGCAGTGGCTGAGTGACAGGCAACAGAGGGTTGTAGTTAATGGAATATATTTGAAGCTTGGACTTGTCACCAGTGGGGTACCTCAGGGATCTGTACTTGGACCCATTCTCTTTAATATTTTTATTAGTGATATTGCAGAAGGTCTTGATGGTAAGGTATGTCTTTTTGCTGATGATACTAAGATATGTAACAGGGTTGATGTTCCAGGAGGGATAAGCCAAATGACAAATGATTTAGGTAAACTAGAAAAATGGTCAGAATTGTGGCAACTGACATTTAATGTGGATAAGTGGAAGATAATCTTGGACGTAAAAACCCAAGGGCAGAGTACAGAATATTTGATAGAGTCCTAACTTCAGCATATGAGGAAAGGGATTTAGGGGTGATTATTTCTGATGACTTAAAGGTAGGCAGACAATGTAATAGAGCAGCAGGAAATGCTAGCAGAATGCTTGGTTGTATAGGGAGAGGCATTAGCAGTAGAAAGAGGGAAGTGCTCATGCCATTGTACAGAACACTGGTGAGACCTCACTTGGAGTATTGTACACAGTACTGGAGACCGTATCTTCAGAAGGATATTGATACCTTAGAGAGGGTTCAGAGAAGGGCTACTAAACTGGTTCATGGATTGCGGGATAAAACTTACCAGGAAAGGTTAAAGGATCTTAACATGTATAGCTTGGAGGAAAGACGAGACAGGGGGGATATGATAGAAACATTTAAATATATAAAAGGGAATCAACACAGTAAAGGAGGAGACTATATTTAAAAGAAGAAAAACTACCACAACAAGAGGACATAGTCTTAAATTAGAGGGACAAAGATTTAAAAATAATATCAGGAAGTATTACTTTACTGAGAGGGTAGTGGATGCATGGAATAGCCTTCCAGCTGAAGTGGTAGAGATTAACACAGTAAAGTTTAAGCATGCGTGGGATAGGCATAAGGTTATCCTAACTATAAGATAAGACTAGGGACTAATGAAAGTATTTAGAAGATTGGGCAGACTAGATGGGCCGAATGGTTCTTATCTGCCGTCACATTCTGTGTTTCTATGTCTATGTTTACCATAGAACAAGATCCATATTGATAATAGGGGTGGGTCGCCTATACGGACCCAGAAACAACTCAAACCAGAGCTGGGTCCATAGCTCTCCGTTTGTGAGTGTATATATATCAGAACAAAAACATGTTACTGTGTTATGTTTGATCTATACTATGTTTAATTTTTTTTTTGTAGATACTTGTAGGTACAAGATTTGACATACCGGAAAATATTCTTTTTCCAAACAAATGAAAAGGTGATTAATCTAATTTTTACTGAAGCGCTACATTCTTCTCTTGTTTTGTATCTGGTATTGGTGGTATTGTAAGGAATCACTTGAATGTTTAGCAGCTAATAAGAACAATTTACAAGGTGGTATACTGATATTTATACTAACAAGCGCTGGTTCCGATTTACATTTTAACATTCTAAATGAGGTATCGGGCTGGTCCCCGTTTGGGAGGTGAATTAATTTCTTTCATGGAAAACCTCCCGAACGGGGAGCAGGCACATTTAAATGAAATAGCTGGGAAACACAGCTTATAACAAGGCAATGGACGAAAAGGCAGCAGTCCTGCCACACGCCAATACAAGTAATAAAGAATATTCTAAATGGGTACAAGGAATAAATGCCAATAATAAAAACCAATAATAAAAAAAAAAAAGACTGAAAAAATTGTGGATTAATTTTCTTCCTTTACTTCCTGTATCTCCTTTTCAAATCCCTATCAGTTCCTTGTCCCGTTTATATAAAGCTCTTCTTTCTACACCTGCTTTGTTAGTCCATTTTTATATAAGACCTCACTGGTTTTGAGCATGCTTGACTCTCTCTTGATTTTACTTCCACTTCCCTTTCTCTCTGTCTGCCCACTTCTTATTGTCTCTCATGTTCTTAAAAAAACAACAGCAGTTCAATTTCCGTTCCCCCTTATTTCAGTTTTTATACTTCTACTATTTGAGTATTCACTCCCTAATTCTCTTACATAATGGTAAACTTCCCTCATAATATCAAAATAATTTTTAAAATCCTCCATGTTAATCCATTTATTTACCACAATTTTAATTTCTTTCTCCTATTCATATTAATATTAATTTTACATCAATCTCTCTGTCATATATCCTCCAAATTGCTGGAACTCCTCCTTATCCTACTGTTTCATGTCAACTTACATTCTTTCAACATGATACTGGATGATCTATTCATTTTCTCCATCCACCTTCTCGATATACTTATCCTTCCCATGTTTTTCTTCTTTATTGGTAAAGTGATTTTTGTACAATGGCTTTATAACAAGCAGAATTTACCTGGATAATTAATCAGATGATATGGAGTTTATGAGCATAAA
>OW240920.1:77409525-77424525 GCA_933207985.1 Pelobates cultripes | reverse complement strand
CTGGCATCCTATTCACAAACCGGACTTTACATAGGACACGATGCCATGGGTTTAGACTGGAAGAAAGAAGATTTCGCCTAAGGCAAAGGAAAGGTTTTTTTTACTGTAAGAACAATCAGGATGTGGAATTCTCTGCCTGAAGAAGTGGTTTTATCAGAGTCCATACAGATGTTCAAACAGCTACTAGATGCATAATTGCAAACACAGAATATTCAAGGATATACTCTTTCAAAGTAGGGTAATAACTGCTTGATCCAAGGATAAATCTGACTGCCATTCTGGGATCAAGAAGGAATTTTGTTTCCTAGCTTGTTGCAAAATTGTGCTTCAAACTTGCCTTCTTTTGGATCAACAGCAAAAAACAAATGTGAGGAAGGCTGAACTTGATGGATGCAAATCTCTTTTCAGCTATGTAACTATGTAATCAAGCCACTCCCATAACTACAGGCCCAGCCATCCATTTATGATCGGTGCATCAAAAACCGTAATGTGCATATTAAAAGTAGGTATGTGAGGTCTCTATATGAGACATATAGTAATATGAAAAAGTCGGTTGTGGTATGCCAGAACCGACGATCTAGTCGGCCTGTAATAAAAAGAGAGCAAAAAGAGTATACCATACAGGATTATACAGCCTACAAATTAAGCATATTACTGTTTAATACACATACATGTGACAGAAGACTTGTGTTTTTAAGTACAGGTTGATGTATGTATCTGGAGTAAGTGGAGGGCCTCTACCATCTCAAAGACCCATGAATATGTACCGAAATATTCCTGGAGGTATGGTTGTCGGCACTGATGTGGAAGGAGTGACCTGCTTAATTACCTGAATTAAGATCTTATCTGACCATGCAGTGATATCCTGAGATAAAGTCTGAAATGTACTTGTCGTACGAGTATTGTCATGTAAGACTAGTAGGAGCAGTCCGGGGAAACCCTGAACAGAGGTTAAGTCGTTATTCAGGATTAATACTGGTAAATCAAGGGAGAGAAGGTAAATTATAGTTTTTCTCCTGGGTGCGGGTTAACCCCTAGTGAAATAAAATCACTAAAAATACAGAAGTAGAGAGAATCAGGAGAACCTGGGTTAAGGTAGAGTATCCAGAGAAGTGGAGTACCCTACTGTAATGGGAAACTTGGATGGTACAATAGAGAGCATATGTCATGCACCCTCTAAACATGGGTGTTAAAACAACTTTTAATAATAATAAGTAAAAAAAAATAATAAACAATAGTGCAAAACTCCACCGAACACACGTGTTATGGAGCTAAAGATTAAAAAGACATTTGTTTGAGACTAGCACCAGATTTCTTTTACAAAAATGAGGATTATTGTCTAAACTGTGCTCAGTAGCTACAGTATCAGATTGTGTATGAGAGAATAATACCCACTGTATTTCGTGAAAAACATCTCAACAAGGTGGAATCCACATTTGCCAGAGACTAGCAGTTAGTAAGAGTTAGTAAGAGCTGATTAGATGTGGGGATTATTCTCTAAACTGTGCATGATAACCACAGTAAAAAATAATGCGAGAGAATGCCCACAAGTTTATTGACATAAAGGTTTCAGCAAGGTGGATTCAAAATGATGCTGGATTGCTATCAATAACCTTTATCATTATGGAATATCACAAGATATGTATATTAATATCGTAACACAGAGGTGTTAAAAGGCGTGTAACACAATTGTGTATTTGATAAAAGGGTCTCAGCAGGGAGTGAGAGAAGTATCTGGAGAGGGCTATAGGTAGAAAAAGAGATATAGTAGCCAAAAATGTTAGATAGCTACAGAGGATAGGGACGTCCCTGAAATTGTTGCCCTAACACTCTGTGCCTTCGAGGGCACCCCTTAAGAAACATCCTGATATGCCCACTGCAATAGGTAAAAGAATAAGGATAGTGATCCTGCATAGCTAGCCACTCTATAATTGCGGAAAACAGGAACCTAATATGATAGAGGCGAGACAGTCACTGAGCTGCTCTTCTAACGAAACCACTTATCGTCAGATCGGTACAGTCAAACATGGTGGTGAAAGTGTCATGGTCTGGGCCTGCATGAGTGCTGCCAGCACTGGGGAGCTACAGTTCATTGAGGGAACCATAAATACCAACATGTACTGTGACATACTGAAGCAGAGTATGATCCCCCTCCCTTCAGAGACTGGGCCACAGGGCAGTATTCCAACATGATAACAACCCCAAACACCCCACCAAGATGACCACTGCCTTGCTAAAGAAGCTGAAGGTAAAGATGAAGACTTGCCAAGCATGTTTCCAGACCTAAACCCTATTGAGCATCTGTGGAGCATCCTCAAACGGAAGGTGGGAGAGTGCAAGGTCTCTAACATCCACCAGCTCCATGATGTCGTCATGGAGGAGTGGAAGAGGACTCCAGTGGCAACCTGTGAAGCTCTGGTGAACTCCATGTCCATGAGGGTTAAGGCAGTGCTGGACAATAATGGTGGCCACACAAAATATTGACACTTTGGGCCCAATTTGGACATTTCCACTTAGGGGTGTACTCACTTTTGTTGCCAACGGTTTAGACATTAATGGCTGTGTGTTGAATTATTTTGAGGGGACAGCAAATTTACACTGTTGTACAGCTGCTGCCCGTTCTCAGTATTCTCTTGCGACCCATTTTTGACTCTCCACAATTTTAAAGGGATAATCCAGACGTGGACCCCTTGCTCACGGTGCCTAGGGAGATATCAGCTATGCCTCACTGATGATGCCTAACAAGGCTGAAACGATCGTCTGGGGTTGCTGTATCTCTCGTGCAGAGAGAACTTGCTGGCATTTCGGATCTGGACTGCCCGTATGGGTGGGACCAGTCTGATATGCTTCAGATATGTTCTCTCTGTAATGGCACAAGATGAGCAAAAATCAGCTTGAGAACTGAGCGGGGACCGACCGAAGGGCAGGCTATTTCAGCTGCTGCCCGTTCTCAGTATTCTCTTGCGACCCATTTTTGACTCTCCACAAGTTTAAAGGGATAATCCAGACGTGGACCCCTTGCTCACGGTGCCTAGGGAGATATCAGCTATGCCTCACTGATGATGCCTAACAAGGCTGAAACGATCGTCTGGGGTTGCTGTATCTCTCGTGCAGAGAGAACTTGCTGGCATTTCGGATCTGGACTGCCCGTATGGGTGGGACCAGTCTGATATGCTTCAGATATGTTCTCTCTGTAATGGCACAAGATGAGCAAAAATCAGCTTGAGAACTGAGCGGGGACTGTCAGAGTATTTATATCGGCAGACATTTTGTGCTATGATAGAAACTAAAAGTGTATATTCTGAATCACTCTGAACAGACCAGACTCCATTTTGTTATTTCAAATTAACAAAGAAGACACTATATTTCTATCTGCAAGCAAACCACTTTCCCAGAGCTGAGGAATGCATGGTATATACAAGCCAAGTGATAAGGAAGGGGGTTGGACAGACTGTCTAATGCTAATGGAATATAATCAAATCTAAACCCAGACAATTGTGACAGAGAAGATTAAATAATAAAATTTAACTGTCTATATATATATAAGGTACCATTGTATGGAAAAGGGTAAACTTAGTTCATGATCTGTCATATCAGAAATTATGGCAGGAATTGCAGACGCTAAGTCTGGACAAAATTTAAGAAACCCTTTGAAATTTTAAATTATGGCGCTATAAAGATAACGCAAAATGACGTCAAAATAGCCACCAGGAAAAGTTAACTCTTTCCTGGATAGGTATGTTTAGTGGGACAAGACTGCCCTCTATAGACCAAATAACTAATTTGCGATCTGGAAGATAACCACACCTCTAGTGCTTCTATTGGGTTATCAACTGATGACGTACAGAGAGTATGGCCCTTTAAAAGTTAAGACAAAGGGAAGGCAAGAGGAGATACAGAGGAGGCAGATGCAAGAGATGCAAAGAAAAAGAGGAGAGAGGAATTGGAAGTTTGGGGACTCCAACCTCCATGCAGAGAGAGACATCCAAATAAGTTCCTGAGGCTACCAATCGGATGAAATATCTACTCAACTGGTAATTATACTGGTTTCATTTAATTAAATTAATTTAATTAAAATGTATTAATAGCATTATATATGACTGGATAAAGCACGGTCAGATTTCCATATTAAGAAATCTTAGTTAACTAAGAATATATAGTTATAAACATTCCATTCTGCAGGTGGAATTAAGAATAATTATATATTGATGTGATATTATCACGTGTTAGCATACCGCTGTTTTTATCCAGGTGTATTGATTTGCTCTAAATTAAGATAGATATCTTTTAGACAAATTAAAAATCTGCTTATATAATGTGGTAAATTCTCTTATTGGATTATTTTAAGAAAATGGCTAATGAACTGGTTTAAATGTTATTTTATTTAAAAATTACATAAGAATAGATCTTAACTACCTAGGAGATCTAGCCAGCATTGAAAGGGTTATTCTAACTGTCTGCTAAACTTTACGACCTTACGCTGCACTCTGAGGAATTCTGTTCTCTGTGTGAAAAGTTTTACTTTCAGTCTGTGAAAGCTAGTCATAAATCGTCAGAATTCTTGACAGAAAATGCTAGTTAGCCATTGAAACGTAATACCCATTTCTTTGTATTGCATATAATTTTGTACTGGATATTCATTGATTATTGTCATGCATGTTACATAATATTATTTGTTAATTATTGGTTATCATAAATAAAATCTATTTTTATACATTGTGATATCATTTATATGAAATACATTCCACTTAACACGATAAACGTTCTTTGGGATCTGAGAATTGAAATAGTGGGCAATTCTCACTGTTACTATTATTATCCCATAAATATCCCCACATATTGGAGGCACGGTGCTGAGATCGTTTAAGTTGAAATTGTATTTCATATATAATAATAATATTGGTGTAATTCATGCAATTTAATCTTAATATAGAAAAGAGTTTTGTATTGAGATTAATCAATAAAATAAAAATAAAAATGGCCAGTGGCAGTGATAAATCTGTAACAGATAATACTGAAATAATTGAAGACCTAAGAAAACATGCTCTAGGTCATATTCATAAACATATGAAAAATGATGCAACCTATGAGGTTTGGTTGAAAAGCATAGAATGGGAAGCTAAACAAACCATTCTAACTGATGAACACATCATCATATATCTTAAAGAAATTGCTGAACAAAAGAACATAGAAAAGAAAATGGCATTCATAATACACTCTTGGCCTTTCTTTATGACAGCACTTCTTAAGGTGTGTGATGAAAACAAGTCATTGAATGCCAAATTGGACACGTACAGTGACGATTTGGGCATTCAAAATGGGAAATACCAAGAATTACTTGCTGAGCATAAAACTCGTCAGGCTGATCATGAAAAAGAAATGAAAGCTTTGATGGATAAATATGCACAGGAAATAAATCAGCTTAAAATGCAATTGGATGAGTATGAAAAGGAGAGTCAGAAATTAGACAGTGAGGTTGGTAGTCATCATTCTGTGCCAAAAAGTTGCACAAAAATGCAAGAAAAGACTATTTGTAAATCCCCTCCTTATTATGATTTTCCCACACCAAACCAGGTTTTCATAAAACAGTCTCTAAGTAAAGGTGTGAGTAATTCTAAAAAATCACCTGTGGAACAAGATTCCCCATCTCATGACATTACCAAGCCACCTTGGCAATCTTGGGCAGAACAGTTTGAAAAAGCTGTCTTGGCCAAACTTGAGAAGGAGAGTCCAATTCAAGGTGATAGGAATGAAAACAGACATGGTTCTGTACACTGGCAGGATTCTGATGCTGATCAGAATTGTGACAGTGAGCAAGAAGCTCAGAGTGATGGGAGTGAAAGTGATTGCACTATCCACTCTGAAGGCCATGTAACTGATATGCCATCCGCACTGTTGTATGGGTCTAATTCCTCTTCAGCAGACAGATCGCATAGACGTTTACCCAAACACAGAAACAGAGATCGTAAATCAACGACGCCTGTTTATGAAACACCAAAGGTCATCAAATTCCTTAGAGAGACTGTCCCACAATTTTCTAGAGGTTCAGGAAACATATCGGAACATCTGGAAAATTATGATAGAGCAATGAATTCATTGGGCATGTATGATGACATTCATAAGAAATGGTTCATTACATGGACCTTTGATTCAATGTGTCGTGTTTATCTAGAAAGTCTTCAAGCTATACAGTTAATGTCCTGGTCCAAGATGAAATATGAAATAATCATGGAATATGGTAAGTATAAAACCATTGCTTCTGCAAAGAAGGCGCTTTATAACTTAAAGTGCCGCCCAGATCAAAGCCCCAGAGAATTTTTAATAATTCTTAAAAATGCATACTCCGTGGCCCAAAGAAAACCCAGGTATGAAAGCACAGACTTCAAAGATCTGTATTTTCATGCTATGCCGGTAAACATACAAATGAATCTCGCAAGAGATTACGATTGTAAGTTACCATTAGAATGGCTAGTCAGTCAGTGCATGAAATTGTATACTATACACCATGCACATGACGAAAATCAGCCAAAGGTTAAGAAACCTGGTGATAAAATGGTGTCAGAGACTAAAACTCAGTTAGGTTTAGAAACCCAACAGAAAAAGAGGACCTATTCCGAGGTTTTGAAATCTCCAAAACCTCAGAAACAGGAAAATGCCAGAAGCAATTCTGCAAATTCCTCTAATAACTCTGAAAAGTCCAATACCAATGGGAATAAACGCCCCTGGGTTAATAAAAACCAAGGCAATTCCCAATGGAGAAGGAATCCTCAGGGAAATAGGAGATATGGAAACAGAAACAACCAATCTGCTTCCAATAACTCCCAACAGTCTCAGCCATCCCAACCAAATTCTAATGGGCAAAGACAAAACGGCAATGGCGGAAATAATTTGCGTCGTCAGGTTAGTCAATTGACAGACCAGATGGGCAAATTAATGGAGGAAATGACAAAGATCAACCAAGTCTTTGCTCTAAATCCTTTTTTAGGGATAGCTCCAATTGCAGAACTACCTGTGCAACCGCAGCAACAACAACAGGTGCCGCAGCAATAATAGCCACTGTGACTAAACAGGCTAGGTTATCAGTAGATGTAATGCCTAACCCTGTTTCCTTTCCAGGTACTCATAGTCAAACAAACAATAGTTGTGTTAGAAAACCTATTGCCTATACCGTCACTTCACTTCCGGGTGAAGGAGGCGCGACGTGTTCCTCTGTTTTTTCATTTCAGCCAAAGGCTAAAGTAGCCCCAGCAACCACTAGTTTCCAGGATCCAGACCTGAAAGGGTTAACTGATGAGATGCCGACCACTAGTTCCCGCTTGACAGTTCAAGTTATTCCTAAAAAGGATGGGCCTGTGGGTAAGACTGAGCATTCCTCAGTACAGGTAGAAACTACTGCTGTGACCGGTAATGTATGGAAAACGAGTGATATGTTGACACATTCTAACTTCTTATGTGAATTAGAAGAACATGAAGGAAGGTACCACATGTCTGTAGAAATACAGGATTCGCTATCCAAGCCTTTTAAAGGGTTAATAGATACTGGTTCACAAGCCACTATCTTATCCAATACCTACTTCCAGCAGGTAATGGACTTAGCAACAGATAAGCCGAAGCTAAGAGATTTCCCCAATGCTCTGTTGAGTGTAGGAGGAAATGCCCTTCATGTTATTGGCAATACATGGTTAAAGTTTAAAATAGGTAACAAAACCTTTAGACACCCGGTGATAGTGGTAGATCTCCCCTATGACCGACTGATTCTGGGTATAGACATACTCAGAAGACTTAACACAATTATTGACTGTGTGAATGGAATTGTATGGTCACAAGCTAAGGTTCCCATAACCTATGAGAAATCACATGTTCAATCTGATCGTAACTGCCATGTGATAGAAGAAAGACCTGACTCGATTGAGGTACATTTTAGAAATAGTCAGTCACCTGACGTGACTATCCTGCAGGTGAATGATGCAATCGCACCTGTAGATGAGCATTCCATAAGAATTGCTCCAGAGAGGATCCAGAATGTCTCTCTGGAAGGTGATGTTTTAACCATTTCTCTCCACAGGGACTATGTTGAATCTGTAGATCTGGCAGGTCATGCTCAATTCCTTGCCAGAATTGAAAGGGTTAATAACAACTTATTCTTTCCTATGCAAATAAATGACTTAGGAAGAAGTAGGAATGCAAAGCTGGACTTACAGAGTGAGAACAGCTATATTAGCAGAAGTCTGTTAAAGCAGATCGCTAATCCTAAAATGATCAGGTACGCTTCCCCACATGACAGGTGGATCCAGAATCTGGATGGCGAATCAGAGAGTCACAATGTGATAGCAAAATGTTTACTATCTATTTCCATCGGAAATAAGACAGTTAAACATTTATTCCTAGTGATAGACGAACCTCGCTATCAGGTTTACGCTGGCAATGATGTCATACATCGCTTTGCCATACACCTTGACCTGATTAATTCCAACTTGTGGACAAGGTTAAAAGGTAATCCTTGTGGATACCTACACGAGGAAAACGCCCTGAAATCAGGACAAATACTCCCATATGCGGTAAGTATCCAAGTTCCTGATGACATAACCATTCCACAGGGGACAAGTAATTTTCTTTTACCCCTACAGGTCAAGGAGGGTCAGAGATTGGAAAACTCTGATGCCCTAATCTGTTTATCCAACAGGATACAACAATTAGGGATGGTGGTAACACATACACCAATGGTAAGTATTGGTAAGAATCCCACCTATATCATGGTCAACAATGTTACACCCAATAGTGTTACTTTACCAAAAGGAACATTATTAGGTCTAGCATTGGATGCTGAGTACTATACATTTGGTTTCCAAAACCAAATTATAGGCCTCATCCCTGAAGAATACTTAACTGAGGACGAAATTGTCGATCAAATATTCCATTCCTCCCCAGAAGGATTATTCACTATCCTATCTGTATATCCCTTCAACGTTGAAGAAGGCTCGTGTAAAATCGAAGAAGCATCTATCACCTTCGATCATCCGCTCAATGAGCAGGAATCACAAGAGTATCACGACCAAAGAGAAAAGGTAAGTCAACACCGAACTGACCTAACTTCTAGGCTTGAAGAAGCTTATGAGATAGGCCAGCCTGAAATCTTTCCAGGATTTCAGGAAAGGCTAGAAGAGCAAATATCTTTAGCTGACGGTTGCTCCAACGATGCTGAGCGGCAACAGCTAAAGGAAATCCTTTTGGAATTCCAAGATATTTTTGCCAAAGATTCCTACGACTGTGGGTTAACTAACCTCCACGTAGCCAGAATACAAACTGATCCAAATTTACCACCTGTATTTATCAAACAATATAGACTCCCATTAGCGTCATATGATGGTCTACAAGACATCATTCAGAATTTAAAGGAAAGGGGCATTATACGTCCAGTGCACAGTTCGTATAATAATCCGATCTTGGGGATTCTGAAACCTAATGGACAATGGCGTTTATGCGCTGACTTACGACAGCTAAATAAACGCGTCTATATGTCTGGTTGGCCAACACCATACATAGACCAATGTTTGGTACAAATGCAGGGATCCAAAATATTCACTGCCATTGACTGTGCGCAGGGATATTGGACTGTACCAGTCCATAATGAAGACCAATACAAATTGGCCTTCACATTTGGAAAGCAGCAGTATACCTGGACCCGTATGCCTTTCGGTTATATAAACTCTGGTCATGAATTCGCTGTGTTCATGCATAAAGCTATGCCTGACGCACTCGAGAGAGGAACGTTATCATATGTCGACGATGTCTTGCTGAAAAGCACTTCCTTTGATAAGCATATCTTAGAGATTAGACATGTTCTCACTCAGTTAAGAGAGGCAGGGATTAAACTGTCTTTACAAAAGGCACAATGGTGTCGCACCCATGTCAATTTCCTCGGACATGAGGTAACTTCTGAAGGATTAAATCCCCAGAGGAAGAAGGTTGAAGCCGTACTAAAGGCTAAAACACCTTCAAACATCAGGGAATTAAGATCGCTCCTTGGTATGACTAATTACTCCCGTAAGTTTATAGACAACTATGCAGAAATAACTAAACCACTCTTACACCTGCTTAAAAAGGAAACTACCTGGAACTGGGGGGAGCCTCAGGACCAAGCGGTAAGTGAACTGAGGAGGAAGCTCACTCAGGCACCCTGTTTAGCATACCCAGAGGGGGTAAACCTTTCTATCTGGAGACAGGATATACCGATTTAAGCATAAGTGCTGTTCTGTATCAGAAGCAGGACAGTTTAAACAAAGTTATTGCATATGCTAGCAAGACTTTGTCACCTGTTGAAGTTAAATTCAACACGTGTGAGAAGGCGTTATTGTCGACTGTCTGGGCACTACAAAATTTTCGTAGCTATATCCAAGGTGAGAAAATAATTGTAGAAACAGCTCACCAACCTCTACAGTATCTGCAGAGTGAAAGAATTAGAGACGGTAATCTCTCTAACAGTCGGATTACTGCATGGACTCTATCCTTACAGGGATGGCCGTTAGAAGTCCGTTATAAACATAATAAGAGAAGCCCAGTTGCCCAAGGTTTAGCAGAATTACATGACTGTACTGCTCCATCTCTGGATGATAATGACACCGGAGATGACTTCCTAGAAGAGCAATTGCTATCTCCTTATAAAGTTTATGACGAGGAATACTGTCGACCACTACCGTGGGTATACATTGATGGTTGTTCATATCACCACGTAGTTGGTGCTGAACGGAAGTTAGTTGCAGGTATCGGTATCGCCTGGACAGGTGATTATCCCAATGTATCTATAGGATACAATATTGGTCCCAAAAGCAGTCAGATAGCCGAACTCTGTGCAGTATATAAGACCATTCAAATGGCAATAGAATATGGTATCAAAGAATTTGTTATTATAACTGATTCCAACTATGTTCGCAACAGTTTCGTCGAATATCTGCCTAGCTGGAAACGTAACCAAATGCTGAAAAGCAATAACAAACCTGTTAAACATGGGAAATTGTTTTGTAAAATCGATGAGTTGGTTAAGGAAAATGGTTTAACCATATATTGGAAGAAAACCAAAGGCCATTCTAAAATAGAAGGTATTGACAAGGATGGTAATGACTTAGCCGATTCACTGGCAAAACAAGCTGCCATCAATGGTGAAACCCTAAACATTGATGATCTTATGGGTTCAATTCATGTTGACGCCATAACTAGACGTCAGGCTAGAGATAATGCCGACTTAAATGTCGTGCAATGGAGTCAAGAAGCTCCTAGTGATGACCTGATTACTAGTCAAAAGAACGATCCCGTCATAGGCATATTCTATAAACATATAGAAGACCCTACTGCCAATCCCATCACAGATGAGGATTGCAAAAATAATGAAGATTTACGAATCTTGATGAGATATAAAGTCCAATTTAGTATCATGGATGGGTTACTGGTCAGAACTTCTAAACATGGTATACAACAATGGGTAGTCCCAACTGTATACAGAGGGTTAATGCTCCAACACGCACATGATGCACCTACATCTGGGCATCGCGGTGATAAGATCACATATGAGATATTGCGTGATTATGCATATTGGCCACACATGTTAAGGGATGTTAAGACATACTGTCAGGGATGCTTGATTTGTCCGCAATATCAACCCCATGGTCCAACCCATCGTGCACCACTTCAGAAGAGGGGGTGTCATTACCCTGGTCTGATATTCAAATTGACTTTATAGGTCCTGTAACAAGATCTTCAAGAGGTAACAAATACATGTTAACTGTTACATGCATGTACACAAAGTGGATAGAATGTTTGCCTTGTAAAGAGAACACGAGTACCGTGTGCGCCACTTTGTTGATTAACCATGTCTTTTCCAGGTTCGGTCTACCCCAAAGAATTGAGTCAGATAGAGGTAGTCATTTTACCAGCGAAGTAATGGCTAAGATGTGGAACATTCTAGGTGTTAAACGAAAGCTACATATTGCATACCGCGCTGCGTCTAGCGGGGGGGTAGAGCGATATAACCAGTCTATCGTTAATATTCTAAAGAAGTATGTTAAGGAGTCTGGTAAAGACTGGGACATTAAATTGCCCCTAGTTTTAATGGCGATTAGAGCTACACCTAGCACTGCTACCAAATTGTCACCTTTTGAATTGATGACAGGAAGAAAGATGGTTTTACCACAGCATTTACTATATCGTACTTCGGATCATAACTTGATCAATGCTGCCACTACGCATCAGTATATCGAAGATTTGCGCAAGCATTTACAGCATGCGTTTGCTTTTGCCCAAAAGAATCTAGAAAAAGCAGCGACAGGGGTTAAGACCTATTACGATTTAAAAACCACGAAAAAGGAATATGAGATCACAGATCAAGTCTATCTGTATAACTTTGCGCGAAATCAAGTTAAGGAAAAGAAATTTTTACCTTCTTGGAAAGGACCATATGTCATCATTGACAAAATTTCCCCAGTAGCGTATAAGATAAAAATTCCTAAGGATGGTGATTTTATTGAAAAGTGGGTTCACATTAACCAGTTGCGTGCTTGTCATCCTAAATCTCAATTAAGGATTATAGGTGTGGATTCAGACGCAGAAGGGTGAACGACTAACCTGGATGAATGCTTGATTCACGTGGTATCGTATGATGTGAATTGTTGTGATGTGCCATGATCTCATGTACGTTCATGTCATTAACCATTTCCTTGCCATCCAATAACTACATTTTCTAAGCAGGTTACTAGCTTGTTTAACTGCTATAGGCATATTGCTGAGGAGTCAGTAATAAATGTAGTGAGGGATGAAGTTATAAAAATAGAATTAGAGAATACATATGTTGATGAATCGTAATAATGTGTTGTCCTAGGCCAAGTGATGTCACACTGTTATAAGTTTGTATGCTTAACAAACCTTGAATCATTAGTAGATAAGTCTGAAACGAGTTCCTGATCCGTGACTGTCGAAAGATGTCCAAGAAGGATGTGGCGTGTTTCTGGATCGTACTGCTCCTGTGCCAAGAGCTACGGACCGACCCGATCGCAGAGATGGGACCATCCTCCGGCATCCTGATTCAAGAGACACCAGGGTTCATCTTGACAGAGAAGAGGATCCTGACCCGACGTGTGTTCGTCAGCTTGGACCCCAAGATTTCCATCGAGAAGGCATACAACATTTCATCGATGCAGCTTCCTGAGTTACAGACTTGGTACCAGATGCACCTCCAAAGAGCACAGGACCGTGTGCGAAACATCTTGGAGCAAGCCCGGAAACCATTTGTATCCAGTTCTATTCCGATGAGCAACCGACCCAAAAGGTTCCTCACCGCTATAATTGTTGCATTAGTTTGTGCCACTGTCGGTGCAGTTGTCGCAACTGGAATGTCTGCAGCCAACTCTATTACTGTCCAAAAGCTGGATATGGAAATCTATGCGCTAAAGCAACACATTAACGATATTCATCAGGTGATAAACAGCAAAGAACACTTCTCCAAGACGTGTTAACTATTGTGGAAGACACAGTTGTTACAACAAATTTGCATTCAGAGTTAATTGCCAAATCCACTGAGTTGCACCAAAGTCATGACTTATTTAAGCGTGAACTTTTATTTCTGCATGACCCAATATTGTTCCACACACTTGCTTTTCTTGACGAAGTGCAAACTGGAATGATCGAATTGGCAGGGGGACGCATACCTCTGTATTTTGTATCCAAGGATATTGTTCATGCGATGCTTGCCAATGTGGATGGAGAGACAATTGAGCCTATGCAATTAAATCTGGCCTTTGAGATGGGGAGCGCTATACCTCTCTTAATTGATCCGGAACGTATGGAGATTTGCTTTTTATTGGCCATACCATATGTAACTCCCAAAAACATTTTTCAAATGAAAACAATCTACAATGTCGGTACATGGAAGGAAAATATCCACGTAAAAGTCCAAACCCCAGATGTTTTGGCTTTTCAACCATGGGTACCAGATTGGTATTCTATACCCATTTTGAATGACTGTGAGAAATTCAAAGACAATAATTTCCAATGTGATGGAAAACCTTTTGTGTACGATTCTACCAATGCTTTGTGTGGGATCGAGTACCTTAAACATGGCTCTGAAACATGTCAAGTAACTATGTCAAAACCGACAGTAATGCGTTAGTACATGCTATCTTAGTAAAAGATAAATGGTTGGTAAGCACGTGTCTTAAAAACATAAGTGTTTTTCGCAGGGACCAGGTGACTAATAAAGTAATTGCCTTACCAGCACCTGTCTCACTGATCAAGGTACCCCACGACTCTCGTATCACCATCGGTGATGTTACGCTATACCCAGTGTACACTGACGTCATCGAAAGTGCTATTGAGATGGTGGATCCCTTACAGAATCTAGATATCCCTCTAGATCCTAATCTAAAATTCTTGCTGGACCACAAGCCCAACCACACTATCCAAATGTCAATCAGAAAAGATAACATTTCTGTGGATACATTTAAATACTCTGAGCTAGATACTGACCTTATTGCTTGTGTTGACTGGTTCATCCATGTTAAGATTGTTATTGGGTGTGCTATGATAATAATGATATTATGGTTGATTGTACTAAGTGTAAAGTTCAAAACTCTTACAGGTACAAATATATACAGAAATGTTCATTCCACACACGGGCCTATGTTAGAAATGATGTGATTGCACAATATGTCTGATAACTTCTATAGTGCTTATTCATAAGCTAAATTAATTTTGGCTATGAAATGCACTAAAGGGGGGTTATGTCAGAGTATTTATATCGGCAGACATTTTGTGCTAAGATAGAAACTAAAAGTGTATATTCTGAGTCACTCTGAACAGACCAGACTCCATTTTGTTATTCCAAATTAACAAAGAAGACACTAGATTTCTTTCTGTAAGACTGGCCTCTTTGCCAGAGCTAAGGAATGCATAGTATAAACAAGTGATAAGGAAGGGGGTTGGACAGACTGTCTAATGCTAAAAGAATATAATCAA
>OW240920.1:77380117-77409425 GCA_933207985.1 Pelobates cultripes | reverse complement strand
ATGTAGCCATTTAAATATTGGAGTAAAATTGTTTTTTTTCTTCTCTATTTTGGCATATACACATATAACAAGGTTTTTGTAATGTGTATTTCGTAAAGCTGGTGAGTGCTATTCCTGCACAGAACCCCATATTGTATTGAGCTACATCTGCTGAGTATAACAATACCCCCATTGTATGCATTTGGCAATATTCTGTGAAGCTACAATGCCATATAAGAGACAATTCTATTTCAGTTTCTATAGTTAGAATTTTCATAGATGGATATGATGTGCCTATGTCTCATTTTGGGGTATTTATAGCAGTTTGACTGTTTACATAACCCCACAAAGACTTCCATTTGCTAAAGCAGACACCCCAGGGTATCTTATATGGCATATATTGTGCCTTAACTTGTCACCATTTGTCCACCAATGTATGTCAATGTTTGTGGTGAGGGGGGAAAATGGCATTAAGACATACATGTTGCATTTTTGCTGAGCAATTCTTACACTTGATATGTACCACTATCATAAAATTCCCCAAATTATGCTCAGTTACATCTTTTGAGTAAAACAATATGCCCAATGTATTACCTAGACACTATTTTGTGAAGTTACAGTGCTGTAAAATAGATGTGACAAGATCAGGGTTTTGATGCATCCGTGTCCGACTTAGGAGCACTTGAGCAGGCTACACATTCCAACTAATCAATAATGGGATACTATTTCTTAAAGATAACATCCCAGGGTATTTCAAAAGGCATATTTTGAACCTTAGCGTGGGATAATTTTTCCACTAGCTTGCACAAGTGTAGTGGTAATAAGCATTTTTTCTGCCTTTTTGAAAGACAAAGTGAGTTTGCACAGTATATTTTGCAAACCTTATGTGTGTTACAGCTGTATAATACTTCATATGTTACTCAGCTATGTCATCTGAGTACAGCAATACCTCCGTATGTATCTTTGACAGGTATATGTGGACATTGAAATGCCACATTTGAGACAGTCATTCCATTTTTTTTCAAACTTTGAATTTTTACGCTGTGCCCATGTCCCATTTTGGAATATTTTAGCAGGCTATATATTCCAACTACCCCATAAATGCCCCATAAAGGCATACCATTTCTTAAAGAAGACACCCCAGGGTATTTAAAAAGGCATATTTTGAACCTTAGCGTGGGATCATTTTTCCGCTAGCTTGTACCAAGTGTAGTAGTAATGAGCATTTTTCTGCCTTTTTCACACACAAAGTGAGTTTGCACAGCATATTTTGCAAACCTTATGTGTGCTACAGCTGTATAATACTTCATATGTTGCTCAGCTATGTCATCTAAGTACAGCAATACCCCCGTTTGTATCTTTGCCACATATATGTGGACATTGAAGGGGCAGATTTGAGACACAGCCATTACAGTTTTTTTCAAACTTTGAATTTTTATGCTGTGTCTATGTCCCATTTTGGAGTAGTGGCTGGTGGGTTATTCAAACTTCCCCACAAACACATACTATTTATAAAAGAATACACCCCGGGCTAATTCATAAGGCATTTTGTAAACCTTAGCTTGGTATCATTTTTTCGCTAGTTTGTTCCAGATGTAGTGGTAATGAACATTTTTTTATTAATTTTTTTTACTTTTTTAAACTTTTTTTACTTTTTTAACCTGTTTTTAAACTTTTTTTTAACTTTTTTAAAATGTCAGTTTTAAATTTTTTATAAACTTCTTTTTACCGTTAACCCTAACTAGCAATAAGCAGGACTAGCAGTAAATTCCACAATTTCCCATAACTCCCACCCACTCCAGTTATCAAAATGTATAATTTTAAAACATTTACATTAATTAATGAGATAAATTAATTTTACTTTTTAAAGCTTTTTTCAAAACTTTTTTTAATGTTAAAGGGACACTATAGTCACCCAGACCACTTCAGCTCAATGAAGTGGTCTGGGTGCCAGGTCCCTCAGGTTTTAACCCTTCAGATTTAAACACAGCAGTTTCAGAGAAACTGCTATATTTACATTTGGGGTTAATGCAGCCTCTAGTGGCTGTCTTCCAGACAGCCATTAGAGATGCATCTGTGACACTGGAGAAATGCTTTCCTATGGACACTTTGAATGTGCACATTCGGCTCCAGTGACGTCGGACGGAGGAGCTGACGTCGGACGGAGAAGCTGACGTCGGACGGGGAGGAGAGGTCACCAGCACCGAGGGAGCAAGGCACTGGATTAAAGTAAGTAACTGAAGGGGACCCTCAGGGCACTATAGTGTCAGGAAAACTGCTTTGTTTTCCTGACACTATAGTGATCCTTTAACCCCTAGCTAACCTAACACCAAATTCCCCACTAACTTCCTCCCAACCCAGCTAGCTAATTACAGCATATAATTTTTAAATATTTAAATTAATTAATAAAATAAATGTAACCCCTGAGGGTTAAAAAAATAAATAAAAGTTAACCCTCAGGGGTTAAAAAAAATATTCAGATCATAATGGAAAACTGAGGAAGAGCGGAGGAGCGTTAACCACGCGATTGCCATGATCTGGCGTTAACTTTAGTAAATGACGGAAATGTTCCATCATGCGTCCTTAACACAAGCATGACGGAAAATTTCCATCTAGTGTAGTGAAGGGGTTAATTATTGCTGGCGAAACCTGGAAATGAAAGAAAGAAGATTGAATTGAGATGGGAGGAAGGGGCATTTATTGGAGAATCGGTGAAACAATCAGGAGGGGCTTAAAAGGACAATGGTGGGAAAGGCACTTTGTATTTCATTTTTTTGTCTATGAGGAAGTCCCTGTGGGGACAAAATGTGTAGGACCTTTTGTGGTGAAATTTTTTTATACTAAACCTGCTCTTTTATACCTAAAGCTTTTTTGCACTTTACCTTGCATTGCAATATATTTAGCATTTTATCTCTTTTCTAATACATGGTCCACTATAGTGTGAGTGTACACAAGACTCAGAATATTAGAACATATCTTCATTGGAGTATTACTCAGAAGGCTTGATTTTGCCACAGTGCAAGTGGCCAATTGAAAAAACATATTGATTATACACATGTGTCCATTTCGTTTCCTTTAGCAGAATTATAAAGCGCAAAGAAATAATTTTTTATACTTGAAAAAAGGAGATTTCTCCTATGTAAAGAACAACAATGTAATATTTCCTAATGTTTTTACTAGACTCTGTACACATTGTTAAACAAAGTGGAAGTGCTTTTTTTTTTTAAAAAGGTTTTATATTTTAACATAAATATATGCAATACGTTTATAATGAATATATATAAAACAAATTGTATATGGAGATACATATATCAAATAAGAGTAAAAACAAAACAAAAAATAGTTTATAGTAACAATTCATTAATATGTGTAGTAATAATGTGTTGGAATGACTGCCATCTTGCAGTGATTATTTCCTTGTTTTAAATGAATAGCAGAAACAGAGATGTTTGAAAGGCTAAACTTAACATTACTTTGTATGTGTGTGTAAACTCCATTTACTTTTACATTCCCTTTTTTGGTGAATTTGCCCTGAGCTTAGGCTAGGCCTGCTGCCTTATTCAAAGGGACTGACTACATTCCCTTCTCCTTCAGGACAGTTCAGGAATCTTGTCAAAGTGTGAATACATCTGGACCAGCATATAAATGGAGGAGGTGCTCTGCACAGTCATTAGAAATTAAAGGATATGAATGAATTTGCAGTCTAGGCTTAGAGGGAAACTCTGGGCACCAGTACAACTTTAATACATTTGATAGATATTTTCCTCATTAATATGCTGTATTTTTTTACATGCTCACATCTTATAGTTTATGTACAAAAAAAAAATGTTTTTCAGAATGCTGCACTTCATTATCGAAGATATTCATACAGTCTCAGCCTTTACAGAGTGCTTTTAACCCCTTAAAACCGCAGGCGTTCTATGCCGTCCCTATTTTGATGGCTCTTAACGCCGCAGGGCGGCATAGAGGATGGAGAGGAGTCCCCCTCCATCCTCTTCGGCCCCCCTGGGCCATGTGCTTGCCAAGCATAGCTGTCCAAGGCATTGCCAGCAGGGGGAGTGCCTGTAATGACAGGTACTCCCCCTGCTGTCTGTAAAATGAATAAAAATAGATTTAAACAGTGTAAAATTAAATAATATATACTTAGATTTATTATATATATGATCTAAGTATATATATATATATATATATATACACACACACACACACATACACTGTTTAAGTGTATTTTAATATTAATATATACATAATTATTTATATATATATATATATATATATTAATATCAAAATACATGTACAATGATGTTGATTAAATATATATATATATATATAAATATAATTTTCATTATATATTTAAATATAATAAAAATTTATAAATATGTAAATACGCAAAAAATTAAATTAAAAAAATTAAAAAATAAATAAAAAATTTACATGTGTAATTTCGTTCTAATTGTATTTTAAAATTTATATATATATATATATATAGATATAAAAATACATGTAGAACAAAATAATATATATATATATATATATACACACACATACATAAGTACATATGTATATATCACTATATATATATATAAATAAAAAATTTTAAAAATTATATACATATATATATATATATATATATATACATACACACACACACACACACACATATATATAATAATTCTACGTATATATTTATGTAATAATTTTACATAATTAGGTCATTTTATTAATTACAATTTGCAGGACTTGCCTGACAACCCAGGCCGAAAATTCAGGGAATTTAATTTGCTAGCACTATATTTAACCCTTTAACTTTCCAAGACACCATAAAACATGTACATGGGGGGTACTGTTTTACTCGGAAGACTTCGCTGAACACAAATATTAGTGTTTCAAAACAGCAAAATGTATTACAACGACGATATCGTCAGTGACAGTGAAATTTTTTGCATTTTTCACACACAAATGGCACTTACACTGACAATATAAATGTGATACGTTTTACTGTTTTGAAACACTAATATCTGTGTTCAGCGAAGTTTCCTGGCTTGCGTTTCAGTTTTTTCACATTAAAATTTGCCAGGTTGGTTATGTTGCCTTTGAGACCGTACCGTAGCCCAGGAATGTAAATTACCCCAATGATGGCATACCGTTTGCAATAGTAGACAACCCAGGGTATTGCTAATGGGGTATGTTCAGTCTTTTTTTAGTAGCCACTTAGACACAAACACTGGCCAAAATTGGCTTTCAAATTAGTTTTTTGCATTTTCAAATATTAACACTAACTTTGGCCAGTGTTTGTGACCAAGTGGCTACTAAAAAAGACTGGACATACCCCATTTGCAATACCTTGGGTTGTCTACTTTTGCAAATGGTATGCCATCATGCAGGTAATTCTTATTCCTGAGCTACCACATGGTCTCAAAGGCAACGTAACCAATCTGGCGAATGTCAATGTGAAAAAAATGAAAAATGTAACACGCTATATTTGACCCTGTAACTTCCCAAAACACCATAAAACCTGTACATAGGGGGTACTGTTTTACACTTGAGACATCGCCGAATACAAATATGTGTATTTTATTGCAGTAAAAGCAAACAGTATTTTGACATTCACAGTTAAAATGTCACGTAGAACTAAGAAAATTTTAAAAAATCTTATTTTCTCCCATTTTTTTATATTTTATTCATATTAAATTATGTTCCATACCTAAGTATTTGATGTCAAATGAAAGCACTGTTTCCCCTGAATAAAATGATATATAATAAGTGTGGGTGCATTTAATATGAAAGAGGTGAATTACGGTTGGACAGACATATAGCGCAAATGCCAGGTTTTGTTTACGTTTTGTTTTGCTCACAACTTGTACATTTGGCTGAGGTCCTAAGGGGTTAATTCACAATCTGGCTGCAGACAATTTAGAGAAATGTCAAACAGGTAGAGACATCCTTACTATATGTCTTCCTGGGTGATCTCTCCTTCTACAGGGAGTCCAGAATTATTAGGCAAGTTGTATTTTTGAGGATTAATTTTATTATTGAACAACAACCATGTTCTCAATGAACCCACAAAACTCATTAATATCAAAGCTGAATATTTTTGGAAGTAGTTTTTAGTTTTTTTTTAGTTTTAGCTATGTTAGGGGGATATCTGTGTGTGCAGGTGACTATTACTGTGCATAATTAGGCAACTTAACAAAAAACAAATATATACCCATTTCAATTATTTATTATTACCAGTGAAACCAATATAACATCTCAACATTCACAAATATACATTTCTGACATTCAAAAACAAAACAAAAACAAATCAGTGACCAATATAGCCACCTTTCTTTGCAAGGACACTCAAAAGCCTGCCATCCATGGATTCTGTCAGTGTTTTGATCTGTTCACCATCAACATTGCGTGCAGCAGCAACCACAGCCTCCCAGACACTGTTCAGAGAGGTGTACTGTTTTCCCTCCTTGTAAATCTCACATTTGATGATGGACCACAGGTTCTCAATGGGGTTCAGATCAGGTGAACAAGGAGGCCATGTCATTAGATTTCTTCTTTTATACCCTTTCTTGCCAGCCACGCTGTGGAGTACTTGGACGCGTGTGATGGAGCATTGTCCTGCATGAAAATCATGTTTTTCTTGAAGGATGCAGACTTCTTCCTGTACCACTGCTTGAAGAAGGTGTCTTCCAGGAACTGGCAGTAGGACTGGGAGTTGAGCTTGACTCCATCCTCAACCCGAAAAGGCCCCACAAGCTCATCTTTGATGATACCAGCCCAAACCAGTACTCCACCTCCACCTTGCTGGCGTCTGAGTCGGACTGGAGCTCTCTGCCCTTTACCAATCCAGCCACGGGCCCATCCATCTGGCCCATCAAGACTCACTCTCATTTCATCAGTCCATAAAACCTTAGAAAAATCAGTCTTGAGATATTTCTTGGCCCAGTCTTGACGTTTCAGCTTGTGTGTCTTGTTCAGTGGTGGTCGTCTTTCAGCCTTTCTTACCTTGGCCATGTCTCTGAGTATTGCACACCTTGTGCTTTTGGGCACTCCAGTGATGTTGCAGCTCTGAAATATGGCCAAACTGGTGGCAAGTGGCATCGTGGCAGCTGCACGCTTGACTTTTCTCAGTTCATGGGCAGTTATTTTGCTATGCCTTTGGTTTTTCCACACGCCTTTGCAACCCTGTTGACTATTTTGAAATGAAACGCTTTGATTGTTCGGATGATCACGCTTCAGAAGCTTCTGCAATTTTAAGAGTGCTGCATCCCTCTGCAAGATATCTCACTATTTTTGACTTTTCTGAGCCTGTCAAGTCCTTCTTTTGACCCATTTTGCCAAAGGAAGTTGCCTAATAATTATGCACACCTGATATAGGGTGTTGATGTCATTAGACCACACCCCTTCTCATTACAGAGATGCACATCACCTAATATGCTTGATTGGTAGTAGGCTTTCGAGCCTATACAGCTTGGAGTAAGACAACATGCATAAAGAGGATGATGTGGTCAAAATACTCATTTGCCTAATAATTCTGCACTCCCTGTAATGCAGGCTGCTTTGTAGTTTAGATCATTCAGTGCTGTCACTGGTTGAGCTGTGTGCACACATTTGATAAGTAAGTCTCTCTGAAGGAAGAGCTAGTGGCTAAAGGCTTCAGAGACACTTCAGGCTTCAGAGACACTGCACATGCTAGATAAGGTAAAATAACTTGCTCTTTTTATTGTGGTTCCAAAATTCAACAATGTGCAGTAAGGTATAACAAAGTGTAACAAAATAAAGAAAAGCAAAATCCTTGCTCCTCTGAGCACCAACTTAACAAAATAATAAATTAACTGGGTTGGATGGCTTGTCCTTTTCCCAACGTAAATAAACATAAATATCCACCTTGCTGTTTTAGGTTTTCTCAGCTTTCACTTTCAACTGACAGGAAGCAAATACACTCTTCACTCCTAATTTGGCAGGGGAGTACTTAATAGCACCTGCAATTAACAATCTTTTTCTGGTGAGGTAAATCCAGGGCTGGCGCTTTCTATAAGGCGACCTAGGCAACCTCGCCGGCCCTTCTAGTGCTGCAGGCAGCTGCAGTACTGCCTCTCCCCTCCTTGTAGCGTGGCCGAGCTCCTCTCCGGTCTGTGGTACAGGAACATCAGGAAACAGAAGCTCCTGTACTGTGGACAGGAGAGGAGCTCGGCCAAGCTACACAGGGAAAGGGAGGTGAGGAGAAGGAGAGATGAGGAGAACACAGGGAGGTGTGGGGGAGGTGAGAAGAATACAGGGAGGGGGATGAGAAGAACACGGGGGGAGGAGAACACAGGGAAGTGGGAGGGGAAGGTGAGGAGAACACAGGGAGGGGGGAGGGAGAAGGGACAATGTGGGTGAGGAGAACACCGAGGGGGAGTGAGTGGCATGGTGCTGGGGCAGGAGAAAGTGGGGGAGGTAGACTACCATGGGAGGGAGGGGGTGGTGGAGAAACCACCTAGAGGAAGGTGTGATTTCAGGAGCAGAGTCCACCAAGGGAGGGGGGCGGGTGAGGAGAACGTATGTGAAGATTCCACCATGGAGTGGGGGTGAGGAGAATGTGGGAGAGGGAGAGTCCACTCAAGGGAGGCGGGTGGTGAGGAGAATGTGGGAGGGTGAGAAGAATGGGGGAGTCCACTCAAGGGATATGGGGGTAAAATAACTTGTTCTAAGGGACCACTCATATGGGCGGGTGGAAAGACC
This sequence comes from Pelobates cultripes, assembly GCA_933207985.1. Taxonomy (NCBI): domain Eukaryota; kingdom Metazoa; phylum Chordata; class Amphibia; order Anura; family Pelobatidae; genus Pelobates; species Pelobates cultripes. Next base: position 77,400,728 of record OW240920.1, on the reverse strand, counting down.
ACCCACTAGGGACAACTAAGGAGAGGGAGGGGGTGGTGAAAGACCACTAGGAATGGGGGTGAGGAGAGACCACCAGGGAGGGTGGAGAGACCACTAGGGGAGCATGGGGGAGAGGAGAGACCACTAAGGGAGGGTGGGGGTGGAGGAGAGACCACTAGGGGAGCGTGGGGGGAGAGGAGAGACCACTAAGGGAGGGGGTGGAGAAGAGACCACTAATGGAAATCGGGGGGAGAGGAGAGACCACTAATGAAAAAGGGTGGCAGAGGAAAGTAGAGACCACTAAGGGAGAGACGAGAGACCACTGATGGAAAGTCAGGGAGAAAAGGAGAGACCACTAAGGGAGGGAGGGAGGAAAGTAGCGACCACTAAAGGACAGGGGAGAAGAGGGGAGACCAATAAGGGGCAGGGGAGAGCTCTAAGGGATGGAAGGGAGAGTTCTATTGGACAAGGGGCAGGACAGGGAGCTCTTTCACACTACGCACATACACCCACACAATGCATCCCTATACATATACAGAAACACAGAATGCATCCCTACACACTCAGAACACAACATGCTTCCCTTACACACACAGAAATACACAATGCATCAATTACACGCACACGCAATGCAACTCTTACATTTATAAAGACAATGCATACTTTGCACACATACATAGAAACACACCTTGCATCCCTTATGCATACAAACACAGATTCACACAATACATCCCTTACACACAACCAGAAATACACAATACATCCCTTATACACAAACACACACTGTTTCTATCCCTTACACAAAAACACACACTGTTTCCACTACACACAAACACACCGCATTACCTACACAAACTGGTATCCCTATACACTACATTCCATAAGCACACATATTAGATCCTCTGTGTAACGGGTCACCTGGCACCCCGACTGTGTTCCTCCGTTGAAGGATGCTCCTAGCGCTTCCTGAGGACTCCAATCACTGCAGCAGACTCCACAACCACCGAACCAGAGAAGCATACGAATGCTCTCAAGCATATGAATGCTGTAAGAAGCTGAACAGGAAAAGCATACAATCAGATTACACTCCTGGCAATCAGCACACAGTCCAATTCCCCCAATAACGAGACACTTCGTTTTGAGGTCAAGCAGAACTGATTTACTGGGGCTACCTGCCCGGCTTTTATGCAGGTCTCCCACCTGGTGGACACTCCCCTAGGGGACCAGATGGAAGACTGAGACAATAATCTCCAAGGACAGAGGCAAAACTCCATTAACCACATGGTAGTAAAAAGACAGTAAAAGACATAAAATTACATACTGTTACATTCATCATATAGAACATACACATTCTACCTATCCCCAGATAGCTTAGATCTCAGCGCCCATTACTACCGGATGGAGCTCAGATCACATGCATACAGTTCAATCGCCATGGAGCCAAAGTCTTTCCCATAGTCTTTCGATATACGAATGGGTTCCATGGCTTAGCTATCTGGGGTAACACTGCTCACATAGGGAAAATAAAAGGTTTTAATGCAGGGCCATAGTCCAGCGGCAAGAGGTGGGCAACCAGGCTCCTCCAATGGCCAGTGGCGAGGTTGGTTCGGCCACACTCTACAATAACACCTAACACATCCCCTACACACTCCACTCACTGTGAGCGAACCCATGGGTGGAACATGTAGGTGGAATTATGGGTGGGCCTTATGGGCATATTCACTGCCAGGCCCTTGAGCTGTGTAAGGGGCCCCCCAAAAAATTGAGCTGCTTTCCGTTCTCCCATAACATTGAATTTTGTGACCACAGTTACAATCAGCCTCCAGAGATTCTGTTCTACACCAGACCAGTGGAGCCAAACTGCAGCCAGAGCCCATCACCATCCTCATCTGGTTGTAAGTAGGCAATCTAGTATATTATTAGTGACACTAATCTCTAATTTACCTCACATTAAAGAGGCACTATAGTCCCCAGAACCATTGCAGCTTAATTAAGTGGTTTTGGTGTCTATAGTCTGTCCCTGCAGGCTTTTTTAATGTAAACACACACTGTGTGCAGCACTGGCATTAGTTGATATGGCAGATCATATAGGTGGGGCATTGTGATGTCACATGGGCGGAAGGGCGGCGGCAAATTTTTCTTTTTGCCTAGGGCGGCAAAAATCCTTGCACTGGCCCTGGGTAAATCAGGGTTGAATTAAAACTTTGGAACTGGACTCCTCACCTGCAGTTTCCAAGCAACCTCCAAAATGTGGAGTGGAGCACTGGCCCACCCTAGTAAAATATTTCACAGCACTGTAAGAAATCTACACAGAATCGAAAGAAAAGAAACTAACCACAGGTATTTGAGCTTATTAGCTTTAATTTAAGTTTCACCTGTTTGGCTGCCTAGAGTGCCCCTTTAAGCAAAAGAAAAGCAGCAAAATAAGAAATGTACATTTAAACAACGAGCAAGCGAACCATTTAGCATAAATCATGACCTAAAAACCATGTACATACATGTTAAGAGAAAATAAAATTCAGTACATAACCTGTGAAAATAATGGTATCAGCTGTATAATATTTAAAAAGTCACAAATTTCCAGAAGATTTCAATTGCACATGGGCTGGAGCAGTATATGTCTTAACATATTTCTGAACCTCCTTGAAAGTATTCAATATGACATCTTTACCACCATGCCTCAGGAGCAGGGCTCGAGTCCTACAGGAATGTGTGGCAACGGCATTCCTGCACTTTTTCCACAGCAGGAACGCCGTTCCCATTAGTAGTCCTGCAGGACCTGCCATTTGATATAGAGAATTAGACCCTGGTTACTGAGGTCCCATTACCCTCTATGGAGCTCACAGCTCTCTGCTCACATCGATTGCACTGGCAGCACATGCACTAGGCTCGGGCGGATCATGTATACAGGTACGGCAACTCAGCTCTCAACTGTGGTGCCTGAGGGAGCCGGAAGTGGCTGCTGTTATGGTGAGACCGAAACAAGCACCGGAGGGGAGACTGCAAGCATGAACCTACTGCCCTGTAACCCGCACGACAACGGCCTGCTGTATGAGGGCTTCAACCAGGACCATGGTAATAGTCTGGGGGGCAGGGGGTGAGAGGCTGGGGAGAAACTGGGTACCAGGGATGGGTGGAACAGAGGTATCAGAGGGGATACCTAGAAGGAGAGATGGAATGGGTCCATGATAAGGTGACATTGGATGGGTGGGACTGAGAAGGTGAGATGGATAGAGTAACATGGTGTACCCGAGAGGTAGGTATTGCATACTGAGAGAAATTATACTTGAGAGGTTAGGGATGGATAATGTGATTGGGGCTGGGAATGGTAAGATTAGCAATGGGTGATTTGATTAGAGCTGGGAATAATGGGATTAGGAATTAGGAATGGTATTGGGGCTGGGAGAGGGCAATAAGAATGGGTCATGTGATTGAGACTGCTCGTGATGTGATTAGGAATGGGTAATGTGATTTGGACTGGGAATGATAAATTTAGGAATGGGTAAGGTAATTTGCAGTTGTAGGTTATGGGATTAGAATTAGTAACGCAATTGGTGCTGTGAATGATGGGATTAGGCATTCATAATGTAAATTATGCATGTGCATGGGGAAAATGTTCGGTTCGGTTCGGCATTCCGAAATTCGTGACTTTCGCAATTCGGGACTTCGGCAACTTTGGCACTTCGACACTTCAGAATTTCAGAACTTCAGAATTTCGGGACTTCGGCACTTCGGGACTTCTCTTGCAGCCGCTTAGTAGATAACTCCCTAATTCCCATGGTATTAGGGAGTTATCTACCAAAAGGCTGAAAGACCTAAATTGGTCTTTAGGGGAAATTTACTAATACTAAGTAAAAATTACTTAGTATTAGTAAATTTTGCCCCTACTCGCTATACCGCAAGTAGGAGCATGTCTAGTAAACAGTGTCTAGTAAACATTGCCCCCCCAGCCCCCATCCCTGAGTGGAGGGTGGGGGCCCTAAAATAAAATGATGGGGGGGACCTATTGTCCTTACCCCGGCCCCAGCCCCCACCCCTGAGCGGTGGGTGGGGGCCCAAAATACTAATAAGGGGGGGAACCTAATGTCCTCCCCCTGGCCCCCACCACTGAGCCATGGGTGGGGGCCCTAAATTGGAATAAGGGGGGGACCTAATGTTCTCCCCCCTGACCCCCACCCCTGAGTGGCGGGTGGAGGCCCTAAATTGGAATAAGGGGGGGGGGGCTTAATATTCTACCCCCTGGCCCCCTCCCCTGAGCGGTGCATGGGGGCCCTAAATACTAATAATGGGGGACCTAATGTCCTCCCACATGCCCCCTACCCCTGAGCGGCGGGTGGGGGCCCTAAACTGGAATAAGGGGGGACCTAATGTCCTCCCCCCTGGCCCCCACCCCTGAGTGGTAGGTGGGGGCCCTAAATACTAATAAGGGGACACACCTAATGTCCTCCCCCCTGGCCCCCACCCCTGAGCGGCAGATGGGGGCCCTAAATTGGAATAAGGGGGGGACCTAATGTCCTCCCCCTGGCCCCCACCTGAGTGGTGGGTGGGGGCCCTAAATACTAATAAGGGGGGACCTACGGTCCTCCCCCCTTGCCCCCACCCCTGAGCGGCGGGTGGGGGCCCTAATTACCAAAGGGGGGGAACCTATTGTCCTCCCCCCCGGCCCCACCCCTGAACGGTGGGTGGGGGCCCTAAAAAAAATGTTACTCCCCCATGTGACAAGGGGTCCCCAAACCCCTAGTCGGCCCCTCACCCCCCCAAAAAAAAATTAACACCCTACCTACCCCCCTCACCCTAAAAATAATGAGGGGGGGACCTTTAAGTACCTGTAAAAAAAATAAAACTAACCATTCGATGTTTTCTAAAATCTTTTTTTTTTCCAAAAGGCCAAATAAAATATCCATAATAACCGACGAAATTAAAAAAAATAATAATAATCCATCTTCACCCGGCGAGGGCTCCGCGCAGACTGAGCCCTGCAATTAGGCTCAGAGCACTCTGATTGGTTGGGGTCAGGGGGAGGACCTTAGGTCCCCCCCTCTTAGTATTTAGGGCCCCCACCGCCGCTCAGGGGTGTGGGCCGGACATTAGGTCCCCCCCTTATTAGTATTTAGGGCCCCCACCCACCGCTCAGGGGTGGGGGCCAGGACATTAGGTGTCCCCCCCTTATTAGTATTTAGGGCCCCCACCCACCGCTCAGGGTTGGGGGCCAGGGGGGAGGACATTAGGTCCCCCCCTTATTCTGATTTAGGGCCCCCACCCACCACTCAGGGGTGGGTGCCAGGGGGAGGACAATAGGTCCTCCCCCATTATTTTACATTAGGGCCCCCACCCGCCACTCAGGGGTGGGGTTTGGGTGGAGGCAATAGGAGGGGGGACCTTTTTTTTTTTACAGTGAGCAGCTGTTTAATAGACATGCCCCTACTAGCAAGTAGGGGCATAATTTACTAATACTAAGTAATCTTTGCTTAGTATTAGTAAATTTCAGCCTTTTAGTAGATAGCTCCCTAATATCCAGGACATACTTGAAAACGAAAGAAATCTCAATGTATCTTTCCTGGTAAAATATTTTATAAGTAAATAAAATATTTTATAAATAAATAAATAAATATCGTGGGAATTAGGGAGTTATCTACTTATTCATTCCTGTCATTACATTGACTGGCCAAGTAACTTACATTTTATATGAATGTATGTTACTTGATTGCTGTAAGTGTTGCAAATGCTTACAGCTGAATCCTGGCTATGTTTGTATACTTTTTATTTAAAATTGTATACAATGTAACATTCTTCTTCTTTCACTGGGTAAGTATATTAGAACTTAGGCAATACTGTTCGGAACTTCGGCACTTCGGCACTTTGACACTTTGGAACTTCGACAATTTCGGAACTTCGGGACCCCAGCAATTCGGCACTTCAGCAATTCGGACATTCAAAAGTTCATATTCAGAGCTGGGAATGATGGCATTAGGAATATGTGATGTAATTAGGGCTTAGTGATGGTATTAAGAATGGGTCATGTGATTGAGGCTGGTGATGATGTGTTAGGAATGGGTAATGTGATTGGAGCTGGGAATGGTAAAATTAGGAATGGGTAATTTGATTGGGCCTGGGTGATTTGATTGGGATGGGAATGATGGGAATAGGAATTAGTGATGTAATTGGGGTTGTGTGATGCTATTAAGAATGGTCATGTGATTGGGGCTGGGGATGATAAGATTAGAAATGGATAATGTGATTTGCAGTTGAGTTGATGTGATTAGAATTAGTAATGTAATTGGTGCTGTTGGTGATGGGGTTAAGCATTCGTAATGTAAATGAAGTTGGGGTGATATGATTAGTAATGGAAATTGGTCTGTGGGTGATGATATTAGGCATTAGTAATTTCATTGATGCTGGGATGATGGTTTTAGGAATTAGTTATGTACCCATTGCTTTGGGACAAATATTAAACTATTAGGAATGGTTAAAAGATTAGGACTGGGGTGATGAGATAACACATTGTTAATGTGACTGATGTTTGGGGTAAAGGGATTAGAAAGAATGGGTAGTGTGATTAGGACTGGAAGTGATGAAATTTGGAATGAATGATGTAGTCCTGGGATGGGTGATGATTATGACTGGGGCAGAGGTGCGTGCATACAGGGTCATAATAATCACACATCGCAGCACAGATGATACTAAATCTCGAAAAGTTGATAATCTTGCAGGCAAGTGCAATGTTATTCCAATTTGTGGGATATTTTCTAATGTGTTTAATTTTTTTTTTTTATACACTATTTGTTTTTGCAATTCTTGGGAGGGGAAGATCATTACACATTGTGGTGATTATTCTGTTAGTATGACAAACAACTTAACTTATTTTGTTGTTACAACGGTTCTATATTTATTCATTTACCACATAGTTAACTTATTTTGTTACAATTGTTCTATATTTATTTGTTTATTGCATGTGAATTTTGGAGATGTCTTTGTAAACTGGCACTTTACACTGTATTTTCTGAGAAATATATATGCATTCAAGGCTATAATTATTATTTTTTTGAGGGGGGGATCTTGGGTGAGTTCCCACACTTTTTCCCCCAGGACTTGACCCCTGCTCAGGAGGAGTTTACTTGGATATGTGTGGGCCTGAAGTAACCGATAACACACGTTGTGGGCCCCAAGTATCTCAGTAACAGGGGAGAGTTTTCTCCTATTTAACAATGTAACAGAGATTAAGTCCTGAAAGTCCTTATAGTGGCCAGGCAAATCAAATCCTTTTCTAACCTGGGCCAAAAATTAATGCATCACATGCTGGTAATGAAATATCACCAGGGTATCTTTGGGTACCGTCTTGGTACAAAATAGCAATGCATAACAATCAATTAATTTGCGGGAGCAGTTGGTAAAACCAAATGTAGAAGGTGTAAAACATGTCCAGGAAGAGCAGTTGCTGAAATCTCCTCTGAAATATTCTGGAATCTATTGCAGTCTTCCAGTTCTGCATCTATAACTTCAATTCCCTGCATGCATGAATCAAAGCTCTGTACCTCCTTGCACAACTCATGAATCTTTCCAATTCTTTCCATTTTAATCTTCCCCAGCTGGGCAATATGACTTTCCAATGAAGCAACCTCCTTGCGCACAGCCATCAATTCCCAAAGTAAGTCTGAATAGAAGGTCTCCCTCAAAGAATGGAACATTTTCTCCATCACGTCATGCATAAATAGATCACTTATGTGCTGCCCTGAATAACTCAGGGCAGCTTCTATACTGTGCCCCAAATCTTCTTTAGTAGCTCAAATTTGTGTCTCCCAAATGTTCAGGGCCACCTCCACTCATTTATCTGAATCATCTCCAACAGCCTACATTCAGGGAGCCAAACGACTTTCAAATTTGTGGCTTCAGAATCCTCGGGGCCACCTCCATTCAGTGCATTGAAGCACCTACAGCTGTTGACATTCGCACCTCCCATCATGGCAGTGTGAATTTGTGGCCCTGAACTGACCAACACTCACAAGACCTCCTTGGCAGCTGCCATTCACCGCTGGGTGGAGAGGGGTGCATGGAGCAGCTGCTCAAATCCATAGTCATGGGGCCCTCCACTGTCTGATCTTTTTAAGTGACAGCTGAGGGTAGCGGCACATGCCGCAGAGGATTATCCTTCTCCTCTGGGAGCCTTCTTGGAGGGTTTTTTGGATTGCTGCATAAATAAAAACTCAGGCAGGAATATGAGCCTCAATAATGATTTTCACCCAATTCACCATAAAGAGTATTCACAAAGTAGCCATCTTGGCCAGTAGCCAGGCCATGCCCCCTTTTTTTAAGCTGAACTAATCATGCAAAAAAACTGAATTTTTGCATTTTTTTGTTTTTATAATAAATGAGAATGTGTATCTGTAAATTTTGCATTAGCTTAAAATACTATATCCTTTAAAAAAAAACTATATATAATATGTGTTGGTGCAATAAATGGGAAAGATGAAAAACTGGGTCTGAGCACATCATATCAAAAATGCCAAAATTGCTTGTGTCCTTAACAGGGCTACCATCGGAAATGTTGAGGTCCCCTACACAGCTCAAGGCCATGGCCTCCAGGCTCACCCTGAGTCTGCCTACAGTGATAAGTAAAGTGGATGCAGTTTGTGTACACTGGATGCAAAATTGTATCTGTGTAGTTGATGCAGAGTATTTGTGAGTAAAGTGGATGTAGAGTGCGTGTGTGCATAAAGTGGATGCAAAGTGTGTGTGTGTGTGTGTGTAAAGTGGATGCAGAGATTGTGTGCATAAAGTGGATGCAGGTTGTGTGTGGTAGATGCAGTGTGTGTGTTTTTTGTTAGTTTGTGGGGTTAGATTGGGGCTGTGGGAGGGTTAGTATTTTAAAAGAATTATAGTTATGTTTATTTATGTTTCCCTGCCAATTACCTATAGCCAGGGAGGGGGACACTAGATTCGTTGGTGGGCTGGTAGCACAGAAGGTTGCATAGTGAAGAGGGGGCCAAGGATTCCTAAAAATTTGCAACAAACAAAAGGGATGCAACACCTTGATTGATAAAACTGCGTATGTTACTATTCTTTATTTCTTACATATGGCGTTATCAAATATGCCATAGAGTAATTAAACTATTAATGCAGGTTGCAAGATTAAATAAATATTAGGAATAAAATGATTTATACATTTTAATCTGGTATATAGTACACATTTCACAAACAATTTAAGTCATCAAAACTGAGGCCTGTCTACTCAATTAAAAATTAAAAAGATCATATTTGTTTTCTATATCACAGCTTATTACTGTCCTCTGACTTATTCACTTTCATTCCTATCTAGTATGTTTTCTTGCTAATTTAATTGCAATTTATGTGAATTAATTAAAGCAAAGAGCATGCAGAGTGGCATGATGCATTAGACCACTTAGAGTTACACTTGGATGCTAGTCAATTTATTATGTATTAGTCCTGAAATTAAAAAAGCTATGGTTTCTTTTTTTTTTTTTTTCTCTCAAACATAGAAATTAAAATGAATATGGAAATGGATTTTTAATCGCCTTGTGTGGAAAATGTTGTACTGGACAGTGAATAATATGCATATACCTAGAGATGGTAATACAAACATTATTCTCATTATTGTTTTAAAGTCAAAATATGAAGCAAAGAGAAATCATTAAAGGGACGCTCCAGGCACCCAGACCACTTCTGCCCATTGGAGTGGTCTGGGTGCCAACTCCCACTACTCTTAACCCTGCAACTGTAATTACCTTGCAGGGTTAACTCCTCCTCTAGTGGCTGTCTACTAGACAGCCACTAGAGGGCACTTCCTGGATCATAGCACAGGAAACCTGTGCAAGAGTGTCGCTGGACGTCCTCACGCTGTGTGAGGACCTCCAGTGTCGCTCATTTTCCCATAGAAAAACATTTTCAATGCTTTCCTATGGGGAGCGCTAATGCGCACGTGCGGCATTGCCGCACATGCGCATTAGTTCTCCCCGGCCAGTGGGCGGAATCAGTCTCGCCCACCAGCTGACGCAATCACTAGGAGGAGCGGCGGCGGAGGAAGGAGTAGCGGCGGAGGAAGAAGCAGCGACGTGGGATGTGGGTATTCACCCCTTCAGCAACCGGGGATTGGGGGGTGAGAGGGAGAGGGGACCTGCAGTGCCAGGAAAACAGATTGTTTTCCTGACACTGGAGTTTCCCTTTAAATAAAAGCAAACAATAGAGGAACTAAAAGGAACCATGTATGATACAATTTACTTTATAATATCCTGTTAAATATTGAATACTTTCCTAAAAAGAAAAAGATAAGAACCAATGAAAATTTCCATTAAATTCATAAATTGAAACAAAAATTAAAAAAAATATATTAATTGCCTATATTGTTAGAATCGCAATTAAGCTAATTTTGCTTAACATGGCTGAATTTAACTCTCTATGTTGAACAATTTTGTGGACAGAGCAGTATAATAATAATAAATGTACATTTAAACAACGAGCAAGTGAACAGCATAGCACAAATCAGTACCTAAAAACCATGTACATACATGGTGAGAGAAAATAAAATTCACTACATTGCAAAACCCGTGAAAACAATGGTATCAGCTGTATAATATCAAAAAAGTCACATTTCCACAAGATTTCAATTGCACATGAGCTGGGCAGTCTATGTCTTAAAGGATCACTATAGGATCAGGATCACAAACATGTATTCCTGACCCTATAGTGTTTAAACCACCATCTAGTCCCCCTGGGCCCCTCATGCCTCCATAAATATAGCAAAATCTTACTATATTTAAGCCTGAAGCTGTAGATCTGAATGCTGTTTGCCTCAGAAAAACAAGCTGTCTGCTGACATCATCAGAAGTGGTGGCCTGATCCAATCACAATGCTTCCTCATAGGATTGGCTGAGACTGACAAAGAGGCTGATCAGAGGTAGAGCCAGCACAATTCAAACACAGCCCTAGCCAATCAGCATCTTCTCATTGAGATACATCGAATCAATGCATCTCTATGAGGAAAGTTCAGTGTCTGCATGCAGAGGGAGGAGATACTGAATGTTTGGATGCATTTTAGGCAGCCATGGCCCAGGAAGGGTCTCTAACAGCCATCTGAGGAGTGGCCAGTGAAGTTATCACTAGGCTGTAATGTAAACACTGCATTTTCTCTGAAAAGACCGTGTTTACAGCAAAAAGCCTGAAGGTAATGATTCTACTCACCAGAACAAATTCAATTAGCTGTAGTTGTTCTGGTGACTATAGTGTCCCTTTAACACATTCCCAACCCTCCTGGAAAGTATTCAATATGACATCTTAACACCATGCCTCAGAATGAGTTTAAAAATCCATAAGTTCAATACCGCACTCAAATATGTTACAGCGGTTACATACTGAGCAGGACATGAGAGAGAGCAGACAGCAGCTATACATACCCAGCACAGCCTAGCAACTAGAGGAGTTTGGATATTGAAAATACCCACTGTAGGAGCCTATCCTGGTTTCCCGGTCTGCAGATCAAGGTACTTTGGTGTCACACCCTATCTAACAACTATTGGATATCCTACTACTATTGGATAATTTGAAGTCTGGGATTGCAATCCTCAATTGGTGAGATCCAACCAAGTTCTTTTCTGTATATACATTGAACATTCAATTATAACTTTTTTCTAATTTTTACTGTTTTTTCCCTTTTTTCTATTTTTTCTATTTTTTTTAATAGATTTTTTCTTTTTTTAATTTTTTTTAGTTTTTTTCATTTTTCTAAACTTTTCAACTTTCCTGTGTTGTATATATACATTTTTCTAAACAAAGAGGACCATTTAGTGGTGGATCCACCTCAACATCAATGAACTATCGAACTCCATATATGTTGTGTATATATAGACTGTAAATAACTGCACATATTCTGAGATGTATATATGATGAAGTTTGTGAAATCAATGAATTTATAAGGTTATCATCAAATTACTATAGGGATTTGTATATTACCCATGAATTGGTGTACATAATTGTTGTATAATAAATCAATTTTCCTTTTTTGCATATACATCAATTGACTCAACTCTTTTTTCATAAAAGTCACATATTTGAGTGCGCTATTGAACTTATGGATTTTTAGTAAATCATTTTGAGGTTGTTTTGGGGAATACCTCCAATACCAGCACCATCCAGTAGAAAAATGCCAGCACATTCTATGTTTTTCAGAATGAGTTTGAGTTTAGTTGGATACGTGTAGGCCTGAACTAACCATTAACGCGCATCGTGGGCCTGAAGTATCTCAGTAACAGAGATTACGTTCTGAAAGTCCTTATAGTTGCCTGGCAAATCAAATCCTTTTCTAATCTGTGCCAAAAATTGATGCATCACATGCTGGTAATGAAATATCACCGGGATATCTCTGGGTACCTTCTTGGAAACAAAATAGCAATGCATAACAATCGATTCATATGTGGGAGCAGTTGGAAAACCAAATGTAGAAATTAATTTCACTTCTCTTCTGGAGAAGGCATTTTTTTTTTCAGTCTTTTCATGCTTTCATCCTTTTGCACTGAAGCGTCTCCTATTAAAACTAGTTCAATCATCATAGTTACATAGTTACATAGTTACATAGCTGAAAAGAGACTTGCGTCCATCAAGTTCAGCCTACCTCACATTTGTTTTTTGCTGTTGATCCAAAAGAAGGCAAAACCCAGTTTGAAGCACAATTTTGCAACAAGCTAGGAAAAAAATTCCTTCTTGACCCCAGAATGGCAGTCAGATTTATCCTTGGATCAAGCAGTTATTATCCTACATTGAAAGATTATATCCTTGAATATTCTGTTCTTGCAAGTATGCATCTAGTAGCCGTTTGAACATCTGTATGGACTCTGATAAAACCACTTCTTCAGGCAGAGAATTCCACATCCTGATTGTTCTTACAGTAAAAAACCTTTCCTTTGCCTTAGACGAAATCTTCTTTCTTCCAGTCTAAACGCATGGCCTCGTGTCCTATGTAAAGTCCGGTTTGTGAATAGATTTCCACACAATGGTTTGTATTGGCCCTGAATATATTTGTATAACTTCTTGAAGTCCCTAATAAGCAAATAAGGGAGAATACAAATAATGGATAGCACAGCAGACTGCATCAAGTGGGGCATCAAAGCCACTCTTTAGTTGAACGGTAGAGTAATAAAGCAATTGCCCTAATGTCGGGTCTTGATGGTGTTGATGAGAATTACGTTTCTCCCACTACTCCATGGTAAAGACAAAATGGGAATTGAGTGCACCCCCAGAACATGCATTTTGCAGGAATGGTGCTGCTGTGGTGACCAAAATGTATACATAATACAGATTCAGGAAAAGTGCACACATACAAATACATGTTTGAATATAATAAGGCTCCTTAAAATACCCTATCCCAGCCAACAAATATGGAGATTCTCTTCTATTATATGGCCATTTTGTGTTAAGCCCACCACTACTTTACAGTACCACAATAACAGTGAGTCTTACACTAATTCGAACATGGAAGACAGATGAAATAGTGCTAGTGTTAAGAAGCTAAAGTGTATTTTAATAATATGTTTTAAGAGCATTGCGAATATACATAATGCAAAATGAAGGTGATAAATGCAATTTTAAAAAAATGCAGTGTCAAGACAAATAGTTAAAGTGATAGTACTTTGATGTATATACTCACAAAACATATCATATGGACAAAGTGATTCAGTCAAAACAATGTTTTAAACTGTGCACACATCCATGAATTATACAGGAGGATAAGCATTCCTGCTTCCAGCAAAGGCATAAGTACCCCATCAAAATGTTTGGAAACACGCAAGAAACTCCTCAATGCCACAGTAAAAACACTTTGCTACCTACTCATAAACTTTCCAGAAAATGATCACTAATAGGTTCCATTAAATCCACATTGTTGCTCTCTTTGTGAACAGCTACAAAGGAAAGGCACAGCGCTAACAAGCCACAGAAAGCAAACAAAGACAGCACACCTAACACTTCACAGACCCCAAAGAATTATTCAGATAAAAAATGGGAGGAAAGATGACGGGAGCGCGAGTAGTATTATGTGTAATATTTATAAAATATATAAAAACTTAAAAGTACTGTAAAATATAAAATAAAATGTCTGCAGAAAAGTCCAAAATGAAATAAAATACCACTTGCAAGAGAACAGACAAGTCTTGAGAGAGGTAGTTTTATTATAGGGAAGTTCAGGTCAGAGGAGGCTTGGAATTCATTTGTGCATATAAGAGAACAGAAAAAAATGGTACAGTATATATAAATTCAACTGAGTAAATGGCAATATAGATTCTACTCACATTTACCAGAGCTATGACCAGCTCTAGTTATGACAGTGCAGAGTGGTATTATCACCACTTCTAGGATATATGGGTAGGTGTGGTTCTCAGCTCCCCCAATGGTATAACATCAAAGGGATAGGTGTCTCTACTTGATAAAGCCCTGTGGGGCGAAATGCATTTTTTTTCTAAAATCTGGTTTATGTTAATAAAGAAATATTGGCAACTTTTACACTTCATTTTTTGCACATGTCCTTCAATAATCTTACTTTCATTTTAAACTGCCTGGCATCCTGCTTTTTTACTCCAGTGAGGACCTCACAAAAGAATCCAGGGTGGGGATCATACCACTTGCTCCCTATCCACTGAGCAGTAAGTCTGCTCAATCAAATGTGAGGGCAATATATATATTTTTATTACTGCTGGTTTTACAAATACAGATAGCACTATTTCTTTATTTGTTTCTATTGCCCTAGGTCACTTTGATATCATGATTGAAAATGTCAAGATTTAACTCAAATGCTAGTTTGGCAAGTAGTTGTAATCACTTTTAGTGTATTTAATTTTAAACACGACATGCTTTTTCCTTGTTAATTAATATTAATTTATTACTTTAGGTACATTAACTATCCTTTTCTATCCCACAATATGACAATGTAAACTTTGTTATGATTATCTCAACTTTAACATAAATGGCAAAATCATATGGCTACTACTTAAATTAATTATGCATGATTAAACAGCTTAATGGTTCAACACTAATAAGGAATATATTTCATACTTACCATCCCTGATATTCATTAAAGGGATTGCCAAACAGAAGATCCGCAAGGGATCAAATAGCAGAATACAGAATATAAACTCCAGGAAGGGAGTCAATGGAGCATTTACTTGGGAGCAACATGCCATACAGATATAACTAATAGCATATTCTCTCAATTATTCAGATTATACTATAAGAAAATTCACTCAGTCCTAAAGAAATTTCTTAACCAAGTTCAGTGCACAGAGTCTGAAAACTGAATATAAAATATAAATCTGGTCAGGAATAGTCTATATTGAGGTATTACATTCTGGTAAATATTGCAGGCATTAAAAATTATTACTAACTTTATTACTTTCAATACAAAGTCAGATTTTCATTGACAAAGTAAAGCATACCAAAGAAAACAGTCAGGTACATGCTTCAGAGAGTTAATTGCTCATGGAAGCCAAAAAATAGCCCATGCTATGCACCTGCAATCAGCAAGATATACTAAACTATGCGTACACCTGAAATCAGCACATTATATGAAAGTTAACTCCTTAAGGACCATGGACGTACTAGGTACCACTGACAAAAATGGTCCTTAAGAACTCCGGACGTACCTAGTACCTCCGCGGCAAATAGATTACTTACCCAATCACTGCCGATCCCCGGCCAGCGATCGGTGTTGCTCCCAGTCTGGGGGGACTGGCTGACAGCCCAGACAATCCCCCCTTGGCAAATTAGGCCACCATGGGCCATGTGATCGCTCTGAAAGAGCGATCACATGGCGGCAATAGGTGTCCAAAGTGCTGCCTGCAGGGGGACTGCCTGTTTGTGTGTTTGTGACATTGTGTCGATCGCACACTTATGTAAATTTTTGATAAATTATTAAACACCATCTTGTTTTTTGGTGGACCTCTGAGTGAAACCCTTCATTGGCATATATATATATATATATATATATATATATGCAGGCAGACTGAAAAACAAAAACATATTTCAAACTTTCTGACTGCAACACAGCTATAGAGAATACCAGTTCACATCACCCATTATGGCTAACAAACATTCTAAAAAGTCAATTGACTCACCTTAGAAATAATTGTACAGATATGAAAATATTTGATGAACAATCAAGGGTTATAAAAAATGGATATGCAGAAAAAGGAAGTGACTTACAAAAAATGGAAAGAGATTAATTAAAAATAAAGAATTTAAGTAGGTCAGACCTTTCTAATAAAAAAGTCAAATAAACAATAAGAAGAAATGTGATTATGTTTTTATCATCCAGTATAATATTCATGAATTGTTCCACATGTAAATACCAGGAGAAAAGAAAACCTGTTAACATTTGTGGACACTTGTAACAAAAAGAATACAAAATATTTTTTTTACATTGTTTCACTGCCTATGCCAGTTATTTGCTGCAATGTAGATGTGGTGTACAATATGTAGGCCACACAAGTTGTAAACTACATGTTAGATTTTTGGAACATTTTAACAACATCGTTAAAAATAAACAGAGTTGTCACAGTACTAGATCGAAAATTCTCCTTAATCCTCTTCAGAGCTTGGCCGATCACACCGCCTCCTTGTCTGACGTCAGATGTCCTCCTATTTAGATGAAGCCACGGCAGTATTGAACCGCTCACTCAATTGTTTCCCAGCGATGCAAAGCTGCCGTTTAAGCTAAATCCTAAATTTTCTTATGCATCAAACCTTTTCCTATGATATTGTTTTGCCGAACTTCTCAATTCCTGACCTCGGACTCCAAGCCATATTCTCTTGCTTAATCCCACTAAAAGTTGCTTCAAAGTAAAATAAAGCAGATTGCCTTCTTCCAATTCAGAATTAAGTGAATACACCTTTATATCAGCTTTTGGAGATTCATTTTGGATACAGTTATTCATTGATTATAAAGACTTATATTTGGAGTATTCTATCTTGGAATTTATAGTCCTTAGACTGCCAGGATACACTCAGTTCTTGTTTAAAGTGACTGTATCTTTGAGGAGTCTGCATTATGTATACATCTTGTCAACTCATTTAAAGTTACATTTCACTTCATTAAAATCACTAAAGTGGGGGGCGGGGCCTGACAGACAAGATGGCTGGACGTGTTTGTTAGCAGCTCCTGCATATCTGAACCTAATCCATGCACATCCCACTCGAAACTACCAAAATTCAGAGAGGAGCAGATAGTGGATTGGTAACACAGCGAGTGGGCACCCGAGGGTGTCCCTGTGTATGCTTCAGCACCATGGAAATCCACCGTCCGAACATGCGGCCTAGCGGGAATGACGGCCAGGCACCTGGGGTAGACGGCGGCCCCTCGGTGCAGAACCGGCTGTGACCGGCGGCAAGTCTGCTGCCCTGCAACCCCCCCTCTGGACCGCTCGGGGTTATCCCGGTCCCCCCGGGCTCACCCCATAGAGCTACCTGGCAATCAGGCAACCCACACGACAACCCAGACAGCAAGGCCCAAGATGGCGGACGAGCTCTCATCGTGGAAGCTCAAACTGCACGGGCCAGAGTCAGTCCAACTGGGCCCGCCAAACCATACGCAACAACCTACAGATGAAGCATTTCAACGATTCTGGCGATGGCTGGAGGCGTGGATGGCGGCGCCGCAGGCCCAATCTCAGGAGAGTGACCACAAGGCAGTGACCCCGCAAAGTGCCTGGGCCTCCTCGGAGCAAACCTACTTCACAAACCACTAAGAACCCCAAGTTTGACAAGACAAGGCGGAGTCCCACTTTGAAAATGAAAAGAAATCATCGCCGGCAGAGAATCCGAACCCACATAAGTCGACTACACGGCACGGGATCCACAATGCCCCACTTACCTGCACACACGAGCGGAAATAGAGGAGACAGGTACCAGACCCAGAGCTCTGAGGTGACCTACACCAAGCGACTGACACCAAGCAGACACCATCGGAAAAACGCAGCACCTGACCGTTCACCACAAAACAACTCACACGAATCAAGCTGGGGAATCCAGACTAAGAACCACCACTCGGCACAGACCAACCGAAGGGCAGGAGGAGACAACAGGTCAAGCTATACAACAGATTACTTATTAAAGCATATCAAGGGCATCGGATGAAGGTTTGCAGCTGCCCTCGGCTATCAGCCTGTTCACAGTGCGGGACTCAATTAGCTGAACACTTAAAGTAACAATTGAACCTTTTCATTTCATTTGCCCTGTCTACCTAAATTGTTTTTAAACATGCCCAAATATTTATTTTCTTGCTGGAGCCCTGACACTAGCCAATCTACTAATATGCCCCGCCACGTTATACTGCTAGAGTGAGGGGGGCCCAAGGGTAAATGCATGACAGTTTAAACTATCCGAACCAGATTGCTAAGACATGCAGCATACCACAGCAATGCTTAACGAGAGGAGCATGATTAGCATGCATGCTACTGTTTACATACATTGTTATTTTGCAATAGCTTCAACCTGATGCACAATTTACCTACTTAATGCGTGTCTAAGACCCTCCATAGTTTAGCGTTAATCTTTTAAAAGTCCATCTACACATTAACTATAAAAAGGTGCATGTTCATCATAAGTCACTTCAAACGTAAAACATGTTGTATTGATGCTTGTTCGTGATGCTATGACTTATAGAAAGCTTGTCTGTAATTTTTCATAAATGCACAACAACAAAAAAAATGTA
Source organism: Pelobates cultripes (assembly GCA_933207985.1). Classification (NCBI taxonomy): domain Eukaryota; kingdom Metazoa; phylum Chordata; class Amphibia; order Anura; family Pelobatidae; genus Pelobates; species Pelobates cultripes. Next base: position 77,382,046 of record OW240920.1, on the reverse strand, counting down.
AAAAAAAAAAATCACAGGCAAGACTAAAAAAAATCACTAAAGTGACTCTCCACCTTACCAAACCTTCTAAAACGATTGTGTATTCTATTAAGATGCTTAAAGTAACTGCTCAGTTATTCAAAACATTCCAAATTCCTGCTCAACTACCCAAGCTGTTTAAAGTGACTGTTCATCTATTTAAAGTTGTTAAGATTTCTGCTCAACATCTCAAGCTATTTAAAGTGAAATTGTATATATCTAAATTATTTAAAATGAAAGCTCCTCCTATCAAAAAATCTTAAAGAAACATTTAATTCTTGCTATAATCATTCTAATTTATTTTCAATTTTTCAAAGTAAATGTTCTTTCTGATCTTATTGGAAAAAATAATCTATAAGTGATAAATTAAAGAGTTGATTCTGTATTCATGTTTCAGTTTTTCCTTTGTGTCCTGCTTTTACTTGGAATAGTTTTAAGGCAATGGGCAAAAATAAGATGCAAAAACAAACTGGAGAAGAGAGAGTAGATTACAAGACTTAATGACAAAAGAAGTCCAATGGGTTTATAATTTAAAGATTTTAAACTTCAGATTAAAAATGGAAATTGATTTGACAGGTTTGCTTTGAAACTCAATAGTATTTTAACATGTTACATTTTATAATAAAAACATACCCGATTGGTATTTTGGGTTTTCTAGAATGTGAGAGTCTTTTTTTCTCTTAGGGTGTAATGAGACTATGCATTTTCACTTTCACTTCCTGGTATAGGTTATTTATGGTTTCTAACTTTTGTTTTATAGTTGCAGGTATCAAAATGGAAAGCCTTTTTTTGTTGTATTATATTTCTCTTTCTGTATATTTGCATTTTATGGTGTTTACAGTTATGGATACATTGGGATAGATTTGTTTATTCCTTCAAATGTAAAGGTTTTCACTCGATTTTTTTTATTTATATTTGCATTTTAATATTTATATTCATTTTTTCTTGTCTGTTATATATTATTTTTTTCTTATATGTTTCTTACAGTTTTACAAACATTTTATATCCTTTTGATTTTGAATGATATGTGTTTGCTGTCATTATTTTCAGAAAACATTCTTATTGGTTTCTAGAATTGTGATTTACTGTGTATTCATAGTTTTATATTCCATCCTATCGTTCATATGTTTTATTATTACGATATCTCCATTGATTTAACTGATGTAGTGCATTCCAGTGTTGAATGCAGAACTTTCAGAATCTAATTCTTTATAATTGAGGACATTCTAAGAGTTCCAGCTGTTCTCACTAGTTGGAGAAGCATTTGGGATGAGAAGTGCATGTGTGGTGCTTGTTCAATCAAATGCTTCTCATGCTGAAGCATTGAATCTAATGATTTCCTACATGTAGCATCTGATGATGTTCTAAGTCTAACTCTGTTAAGAGTTTAAAAGTACCTATTGTGGCTATCTGGTAGACAGCCAATTGATGTGTATCAAAACATTGCCATATCTGATAAGTTGCAGTGTTTTAGGGAGGGCTAAATAACAGGGGCACTACACCCAGACCACTTCATTGAGATAAAGTGGTCTGGGAGCCTTTAGTGTCCCTTTCATGTCACAGCTGTGTATTATAATCTCATATTATTATATTTTATTTTTATTCTTATTGTTATATTATTGCTATTCAAATTTTGCTCACAATTTGGCAAAAGTAAAACATCACCAGGCACCAGGCACCAGTGGAAAATCCAGGTCAATAACATTAAAATACTCCAATACATCACATGGCAAATTAAGCAAGAAAAAAAAATTATAAGAAGGATCGTTGTTGGTTCTTATTGGTAATGGAACATAAGTTAGAGGTTTGACTCTTGTGGACTGCAGAGTAGTATTGTTTGCTCAATCATCCCACAGGTAGGAATAAAGGTAAACACAAAAGCACTGGACCCATCTTGGTAAAAAATTAAAT
>OW240920.1:77286561-77378069 GCA_933207985.1 Pelobates cultripes | reverse complement strand
TTTTAAATTTTAGGAAAAAGAACTAAAAAAAACCAAACGCTGTCATCTATATTTTCAGTTACGTAGTTACATAGTAGCCCAGGTTGAAAAACCCCCCCACTAAAGTCCATGAAGTACAACAGTTTTGCTATATTTTCCTAAAATCTGAAATTCTTGCCACATCCTTGACATTTCACCCTTTACTGAATTATCCTGTAAAACAGAAAGCACTGCAATTCATGTGATTTTACTGTCTGCATCATATAGCACTAACCAGTGTCACACACACTATTTACATACGGCAAAGACTTGTGAATTCCACAGTGCGAGCCACAATGACTCACTAATTCTCCAGTATGGTCATATACTAACGGGGATAATGTAGGGAAACATTCTCACAGTCAGCTATGCGTTCAGTTCGACTACTCTGGCCTGAAATTTGAATCTTATGGCAGTGAATCTTATTACAATCACGCTGTACATGGCTAATTAACCATTTCTGCGCCAGCAGCCAATGTCATGGCCCTGAAAAGGACTGCTGAGTCCTGGAGCTGAAATGGTTAACTAAACTCATATCCTCACACAATACCACAGTCATACACAGTGCTGCTAAGTATGTGGATGGAAATATATTTGCTGCCAATTTCATTGTTGTGCTGCCAGTGCTATCTATTGGCTGCATCTCAGCTGGATTTTAGCCTGTACAGTATGGTACTGAGGATGGCTAGCCTGGGTGGCAGTATAAGGCCCAAGCAATGTGACTAGACATGTTGCAGTATAGAGTGGGTGCTGAGTATGACTAGCCTGGCACGATATGACTTGCCTAGCATGGTGCAGCTTAGAGTGGTGCTGGGTATTACTGAGTATGGCAGTGTTACCAGTCATGTTGCAGTATAGAAGGTGATGGGTATGACTAGGCTGGCAGTGTTACCAGTCATGTTACAGTATGTAGTGGTGCTGAGTATGACTGAGTATGAGTGGCCTGCATGGCAGTGCAGTATAGAGTGGTGCTGAGTATGGCAGTGTTGCCAGTCATGTTACAGTATAGAGTGGTGCTTGGTATGACTAGCCTGGCATGGTTCAGTATAGAGTGATGCTTGGTATGACTAACCTGGCATGTTGCAGTGTTGAGTGGTGCTGGGTATGACTAGCCTGGCATGTTGGAGTATAGAGTGATGCTTGGTATGACTAGCCTGGCATGTTGCAGTATAGAGTGATCCTTGGTATGACTAGCCTGGCATGTTGCAGTATAGAGTGGTGCTGGTTATTACTGAGTATGGCAGAGTTGCCAATCATGTTGCAGTATGTAGTGGTAAAGGTATGACTAGCCTGGCATGTTGCAGTATGTAGTGGTAAAGGTATGACTAGCCTGGCATGTTTCAGTATAGAGTGGTGCTGATTATGGCTGAGTGTGACTGATTATGGCTGAGTGTGGCTGATTATGGCTGAGTGTGGCTGATTATGGCTGAGTGTGGCTGTGACTGAATATGGCTGAGTGTGAGCGTGACTGAGTATGGCAGAGTGTGACTGATTATGTCTGAGTGTGAGTGTGACTGAGTATGGCTGAGTGTGAGTGTGACTGATTATGGCTGAGTGTGACTGATTATGGCTGAGTGTGAGTGTGACTGAGTATGGCTGAGTGTGACTGAGTATGGCTGAGTGTGACTGAGTATGGCTGAGTGTGATTGAGTATGATTGAGTATGGCTGAGTGTGAGTGATTATGGCTGAGTGAGAGTGATTATGGCTGAGTGTGAGTGATTATGGCTGAGTGTGAGTGTGACTGAGTATGGCTGAGTGTGATTGAGTATGGCTGAGTGTGAGTGATTATGTCTGAGTGTGAGTGATTATGGCTGAGTGTGACTCACTTGCTCTGCATTCTGGCAGGGGTTCATGCCCATGGCCCTCAGCCCCTCTCTCAGCTCGTTGATGTCCACCTGTCCATCTCCATTGGAGTCCAGCTGCTGGAAGAGCACGGAGTATCTCCTCTCCTTCTCGGGGTCCCTGCCCTGGGGCCCCTGCATGCTGGCTGGGGGTTGAAGATGCAGGAGCCGTGTGGCCCCTGGGACCCGGCACAGAACCTGTAACACGCGCAGCTGGGTAAATCCTGGATTATTGTTTGTGTGCTGCGCCCGCCCTGCGTGAATCCGGGAGGAGGAGAGCCATGGGCACCAGCATAGGGACTCATCCACTAAATGGCGACCTCATCCACCAAATGGCGACCTCATCCACTAAATGGCGACCTCCTCCACCAAATGGCGACCTCATCCACTAAATGGCGACCTCATCCAATAAATGGCGACCTTACCTACCTATACACTGAGCCATATCCAATAAATGGCGACCATTCCCAGCCGTACACTGAGCCTCATCCAATAAATGGCAACCATTCCCAGCCGTACACTGAGCCTTATCCACTAAATGGCGACCATTCCCAGCCGTACACTGAGCCTCATCCAATAAATGGCGACCATTCCCAGCCGTACACTGAGCCTTATCCACTAAATGGCGACCTCCTCCACCAAATGGCGACCTCCTCCACCAAATGGCGAGCTCATCCACTAAATGGCGACCTCATCCAATAAATGGCGACCTTACCTACCTATACACTGAGCCATATCCAATAAATGGCGACCATTCCCAGCCATACACTGAGCCTTATCCACTAAATGGCGACCATTCCCAGCCGTACACTGAGCCTTATCCACTAAATGGCGACCATTCCCAGCCATACACTGAGCCTTATCCACCAAATGGCGACCTCATCCACTAAATGGCGACCATTCCCAGCCATACACTGAGCCTCATCCAATAAATGGCGACCATTCCCAGCCATACACTGAGCCTTATCCACCAAATGGCGACCTCATCCACTAAATGGCGACCTCCTCCACCAAATGGCGACCTCATCCACTAAATGGCGACCTCATCCAATAAATGGCGACCTTACCTACCTATACACTGAGCCATATCCAATAAATGGCGACCATTCCCAGCCGTACACTGAGCCTCATCCAATAAATGGCGACCATTCCCAGCCGTACACTGAGCCTCATCCAATAAATGGCGACCATTCCCAGCCATACACTGAGCATTATTCACTAAATGGCGACCATTCCCAGCCATACACTGAGCCTTATCCACTAAATGGCGACCATTCCCAGCCATACACTGAGCCTTATCCACTAAATGGCGACCATTCCCAGCCATACACTGAGCCTTATCCACTAAATGGCGACCATTCCCTGCTATACACTGAGCCTTATTCACTAAATGGCGACCATTCCCAGCTATACACTGAGCCTTATTCACTAAATGGCGACCATTCCCAGCCATACACTGAGCCTTATCCACTAAATGGCGACCATTCCCAGCCATACACTGAGCCTTATCCGCTAAATGGCGACCATTCCCTGCTATACACTGAGCCTTATTCACTAAATGGCGACCATTCCCTGCTATACACTGAGCCTTATTCAGTAAATGGCGACCATTCCCTGCTATACACTGAGCCTTATCCAATAAATGGCGACCATCCCCAGCTATACACTGAGCCTTATCTGCTAAATGGCGACCATTCCCAGCTATACACTGAGCCTTATTCTGTAAATGGCGACCATTCCCTGCTATACGCTGAGCATTATTCAATAAATGGCGCCCATTCCCTGCTATACACTGAGCCTTATCCACTAAATGGCAACCATTCCCTGCTATACACTGAGCATTATTCGCTATATGGCGACCTACATATACACTGAGCCCTATCCATTATATGGCGACCATCCCTAACCATACACAGGGCTTTTTTCACTAAATGGTGACACTGCTACACCCACTAATAAGACGTACAGCATTATTACCATAATGGAGCTACACTTATTGGACCCAAATACAGATTCATGTTAGGGGTTCATTCAATAAATTGTGATTCTTGGAGAATCAAGAAGGGAATTTGACAAATAAAAACCAGTGTAGCTTAACTGGAAACGTTCTCCGAGGACACTATTTTCCGTCTGAGCTATTCGGATCTAAAAGTTCAAGTTTCCTTTATCAGTATTATGTATATAATTATTATTTTTGCGTTTATATTGCGCCAACTTGCCAACTTATTCCGCAGTGCTCCCTCTCTCTCTCTATATATGTAACAGAAATAACTACATTGAGGGTTTTTCTTCTTTAAATGCTTCCAGTTTTCTCAAGGGTACAGAGCTTTATGTTAATCATAATAAGCCTCTAAATCTTACTTGCGCTATTATTACAAGTCTCACCCTTGCCTCGGGCCAGAGATTTCTGCTTTGATTTTCTTATTTAATTGGTGGACGTCATGGCAGTGTGCCAATCTCTGGGTATACATGCACTCAGGAGAAAGCCATGGTACACTGTGTCCTGGGTGCAGGACTTTCTGCCTCTTGTTCCCCCTCCATTTACAAGTCGTCTCTTTTTATATGCTCCATCCTTTACACAATAATGACCTTATCGAACACATAAAGGTTTATTTACTAAAGTGAGAATTGAAAGTAAATGTTAAAGTTCAAAATCACGGAACTGTCAAAAAGTCCAGTATGTTTCCGGTTTGGCTACTGTGGCCTTCAATTTGAAATTTGCTTTTAATTCTCAGGTTACTAAATAACCCTGCTAGTCCTTAAAAATCTAGGTAAATATGGTCACTAGTTACGAAGATTAAAGGAACAATTAGAGCTTGATGTGGTTGTTCCAGAACAGAGTCAAAGTAGGTTATTTAATTAAATTCTCCTGATAGTAGTATTTGATTAGAGTAGCACAGAGTTTGGCCAAGCCTTCATATCTCCAATCCAATGCTTTGCAATGAGATCACGGAAGTCGTCAGAAGGAATGTTGACGTCTTCGGAGGCTGAATTGGCGGTTGCAGTAGAGGAGTCTTGGCACTGGAAATCAGGTGAGTACATTAACTTTACCTTTCACGTTACAGAAAAACAGGGGAGCAGGGAGGGGGGTAATCACACTGCTGGAAGGGAACCTATAGTGCCGAAAAAAATTATTTCTATAGGTTCCCTTTAAATGTCTGTTTACAAATGCTATTTGACAGAAAAAAACAAAAAAAAGAGAAGGAACAGTTTGGATTACAGGGACATTCCAATCACAATAACTACTAAACTGTATTGTGGTGGTTATGGTTAACTATGACAGGTTGTGAAGTTTGGAACTTGGTTAACCTACAGCACGCCGTCTGTCATTGCTGTTCAAAGTAAGATGGTGTTAGATGGATAATATGGTGGTGGACCGTTTTTATTACTTGAAGATCACAGACGGCTGGACTTTGGGTTTAGATGTAAATTTTTCTAAAACTACTCAACAACACTATGACAGAAACACGTAGGACTGCACCTAAAACGTATCGCTGCTTCATAACTACTACATTGAACTATAGTGACTCTGGCACTTAGGAAGTGAACTGTCACTTATCTGGACATTTGTTAACCCTTTTTTTTCACATGATGCTCGTTTCTCTTTTAAATTTATATTGATGTTTTAGCAAGTAACTTCACGATTCAGTTTAGTCCCCAGGCACAGCCTGGGCAAATCTTGCAAATGAGGCGGAAAAATAGAAATTATTAAAAATTCTGACTGCTGGTATAAAGGACAAAGTTGTGGGGGGTAAAATTAACAAGAATAGGGGATAAAATGAACACTAGATACCCACACCTCTTTATCCTGTCTTTATGCTGTTATTTTTTATTTTTTTTTCACAGCTCACGCATTAAATATAGGAATAAGTTAAATATAATATAAAAAAAATCCTGGGATGGGACAGTTTCGCCTTAAAAGGAACGCTATAATGTTAGGAACACACAGCTGTATTTTTTAACACTATGGTGTCCTTATGTGCGCCGCACCCATCCTCCTGCGGCATTCAAAGGGTTAAATAACCGTTTAAACACTTATTCCGGCACCAATGTCCCTCTGACCCTATAGTGTCACTTTACATAATGTGATCGAAATCTAATTTTTTTTTTCCCCCCCCAGAAAAAAAAAGAATATTAATTTTCTAATCTATCAGCTACACTGCTTGTAAGCTTGTAGGCAGAGCTAACAAAATCTACTGTATCAGTTGGTTCCTGCCTGTCAGGATTTGTGCTTGCAATAAGTGATGTAGAACAATATTACTGAACAACTAGTTTGGTTAATTTAATTAATTACAAACTAGCATCTAATTTAGTTTCACCCTCCCACTCCTCTCTGTCTAGTCCAAGGATCTGTGACCTTCAGATTTATCCAGTAAGTATTTCCTGGTGAGCAGTGATTGGAGGAGGAGGTTTAAGTCCCCACCCACTGCTAAATTTGACATTTGTCAGTGTCTCATATGTACATCAGCTGTGATGATATATTGCAGTATGTACCAGTACAGAAATATAGCTTACAACAAATAGCTAAGGCTATTACAGTTACTAGTAAACATATATTTCATTTTATTTATTATGCCTACTAAAGCAGTATGTATTCTGTAAACAATTCTCTTCCCAAAGTGTTGTTGTCATATTCCATGAATGCCTGTTTCATCATCATTATTATTAATAATAATATTTATATAGTGCCAACTGATTTTTAGAAAAGGTTACGGTATGATCTGCTTCAGCTAAGCAGAATACAGAGTGCCATAATAATGATTAATAATGAAAATATCAGAGCCACCTGCCTTTTTGGAGTCAGAGAGGAGTTTTCTATATGTGGGGCAAAATGAAACATTAGTGGTGGTGGTGGAAAGGGAGGGTGAGGTGGTCAACATTGGGATTGTGTGACGTATTTTCAGCCTAAAACACAATATTACTCTGCCCTACATGGTACAATGTCTGTTGTATTTACCTATTTAACATACTGGGTATAACGTCACATCCTCTGCAATTACTGAATACTGTGTATTTATTGGACCAATATAAAATATCATGCCCCCTGTATTTACATAACCCCTTCATAACATCATGCCCCCTGTATTTACTGAACCCCTACATAACATCATGCCCCCTGTATTTACTGAACCCCTTCATAACATCATGCCCTCTGTATTTACTGAACCCCTACATAACATCATGCCCCCTGTATTTACTGAACCCCTACATAACATCGTGCCCCCTGTATTTACATAACCCCTTCATAACATCGTGCCCCCTGTATTTACTGAACCCCTACATAACATCGTGCCCCCTGTATTTACTGAACCCCTTCATAACATCATACCCTCTGTATTTACTGAACCCCTTCATAACATCATGCCCTCTGTATTTACTGAACCCCTTCATAACATCATACCCCCTGTATTTACTGAATCCCTACATAACATCATGCCCCCTGTATTTACTGAACCCCTTCATAACATCACGCCCCCTGTATTTACTGAACTCCTACATAACATCGTGCCCCCTGTATTTACTGAACCCCTACATAACATCATGCCCCCTGTATTTACTGAATCCCTACATAACATCATACCCTCTGTATTTACTGAACCCCTACATAACATCATACCCTCTGTATTTACTGAACCCCTACATAACATCGTGCCCCCTGTATTTACTGAACCCCTACATAACATCGTGCCCCCTGTATTTACTGAACCCCTACATAACATCATACCCTCTGTATTTACTGAACCCCTACATAACATCGTGCCCCCTGTATTTACTGAACCCCTACATAACATCGTGCCCCCTGTATTTACTGAACCCCTACATAACATCATGCCCCCTGTATTTACTGAACCCCTTCATAACATCATGCCCCCTGTATTTACTGAACCCCTACATAACATCATGCCCCCTGTATTTACTGAACCCCTACATAACATCGTGCCCCCTGTATTTACTGAACCCCTACATAACATCATACCCTCTGTATTTACTGAACCCCTACATAACATCATGCCCCCTGTATTTACTGAACCCCTACATAACATCGTGCCCCCTGTATTTACTGAACCCCTACATAACATCATACCCCCTGTATTTACTGAACCCCTACATAACATCGTGCCCCCTGTATTTACTGAACCCCTTCATAACATCGTGCCCCCTGTATTTACTGAACCCCTACATAACATCATACCCTCTGTATTTACTGAACCCCTTCATAACATCATGCCCTCTGTATTTACTGAATCCCTACATAACATCATGCCCCCTGTATTTACTGAACCCCTACATAACATCATACCCCCTGTATTTACTGAACCCCTACATAACATCATACCCTCTGTATTTACTGAACCCCTACATAACATCGCGCCCCCTGTATTTACTGAACCCCTACATAACATCGTGCCCCCTGTATTTACTGAACCCATATTTACCATCACACCTTCTGTACTCTGTATAGCAATAAATCATGGCTCCTGCATTTACGGTATCATATAAAGTAGATAAAGTAAGTAAATGTCAATAGTGGGTGCAATCTAATTGAGATACTCCCCTGATACAAAAAAAACCCAATCAATTGTAAATACAAAAGGATGCGCGAGTCAAATAATAGCAGATGGCCTCTATTACATATATTACGGTTACACAGGAGTGGTTTCAACAAGGAGGTGTGAAAGACGTTAGGAATACACAGGTTACTGGGAAGATCCAAGGCATAAGAAACAGGATTAACTTTATGCAAGATACGAAAAGGACATATAAAACAGGGAGCCAGCTTCATAGAAGGCACACGAAGGCGGATGTTATGAGTAGAAAGCCAAACCCTATCCCCCACAACATAGGATAGAGCCCCTCTGCGATGTTTGTCAGCCTGAACGTTTTGACGAGCAGCAGAATTGCAAGATGGACGAAGAAATAGAAAGAACAGTAGTAGCGATTATTCTGTCCGGGGGAATGACAGAGGTATCATCAAGCTCCTGTTTGTCGGTTGTTTCGAACTGTCTGGACAGAGCGTCAGCTTTAGTGTTACAATCACCCGGTCTGTAGGTGATGATATAATTGAAACGAGATAAAAACAGAGACCACCTGGCCTACCTAGAAGACAATCTCTTGGCTTCACTAAGGTAGGAAAGGTTTTTATGATCGGTAAGTATGAAGATAGGATCCTTAGTGCTAAAATAATGGCAAGGAGTTCCGGATTGCCTATGTCATAATTATTTTCGGCTTTGGACATCTGCTTAGAAAAGAAACCACATGGATGTAAAGGCCTCTCTGGAGATTCTCTTTGAGACAATATAGCACCCACCCCAATATCTGAAGCCTCAACTTCAAGAATAAAAGGCAAAGAAGGGACAGGATGCTGTAAAATAGGAGCAGAAGCGAACGCAGTTTTAAGAAATACAAAAGCCTCAAGCGCTTCTAGACATGAGTATTACCATCCTTTTTAGTCATTTGGGTTATAGGCGCTACAATGGAAGAAAAACCTTTAAAGGATTTCTATAGTGCCAGGAAAACACTCGTTTTCCTGGCACTATAGTGCCCTGAGGGTGCCCCCACCCTCAGGGTCCCCCTCCCGCCGGGCTCTTACCTTTCTCCAGCGCTGGGCGGGGAGCTCTCCTCCTCTTCTCCTCCTCCATAGCGACGTCATCGGCTGAATGCGCATGCGCGGCAGGAGCCGCACGCGCATTCAGCCAGTTCATAGGAAAGCATTTATAATGCTTTCCTATGGACGCTGGCGTCTTCTCACTGTGATTTTCACAGTGAGAAGCACGCAAGCGCCTCTAGCGCCTGTCAAGAGACAGCCACTAGAGGCTGTATTAACCATATTATAAACATAGCAGTTTCTGTGAAACTGCTATGTTTATAGAAAAAAGGGTTAATCCTAGATGGACCTGGCACCCAGACCACTTCATTAAGCTGAAGTGGTCTGGGTGCCTATAGTGGTCCTTTAATAAAGCGCCTATAATAATTTGAAAAACCAAGAAAACGCTGAATGGCTTTCAAACCCTGAGGTAGAGGCCATTCCATGATAGCAGAAAGTTTCTTGGGATCCATACGAAAATCCTTAGCAGAGATGATATAACCCAAGAATTGGACTTCGGATTGATCAAACGAACATTTTTCGAGTTTACAATAGAGACCATTAACAAGAAGAGTTTTCAAAACTAATTTAACATGCATGTGATGAGTATGCAAATCGGGTGTATATATTAATATGTCGTCCAAGTACACGATTACGAATGTGTGTATGTACTCTCGTAGGACATCATTAATAAACTCTTGAAACACTGCTGGGGCGTTACAAAGACCAAAGGGCATCACTGTGTATTCGTAATGACCACTCCTAGTATTGAATGCGGTCTTCCATTCATGATCCTTTTTGATACGTATGAGATTGTATGCACCCCTAAGGTCCTGTTTAGTAAACACAGTAGCTTCAGGGCCGGACTGGAGATACGAAGCAGCCCTTGAAAAAAATCTATGCCAGCCCCATAAGTCATTGTGCTATGTAGGGTGTTTTTATATTTTTTATATATAAAAACACCCTACATAGCACATAAATATATACAGGGAGTGCAGAATTATTAGGCAAATGAGTATTTTGACCACATCATCCTCTTTATGCATGTTGTCTTACTCCAAGCTGTATAGGCTCGAAAGCCTACTACCAATTAAGCATATTAGGTGATGTGCATCTCTGTAATGAGAAGGGGTGTGGTCTAATGACATCAACACCCTATATCAGGTGTGCATAATTATTAGGCAACTTCCTTTCCTTTGGCAAAATGGGTCAAAAGAAGGACTTGACAGGCTCAGAAAAGTCAAAAATAGTGAGATATCTTGCAGAGGGATGCAGCACTCTTAAAATTGCAAAGCTTCTGAAGCGTGATCATCGAACAATCAAGCGTTTCATTCAAAATAGTCAACAGGGTCGCAAGAAGCGTGTGGAAAAACCAAGGCGCAAAATAACTGCCCATGAACTGAGAAAAGTCAAGCGTGCAGCTGCCACGATGCCACTTGCCACCAGTTTGGCCATATTTCAGAGCTGCAACATCACTGAGTGCCCAAAAGCACAAGGTGTGCAATACTCAGAGACATGGCCAAGGTAAGAAAGGCTGAAAGACGACCACCACTGAACAAGACACACAAGCTGAAACGTCAAGACTGGGCCAAGAAATATCTCAAGACTGATTTTTCTAAGGTTTTATGGACTGATGAAATGAGAGTGAGTCTTGATGGGCCAGATGGATGGGCCCGTGGCTGGATTGGTAAAGGGCAGAGAGCTCCAGTCCGACTCAGACGCCAGCAAGGTGGAGGTGGAGTACTGGTTTGGGCTGGTATCATCAAAGATGAGCTTGTGGGGCCTTTTCGGGTTGAGGATGGAGTCAAGCTCAACTCCCAGTCCTACTGCCAGTTCCTGGAAGACACCTTCTTCAAGCAGTGGTACAGGAAGAAGTCTGCATCCTTCAAGAAAACATGATTTTCATGCAGGACAATGCTCCATCACACGCGTCCAAGTACTCCACAGCGTGGCTGGCAAGAAAGGGTATAAAAGAAGAAAATCTAATGACATGGCCTCCTTGTTCACCTGATCTGAACCCCATTGAGAACCTGTGGTCCATCATCAAATGTGAGATTTACAAGGAGGGAAAACAGTAAACCTCTCTGAACAGTGTCTGGGAGGCTGTGGTTGCTGCTGCACGCAATGTTGATGGTGAACAGATCAAAACACTGACAGAATCCATGGATGGCAGGCTTTTGAGTGTCCTTGCAAAGAAAGGTGGCTATATTGGTCACTGATTTGTTTTTGTTTTGTTTTTGAATGTCAGAAATGTATATTTGTGAATGTTGAGATGTTATATTGGTTTCACTGGTAATAATAAATAATTGAAATGGGTATATATTTGTTTTTTGTTAAGTTGCCTAATTATGCACAGTAATAGTCACCTGCACACACAGATATCCCCCTAACATAGCTAAAACTAAAAAAAAACTAAAAACTACTTCCAAAAATATTCAGCTTTGATATTAATGAGTTTTGTGGGTTCATTGAGAACATGGTTGTTGTTCAATAATAAAATTAATCCTCAAAAATACAACTTGCCTAATAATTCTGGACTCCCTGTAGAAGGAGAGATCACCCAGGAAGACATATAGTAAGGATGTCTCTACCTGTTTGACATTTCTCTAAATTGTCTGCAGCCAGATTGTGAATTAACCCCTTAGGACCTCAGCCAAATGTACAAGTTGTGAGCAAAACAAAACGTAAACAAAACCTGGCATTTGCGCTATATGTCTGTCCAACCGTAATTCACCTCTTTCATATTAAATGCACCCACACTTATTATATATCATTTTATTCAGGGGAAACAGTGCTTTCATTTGACATCAAATACTTAGGTATGGAACATAATTTAATATGAATAAAATATAAAAAAATGGGAGAAAATAAGATTTTTTAAAATTTTCTTAGTTCTACGTGACATTTTAACTGTGAATGTCAAAATACTGTTTGCTTTTACTGCAATAAAATACACATATTTGTATTCGGCGATGTCTCAAGTGTAAAACAGTACCCCCTATGTACAGGTTTTATGGTGTTTTGGGAAGTTACAGGGTCAAATATAGCGTGTTACATTTTTCATTTTTTTCACATTGACATTCGCCAGATTGGTTACGTTGCCTTTGAGACCATGTGGTAGCTCAGGAATAAGAATTACCTGCATGATGGCATACCATTTGCAAAAGTAGACAACCCAAGGTATTGCAAATGGGGTATGTCCAGTCTTTTTTAGTAGCCACTTGGTCACAAACACTGGCCAAAGTTAGTGTTAATATTTGAAAATGCAAAAAACTAATTTGAAAGCCAATTTTGGCCAGTGTTTGTGTCTAAGTGGCTACTAAAAAAAGACTGAACATACCCCATTAGCAATACCCTGGGTTGTCTACTATTGCAAACGGTATGCCATCATTGGGGTAATTTACATTCCTGGGCTACGGTACGGTCTCAAAGGCAACATAACCAACCTGGCAAATTTTAATGTGAAAAAACTGAAACGCAAGCCAGGAAACTTCGCTGAACACAGATATTAGTGTTTCAAAACAGTAAAACGTATCACATTTATATTGTCAGTGTAAGTGCCATTTGTGTGTGAAAAATGCAAAAAATTTCACTGTCACTGACGATATCGTCGTTGTAATACATTTTGCTGTTTTGAAACACTAATATTTGTGTTCAGCGAAGTCTTCCGAGTAAAACAGTACCCCCCATGTACATGTTTTATGGTGTCTTGGAAAGTTAAAGGGTTAAATATAGTGCTAGCAAATTAAATTCCCTGAATTTTCGGCCTGGGTTGTCAGGCAAGTCCTGCAAATTGTAATTAATAAAATGACCTAATTATGTAAAATTATTACATAAATATATACGTAGAATTATTATATATATGTGTGTGTGTGTGTGTGTGTATGTATATATATATATATATATATATATGTATATAATTTTTAAAATTTTTTATTTATATATATATATAGTGATATATACATATGTACTTATGTATGTGTGTGTATATATATATATATATATATTATTTTGTTCTACATGTATTTTTATATCTATATATATATATATATATAAATTTTAAAATACAATTAGAACGAAATTACACATGTAAATTTTTTATTTATTTTTTAATTTTTTTAATTTAATTTTTTGCGTATTTACATATTTATAAATTTTTATTATATTTAAATATATAATGAAAATTATATTTATATATATATATATATATTTAATCAACATCATTGTACATGTATTTTGATATTAATATATATATATATATATATATAAATAATTATGTATATATTAATATTAAAATACACTTAAACAGTGTATGTGTGTGTGTGTGTGTATATATATATATATATATATATACTTAGATCATATATATAATAAATCTAAGTATATATTATTTAATTTTACACTGTTTAAATCTATTTTTATTCATTTTACAGACAGCAGGGGGAGTACCTGTCATTACAGGCACTCCCCCTGCTGGCAATGCCTTGGACAGCTATGCTTGGCAAGCACATGGCCCAGGGGGGCCGAAGAGGATGGAGGGGGACTCCTCTCCATCCTCTATGCCGCCCTGCGGCGTTAAGAGCCATCAAAATAGGGACGGCATAGAACGCCTGCGGTTTTAAGGGGTTAAAAGCACTCTGTAAAGGCTGAGACTGTATGAATATCTTCGATAATGAAGTGCAGCATTCTGAAAAACATTTTTTTTTTGTACATAAACTATAAGATGTGAGCATGTAAAAAAATACAGCATATTAATGAGGAAAATATCTATCAAATGTATTAAAGTTGTACTGGTGCCCAGAGTTTCCCTCTAAGCCTAGACTGCAAATTCATTCATATCCTTTAATTTCTAATGACTGTGCAGAGCACCTCCTCCATTTATATGCTGGTCCAGATGTATTCACACTTTGACAAGATTCCTGAACTGTCCTGAAGGAGAAGGGAATGTAGTCAGTCCCTTTGAATAAGGCAGCAGGCCTAGCCTAAGCTCAGGGCAAATTCACCAAAAAAGGGAATGTAAAAGTAAATGGAGTTTACACACACATACAAAGTAATGTTAAGTTTAGCCTTTCAAACATCTCTGTTTCTGCTATTCATTTAAAACAAGGAAATAATCACTGCAAGATGGCAGTCATTCCAACACATTATTACTACACATATTAATGAATTGTTACTATAAACTATTTTTTGTTTTGTTTTTACTCTTATTTGATATATGTATCTCCATATACAATTTGTTTTATATATATTCATTATAAACGTATTGCATATATTTATGTTAAAATATAAAACCTTTTTAAAAAAAAAAAGCACTTCCACTTTGTTTAACAATGTGTACAGAGTCTAGTAAAAACATTAGGAAATATTACATTGTTGTTCTTTACATAGGAGAAATCTCCTTTTTTCAAGTATAAAAAATTATTTCTTTGCGCTTTATAATTCTGCTAAAGGAAACGAAATGGACACATGTGTATAATCAATATGTTTTTTCAATTGGCCACTTGCACTGTGGCAAAATCAAGCCTTCTGAGTAATACTCCAATGAAGATATGTTCTAATATTCTGAGTCTTGTGTACACTCACACTATAGTGGACCATGTATTAGAAAAGAGATAAAATGCTAAATATATTGCAATGCAAGGTAAAGTGCAAAAAAGCTTTAGGTATAAAAGAGCAGGTTTAGTATAAAAAAATTTCACCACAAAAGGTCCTACACATTTTGTCCCCACAGGGACTTCCTCATAGACAAAAAAATGAAATACAAAGTGCCTTTCCCACCATTGTCCTTTTAAGCCCCTCCTGATTGTTTCACCGATTCTCCAATAAATGCCCCTTCCTCCCATCTCAATTCAATCTTCTTTCTTTCATTTCCAGGTTTCGCCAGCAATAATTAACCCCTTCACTACACTAGATGGAAATTTTCCGTCATGCTTGTGTTAAGGACGCATGATGGAACATTTCCGTCATTTACTAAAGTTAACGCCAGATCATGGCAATCGCGTGGTTAACGCTCCTCCGCTCTTCCTCAGTTTTCCATTATGATCTGAATATTTTTTTTAACCCCTGAGGGTTAACTTTTATTTATTTTTTTAACCCTCAGGGGTTACATTTATTTTATTAATTAATTTAAATATTTAAAAATTATATGCTGTAATTAGCTAGCTGGGTTGGGAGGAAGTTAGTGGGGAATTTGGTGTTAGGTTAGCTAGGGGTTAAAGGATCACTATAGTGTCAGGAAAACAAAGCAGTTTTCCTGACACTATAGTGCCCTGAGGGTCCCCTTCAGTTACTTACTTTAATCCAGTGCCTTGCTCCCTCGGTGCTGGTGACCTCTCCTCCCCGTCCGACGTCAGCTTCTCCGTCCGACGTCAGCTCCTCCGTCCGACGTCACTGGAGCCGAATGTGCACATTCAAAGTGTCCATAGGAAAGCATTTCTCCAGTGTCACAGATGCATCTCTAATGGCTGTCTGGAAGACAGCCACTAGAGGCTGCATTAACCCCAAATGTAAATATAGCAGTTTCTCTGAAACTGCTGTGTTTAAATCTGAAGGGTTAAAACCTGAGGGACCTGGCACCCAGACCACTTCATTGAGCTGAAGTGGTCTGGGTGACTATAGTGTCCCTTTAACATTAAAAAAAGTTTTGAAAAAAGCTTTAAAAAGTAAAATTAATTTATCTCATTAATTAATGTAAATGTTTTAAAATTATACATTTTGATAACTGGAGTGGGTGGGAGTTATGGGAAATTGTGGAATTTACTGCTAGTCCTGCTTATTGCTAGTTAGGGTTAACGGTAAAAAGAAGTTTATAAAAAATTTAAAACTGACATTTTAAAAAAGTTAAAAAAAAGTTTAAAAACAGGTTAAAAAAGTAAAAAAAGTTTAAAAAAGTAAAAAAAATTAATAAAAAAATGTTCATTACCACTACATCTGGAACAAACTAGCGAAAAAATGATACCAAGCTAAGGTTTACAAAATGCCTTATGAATTAGCCCGGGGTGTATTCTTTTATAAATAGTATGTGTTTGTGGGGAAGTTTGAATAACCCACCAGCCACTACTCCAAAATGGGACATAGACACAGCATAAAAATTCAAAGTTTGAAAAAAACTGTAATGGCTGTGTCTCAAATCTGCCCCTTCAATGTCCACATATATGTGGCAAAGATACAAACGGGGGTATTGCTGTACTTAGATGACATAGCTGAGCAACATATGAAGTATTATACAGCTGTAGCACACATAAGGTTTGCAAAATATGCTGTGCAAACTCACTTTGTGTGTGAAAAAGGCAGAAAAATGCTCATTACTACTACACTTGGTACAAGCTAGCGGAAAAATGATCCCACGCTAAGGTTCAAAATATGCCTTTTTAAATACCCTGGGGTGTCTTCTTTAAGAAATGGTATGCCTTTATGGGGCATTTATGGGGTAGTTGGAATATATAGCCTGCTAAAATATTCCAAAATGGGACATGGGCACAGCGTAAAAATTCAAAGTTTGAAAAAAAATGGAATGACTGTCTCAAATGTGGCATTTCAATGTCCACATATACCTGTCAAAGATACATACGGAGGTATTGCTGTACTCAGATGACATAGCTGAGTAACATATGAAGTATTATACAGCTGTAACACACATAAGGTTTGCAAAATATACTGTGCAAACTCACTTTGTCTTTCAAAAAGGCAGAAAAAATGCTTATTACCACTACACTTGTGCAAGCTAGTGGAAAAATTATCCCACGCTAAGGTTCAAAATATGCCTTTTGAAATACCCTGGGATGTTATCTTTAAGAAATAGTATCCCATTATTGATTAGTTGGAATGTGTAGCCTGCTCAAGTGCTCCTAAGTCGGACACGGATGCATCAAAACCCTGATCTTGTCACATCTATTTTACAGCACTGTAACTTCACAAAATAGTGTCTAGGTAATACATTGGGCATATTGTTTTACTCAAAAGATGTAACTGAGCATAATTTGGGGAATTTTATGATAGTGGTACATATCAAGTGTAAGAATTGCTCAGCAAAAATGCAACATGTATGTCTTAATGCCATTTTCCCCCCTCACCACAAACATTGACATACATTGGTGGACAAATGGTGACAAGTTAAGGCACAATATATGCCATATAAGATACCCTGGGGTGTCTGCTTTAGCAAATGGAAGTCTTTGTGGGGTTATGTAAACAGTCAAACTGCTATAAATACCCCAAAATGAGACATAGGCACATCATATCCATCTATGAAAATTCTAACTATAGAAACTGAAATAGAATTGTCTCTTATATGGCATTGTAGCTTCACAGAATATTGCCAAATGCATACAATGGGGGTATTGTTATACTCAGCAGATGTAGCTCAATACAATATGGGGTTCTGTGCAGGAATAGCACTCACCAGCTTTACGAAATACACATTACAAAAACCTTGTTATATGTGTATATGCCAAAATAGAGAAGAAAAAAAACAATTTTACTCCAATATTTAAATGGCTACATAAAAAAGTTCAAACTAACCTTAGGTAAATAGCCTGTGATGTCTACTTTATGTAAATATATCGTTTTTTGTGACAATTTTGTTTTCTGTGATGGTAACTAAACCTACAAGTCAAACATACTAACTTCTAGAATTGTTTCACATTTAAATTTTATTTTAGTCCTTTTGACCTGTAACTTTCAAAATAAGCTGAAATCCTATGCATATTATGTACTCTATAAATCAAGAACTGTGACCTTAAGTTAAAGCACTTTTTGTCCTAAAAAAAAGGGTAGGTTATATGTGTTGGTGCAATAAATTACAGAGATGCAAATTGCGTTTCAACACAAACAGCACAAAATTGCAAAAATGGCTTGTGTCCTTAAGGGTAAGACAAGCTTTTGAAGCTGTGTCCTTAAGAGGTTAATTACAGTTTGAAAATAAAGGCAAAAATAAAGAGAATGAATTATGTAAAATATTTCCTCTCTAAAAACGAGATGCAATTCTAACCTAAAGAGATCACATATTGCACAATGTAAAGTAATATGCATTATCTCCAAGTGTAATGTTTAAGTGCACATCTCCATGAAGGATGTAATGATCCAAACTATTTTTCTAACAGTAATATATAAAACATGTACATATATATGTACAGACATATATTTAAAAAGCTAATATAAAAATAAGGAAAAAAAAGAGATTTTTTTTAGACATTCAAAAAATATAAATAAATATATAATCTTGTTGGAGAGGTGCAGATACATAAAACAATAAAACAAATGGGCTATAAATATATATATACTAAGTTTCACAGTGTAAAGAGTGAAAAAAAAATCAAAGGAAGATTAATGTAAAAGGCACCATAGATCTTGGTCATTGAGTGCTACTTCTAGTAAGATTCTAAGTGTGTTTATTCAGTAGGTTTATCTTTGTGCTAATTCTCCTATGAGTTTCTGTTTTTTTTTAAACCTATATAATAAAAATCCTTCCAATGGAACCCACAGATTGTTTGACACAAATGCATTACAGCAAATAAAGCACATTCATAGTGTTATTAGATTCTATAAAAAATGTTTTTCCTTTAGCTGTTCTTTGAAATTTCTTTACTCATAACAGTCTTTGTGTTTTACAGACTTACAGGAATCAAAACCTTTAGTTTCCCTGTTTCTTAAAGTGCTTTTATATGCAGATTAAAAAAGATATTATAGGCACCCAGACCACTTCAGCTCATTGAAGTGGCCTATGTGCCGTGTTTCTGTCCTCTTAACTGCAAGAATTGTAGTCAGTGTCAGGAAAGGAGGAGTCAAAGTGGAACCTGACCCAGCACCGAGGGAAATCAGCATTTAATTTACCTTAGTAACAAAGGGTTCTGTGCTGTGGGGTGGTCACTGGAGCACTAAAGGGAACTATAGTGTTAGGAATAAAAGTTTGTATACCTAACCTATAGTTTCCCTTTAAGAACATAGCTTGGGGCTAAAATGATGTTTAAATTATTGGCTTTTCTAAAAAATTACAGGTGCTTTTTTTGGGAAGAACGTGGCCTAATATCCTATATTAGGCCACGTTCCTCCCAAAAAAAGCACCTGTAATTTTTTAGAAAAGCCAATAATTACAGGTGCTTTTTTTGGGAAGAACGTGGCCTAATATCCTATATTAGGCCACGTTCTTCCCAAAAAAAGCACCTGTAATTTTTTAGAAAAGCCAATAATTTAAACATCATTTTAGCCCCAAGCTATGTTCTTAAAGGGAAACTATAGGCTAGGTATACAAACTTTAAATTTCCACAATTTCCACAATTATTCTTAGGGTTATCCCCTTACCTGATCCCATCCGATTACAATCGTATTATTGTGGAGCTACCCTTTCTTAAAACTACATTGGTAATAACAACACTCCCCCATGTAAAACAGTAGCACAAGTCAAACAAAGAGACCTCCATTTACCAGCAACTCCACAAATCAAAATACTCGACTTGATGCCACAACCCAAACAGGATCTGAGTTTGGGAAGCATAATACCACAAACTCCATGGTCAGAGTCAGGCTGACCGCCCATTGAAAGAGCCCTGACACATGGGGACAACATAACCCACACAAGGGAAAATACAACTCATCCTAGACTCCAATACTATGTTCATGTCTATTCTGTTTATTTATATCTCACAATTTCTAATTCCCATACTGAAAAGAGAATGCCATCTACTACATTGTTGAACTATATTGTTACTATACTTTGTTTCACTCCAGAATTTCTGTATTTCAATTAAATGTCTTTAAAACGTTTGAAAATAAAGAATTTAAAAAAAAAAAAAACATTTGAAAATGTTCATAACACAATGATCCATGTTCCACATAAATACACAAATAGAGCAGATTTACAGATAAAAATATAATATTTGGAGAAAAACAAGATTTAACTATTTGGTGAAAGTTAGGGAAAATGCCTAATTTCAACAGAAAGAACCATTTTTTTTGTCAGAAACAAAAGATTAAAAATAGTCTGATCAAGCTTGTAACTTGTAATTTAACACTTAAATCCTTTGAAATTTTGTCAATGAGTGTTCACCATAGCTCTCACTGTTGCACTTCTCTTTACCACTGTGATAGACACAGGCATTAAATAGTATTGTTTGAATAATCTTTTTAAACCATATAGCATTTAAATAGATCTTTCAGTTTTTGTTTTTTTAGGGAAGACAATAGAGATTATTTCTTTGTACAGAATTAAATTTGTGCGTTAGAGACCATGTAAACCTAGAGAAACATATTTTTAACAGATACACATTGTCTTCATGGCTACTTATCCCTGCAATGGAACCAGACAACCATGGCCATGAAAGAAACAAACAAGTTCACATTTTGGCCATAAGCTTAACTGAGCATGCTTTTGGGCTACCGAACACACAACATGACCATGATGAGGAATATTTCCCTACCTGAAGAAGGAGAAATGAAGGAGGAGAATACTTTTGAACAATCACCACTTGCCAAGCACAATGATAAAATGTCTGCAGGTATGACACGTGTAAGTGTACCCTGTTGCGATCCATCCCACATTGTGTAGCCATTTTGTCTATGTTTGATATGGAATAAGAATTGCAAGTTGTAATTTGATCGAGGCACCCGGTTTTGGAACTGATATATACTGCATTTTCAGTTTTGCAGAAGGTTCATCTGTGGACAATCCTTAAAGGGTTTCTCCTGTGTGTACACCTAGGAATATATTGACAATAAGGTAATAGCTTTGGTTTATTATCTATATGACAAAACACAACCCTAAGTCAGACAAGATAAAGGAGATATATGATTATTATCAGTTCTAGTGGTGGCCAGGCTTATCTTGGTGCCAAAAATGGTAATAATGTCTTCTAATAGGCTAAGCATAACCAAAAACAAGCAGAGGTGAAGAGATACAAAATAGCCCATAAATAGTAAGAGAAATTCAAACATGAAAGATAACTATATATGAGAATGAACCAGATAAAAATGCCAAATGGTCAAAAGAATCAAAATGAATGCTTGGATACAATAAGGGAAAACACAACATGGCAATAAAGAGCATGACCAGTGAGTTTATAACCTTTCATTGGACAGTTTCATTTCTACGACATGTAGGTTGCATGAATGATACAACACCTACAAAAAAATTTAAATTTGTTATATTTTTTAAAAAAAAATGTAAAAAAATGTATTGAACAAATTTGTCAACTTTTTAAAACCCCTGCCCCCCTCTACAAAATCCCTGCACCCCCTCACACACAGTTACAGGCATACAGTCACACACAGCTACAGGCAGACAGTCACACACAGTTACAAGCAGTCACACGCACACAGTCACATGCAGACAGTCACACATATAGTCACAGGCAGTCATACACACAGTTACAGGTAGAGAGTTACACACAAACACAGTCAGTTATAAGCAGTTACATACAGTCACGCACACTGTTACAGGCAGACAGTCACATATACAGTCACACACACGGTCACAGGCAGACAGTCATACACATAGTTACAGCCACAAACACACACAGTTACAGACAGTTACACACACAGTCAGTTACAGGCAGCCACGCACAAAGTTACATGCAGACAGTCACAGGCAGACACTAACACACAGTTACAGGCAGCATCACACAGTCACAGGCAGACTGTCACACACAGTCACAGACAGTCACATACAGTTACAGGCATGCAGTCAAACACACACACACAGTTACAGGTAGACAGGTACGCACACACAGTTACAGGTAGACAGTTACGCACATACACACAGTTACAGGCAGACCGTTACACACACAGTTAGAGGTAGACAGTTACGCACACACACACAGTTTCAGAAAGACAGTCACACACAGACAGTTACAGACAGACAGTCTCACACACACACACACAGTTTCAGGCAGACAGTTACACACACACACACAGTTTCAGGCAGTTACACACACACACACACACGCACAGTTACAGACAGACAGTCACACACAGACAGACAGTCTCACATACACACACAGTTACAGACAGACAGTCACACACAGACAGTTACAGACAGATAGTCTCTCTCTCTCACACACACACACACACAGTTTCAGGCAGACAGTTACACACACACAGTTTCAGGCAGACAGTTACACACACACACACGCTCTTATACTTACAGACAGTGTGGGCTGGAGGAGTGGATTCCCTGAAGTCCTTCCCTGGAGCCTGGTAGGTGGAGGTGCAGGGATTTCTTCTTGCTGCACCTCCATGTGCAGCAGTTACAGCAGCTTGTAAGGGCTGTGTTAAGCCCCGCCCCCACACTCGTGGTTATGATCCGCCCCCAAACTGACATAGCTCCGCCCCTTATTCCTCCTGTGCGGCCAGTTCATCTTGCTGGTCTCCGTGTGAGCTGTGCGACACCCCAGCTGCCATGGGGCACAGCTCACACAGCCCTCTCCAGCCCCAAGACCAGGGTCATGGCACCCCCCTACCAGGTGGCACCCGGTGTGGACCGCCCCCCCCAGGCACCCGGTGTGGTCCGCCACCGGTCACTGTATCTTTCATGCAGAGGGAACTTGCCAGAATTCCAGATCTAACAAATGCTACAAGAAAATTGTATAGGTTCTCTCTGTAATATCACAAGTGAACAAAAACATTGTAGAGACCTAAGTAGGACTAACCGAAGGGTAAACTATTGAGGTTTCTCTGAGCTTTTGCCCATTGCCAGAGTTCACATATTCTATGCCTTTGTTGCAATGTATATAATCAAAATATCATCATTTATGAGTTGTACCTTCATTGTGATTTGGAGATATGAAGTAATGTATGAGCACACATTTTTTTGCACAAGAGCAGAATAAAATGTCAGATTGAAGGCTCACATATTTTTAAGTGTTTATTTAACCAGCCACTTCAACTGTAGTGTAGTCAGTCCCAACAGTATGTCAAACCTCATTTATTTTCTTTCTATTGCATATTTATTTATTTCTATTTGTATATTTTCTTTAACCCCTTTGTGACATAGGTGTGTTCACTGCACTATTGTGTTGTATTTGGGGTTGGCATATAACACTCAAGGGGTTAACATAGCAAGAACATAGACTTTTCTTATTTTAAAGTAGGTCCTGGAAAGTATTTAACATAGGTGTGACAAAAGCTAAAATACAAATCTGCATTTGTAAGAACATTTGTTTTTATAAAATGTCATGCAATTAGTCTACCAAGGTGATTTTGTTTTGTATGTTACTGTTATAAAGTCACATTTAGATTACGTAAATATATATTTAATATATGTATTAACCATTTGCATATATTAAACATGTGCCTCATGAACTTGCTGTACACATTTTGTGTAATTACTGTAGATTTATTGATTTTATTTGGGTATAAGGTCAAAACAAATCACACAGAGATACATTGAAACTCCCCTCTTATACAGGTTATACTGCACTAGAAAAGATTCATTAAGAACACATTAATCTTTGGTTTTTACATAAAATGTACTTAGCATGCATATGAACATTGATTTTATGCAAAAATATGCTACACTCACTATTACTCCCATTCGCTACAGAAATGTTTTCATGGTGAGAAATCCTTTCACTGAATTATCTTTATAGAGTAAAAACAAACAAAAAAAACATAAATACTATTTTAATTCCATGATTTTAGTACATTGAAAGCCACAATTCTCAGATGCAATGATGAATCAATTTGAATGCTCAATTTGGAGTGCTTGCTACAGTAACCAGTGAAATAAAATGGTTATAAATATATGTTTAATATTTTATACAAAAAATCTTCTACTTTTAACTTGATAAATTTGGTTTGACAGGCATAAAAAATACAGCTAATTTTTATACATGCAATAGTTTTTAAATTGACCCATTCTGAAATAACTCACAATAAAATCTAATGATTTATTACTATTTATTACTATTGAAGAATAAAAAAAAAAAAAACTGCAATAAATATGAATGACACCAATTTCCCACACAAGATCTGTTCCTCTGCTCGACTCTCATTCTTAATGGTATGATAGAAGTGGTATGTTGTCTCCTGTGATGCATGACTTGGGAGACCCTGCCTTGCTTAATAACATGTTTGCCATGTTGTATAATGATGTCAGCAGCAAACAAAAATACAAAATAAAATTTGATAAAAAGGAAAGGGATACAGGGTACTCTCTGGGTTCCTTAACCCTATAACATTGCATGAGTCGCCTAAAAAATGGGAAGGATAGGCCTGATGCACTTGAATTAGTTGTGTGACCGTTCAGTAATCATGTGACCCAAGTAGATATTGGGACATTATTGTTATTAACTCTAACCCATGCAGGAGAAAGTCATCTGGTTATCTTTCATAGGATTATTTCTACACATAGTTCAAGTTATTATTAGACATGTGCACTGTGAACAACATTTGGTTTGTTTTGGTTTGGTTTTGTTCATTCAAACAAAACATATTTTTGAATGAATCAGTTTCATCCATGTGGCATTGTGTTTCATCTGAATTTAATCTGTGAGACAAATCATAGATGGATTAATCATGTGGTGGCTGGCCAGTGTTTGCAAGCCAGCTGCCATATCCAAAATTACTATAATCTTTAGCTCCCACTCACCATGCAGCCGGTAGGTGCACATTTACTAAACAGTGAGCAGGGATTTGCAACTGTAATTTAATATCAGCCTATAAAATACTTGAGGACTTCGTACATCCTAGATTCCTTTCCAGCCCCCACCCAAAATTAACCATGGACATTAAACTAGAATTTATGTACTTAAAGAATGCTTTGGGGTTGGTTTTGCTCTCTTTAGCTATCATTTTTTCATTTTGAAGTTTAGCAAATCTAAATCGCCTTTTTGCATGGATTATTGGCTTCCTTATATCTTTTATAGGATGTATCTAACAGGATATGTAACAGGGTTGATGTTCCAGGAGGGATAAGCCAAATGACAAATGATTTAGGTAAACTAGAAAAATGGTCAGAATTGTGGCAACTGACATTTAATGTGGATAAGTGCAAGATAATGCATCTTGGACGTAAAAACCCAAGGGCAGAGTACAGAAGATTTGATAGAGTCCTAACCTCAACATATGAGGAAAGGGATTTAGGGGTGATTATTTCTGATGACTTAAAGGTAGGCAGACAATGTAATAGAGCAGCAGGAAATGCTAGCAGAATGCTTGGTTGTATAGGGAGAGGCATTAGCAGTAGAAAGAGGGAAGTGCTCATGCCATTGTACAGAACACTGGTGAGACCTCACTTGGAGTATTGTACACAGTACTGGAGACCGTATCTTCAGAAGGATATTGATACTTTAGAGAGGGTTCAGAGAAGGGCTACTAAACGGTTCATGGATTGCGGGATAAAACTTACCAGGAAAGGTTAAAGGATCTTAACATGTATAGCTTGGAGGAAAGACGAGACAGGGGGGATATGATAGAAACATTTAAATATATAAAGGGAATCAACACAGTAAAGGAGGAGACTATATTTAAAAGAAGAAAAACTACCACAACAAGAGGACATAGTCTTAAATTAGAGGGACAAAGGTTTAAAAATAATATCAGGAAGTATTACTTTACTGAGAGGGTAGTGGATGCATGGAATATCCTTCCAGCTGAAGTGGTAGAGGTTAACACAGTAAAGGAGTTTAAGCATGCATGGGATAGGCATAAGGCTATCCTAACTATAAGATAAGGCTAGGGACTAATGAAAGTTTTTAGAAAATTGGGCAGACTAGATGGGCCGAATGGTTCTTATCTGCCGTCACATTCTATGTTTCTATGTTTCTATGTTTCTATCTGATATGTCCGATTTAAATGCTTTAAATGCCATTTTCTTATTTTTAATCTCGTTTTACTTCTCTACTAAGCCGTATTGGTTTCAATTTGTTTCTTTTATATTTATTACCCAATAGTATATACTGAGAAATGTACCTTTCTAATATTTGTTGGAAGATGTTCCATTTATCCTCAGTGTTCTTTTCACTAAAGAGTTTATGCCAGTCAATATATGTTAAAGCTGCCCTTAACTAATAGAAATTGGCCTTTTTAAAATGATATGTTTTAGTATTCCCCATGTGCTTTTGTTTTTTTGAGTTTATTTCAAAGGACACTATATTGTGATCACTATTTCCCAAGTGCCCACCTACTTGAATGTTGGTCAAAAGATCAACATTGTTTGTTAAAACCAGGTCCAGACAAGCGTCCTTTCTAGTTTGTGCTTGTACAAGTTGTGACATGAAGGTGTCATTTAACAAGTTCAAAAACCTAATTCCCTTTGCTGGGCTACTAGTCCATCTATCCCAATTTATTTCTGAGTAATTAAAATCTCCAATAATTCAAGTGTTGC
Organism: Pelobates cultripes; assembly: GCA_933207985.1. Classification (NCBI taxonomy): domain Eukaryota; kingdom Metazoa; phylum Chordata; class Amphibia; order Anura; family Pelobatidae; genus Pelobates; species Pelobates cultripes. Next base: position 77,351,307 of record OW240920.1, on the reverse strand, counting down.
CCAGATTCGCAGCTTTCTTAATTTGCTCAAACAGCTGTTGTTCCTCATCAATATTGGGACTGGAAATAGTAATCAAATAAGGTGGGAGAGAAGCAGAGCTGTAGGAGAGAATAGAGTGCTGCCCTTTAGGAGAGAGCAAGAGACAGGTATGTGAGGTAGAGGTTAGTCTGCGAGACCATAAGCTTTCCTAAAGAGATGGGCTTTAAGGCCCTTCTTAAAAGATTGAAGACTAGGGGAGAGTCTGATGGAGGTAGGCAGGCTATTCCATAGGAAGGGAGCCGCCTGCAAGAAGTCCTGCAAGTGTTGGCCGCACAGGTGCGAGCAGCGGAGAGGAGAAGGTTATGGGCAGAGCGGAGAGACCGAGAAGGGGTTATACCTATAGATCTGTGAAGATATATAAGAGGGGCTAGAATTGTTCAGTGCTTTATAGGCATGGATTAGCACCTTTGCATTGGCTCCTATAGGATACAGGAAGTCAATGTAAGGACTGACAGAGGGGTGAGGTGTGAGAGGACCGACTAGAGAGGAAAATCAGCCTGCCTACAGCATTCTTTGCAATACGGCTTTTGGGAAGACCAATCAGGAGAGTGTTACAATAGTCCATGCAGGAAATTACTAGAGCATGGACAAGCTCCGTGGTAGCATCTTGCATAAGAAAGGGGCGGATGCGGGCTATGTTTTAATTTTAATTTTAGCACAAAAAACTGGGAAAACCTATTGACTCGAGTATAAGCCTAGGGTGGGAAATGCAGCAGCTACTGGTAAATTTCTAAATAAAATTAGATCCCAATAAAATTACATTAATCATTTTTTTATTTATTTACAGTGTGTGTATATAATGAATGCAGTGTTTGCGTGTTTGTATAGTGTGTGTATATAATGAATGCAGTGTGTGTGTTTGTGTAGTGTGTGTATATAATGAATGCAGTGTGTGTGTGTGTTAGTGTAGTGTGTATATAACGAATGCAGAGTTTGTGTGTGTGTTTGTGTGTAGTGTGTATATAATCAATGCAGTATGTGTGTATATAATGCAGAGTGTGTGTTTGTATGAGTGTGTGTGTATATAATGCAGAGTGTGTGCATTATATACACACACACACTCTGCATTATATACACACACACTCATCCAAACACACACTCTGTGTGTATATAATGCAGTGTGTGTTTGTGTGAATGAAGAGTGTGTGTGTGTAAACTGGGTGGGGGAGGGCATTTTTATTATTTTAATTTTTTTAATTATTTTAATATAATTATTTTAATATTTTTTTAATATTATTTAAATTATTTTAATATTTTTTGTCCCCCCTCCCTGCTTGTTGCCTGGCCAGGGAGGGGGGCTGTAACATTCCCTGGTGGTCCAGTGGATGGGCTGTGCAGGGGGGGCCCTGAGCAAACTGTTACTTACCTTTGTAGCAGCTCCGGTCAGCTCCCTGTCAACTCTGTGCAGCTCCCTGTCAGCTCAGTGCAGCTCCCCAGTTCAGCTCACAGTATGTCTTGCGGTCTGCATGCCGCGCGGAGCGATGCCACGGTAATCCGTGGCAACGCTCTGACAGCCGCAGGTGTCACGAGACTTACACTGGGAGCTGAACTGGGGAGCTGCATGGAGCTGACAGGGAGCTGGCCACAGCTGACTGGAGCTGCTACAAAGATAAGTAAGAGCTCACGGCCAGCCCCCAACAGGACCGCCGGGCTTGCAATGTAAGTTGCCATAATACAGACCTTGACTCGAGTATAAGCCGAGTGGGGCTTTTTCAGCACATAAAAAAGGGGAAGAAAACCTCAGCTTATACTCGAGCATATACGGTATGTGGATACCACTTACTCGAAGGGAGAGCGAAAGAGGAAGATCAGTATTAGGAGGAGGAACGACAAGGAGTTCAGTTATAGAGAGACTGAGTTTCAGAAAGTGGGAGGACAGCCAGTAAGAGATGGAAGATAGGCAAGCAGTGACATGTTGCAGGACGGCAGGGGAGAGGTCTGGGGAGGAGAGATATATCTGGGTGTCATCAGCATACAGGTGGTAGTGGAATCCAAAAAAGGTAATAAGTTTGCCAAGAGAGGCAGTATAAAGAGAAAATAGAAGGGGACCTAGGACAGAGCCTTGGGGGTCTCTAACCAAGACAAGGGGAGGAGGTATCATTAGAAAAGGAGCCACTGAATGAGTGTTGGGAGAGATGAGAGGAAAACCATGAGAGGACAGAGTCACAGAGACAGAGTGATTGAAGAGTTTGAAGAAGGAGAGCATGATCAATGGTGTCAAAGGCAGCAAAGAGGTCAAGAAGAATTAATATGGAATAGTGGACTTTGGATTTAGCTGCAATTAGGTCGTTAGTAACTTTGATAAGAGCAGTCTCATTAGAGTAGAGAGGGCAGGAGCCAGATTGAAGAGGGTCAAGGAGAGAGTAGGAATTGAGGAAGTGAGACACACGGGCAAAGACAAAGCTTTCCAGAAGCTTTGAGGAAAAAGAGAGCAGGGATATGGGACGATAGTTAGAGGGGGAGGACGGGTGATGAGATTTTTTTTTCAGCATAAGTACTACAGTGGCATGTTTAAGGTCAGCAGGGATAATGCCAGAAGAGGGAAAGCAGTTGAAGATGTGTGTAAAGGAAGGCACAAGACAAGGGGAGAGAGATCTGATAAGGTGAGATGGGACAGGATCAAGCGGGCAAGTTGTGGAGAGAGAGGAAATGAGAAGCAGAGCCACCTCTTGTTCAGTAGCTGTGGAGAAAGTCTGAAGGGTTGGAAAGGCATGATCTACGTGTGGTTGAGAAAGAAAATGGGAGAATTCTTTCCTTAGCTGTTCAATCTTGTCGATAAAGTAGCATGCAAAGGTATCGGCTGTAAGGTTAATGTGGCGAAAGCGGCCTTGACACGGGTTTTTGGAGGGGACTGATTGCCAGCCTCATGCCTTGGGACTATTTCCCCTGGGAGATTGGGCACTTTAAAAACAGTCTTGGTGCTTATGGACTTCTATTGGACTGTGTATGGCCCTTGCTAAACTTTAGCCCCATGGCGATTTTGTTCTGTTCGTGGGATCTGAGCGCTGTTCGGATATAGTGAGCGCTCAGATCCAAGCTATCTGGGGATAGGTTGAATGTGGGGGTTCTGTTCAGTATGATAGGAATTATGCATTTTTATGTGTTTTTACTGTTGCTGTAAATGGAGATATTTTCTGTATGCTGGAGATAATTGGCTTACCACACCCAAGCCATGCTTGCAGTTGGTCAAAAAGGGATTTCCAGCTAACTTTTGAACCACTGGACCAATTTGTATGATTTTGACATATGTTTGTATTTGGAGTATGCTGATTCCGAATATGTGAATGTGGTGTATACTTTTAAAGTTATGAATATTGTGTAAAATTGTGTATCTTCCTGCCTGTGATAATTACGTTAGCCCATTGTGTTCAGTAATTATATCACAGGCAGAGGGGAGGATTTTGTGTGTAATTGCTGGGAGTGTCTGAGTGTATTGTACGTATTGATTGGTTGTTCTGCAAAACCCTGTGGGCAGTACTATGTGTGTAAAATGTGCATAAAAGCAGATTGTTGGATTAAAGCTTCAGTTCTACTTCACCCTCAATTTGGAGTCCTGTCGCTTATTGGGGAATCTGCTACATGGGATTGCTATGCTCTGCATATTCCCTTGCTATAATGTTCCTGTTTCGCTCTCTGAAGGAATCTACGGTGGTTATGGTGTCTGCTAGAGTGCTTGGAGCCCTCAGGAAGCGCTAGGAGCATCCTTCAACAGAGGTTCCCAGTCGGGGGGCCAGGTGATCCATTACAGTTAATTTGGGGGGGGTGGCCACAGCAGCGCGAAGAAGAGCGTTAAAGGTGTTAAAGAGACGCCTGTGATTGCGGGAGCATGAACTAATTAGCGAGGAAAAGTATGAGTGTTTGGCGAGGGCAAGGGCTGCGCTGTATGAACCCAATAGGAATCTATAATATATAAAGTCTGCCTGGGTGCGAGACTTCCTCCAGGAGCGTTCAGCACAACGGGAGCATCTTTGCAGTTGGCGTGTTGATTTAGTATGCCATGGTTGGGACGTGTCCTCCTCGAGGTGCATATTTGGAGCGGGGTTGCAGCATTCAAGGCAGAGGTGAGGGTAGTGTTATATGTAGAGATGGCCAGGGAGGGACAGGAGAGGGAAGAGATGGATAGCAGTTGTGAATCAATATCAGCTGACAGCTGCTGGAGGTCAATAGAATTAAGGTTCCTCCTGAGTTGAGAGGGGTTAGGCTGAGGTTGTTGGGTGGGCGGGTACTTGAGAGCAAACGATAGAAACAATAGGTGTAGAATTCTCTTCCCAAAAAGGTCTTCATCAGACTTTATAGATAATGCAAAATGAAGGCATTTGTGTTTGTTTGTTTTTTGTTTTTTTAAATAAGAAATCAAGGATATAATTAATATGTGTGTGAGATGGATGTTGATCCAAAGAGAAGTCTGAAAGACACTCAAGAAGGATTTGTTTTTCCTTTTTGTGGAAAATTTTAAATTTGCATGATGTCATTGCTGTGTAATGTAAAGGATGCAAGGGCTTAGCAGAGAATGCAATTTTATTTATTTTTCTTCTTATTTTATCAATATATGGAGCGAATAAAAGTTATGGGATGGATAAGGATAGGGTATCCCTAACCACCCACAGGGAGGCAGGGACGGGGTGACATGCCATTATTTGGATGTTGGACAATATCATGTCCTGTAACTTGTTTAGTTATTTAGAGCCATAGATTAATATAAGTGCAAACAAATGTGCAAAAAAAATCATATTTTAAATGATTTTCCAGCAGTTAACAAACATAACTAATATATGTGCACATTATCCATTCAATGAGCTCAAGGATATAAAATCAGAAACACAAATAATCCCAGAGCAACACAGTCATATATCAAAAACTAAGATACAATTCTAATAAATAAAATTCACAAAGAGAGGGTTTAGTAGGCTGGACTCAGCACCTTGTGAACGTGGGATCCAATAGACTCACCACCAGCTGAACTCTTTGTTTAAAATCTTCTTATTATACTTCAAAACAGTTTAAAAAGTTGTGCAGCACTGAAGTCAGATTTCAAGATGCAAAGTCCAGCTACCTGCCCTCACAGGAAATTGTTCCAGTGTGCACTCTAGGTGCTTGACAGACCCTTACTCCTAAATGGTCTCAGTAGTTTACTCCAGCACAATTCCTCTCTGCACTTCCAGGTTCTTTGATTGCTGCATGTATTAATTAGTGATACAGTAGGTAATAGTATAGTTACACTTGCAATTTAAAATCAATGTCCACTATCTTATTCATTCTTTGGTGTTATAGTATATATTCATTTATATAAGATGAAGGTATTCACTGAGAGCAGGTGTCTTTCAATATATAGCGGGAAACACTGAGCAGAGCAGTATAGGTGTCACTCAGTTTATAGAGGTATTCACTGTGCAGAATAATGCAGGGACACTCAGTTTATAGAGGGATTCACTGTGCAGAGTAATGTAGGGAAACTCAGTTTATAGAGGGATTCACTGTGCAGAGCTGCATGTGCCACACAGTAGATATAATCAATTGGTACACTTGTTCTTTATTTTCTGTATGCATTGATGCAGAGAATCAGCCTGTTAAAATGTTTTCCCTGACTCTCAGCATCCTTTTCTCTTTTGTTTGCAAAAGTCATTGACATGCACATAGTTTCTCATAAATGGCTAGTGCTACTTCACATGAAACTGAGATGGATAGATTAGTGGATGGGGGGATTAGAGATGGGTAGGAGGTGGAGGAAGCTGAAAAAACATCCTTGGCAAACTGACAAAGTTTTTAGTACATTTATACATTTTTGCTACATACTTTTCAAACTTTTCTTGCTATATTTTGATTTGTATGTTTATTTCTTCTTGCAGGTTTAAAAAAAATGTCAAGTAATGCATGTCCCTTTAAATATTTTGACACTTTCTTTCATTATACTTTATAAATAGTTTCACTTTGTAGACAAAGTGTCTACTTTAAATATTATATTAAGCACAAATGTATGTATAAATATTGGGAATAATTTTACAATAAAATAACTGTTTAGCAGAGGCTGCTATTAAACAAAGGTTTTGACCTTAACCCCTTAACTTCTGCATTCCTGTATACACCATTTACATAACTGCAAATTAAATTTGTTTATTGCAAACAAACTGTGTTTGCAAATTATGCTTATTGTAGCTTCTGAATGTCACAGCACACCAGGACTATTGGTTGCCACACAGTGACCTTCACATAGCTAAACAGAGACTAATGTCCTGTGTTCAGTACTGTCCTCTGTCAGCCAGAACAGCAGCAGCATTGGAGGGAAGAGGCGAATGGGGGAAGTGGCCAGCAGCTTATTATCCCATGTTGTTGCTCTATATTTACACAGAGCACAGAGGGAGATGTATTATGATATGATATCATATCATATCCTTGTGCTTCATGTGAACACAGTAGGCAAGTAGCTGCTGGTAGATACTGCATAAACAGATGTTTTCCCTGAGAGCAAACAGAGGGTGGCTGAACAGGAGAACACACACACAAACAACTGAAAACTGAGTTCATATTGGACAATGCATAGGTGAAAGCATTGCCAATTTGAGGGGAAAAGTCTATGTTATATATCGAGAAATGTTATTTATAAAAAAATCTGTTTTCCTACCTGTAACCTCATTAACTAGTATACGATTGTCGTTTTTGTTTTCAGTGTTTGAATGTGAGAGCAGATATGAAACAATTAATTTCAGAAAGTAATCTACGAACCAGATAACTAATTAGATATAGTTATTAGAAATATGATCAGAGTAGGCAGTAAACTGGAAGGATGCAGGGGGCAGAGCTTAACCTCTGAGCTGCATGGACACACTCCTGTACATCTCCCAAGACTTGGCGACTAATCCTGCTCAATCTGAGGTCCCACTGTGTTATCCATGCCAGTGGTCACTTCTTACTTTACTCTTACTCCAGCTGATGCTTTTCCAGTTCACACAAATGGACAAGAAAACACAGAAAGGATCTAGGGCCTACCTGGATTTTCGAGCCTTGGAGGCTGGCTCTCTGGTCCCGGGGCTGAATGTTGATGGTCCTGACAGCGCAAGGAAATTGTGCACACCCCACCAAAGCAATGGGGCGACCATCTCAGAAACCACAATTGCTTGCTAGTAAGGACACCCGGGACATTGGCACTATGCTCCAATGCCCAGTGGCTCCCTATATGACAGCCAAAGTAAATGCATACATGGAGCCCAGTGGCTCAGGTGTGGACCAAGGTGAGAAACTGGAGTCCCTGTGTCACTTGTTGAGCTGGAGGCAGAGCGGAATGCCCTTGCACCAGCTACCAAGCAGGATATTCTAAACCGCTGGACAGAAGTCCAAGCAGAGACTGCATGAACACAGGCCTTAGAAGAGGACATCACAGACATAAGGCAGGAGGTAATGGGTTTTAGGAAGTCCCTGCAACAAGTACAGTCCTCTGCACTCCTGATGAGAGTTGACCTCGCTGAAGACCGCAGCCACCACGCTAATATTAAAATCAGGAGCATCCCGGATTCAATTGACTAGGACAAATTGCCACACTATCTTTGACGTTTTCTTACTACCATCCTCCCACACACTCATCCCAAAAAGACTGAGCTCGATGGCTTTTTTTGTATTCCGCCTCCCGAGACATAATCATCAGGTGTCACTCCTTATCGGACAAAAAAACGCATATTAAAAGCAGTGAACGGAAAAACCCCATTTGATTACGAGACATCTTGGCTCACCTTCTTTCAGGACTTAACCCGAAACACTCTGCACTGGAGAAGGTCCTTTAGTGCAGTGATGAGCCAGGTACGTGACACAGGTGTGGACTATCGATGGTCACTACCTAGAGAACTAACAGTTATCAAGAATCCATGAACCAGTTTAGTAGCCCTTCTCTGAACCCTTTCTAAGATATTGATACCTTAGAGAGGGTTCAGAGAAGGGCTACTAAACTGGTTCATGGATTGCGGGATAAAACTTACCAGGAAAGGTTAAAGGATCTTAACATGTATAGTTTGGAGGAAAGACGAGACAGGGGGGATATGATAGAAACATTTAAATATATAAAGGGAATCAACACAGTAAAGGAGGAGACTATATTTAAAAGAAGAAAACTACCACAACAAGAGGACATAGTCTTAAATTAGAGGGACAAAGGTTTAAAAATAATATCAGGAAGTATTACTTTACTGAGAGGATAGTGGATGCATTCAATAGCCTTCCAGCTGAAGTGGTAGAGGTTAACACAGTAAAGGAGTTTAAGCAGGCGTGGGATAGGCATCAGGCTATCCTAACTATAAGATAAGACTAGGGACTAATGAAAGTATTTAGAAAATTGGGCAGACTAGATGGGCCGAATGGTTCTTATCTGCCGTCACATTCTATGTTTCTATGTTTCTAAGAATGATACCATGCTGAGACTTACCTCGCCATCGAGTCCCTCTCTTTCTTCTGTGCATTGTGAATACCGATGCAGGACGTGATTCTGGCTGCTCCTTCAACCTCACAAGCCTTCAAACCGAACATATAACACCTTTCATCCCAAGGGGCAGCGATGGTATGAATGCCGGGACCTGAGCCTCCATAACACCGCAAGAATATGTTTGTTTTAATGTTATGTCTTAATTATGCTCATGTTTATTTTTAATTTATATGCTGATTGTAGCGGAGATGCAATATTCCCCAGGGTATCTCCGCTTATAGTCCAAGTGAGGCTCAGGAACAAGTAAATAATAAATCCACAGGCAAGGTTTCCAGCAGGTAAAATAACAGCAATATCCCCACAGCAATCCCAATAACTGGACGACACACAGTTTCAGGAGCAGAACTGAAAGCTTTAATCCACAGTCTCCTTTTAAAGCATGCTCCCATGCAAGGGAGGGATTTACACTCATTATTACAGTAGCCAATCCTGTCCTGGTAACCTCCCACACATCTCCTCCCCTCAGCCAGCATCATAATCCCCTTATCCAGTACAGTAATTCCCCCCGTTTCTGGATGTACCCCTAAACGTAGGGGTACCTCTTTAAATCCTACATCCCTGGATACCCCTGATCTGGGTGAACAACATATCCAAAAATCACCCAGATCAGACCAGGGGTTCGGGAAATGTATGGAGGGAATAAAATGACCGACCGCACTAACTGAGATAGCCGAATAAGGTTCCATGCGAATGGGCCCTGCGGTCGGTCCTGGCATAAGGGAATAAAATACACGAAAGCCTCTAGCTATAGAGGCTAGGGAGGGTTCGCCTGAATCCCCTCGTTCGGTTCTTTCTATCTACCGAACGAGGGGCCGTTCGGTAGTTAGGAACCGAACGGACCGGGCTTGTGGAGGTCTCAGCGGTGTTCGCCTACTCGAGTGTCCGATTTGAGTTCCAGACACTCGACGGCAAAACACCGCTGTTCGGGAGTTTTAAAATGGCCGCCGCCACGTGTTCGTTTGTCGAATGGCGGCCACCCCCGAGAACAAAGGACGGCTACTTACTAGCAATTACCCGTTCGCAACAATGTTGCAACGGGTAATTGAGGACACACTTCACACAGGGGGGGTCTGGTTGTTCGGTAGTTTCATTCGAATGAACTAAGGGAATAAAACTACCGAACAATCAGAGGAATACAGTTCTTTTAAACACATAGAAAACCAGCAGATCACACGAATGCAGTTATTCACAAGACATTTGCAGGACAGCCCAGTGCCATCCGCTACACTGCTCCCCCTTGCCCACAAGCCGGCATACACAGTCTGATCCAACACGGATCGGCTTGGGGATGTCCGGGGACTCACGGATCATTTTTCCAGGTCAGTTTGTCTCGACAACCCGTCGGCATTCCCATTCTGTTTACCCGGGCGGTACTGGATATTAAAGTCAAAAGGCTGCAGCGCCAAACTCCAGCGCAGCAGCCTGGCATTGTCCCCAGCCACCCGGTTTAGCCATACCAGCGGGTTGTGATCTGTGAGTAAGGAAACGGGCTGTCCATATAGATACGGCTGCAGTTTCTTTAAGGCCCACACCACAGCCAGGCATTCCTTCTCGATGGCGGCGTAGCTTACTTCTCGGGGTAACAGCTTGCGACTGATGTAAGCCACGGGGTGTTCTCCGCCATCGGCCCCTCGACTTGGCTCAGTACTGCTCCCAATCCAAACATAGAAGCGTCTGTGTGAACAAGAAAACGTTTTGTTGGATTGGGAGCTGCCAAGACAGGGGCATTTATCAGTGCATTTTTCAGATGTTGGAATGCCTGCTCACACTCCGGGGTCCAGGTCACCTGGCGGGGCAAATTCTTCCGGATAAGGTCAGTGAGGGGTTTGGCGAGGGCGCTATAGTTAGGGACAAACTTTCTGTAATACCCAGCGGTCCCTAGAAATGCTAACACCTGGGTTTTAGTCCTAGGGGTGGGCCACTGGGCCACGGCCTCTACTTTGGCTGGTTTGGGCTTCTGTTTGCCGCACCCCACTCTATGTCCGAGGTACTGCACCTCGGCCATCCCTATGCTGCACTTGGCCGGTTTCAAGGTCAGACCAGCTTCCTTAATCCTTTCTAGAACCGCTCCTATATGGGCCAAGTGCTCCTGCCACGTATTGCTAAAAATGGCAATATCGTCCAGGTAGGCACAGGTGTAGTCTTGGAACCCATCCAGGAGTCGGTCTACCATCCTCTGGAAGGTAGCTGGGGCGTTTCTCATCCCAAATGGCATGACCTTAAACTGGTACAAGCCAAATGGGGTGACAAAGGCCGGCTTCGGGATGGCCTCTGGGGCCAGGGGGATTTGCCAATACCCCTTACATAAGTCAGTGGTAGTGAGATATTGACCCCTGGCCATTCTGTCTAGTAGCTCATCTATCCGTGGCATAGGATATGCATCGGACACGGTTTTCTCGTTTAATCTCCGGTAATCCATGCAGAAGTGGGTCGTACCATCCCGCTTCAGTACGAGTACTACCGGAGAAGCCCAGGGACTATCTGAGGGCTCAATCACCCCCAGTTGGAGCATCTCATCGATCTCCTTGCGCATGTTTTCCCTTACCGCTTCTGGGATGCGGTAGGGGGTCTGGCGCATGGATAGTTGCCCTGGGGTCTCCACCCGGTGAGTGGCCAGAGGGGTGTACCCAGGTACATTAGAGAACGTGTCTCGTTTCTCCTCCAATAGCTGCTGTACCTCGATACGCTCTCCCAGTGTAACTTCCCCTAAATCCCCAGACAGCTGCCCATCTCCCAGCAGATCTGGAAGTGGTAAGCTGTCAAACTCGTCAGAATTGGGCGCACATATGGCGGTTAACTCCTCGGAGCGCTCTTGGTAGGGCTTCATCATGTTCACATGGAGCATGCGTCGCCCTCCCGTCCCTGTGCAGGGGCCAATTATATAGGTGGTGTCACATCTCTGTTCCACTACCCTATAAGGTCCCTGCCAGGCGGCCTGTAGCTTGTCATGTCGGACAGGCTTTAAAATTAGCACTTTCTGCCCGACCTGAAAGCTACGGTCCCTGGCTCCCCGATCATACCATGTGCGCTGGCGGGTCTGTGCCGCCTGAAGGTTTTCCCTTACCGTCCTAGTTAATGCTTCCAGGCGGTCTCGGAGGGCCAACACATATGGTATGATGGGAGTGCCATCTGCGCTCCGATCTCCCTCCCAATGCTCTCTTATAAGATCTAATGGGCCTCTGACTCTCCTCCCAAATAGCAGTTCAAACGGGGAAAACCCCGTGGATTCCTGCGGCACCTCCCGGTAAGCGAATAGGAGATGCGGCAGGAACCGCTCCCAGTCCTTGTGGGTCTCTGCGAAGGTTCGGAGCATTTGTTTCAATGTACCATTGAACCGCTCGCAGAGCCCATTAGTCTGGGGGTGGTAAGGGGCACTGATAATAGGCTTAATGCCACAGATCCTCCAGAGGTGTTGGGTGAATTCTGCGGTAAATTGGGTACCCTGATCCGAGATAATCTCCCTGGGTAATCCCAACCGGGAGAATATCTGCATGAGGGCATCCGCGACCGTTTCAGCGTGAATGTTGGTCAGAGCCACTGCCTCTGGGTATCTAGTAGCATAGTCTACTACCGTTAAAATGTACCTTTTGCCTGACGGGCTAGCTTTCTTGAGGGGGCCTATCAAGTCTACCGCTATTCGGCTAAAAGGTTCCTCAATTATGGGCAGGGGGTGTAGTTTCGCCTTCCTCCGGTCTCCCCTTTTCCCTACCCTTTGGCAGGTATCGCAGGTGGTGCAATACCTGCGTACCTCCTGGCTGATCCCTGGCCAGAAGAAACTTTGGGTCAGTCGGTACCTAGTGCGACTGACCCCTAGATGTCCGGATAGCGGAATATCGTGCGCTATCCGGAGTAGCTCTGCTCGGTACCGCTGCGGCACCACTAGCTGCCTCATCACTATTGGGTCTGACCCAGCAATCTGCTTGTCTGTCTCCCGGTACAAAAGCTGCTTGTCCCAGACAAATCTCTCTCCCTCTCCCCCAGGGGGGTCTGCTGTCACCTTGTCCCTATACACCTGCAAGGTGGGGTCAGTCACTGTCTCAGCTGCAAATTCGTTAGGAGGGGCCCAGGGAACACAGTCAAGGGAAGGGGAAGGGTCTCTTACCTGAACCTCCGGAAGTGTGTTGTGGTCCTGGGTGCGGGCCTGTTGACGGGTGACCACAGGATGAGCTTCTCCTGTGGTGGGTGTCTGGGGCTCAAAAGCAGACGTGAGCCTCCCCAGATCGTTCCCCAACAATACCTCTGTTACGGGCAAATGCAAATATTACAAGTTTTAGAATGAAATGTTGTATTTCTTAAACTGTGTACTTTGTCTTTAAGAGATATTGCAAACTGACAAGGTGTTAGAAATGGAACATATTGTTTTTTATAACTGTTTCTTTAAGCAATAACCTCAGTGCATAATATGTTTGCGCCATTTTGTCCCAGACGAATTACAATAACAATAATGCATAAACAAGCTTCAAGGCTATACTACGACTCTTGCAGTACACAATATACTGTGGTAACCCCAACTCCCACGACTGTACACTTACGACTTTTATTTATTTTATATAATAAATATCCAAAAGACAATCTTGCTTCCAAGACAATCCTTATTTTATATTGTATTCTCAATTATTTATATATGTTAAATAGAGGATCTCTTACACTATATAAAATTATGGCTAAGATATCTGTATGGTTAGCCCTACTAAGTTCTATGCTTTAAGACATTATAGTGGTAAATAAGGGAACCACACACGGTTACACCTCCGCCGGTAACTGCGGCATCAACCCCACCTCCACATGCCCTGCCCCCGCTCCCCAATGTAAATGTACCCTTGCTGTAGGTAGCCGGTACACTGCTCCCCCGGCTACCCTGACGGCCACAGTTTTATTCAGTTTCGCTTGATCCGACACCAGGTGACTCTTTACCAGGGTGATAGTAGCCCCTGAGTCGCGTAGTCCTTGTACCGCTTTACCCTCCAGGTATACGGTCTGCCTGTGATGCTGTCTGTTATCAGCATTGGCCTGGACTGGATCCGCCTCGTGCAGTACTTCCCACTGTTCCACGGTTGTTATGGGAACGGCTGAACCATATGGTGTGGCCACTATATCCTGGTAGTGGTGGGCTGCGGCTGCTCTTGGCGGTGGTGGTGGGCCGGGGCGAATCCAGGTGGAACGATCCCTCAGCTGGGGACATTCCCTTTTATAATGTCCCCATTTCTGGCAGTGATGACAGGGGCCAGAAGTGGGCTGGCGAAAACGTGGCTGTGCAGCGGGCGGTGGTGGTGGTGGCAGTTGTCTCGGTGGAGCTGGGTTGTAGTTGTTTCCCCCAAATGTTTTAAAGGTGGCTTTTGGGGCTGCAGGTTTCTGCTGCCTGCGTGCATCCAGGTATTCATCTGCCTTCCTGGCAACTTCGGGGAGGGAGGTAGGGTTTCTGTCCCTCACCCATTCCTGGACATCGCTAGTTACCCCCTCATAAAATTGCTCCAACAACACCATTTGTAATAAGTCCTCCATGGACCGAGCCTTATTGGACTGTACCCACCCCAGGGTGGCCCGATGTAACTTGCAAGCCCATTCCACATGAGAGTCCTTGTCATTTCTCTTTAGGTCTCTAAACCGCCGCCGATATGCCTCTGGCGTGATTGCATATCGGGCCAGGATCACTTCTTTTACTCTGCGGTAATTACGAATTTCCTCATCAGGTACAGTTCTATAGGCTTCGGCAGCCTTCCCTGTGTGCTTCCCTGCTAAAATAGGCACCCACTCGTCTGGGCTAATACTATGCAATGCACACAGCCTTTCAAAGTCTTGGAGAAAAACATCTATATCCTCCTCTGCTTCTACATACGTTTTAAATGCTTGGTAAGGAATTTTTGTCTTACCCTGTGTGATGGTAGCATTCCTCTCCAGCTGCTGTAGTGGCCTTTGCTGCAGTATAAACTCCTGCACCTCTGTCATTGTCCTGGATATAATATCCGCTGTTGGATTCTCTCCATAAAAGGACAGCCTAAACTGCAGCTGTCTCTGGAACTCCTCTTTTTCAGCTCCATCTGCTGCCCTCTGCTGCTCAGGGATTACCCTGTCCTCCTGCTGGTATTCAGCCATCACTTCTGCAATGAGGGTTGCTTTCCTTTTGTTGCTGGCTGCAATACCTTTCGCTTCCAGGAGATCTTTTAGCGTGGATCTTTTAAGCTTGGCATAATCACTCTCCATCCGTATTCCATTAGTACTTGTTCCCTTGTGAGTCTGGATCCCAGCGCTGCCAACCAATGTAGCGGAGATGCAATATTCCCCAGGGTATCTCCGCTTATAGTCCAAGTGAGGCTCAGGAACAAGTAAATAATAAATCCACAGGCAAGGTTTCCAGCAGGTAAAATAACAGCAATATCCCCACAGCAATCCCAATAACTGGACGACACACAGTTTCAGGAGCAGAACTGAAAGCTTTAATCCACAGTCTCCTTTTAAAGCATGCTCCCATGCAAGGGAAGCTCCCATGCAAGAATCGTGGAAGCTCCTCTAGCGGCTGTCAATGAGACAGCCACTAGAGGCTGGATTAACCCTCAGTAAAACATAGCAGTTTCTCTGAAACTGCTATGTTTTCAGCTGCAGGGTTAAAACTAGAGGGACCTGGAACCCAGACCACTTAATTGAGCTGATGTGATCTGGGTGTCTGTAGTGGTCCTTTAAGTGTGTGCATCTGCATACACTGGCGTACATACCGCGGTCGCAGGGGTCGCAGCCCTGCAACCCCTGCAACCAAAATGGCCAAAATGGCCAATACACGTTTCACTCTCATTAGAGCTGACTGAGGAAGCTCTATTGAGAGTGAAACGTGTATTGGCCATTTTAAACTGACTTTTACAAAGGACTTTTTTTAATCTTTTTATTTTTATTTGTCATTGTACATCAATAACATTTTTTACTCAAGATATCCTGCTCAAGTCCTTTCTGGAACCTCAAGGAATCTCCATATGGGCAGTGCCATCCCTATTTAGATTGGCATCATATCTAAACACCTTAGAGCTGGGACCTATACGCTCAGGACCAGGTGAGCACCATACTTACTATTTTATACCTGTTTTCTTTATTGCTACAGTCTACACATTGGTTCGTTCTCCTTTTATGTTTTATCTATGAGAATTACTCCAAACCAAAGCAGAAGGGTGGTGCTACCAAAATAAGCACACAAGCATAAGTACGGAGCCAGTATTTACACACAGGCTCCTGAAAATGTTAGTGTTCTGTCTGCTACATTGTTCTCTGGATTGCTATTTTAAAATACCATCTGCACTATATTGTATTTCTTGGATTTTTTTTGGCATGTACTTCATACCATACTATTGAATCAAGTTCCGCTTGGTAATCTTTATATCCGTTTTAGCGCTCAACTTATAGGTAAAGGTCTTTGTCACTTATACCGCACTGTAATTGATGGGAGATATCTACTAAACAGATGAAAGATTAAAATGAAGAAAAAAGCTTTTCTTAGTTTTGATCTTTCAGCAGTTTAACAGATAACTCCCTAAATTGATACTTTGTAATTTTGTGACGGCCACCTTAATAATTTCTAAGTAGGGAATAATTGGTGTCTAAATGTCAAAAATTAACAAAATCGATATTTTCAAAATTTTAAAAAGAAAGAATCAAAACTAAACAAAACCAATTGTCTCCTGTTTCCCCCATGCAAACATGTCTTATGAGCAGTGGTATGGGTAATTTCAAGAGGAACTGTCAATTCTTGAAAAGTACAATTTCCTTTTTCCTTCACCCCAGTAAACGTTGTTTCAGTATTTATTCAATGGAGTTAATTAAAAAACCACCGCTGTTCTTCAATGTTGCAGTAACTTCACTATCCCATGAAATCTCAGATGTGCTTGGATACTGAAGATTCTAACGGGGAAATGATATATGCACACATATGCTCTAAGTCTTTTCTCCAGAATTGTCATATACATACATGTACCATGAGTATGTCTCTGCAACTTTAACTAGTTTGCATACCTTGCAATAATTTGTAATTTATTATGCTGTTTAATACTGCAATCTGTAACTGATATTTATTTATGTCACATTTCCTATTTAATTCTAAGTTGGCTAGTACTAACCTCAAACCACTTTAAAACACTAATATGATTTAGTGATTTTGAGTATCAGATATTTTGTTAATTACAGAAAAATAACACTGCAATTTAGTATGTTTGTCTTCAGTATCTACCATTGCAATTTTTAAATTGTTTTGTAGATTTTGGTGATGATAAATTCTCTAGATATATTGTTTTTTGCAAATCACAAAATAAACACCTCACCAAGGCCGGACTGGGAGAAAAATTCGGCCCACTAAGAAGGGGGCGGGGCGGGGCAGAGAGGGTGTGTTTTGTCATCACCAATGACAAACAAGCCCCCTCTCAAAGTGAGCATGTTGGCTCAATGCTCTTCCAGGGCAGACCATGCGCTGAACTCTGCTAAAGATTTATAAAACAGCGGCTTATGCCGATGATATTTTAATCTCTATAGCAAACCCTTCTGAATCTATCCCTGAATTGTTTAAGTTGATAGAACAATTTGGAGCCATTTCAGGCTATAAGGTAAATTATAATAAATCGTGTGGAGTGCCTTTTCATTTATCTGAGATAGAACAAGACCAGCTAAAAACTAAATTTGATATGAGTATAGATAAATCTCTAAGCTATTTGGGTGTTAAAATTGGATACGATTATAATACATTATTTAATGACAACTATGTACCTTTGATTAAGACTTTGAAAAAGGACCTAGAGAATTGGCATGATAAGCCAATTTCATGGATTGGCAGAATTCATTCTATAAAAATGAATATTTTACCGAGGCTTTTATTTCTATTTCAAGCATTGCCTATAAAGGTCTGTAAAGAGGACTTATTGGGTATTCAGAAAGCTATAGACACATTTATTTGGCAGGGCAAGCGACATAGGATAGCTAGAACTCTCTTGTATAGACCGAGAGTTAAAGGGGGACTAGGTCTCCCCAATTTAATTATTTAAATTATTGGGTATTCAGAAAGCTATAGACACATTTATTTGGCAGGGCAAGCGACATAGGATAGCTAGAACTCTCTTGTATAGACCGAGAGTTAAAGGGGGACTAGGTCTCCCCAATTTAATTATTTATTATTACGCAGCCCAATTGGCTCAAATTGTTGGTTGGCATGCAAATCAAGGGAAATACAGATGGGAGGATATGGAGGAAGATTTAATGACACCAGACTCGCCAGGGTTGTATATGTGGTTGAATAAGGTTTCAAGACCAGGGTTGAAACAAATATGCCCTTCTACGGCAAACTCCCTCCACATTTGGGATAAACTTAAGTTAAAACATGGTCTAACTAATTTCCCTTCACCCATGACCCCTGTTTTTTGGAATAGACAATTTATTCCTGGTATGGAAGAACACAATTTTCAAGGCTTAAAGGCAGGAGGAATCTATAGATATGTAGATCTTTGGTCAGAAGGAGAGGTAGTTTTATTTTCTAGTTTGTTGACCAGAGTAGAACTGAGGACAGGAGATTTTTTTTCGTTATTTGCAGATTAGAGATTTTGCGTATTCAATGGAGGTAAAAACGGCAGTTAAATTCCCCTTCACTAATTTTGAAAAAATGTGCAAAATAGGTAGGTTAAAGGGAGGTCTTATCTCTGATTTGTATAATCAACTAAGTGAGGAACCTACGGTTTGGGCTCCATTAAAGTATATATCCTACTGGGAGGCAGATTTAGGTTCTTCTTTGGAAACTAAGGATTGGATAGATATCTGGGAAACAGCATCCAAAATATCGATTTGTGTAATCTCGCAGGAACAAATGTTTAAGATATTATTTAGGTGGCATGTGACCCCTGTTTTTTTGTACAAAATAGGTAAAAATCTGACGGATCTTTGTTGGAGGGGATGTGGGTTACAAGGGACATATTTACACATGTGGTGGGATTGCCCAAAGATTAAAAGCTATTGGGAGGAAATAAGGGAGCTAATTCAAGTGATAATACAGGGAAATATAGAACTCAATCCTTGGATATTTTTGCTATCGAAATCAATAGCAGGTATACCCTGCCATTCGCAGAAATTAATATTTTTAATTTTATTGGCCGCACGTAGATGTATAGCTGCTAGCTGGATAAATCTGGATTTACCATCAATGAGAGAGGTGGAATTAAAGATTCAAGAAAATTATATAATGGATGAATTATCATCTAGAGTAAGACATTCTTATTATATGTTTGGTAAGGTCTGGGAACCCTGGAAGGTTTATGCGAATAGGAAGGGTATAGGTAGATAGAGGCAGAGGGGGGGAGAGTGTATTAAATGTTTTGTTTTGTTGTTTTGTTTTGTGTGTGTAAAAATTTGTATTGATGAATAACTCAAAATGGTGATATTAGAGCTTAAATGCAATCTTTTAGGTATTATTGCTGTTAAATGCATGTTAAAGATTGTATAATGTATAATGAGTTCTTTTTTGTTGTTTTTAGTGTTAAATAAAGAAAGAATATTTAAAGATAGCATGAGAAAAAAAGCCTTGTATTTGTTCTGCACAGTGCAAGCAAATTTAATAACATGCTAGCACTGTGTTTCCTTGCAACTTGTCTCTTGTGTCTCTATAAATGGATACCAGGAGACAAAAGGGCCAGGAAAGAGTATGTGTGGAGCCTTCTTGTGGAATTGCGTGTGTAGAGTGAGCTGATTGTGGTGTGGTATTGTGTAATAAGGTTGGTTTTAGTCGTGTTGTGTTTTTGGTGTAATGTAATGCATATGTGGCTAGGGGCTGTAGAGAATGTGTGTATAGGGGATGTAGTAAGTGTGTGCATACAGACTATAGTGTGTGTGTGTGTATATAGGTGATGTAGTGTTTGTAGAGGTTGTAGAGAGTGTGTGTTTTGGGGTGTAGTATGTGTTTGTTTACAATGAATCTATTGTGTTTATAAGGGATCCAGAGTGTGTATTTTAGGAGTGTAGTGTGTGTGTGTGTGTGTGTAGATGGTGCAGTGTGTGTATGCAGGAGTCTAGTGTGTGTTTGAAGGACCCAGAATGTGTAGGAGATCTAGTGAGTGTGTATATAATGGATTCAGAGTGTATAAAGGGATCTAGTGTGTGTATATGATCCAGAGTGTGTGTCTGGAATGTAATGTGTTTAGGAGTGCAGTATGTGTGTGAGGGGTGCTGTAGTGTGTATATATGTGTATATATATATGTGAAAAGGCCGTTTGGCCTGTATTTGTGGGAGGGGCTTAAGTTAACTTACTCCCCTATATAAACTACACCTCTTACCTGAATCCTTACCGATCAAGGTCAGCGTCTGATTGCACTTCCGGGTCATCCAGTCGCCATTTTGGGATTCGTCCGTCTTCTCACGAGGTCCTCCACGCCGAAACTGCGTCCAGTAACTCAGCAGCAGGTTTCCGTCCATCCAGCTGCTGAATTTCCGGTCGTCGCCGTGGATTACGTCATCATCAGTCGCGTACCGTAAGTTGATCTGCCCGTGCCGCCGGGAAACATTTTCACGGCACGGGCTAGGTCCTCACTTTACGGGCAATCTTTGTCCCGGCAGCCGGCATTATTCCGGCTGCCGGTAATATCAGGCATTCATATCGGGCGCCAAACTTATACACGATAATCCGTACACACGGAGTACAAACGGGCAGTACAGGGGCACGGCAGACAACCTTCCCCCGACATTACTTAGGTCACCCGGCGAGCATTTAACCCCATATAGTCAAGCCATATCCAGGACGGTCACAAACTGACTTGGTAATCCTCATTCAGTCCTCCGCCGCTCACCACCGTCTCACATACTTATATTCCATTCCCCCCAATAAACTACATTTCCCACAAACCCTCCTTATTATACAACAATTATCACATACATTGCAAATAGGTTTCAGCTGTTGGGTTATAACCTCATTATAATGTATTTTAAACTCGCGCTCTGTCTGAACTGTATCACACCATAATTTATCAGTGTTTATGATCAAACATTTGTCACTTCAATGGAAGTTCACACGTCTGTCTCACGGTTAACCACTCATACCTAGTTAACAGCGGTAATCTCTATGTAATAACAAATCATTGTTTCTTTCTGTGACAAAGTACTGTATAAAAAAAAATAAAAAAAAAAAATTTTTGCTCTTATTCCACAAGTGGGGTTGGTTGTTCCAACATACTTGTACATTTATTAGCATTGTCAAATTTTGATCAGATCACTGATCAAGTTCCACACTGTTGCATATTTTACAAATTACATTACGGGCATCCATACTTCATTGCCACCTACAGGCCATATGTATATATACATATAAAACATAAGGACTTCAACATACACTGACCCCTACAGGTCATACTACATGAGAACATACAGGTTCTACTTACAATGAGCCCACATATGGGATACAGGGTTATTGGCCATACGGGGTACAGGATTATTAGTCATCAGGTATTAAGTTACACAATATAGCACAACGGCAAGGATTGTTACACAGGTATACACAACCATTCCAATTTTAGGTACATATTACTTCATACACAGCCATATTACATTTCGGTACAAACAAGACCCTACAAATTCCCATGGTTAAATACAAACAGACATGTAGGTAATAAATAGCAGTTTCATTATCACATATATAGTTATAATTTAAACTCTCGGATATCCTACAAGCATCATCCACACGGATCTCCAGGGAAACAGATAAACATTAAGTAAGATTGATTCATGCTGCATGTTATATTCATCTGGTTTTCCATCTATTTAGTTACAGGTATCCGCTACCAACTAAACGGATTGTCTAAATAAATCCTTACTTATACTCTCAGGTATGTACACCTGCTCACAGTATATCCAAGTATGATCCCCAGAGGATAGCTAAGTACTGGCAGACAGGGTCATAGGGACCAATAGCTGTTTATTCCCCTTCTCTGCATTATGCGTCGGATTAGCGGTCCCGCGAGGCCAACAAACCCGCCTCATACTCAGAGGCATTTACCCCTCGGGCCACTCGTGAGCTAGCCGCCTCGCAAGTTCCATAGAGAGGGGCTCACCTGTCACTCCCTTTCCCTTTTTCTTATTAATCTCACCGAGAGGCCATCATCCTGCCACTACGATCGGTGGCCACGAAAAAATTCCATCGCGCCAACACATAGATAGAGCCTCTCAAGCCACTTGGCACTAGCAGGGCCTCACCAGTCACAAACCTAAGCATAATTGTTTCGCCTTACGGCATAGCTAGCAAGCCAGTACTAAAAACACCTGGTTCATATAATAATTTTACTTTTTATTTTAGTCAAACATGTCTCATGCAAGTGGTGAGGAGCTATCGCTTCCTGGCACCCCAGCTAGGGACGAGACACCTTCTTACAGGGGAGATATGACCAGTCCGGCGTCAATCAGATCCTGGACAATACCGCGCATTACAACAGAGTTAAGGAGACGCCAAATTCCCTACCCTGCTACAGCAAGGAAAGCGGAATTGTTTAAACTCAACTACGATCAATACGGAAGCAGGAGAAGGCCCCAGCACCTCCAATTCAGGGGACATCCAGGCTATGCTGGCCTCACTTATGAACTCCATGAGCAAGGTCAACGACAGACTGGCTAATCTCGAGGCGGTAACCACAGCACTCACCAAAGCAGGCCTTCCCGACACCGTACAACAGGCACCAGTGGAACCTCGCGCTACGGGTAATGTAAACTCGCCGGATTCACAGGATGTATATCCTGCACACACTATCCCAGCTCACATCAAGAAAGACATCCTGGAGGTCAAAGATGTCAACCTAGCATCCTTACTAATTGCCTCCCAGGATGTTGTAGAAAACAAGACTTATATGTATGATGAAGTATCTGTGGTGGTCAGATCCAAAGACTCTAGGTTGAACCGTAAACTGACCATCCCGGAATTTGTCTTAGCCTTTGGGATATTCAGAGATGTGATGTGTGAAGTGTACCCTAATAGAAGAGAGGAATTCGATCATTACATACACAAGCTGGTGGACCTTGGTAACAAATATGGTGGCACGGCATTTTATGATTACCACAGGTCTTTTTCCACTAAAGTGTCTGGCGCCCTCTCCCAGTATGGTACCCGTATCAACTGGAGCAGACTGGATACAGAAATTTTCTGCCGACACTTTGCGGGGCTTAAAACACCAGCTTGTGTGTCCTGCTCTTCTACTACACACACCACAAATTTTTGTTCAAGCACAGCAGACGACCACAGCCAGGCACCCAGCACTAGCTACGCTGCAAGAACCGGGAAGAACGCCAGAGACAAGCTTGGTCGTCCCATCATTTTCTTCGGCAAACTTAAGATCTGCAATAATTTTAATTGTGGCACATGTAGTTTTAGTGCATGTAGATTGTTGCATATTTGTTCACAATGTTTCAGAGCACATGCTAAATCCATGTGTCCTAATAAAATGTACCCCAAACCTTACCTAACGTCTGTAAAAATTGATGCTCTAACAGCACTACTAGTCAATCACCCCTCTAGACATCTGGTAGAGTTTCTTACCACAGGTTTCAGAAACGGGTTCCACACAGGCATCATACAGATGCCCACTGGTCAACTAGAATGCCCAAACTTGCAATCAGCAAACCAGAACCCAACAGCAGTCAGTACACTTATAGCACAAGAGCTGGCAGAGGGGTTCCTGTTTGGACCATTCATAACACCACCATTCACATCATGGCGTACGAACCCCATTGGGACGGTCACAGGGAAAACGTCCCTCAAACAAAGACTTATTATTGATCTTTCAGCCCCACACACATCTGACACCCCAAGCCTTAGCTCCCTCATTCCCTCCGAAGAATTTTCCCTTCAATACGCCACCATTGATCACGCCATTACAGCCATCACACAAACGGGTGTGGGTACTTGGTTAAGCAAGACGGACATTACAAATGCCTTCAAATTGCTCCCTATACACCCTTCCCTCTGGCACCTACATGGTATAAAATGGGCTGGGAAATACTATTTCTTCTCCCGCTTAACTTTCGGGTCAAAAAGTAGCCCAAAGATTTTTGACACTTTTGCTGAAACACTTTGCTGGTTACTACTTAACGTGGCAAGATGCCCCATAGTGATCCATTACCTCGACGATTTTCTCATGATAGAAAGCAACTCTCAGCCGCCCAGTAGTCTTAAAGAGGCAATCAATCTATTCAGCCACTTGGGCGTCCCAATATCCCTCAAGAAAACTGACGGTCCAGATACCGTCATTACATTTCTGGTCATTCAACTCGACTCTGCATCCATGCAAGCAAGCCTACCACACGAGAAAATTGACACCATCATCAAAAGCATCAATCATTACATTTCCATAGGTACATGTAATCGCAAGGAACTCCAGTCCCTCATAGGTTCTTTAAACTTCGCTATGCGCATCATCCCTCAAGGACGAGCTTTCATATCCAGACTGCTTTGCCTTTTTCTACACTTCCAACACGAGAACCACAGACTATCCTTGAATCCACAAGCCACAGCAGATCTACTAATGTGGAGGAGGTTCTTGACCAGTTGGAATGGGAAAAGTTTGTTCCTCCCGGCATTATCAGAAACATCCCCATCCATATGGTCAGATGCAGCATCCAACAAGGGTTTTTCAGCCATCTTTGGCAACAAATGGCTTTGGGGTAAATGGCTGGAAGAAGTCAATGACTTAGAAGGCTTTTTTACAACCTCTGCGCTCTTTGAGATTTACCCTATTGTAGCTGCCGCTGTGGCATGGGGACACCAGTGGTCAGGCTTATCCGTACGGTGTCACTCAGATAATCAAGCCACATGTCACATAATCAACAAAGGCAGATCATCATCCCTTACAATCATGAGGTTTCTTAGGAAACTCACGTGGTTAGCTGCATGTCATAACTTCTACTTGGTTTGCTTTCATGTACCAGGTATTAGTAATATAGCAGCTGACAGACTGTCTCGTTTTGAATTTCAGGCTTTCCGACAAGCACACCCATCAGCAGCTCAAACAGCCACAGTCGCCCCTCCGTTCTCACAACTAGTCATGGACTAGACAGAATCATGGAACATAGTAGGGATCTAGCCAATTTAGCACTATCACACAACACTCACACTACATATAACAGAGCCTTTACACTATTCAACAGATTCCTCGCCGATCACGACATATCAGAACCATTCGTCATGACATCTATTATAGCGTTCACTTCCTTTTGCCACCTTAAATTACACTTATCATACAACACAATCAAACTATATCTGACAGGCATACAACATCACATGCTAACCCTAAGACCGAACACACATAGCTTCATGTCATCATACCAGATAAAGAACATACTCAGAGGCATACAAAAATCCGTACCTCCTCGTCCGCCACAGCGTTTACCGATAGACAATAAAATTTTTCAGTCATTATCAGACCTACTTGATTCCCGGCCTTTCCACTCTACCGTCAATTCAGTCATTAAGACAGCTATGTACACAGCCTTCTATGGGTTCCTCAGGCCAAGGGAGTTCACCACGGTCACAGCAACTCAAAAAGATAGACGCCTGCTACACAAGCACCTACGAAAACATAGAGACCACTACATACTCTCTTTACCACAGTCAAAGACAAGCCAACATGCACCTCCTGTAGAGATCACATATTTCCCTACACTAAACAAATGGTGTCCAGTCACAGCATTAGATGCCTATCTTCTAAACAACACAGCGCTACCATCACAACCTTTATTCAAAATACAACACACGGTACTCACCACCACTGCCTTCATGAGCTATATACGATCCCTGCTAACAATGCTGGGTCTCAATCCTTCTCACTACTCAGGACACTCATTTCGCATAGGAGCAGCCTCCTCCGCATCCAGCGCCAACGTACCAGTACACGTCATCAAGTCACTGGGGCGTTGGAAGTTATCAGCCTACACTACATATATATAATAAAATGACAATATTATATAAAATTGAATAAATCAAAATCAGCATTTAAGCCATTTGGGGTTAAGTTTTTCAAATTAAAAACCCATTCCATTTCACATTTTCCCAGAATATTTTTTATGTTACCTCCTCTCCATGGAATAGTGCATTTTCTTATGCCAATACATTTCAAATGGCGTGGATCGTTATTATGGATAGAGAAGTGTTTGGATACAGTGTGGTTTTGGTATCCTTTTATAATATTACGACAGTGTTCGCCTAATCTTGTTCTTAAGCTCCTAGTGGTCATACCAACATACTGCAAACCACATGGGCATTCCAGGAGATAAATGAATTAAGAAGGTCCTCAGAGCCATCCCATATAAAAAAGAGATCATCAATATATCTAAAATAGGTAACCAGGTTTGTCTGCCAGGCATGCTCACCCCAAATGGCAGTGGTTTCCCAGTCTGCCATAAAGAGGTTAGCATAGCTGGGTGCAAACCTGGTCCCCATGGCTGTGCCTCTTTTTTGTAGATAAAAACTATTAAAAAACCAAAAATAATTGTTTTTTAAAATTATATTAATGCCCTCAATGATAAAATCAATTTGGATGTCAGGGATTCTATTTTCTTGTTTCAGAATATTTTTGACTGCCTTGCAGCCTATGTCATGTGGAATTATCGTATATAAAGACTGGACGTCGCATGTGACTAAAATAAAATTGGGTTGCCACATAAAATTATTTAGGAATTTCAAAAGGGACATAGAGTCTTTTAAGTAGGACCTCATAAGTTTAACAGAGGGTTGAAGGAGAATATCTATATATTGTGACAAGTTGCTCAGCAGTGAGCCAATCCCTGATACAATCGGCCTGCCTGGTGGATGAGTAACATTTTTATGAATCTTGGGCAAAAAATATATTACCGGGATCTTTGGGTGCTGAATATTTAAAAAATTAGTTTCTTGTTTGTTTAAAATGTTAAGATCTGCACCTTTTTCTAAAAAAGTTAAAAGGGTATTTTTGACAAGTGGGGTTGGGTCTGATGTAAATTTTTCGTACACTTGGGTGTCATTCAATTGTCTGTTAGCCTCATCGATGTACATAGTACTGGAAAGTATAACTAGACCTCCCCCTTTGTCTGCTGGTTTGACCACTATTGTCTTATCCTCTTGTAGTTGTTTTATTGCTATTCTTTCAGATTGGGTTAAATTTTGAGTGTCAAATTTAGTATATTTGATTTTTTCGAGATCTTGTAATACAAGTTTCTCGAACATGACAAGAGGAGCGGATTTGCAATAAGAAGGATAGAACTTAGATTGTTCTTTTAGGTTAGTGTTAATGATGGTGGCCTCAGTAAGTGGAATGGGGGTAGGAGAGGGGAGTGTAGATGAGTTAGTAGATGGATTGGGATGGTTAAAAAATCTCTTAAGGGTAGCTTTTCGGACAAATTTATTAACATCTAAAAAGGCTTCAAAGGGTTTAAAAGGTTGTGTGGGGGCGAATTTAAGACCTTTAGTTAAGACAGAGATTTGTGCGGAAGTTAAAACTTTTTGGGATAAGTTAAAAATGCCATAGTCTTTTTCGTGGGTAGGATCTATACTTTCTCTAGTCTTTCTCTTTTGTGTTCGTCTTCCACTTCGCTTTCCTCTAGACTTAAATTTCTCTTTTTTGCTCTTGGGGGGTAGAATGCTATGGTACGTGGGTTGGGGTGAGTCTGAATATCTAAAAAATGTTCATCTGTTTCGATTTCAGAATCCAGTGATAATAGTTGGTACCTATTTGGGTGTTGGTATGTGATGGGGGATTTAGAGTGATTGAGATATTCATTTCTCCTTTGGTTGGTGAACCTTGTTCTTTGGGGTTTGGGTGATGTTGATTTGGTTATAGGGCTAGGTACATTATAATAATCAGATGATTGTGCATATGTAGAAAGTTCTCTACGTGAGGTAGTGCAGTATTTTTGTTGGGGTTGGTATTGATAGTGTGGGTTATTAGCAGGACGGTGTTGTCTAAATAAGGGAGTGTGGTGATGGTGTGTATAAGGTTTATTGTAACGTGTTCTTGGTGGTGAGTGGTATGAAGATTTCCTGATTTTGTTGGTAGGATGATTACGAAAGAATTGATTTTCTTGTTTAGGTATTTGTCCATGGTGATTGGAGTATTCTTTAGGTGCGTATTGTTTGCTAGGTGACAATGCTTCAGAGGTATATCTTTTATTTAGATGATATGTTCTAACTATATTGTTAGCGTAATCTGATTTGTCTCGAATGTATTTTTTTACTTTTATATGTT
The DNA here is from genome assembly GCA_933207985.1 of Pelobates cultripes. NCBI lineage: Eukaryota > Metazoa > Chordata > Amphibia > Anura > Pelobatidae > Pelobates > Pelobates cultripes. The sequence goes on along the minus strand of OW240920.1, from coordinate 77,323,604 downwards.
TGGTGTCAGTCTCAATTTTCTCAATTTTACTTTGGATAAGTATAGAATTTTGTTTATATACTTTTGATTCAAGGAATGGTAACAGTTTTTCTTTGAGGTCATTGATTTGGGAATCTAAAAGTGATAGTTTTTTACTTTTTTTTACTATAAGTGTCTCCATTAGACCAAAGGTACATATTTCAAGTTTATTGTTCCATTCATCCATAAACTCAATGTCATCCTGATCTGAAGTTGGAGATTTAAATAATCTGAGACCTCTAGGTGTAATACGTTCATCAATATATTTTTTTAGGGTAGCAATTTCCCATTTTAGTTTAATCTCTGTACTTAGGACCTTTTCCAATTTTGTAAATAATTCCTGTTGGCTAAAGTTGGTTTGTCTCAAAAAAACAGGGCTAATAGTATCTGTATTAAATGCACTGTTAATGTCAATTGTGTAGTTGTTTCTAAAGTCAAATATAGACATATTGGATAAAGAAGCTGCTAACTCAAGAGGGAGACAGAGATAACGAAAAATAGAGAATAGAGTCAGCGCTAATATATCGGAGAGAGATACAAGAGGCAGCAATCCCAAACAAGGACTCCCTCAAGTGACCTTGGGATAAATACAGAAGACAATCAAATAGAAGGATGGGACTGCGCCAATAGACAGAAATGAAAAGTCCTTATTAAAATATGGAAATAAAGTCCAAATGTAATAAAAAACTTGGTATTATGTTCGTCTCTGTAGTTTTGTTCCTTCCTGGTATATGAAGGAGGGTGATGAATGATGAGGTGGTGTGGAGTGATCCAACGGGTATCCAAATGAAAAAGAAGAGGTAATACTCACTTTTAGTAGAGCTTAATCCAGCTCTGGTGTGGATAGCTTGCAGCGGTATTATCCCCGCTTATAGGATATACGGTGAGCTTCCTCTTCAGTATGATGACCGGCAACCAGGTAGAAGATGAAACGAAAAAGCAATAATAGTGCAATATGTCCCAAAAAGTAGATAAAAAGTATAAAAATATAAAAGATACACTCACATTTAATAGAGCTTATACTAGCTCTAGTGTAATAGGCATGCAACGGTATGATCCCCCGTATCTGGGATATGCGGTGAGCGTTCGTTCGTACAGTTCTTTAAGGTGGTAGCAGGAGCTCAGGGAGAAGATAATAAAACAGCAATAGTGCTCTCAGTAAAATAATGCTGAATAATAAAATAAAATAAAATATACTCACAATATATAGGGCAGACTAACTGCTCTATGGTATAGGCGCGGGTGGTATGATCCCCACCTCAGGATTCGTTGGAGTATTGACGACAATAGATAAAAAAAGCCAGGTATTTAAAAATTAAAAATAAAAATAAATAAAAGATAGTGGTACAAGAGAATAAAGTGACCAAAATCTATTTATTGACAATAATTAAAAAAATATAATAGTATAATATCCAAACGCGTTTCACCAATATAGGCTTTATCAATGGATTAAAAACATGACAACCTGGCTTGTTAGAGTTTATATAGGCTATGAATAACTTTGAAAATTGCGCCAGAACTGCTCTGGCCAATCACAAAACGGATTGTAATTACTTACATAAAACAGTAAAAAAACATATTAGGCACATAAATATACCCAGTGGGATTTAAAATATATAATTTAATTAAAAAAACGAGGTCTGTGTGAAGAGATATAATAGCTAGTTTTAGGTCATGTGACGCGCGTTATAAGTGCGACGTCACTTCCGGTCGCTCGGTATGCTGGGGCATGTAGTTGTATCTTACACTACATGCCCAAACATCATACCGAGGAGGATTTAGAGCCTTATGATAGGCTCAAGAAGGGGGAATAGCTTTAGACCGGAGGGGAGAGGGAGGGGAATAGACGAAAAACGTCTAGAAAATGGGGTCGCGGCGGCCATCTTGGTTGGGGAATGTTTAGTAATAGGCTATGTGAGAAACATAGCGGCGGCCATATTGAAGGAGGCAAAAAACTAAATATACATTAATTAGACATATATCAATAAAAAGAAGGGGAAACAATAATAAAAACTTATAAGAAGTTAAAAAACCATGTAATGTTAGTCTCCAAAAGAGTATATGAGACAATAAGATAAATCTAAAAGTGTAAAAAAGTGCATATGAATAAAAAAGCAGACAATGGTGGATAATAAAATGACAATATTATATAAAATTTAATAAATCAAAATCAGCATTTAAGCCATTTGGGGTTAAGGTTTTCAAATTAAAAACCCATTCCATTTCACATTTTCCCAGAATATTTTTTATGTTACCTCCTCTCCATGGAATAGTGCATTTTCTTATGCCAATACATTTCAAATGGCGTGGATCGTTATTATGGATAGAGAAGTGTTTGGATACAGTGTGGTTTTGGTATCCTTTTATAATATTACAGTGTTCGCCTAATCTTGTTCTTAAGCTCCTAGTGGTCATACCAACATACTGCAAACCACACGGGCATTCCAGGAGATAAATGACATTCTTAGATGCACAAGTAATAAAATCTTTAATATTGTATATTTTGTTGGTTTTATTTGATTTAAATTGTGTAGTTTTTGATTTAATAGATTGGTTAGTGCATTTACAGACCTTACATCGTTTGCACTTAAAGAACCCTTTAGTGTTAGGTAGGAGGCAGGATTGGGGTTTTTTGACATCCTTCCTAGTGAAGTTGGAAGTTAAAATTGATTTAAAGCTGGGGGCTCCCCTAAATATAATGTTAGGTCTTTCTGGTATAATTTCTTTTAAAATATCATCTTGTTTAAGCAAATGCCAGTGTTTCTTTATTATTTTTTTGAGATGATTACTTTTATTATTGAAATTGAATATGATCGGGAGGCTAGGGTGATTGTTGGGATTTTTTTCTTTATAGTTTAGAAGTTCTGTTCTTTCTTTAGTTCTAATAACTTCTATAGTGTTGTTAAGGGATTCCAACGGGTAATTTTTTTCCTTAAATTTATCTCTTAAAAACTCTGCTTGCTGGTTAAAATCTTCTATCTGAGAACAATTTCTCCTTAATCTTAAAAATTGACTTTTTGGTGCACTTTCTAGCCAAGGCTTATAATGGCAACTCGACCGGTCAATGGCTGTGTTTGTGCAAACCTTTTTAAAGAACGTTTTTGTATTTAAAATACAATTTTTGATAAAAATTTCTAAATCTAAAAAGTTAATAGTGGTTTTGCTATATTCGCAGGTTAAAATAATTCCTCTGTTGTTAGTGTTGAGATGGTGAATAAATGAATTAAGAAGGTCCTCAGAGCCATCCCATATAAAAAAGAGATCATCAATATATCTAAAATAGGTAACCAGGTTTGTCTGCCAGGCATGCTCACCCCAAATGGCAGTGGTTTCCCAGTCTGCCATAAAGAGGTTAGCATAGCTGGGTGCAAACCGGGTCCCCATGGCTGTGCCTCTTTTTTGTAGATAAAAACTATTAAAAAACCAAAAATAATTGTTTTTTAAAATTATATTAATGCCCTCAATGATAAAATCAATTTGGATGTCAGGGATTCTATTTTCTTGTTTCAGAATATTTTTGACTGCCTTGCAGCCTATGTCATGTGGAATTATCGTATATAAAGACTGGACGTCGCATGTGACTAAAATAAAATTGGGTTGCCACATAAAATTATTTAGGAATTTCAAAAGGGACATAGAGTCTTTTAAGTAGGACCTCATAAGTTTAACAGAGGGTTGAAGGAGAATATCTATATATTGTGACAAGTTGCTCAGCAGTGAGCCAATCCCTGATACAATCGGCCTGCCTGGTGGATGAGTAACATTTTTATGAATCTTGGGCAAAAAATATATTACCGGGATCTTTGGGTGCTGAATATTTAAAAAATTAGTTTCTTGTTTGTTTAAAATGTTAAGATCTGCACCTTTTTCTAAAAAAGTTAAAAGGGTATTTTTGACAAGTGGGGTTGGGTCTGATGTAAATTTTTCGTACACTTGGGTGTCATTCAATTGTCTGTTAGCCTCATCGATGTACATAGTACTGGAAAGTATAACTAGACCTCCCCCTTTGTCTGCTGGTTTGACCACTATTGTCTTATCCTCTTGTAGTTGTTTTATTGCTATTCTTTCAGATTGGGTTAAATTTTGAGTGTCAAATTTAGTATATTTGATTTTTTCGAGATCTTGTAATACAAGTTTCTCGAACATGACAAGAGGAGCGGATTTGCAATAAGAAGGATAGAACTTAGATTGTTCTTTTAGGTTAGTGTTAATGATGGTGGCCTCAGTAAGTGGAATGGGGGTAGGAGAGGGGAGTGTAGATGAGTTAGTAGATGGATTGGGATGGTTAAAAAATCTCTTAAGGGTAGCTTTTCGGACAAATTTATTAACATCTAAAAAGGCTTCAAAGGGTTTAAAAGGTTGTGTGGGGGCGATACTACATATATACCCAAACCGACACAAGAGATAAGAGATGCTTTTAAAGTTATATCTGGATAAATTGTATATATTGTTGACTGTAATAAATATTTGATACTTTACTTTTGCCCTCTTTATTTACAGGCCTACCGTATCGTCGGTATCGGCACACCTCAACCGACTTGCTCTTTTATTCCAGTTCATATTTGAAGCTCACTCCTTATACTAATACTTAGCACCTTACACAAGTGAAAAGGCCGTTTGGCCTGTATTTGTGGGAGGGGCTTAAGTTAACTTACTCCCCTATTTAAACTACACCTCTTACCTGAATCCTTACCGATCAAGGTCAGCGTCTGATTGCCCCTCCCACCCACTCCTCATACTGACACAACATTTCACATTTCATATCTTCTTACTCCTTGGTGGGCCCTCTTTATTTACAGGCCTACCGTATCGTCGGTATCGGCACACCTCAACCGACTTGCTCTTTTATTCCAGTTCATATTTGAAGCTCACTCCTTATACTAATACTTAGCACCTTACACAAATATATATATATATATATATATATATATAAATATGTTTGGAAGTATTGTGTATGTGTGTTTGGTGGAGTGTGTATGTGTGAGGGTTGCAGTGGGTGTCTGCGAGGGATGTAGTGTGTATGTGAAGGGTGCAGTATGTGTGTGTGATGGATGCTGTGTTTGAGGGGGACTGTGTGTGATGTGTGTGTGGGTGCTGTGTGTGAGGGTGCTGTTTATGATGTGTGTGAGGGCGCTGTGTGTAAGGGTGCTGTGTGTGATGTGTGTGAGAGTGTTATGTGTGAGAGTGCTGTGTGTGATGTGTGTGAGGTTGCTATGTGTGTGATGGGTGTGAGAGTGCTGTGTGTGAGAGTGCTGTGTGTGATGGGTGTGAGAGTGCTGTGTGTGATGTGTGAGAGTGATGTGTGTGAGTGCTGTGTGTGAGAGTGCTGTGTGTGATGGGTGTGAGAGTGCTGTGTGTGATGGGTGTGAGAGTGCTATGTGTAAGAGTGCTATGTGTGAGAGTGCTGTGTGTGATGTGTGTGAGAGTGCTATGTGTGATGTGTGTGAGAGTGCTGTGTGTGAAAGTGATGTGTGTGAGTGCTGTGTGTGATGTGTGTGAGAGTGCTGTGTGTGAGAGTGTTGTGTGTGAGAGTGTTGTGTGTGAGAGTGTGAGAGTGCTATGTGTGAGAATGCTGTGTGTGAGAGTGCTGTGTGTGAGAGTGCTGTGTGTGATATGTGTAAGTGATGTGTGTGATGTGTGTGAGAGTGCTGTGTGTGATGGGTGTGAGAGTGCTATGTGTGAGAGTGCTGAGTGTGAGAGTGCTATGTGTGAGAGTGCTCTGTGTTATGAGTGTGAGAGTACTATGTGTGAGAGTGCTGTGTGTAAGAGTGTTATGTGTGATGGGTGTGAGAGTGCTGTGTGTGAATATTAGAAGGGATTGTGTGTTTGGGGGGTAAAAAATAAAAATAAAATTACCTTTCTTACCTTTAGCCTGGGAGGGGGGGACCGGCACGCTGGTACCTGGACAAGAACAGACCACAGAAATTGTAATACAATGGATAAATATAACTAACCCTGGTCGCAGGGATCGGAGAAGGGGTGCTCTGCGGCTAGATCTCCACCCCGCGCACTAGAACTCAATAGCGGAGGGGATAGCCACACCCCGACAGACTTGGCATACATAAGACCGGGTCTTGTCCAAACACCGACCCTACTGGGTGGAGGATCACCCCCTCCCCACACAACTTACCCAACACCAACCACACACACCTAACCCCCCTCCTTCCCACAGGAGGGGCACGCAGCGGGCTGGCCCAGACAACGACCTAGGCGGACGACAGACGAGCTGACCGACCGGTATAGAGACAGACAATATTGCCACAATCAAACTCACCTCCCTCAATGTCAACGGCTTAAACACGCCGAATAAGAGATGCCTATTAATGCAGGAACTAAAAACGGCAAAAAACAGACATAGCCTTTGTACAGGAAACACATATCCTGCGCTCAGCCCAGATTCAGCTAACAGACCACCTCTGCACCAGATCATATTCATCAAGAGCACAGATGAAGAAAAATGGGGTAGATATACTGATACATAAACGATGCCAGTTCACGACCCACACCATGCAGACAGATAACATGGGCAGATATATCACTATATACAATACCACATACCACTTGATTAACTTATATGCACCCAACCATCCTGATTCGGAATTCTGGGACACTCTACACACCCTAATACAAGCACTGCCATTCAAAATAATAATACTAGGGGGCGACTTCAACTCAACACCATGCCCGGCAACTGACCGCAGCACCCTACAGGGAGAGCGGAGGGCCCAGGGGGGAGGGGGAAGGACAAACTACTGGCCAAATTCATTTTAAAAACAAAATTGCTCGACCCCTGGAGACTACAACACCCCGGACAAAGAGACTATACATTCTACTCGACGGCCCACTCAACATATTCCCACATTGACCTGTTCCTTGTTAATCAGGGGGGGGATCCCGTGGATCCAGTCCGCACGAATAAATCTAATGACGTGGTCAGATCATGCTGATATCGAGCTCACGCTAAGAATACCAGGACCCAACTACCCCTGGAAATGGAGACTGAGGGACACACTAACAAAAGACCCAGAGGTATCGAAACAAATTCAGGAAGAACTGGCGGACTTCTTCGCCACGAATGACATGCCGGACATGTCCCAGACGACGCTATGGGCTGCTTATAAGGCGGTCATGCGTGGGGACCCTCATTAAGATAGCAACCAGATGCAAGAGACTGAGAGTGGAAGCCCTGTTTGAGCTCCAGAAGGAGCTGAGAAGGGCTGAAGCCAAACATAAACAGACACCAACGACACAGGGGCTCCAAGCACTTAGGGAACTACGTTATAAAATACGGAACACAGCGATAGAGGAATTGGATAGGGACCTGAGCCGTAAAAAATGCTCTATTACGAGCGATCCAATAAAATGGACACTCTTCTAGTCAGGGCACTGAACTCCAAACCCAAATTCCATACCATGACGGCAATTCGGGACGGGGGAGGGCGAATAACTCATCACCCTACGGAGATTAACCAGATCTTCATGGAGCTTCTCTCCAATCACTCCCCGAAACTCAATCAGGAAAACAAGGCTTATGCCTAAGCGGTCAGGGACTTCGTGGCAAAGGTCAACGTGCCAACGCCAAGCCCTGAGGTCATGCAGGCCATGGGAGCGCCCATAGAAGAAGAGGAGGTGGATAGGGCGATCACAACCCTCAGGGGCAATAGGGCCCCCCGGGGCCAGATGGATTCGGTGGCTCCTATTATAAGATCTTGCAGGAGGCACTTGTCCCCCGACTCGCGAAAGTGTATGCGGAGTGGATGGGAGGTAAGCACCCAAACTCAGAAACACTTACGGCTGATATCACACTCATCCCCAAACCCGGGAAAGACCCAATGGAAGCAGCAAATTACCGACCTATTTCCTTAATCAATTTCGATGTAAAGGTATTCGCGAAAATACTGGCGACGCGGCTTAACCCCATCCTGACGACTCTGATCCACACAGATCAGGTCAGTTGTATGAGAATATGAGAAGGGGCGCGGATGTCATATGGTGGGCAACAAGGACACGGACGCCTTCTCTGGTCCTATCCTTGAACGCGGAGAAGGCGTTCGACAGGGTATTGTGGCACTATCTCTTCACGCTATTGGAACATCTGAAACTGCCGGGACCCTTTGTGATGGAGATAAAAGCCCTCTACGCTGTGCCTAGAGCACAAACGACCATGCCAGGGTCAACCCCGATGCCTTTTAAACCCACCAACAGCACCAGGCAGGGATGTCCCCTTTCCCCCCTGTTGGTCCTTGCACTAGAGCCACTATTACACAGAATACGGGAAACAGAGACCATAGAGGGGTTGCGGGAGGGGAGTACAAAGGCTCCGCATATGCGGATGATATCATGATCACACTCACCAACCCACAACACTCGCTTCCTCAGCTTATATCGCTGCTTGATGAATACTGATATGTATCGGGCTATAAAATCAATATGGACAAATCAATGGTGATGCCACTAGGAATGGACCCAGCGGAGGTCGAAAGACTAAAAACCACCCACACACTCACAATAGCGAAAACCAACATTAAATACCTAGGCATTAGGCTGACTGCAGACCCTGACAAACTATATTCAGAGAATTACACACCCAGTATTCGGGAATTAAGCCGAGACATTGAAAGATGGCAGGAAAAAACAATCTCCTGGATAGACAGGCTCCATGCCATCAAAATAACACTACTCCGACGCCTACTGTTCTTATTCCAGGCACTACCTGTCAAAGTAACCAAACAAGACCTAATGTTCCTACAACGAAACATAGACAAATTCATCTGGGCACAAAAACTGTTCCGTCATAAATCCAGGGGAGGACTGGGACTTCCAAACCTCTATCAATACTACCTGGCGGCGCAGCTAGCCCAGGTTGTAGCGTGGCATTCCCGGATGGGCTTACATCCGTGGGTTGACCTAGAATCACACTTAATGAGCATGGACCTGCCACAATTTTGGATCTGGGTGCCCAAACAAGACCGACCGCCCCTCAGCACCACCTGCCCAGCGATACTCAACTCAATACACATATGGGACTTAACAGCCGATAAATACGCCCTAAAACACACCCCATCACCGCTGACTCTGTACCTGCATAACGGAGCATTCGCGCCCGGGCTGAGCGCGCGAGACTTCCGGAGAATAGAAAACACCGGGATACGGAGATACGTCCAACTGTACGACAATGGAACCTTTCACACATTTGAACACCTAAAAACCTTAGCGCCCCTGACCACAAAAGACATATTCAGATACATACAATTGCAGGACTTTGCCAAAAAACCCGAGGTCAAGAAAACAGCCCACACCCAAATGACATTTTACGAACAAATGTGTAACGCGGAAGCAAAACAGAAGGACCTAACAGCCATATACGCGCAACTTAATGCCCTAGGGAGTTGTACCCACTGTGGCCAGCCTCTTCTCCTGGCTGGCCCAGGTATCACCGAGCGGGCAGGCTGGCGGGCGCGCGAGGGAGCACTGTCCCCTGTGTGCTCCCTCTTCAGCTCCCTCACACCGCACTGATACCGGAGGCGGAAGATGGCGTCATCTTACGGCTCCTGCATCAGTACACGGCGTGCGAGGGAGCTGAAGCCCAGTGACCGGCCGCCCAGGAGCCCAGCAGCACCACTAGACCCCAGGGAATCCCCTCAGCACTCCAAAAGGTAAGGAGGCAGGGGGATTAAAAATTTTTTTAAACATGTGTGTGTTAGTGTTAGTGTGTGTGTGTTAGTGTTAATATCTGTGTGTGTGTGTTAGTGTTTGTGTGTGTTAGAGTGTGTGTGTTAGTGTGTGTGTCTGTTATTGAGTGTGTGTCTGCTAGTGAGTGTCAGTTAGTGTGTTACTGTGTGTCTGTTACTGAGTGTGTTTGTGTGTGTCTGTTAGTGAGTCTGTTTGATGTCTGTTAGTGAGTATTTGTCAGTGAGAGTGTATGTTTTGTAAGTGAGTGTGTATGTATGGCTGTCGCTGAGTATGTCTGTCAGTAAATGTGTGTGTCTGTTAGCTAGTGTGTATGCGTCTGTTAGTGAGAGTGTATGTGTGTGTCTTCAGCACTTACCTTTCTCCAGCGCCGGACTCCCTTCGCCTCTCAGCTCCGAATGAGCCGCGTGCGCATTCAAAATGCCTATAGGAACGCATTACTCTATGGACGTTCAGTGTCTTAGAATCGCGGAAGCTCCTCTAGCGGCTGTCAATGAGACATCCACTAGAGGATGGATTAACCCTCAGTGAAACATAGCAGTTTCCCTGAAACTGCTATGTTTTCAGCTGCAGGGTTAAAACTAGAGGGACCTGGCACCCAGACCACTTCATTGAGCTGATGTGATCTGGGTGTCTGTAGTGGTCCTTTAATTGTTTGTGCATCTGCATGCACTGGCGTACATACCGTGGTTGCAGGGGTCGCAGCCCTGCAACTCCTGCGACCAGGTACCTGCCGCCATGTGTTACAGCTCCGGCCCATGCAGAGTAAGCGCGGGGGTGACCCATGGATCAATTTTCGCACTGGGGCCCCATGGGTGGGAATGTCCTGACGTAAACAGATACTGGAAACGAGTCCAAACACTACTGACTGACGTCCTGGAGAAGCACATAGACATGGACCCCTGGTCCGTTCTGTTGTCTAAACCCATAGACGGCCTCCCCAGAAAAGAACAACAACTCTTTAATAAGATCACCCTAGCAGCCAGAAGGGCACTAGCACAGGCATGGATGAAACCTACAATCCCCACAGACGATGATATAATAATGAAGATCAAAGACACATACTTAATGGACAAACTCACAGCCCAAATTAGAAACACAGAAAAATCATTCCAAAAAATCTGGCATCCCTGTGAGGAGTACACAAACAATTGAAACCCCACAGGAATACACAGAGACAAGGACCGGGGACTAAATGGAGGACGTGGCCCGCCGCGTGCCCCCCACACTCCCAGTGAGCGCCCTACTGAGCGCTCCACAACGCATTGAACAGTCCCCCCACCCTCTGCTCCCCCCGCCCACATTGCCCCTACCTCACCTCTCTCCTGTTCCCTCCCCTTTTACCCTTACCCACATTTTATGATCACAGAAACAGACAAGGTAACAGTGCCTAGCTTCTGTAACCAAGGGGATCTGGACCCCCCCCATAAAAGTATGCCAGACAACCTCCTATACACATCAGAGGAGGAGACCCCAAAAGATAGCCACAAGCAAGGTTTACCCAAACAACAAAACTCAATACGATAACGGGTATTGAAGGGCAATAATGGTCAGCCCACTTTAAGACCCAACACCAACCACATGGAGCCAACACGAATAGCTCGAGTGGAAATACCTCACACCACACTAAAGGCCCCGGGACGAAATTCAAAAAGGAAAGCACCAAGAGAAATGGATATGTTATGTTTAACTAGAACAAGAAAAACTTGACGACGAACAGCAAAACAAATATAACAGATCAATCTGCACTAACGCTTTCTTTCTGTATTATGAAACGTATGCACATACTATATCTCGGCCTCTGTACAAGCTGAAGTAAAAGATGTTGCTGTTCTTTGAGTCAAAATGAATATAAATTTAAAAAAAAAATGGATACAAATAAAAATGAAGTGTATGTATATGAAAGTGTGTGTGTGTGAATGGGTGCATGTATATGAGTCAGTGTGTGTATAAATGCATTTTTTTGTGTCTATTAGTCTGTGCGTGTGAGTTTGTATGCATATGAATGTGTGTTTGTGTATGAATCTGTGTGTATGTATATCAATGTGTGTTTTTATATATGTGTGCGCATATATAAATATCTGCATGAATATGCATGTATATTAATATGAAAATATGAATAATGTGAATGTGATTGTGTTTTACCTAACAAACAGGGAAAAAAGGGGTTCTTAGTAAAACACACAAAAAACAATCTACAATTCAGGTGGAGGGTTATCAAATTTCTGCCACTGGTGCCATGTAACTCGCCTGACTACTTATGGGTAGAAGCAATGGCTTAAGTATTGTGCCCAAAATATATATTAAAAAACCTTGCGCTCTATTCAAAACCTCAATGTATACTAATTTAACTGTGGTTTTAGTATCACTGAAATGGTCATTTACGTGTAAGCTCCCCAGTCAAAGTTAATTTAAATATTCAACAATCTAAAGAAGAGAACAGTTTTATGAAATGTAAAAAAATATTTTTTAATACAAACTATAAAATGTTGAGATGTAAATTATTCACCATATCACAAGGAAAGTGCATTAACATCTAGTCACTAGATGCACAAGGCAATTGTTATATTTATTTCATTGCTATTGTGTCCCGATAGCATAGTCCTTTAAAGTGTTTATAGCTGTAGAACACTAAAAAATATCAATATACCGTATTTTTCGCTCCATAAGACGCACCTCACCATAAGACGCACCTAGTTTTTAGAGGAGGAAACCCAGAAAAAAAAATATTCTGAACAAACTGTTCCATAGTGTTTCTTACCATGGGACAGTTTGTTCAGAATATTTTTTTTTCTCCCCTGCCCCATAATGATCTTTAACCCCCCTTTCCTCTGTCCCATAGTGATTGTTAACCCCTCCTACCCTGTCCCATAGTGATTGTTAACCCCTCCTACCCTGTCCCATAGTGATTGTTAACCCCTCCTACCCTGTCCCATAGTGTTCTTTAACCCCTCCTCCCCTTGTCCATTAGTGTTCTGATCCCATAGTGTCCCCCCCTCCCATTGTCCCATAGTGCACTTTCCCTCCCATAGTGTCCCCCCTGCCCTTGTCCCATAGTGTCTCCCCCTCCCCTTGTCCCATAGTGTCTCCCCCTCCCCTTGTCCCATAGTGCACTTTCCCTCCCATAGTGTCCCCCCTCCCCTTGTCCCATAGTGCACTTTCCCTCCCATAGTGTCCCCCCTGCCCTTGTCCCATAGTGTCTCCCCCTCCCCTTGTCCCATAGTGTCTCCCCCTCCCCTTGTCCCATAGTGTCTCCCCCTCCCCTTGTCCCATAGTGTCTCCCCCTCCCCTTGTCCCATAGTGTCTCCCCCTCCCCTTGTCCCATAGTGTCTCCCCCTCCCCTTGTCCCATAGTGTCTCCCCTCCCTTTCTCCCATAGTGTCCCCCTCCCTTTGTCCCATAGTGTCTCCTCCCCTCCCCTTGTCCCATAGTGTCTCCCCCTCCCCTTGTCCCATAATTACTTACCTGTCTTGGAGCGTGGGCCGGCTTCACAGCACGCTCCGCGGTCCAGGAACTAATATTTCAGGTTCCGGTTTCCGGCGGGACTGAAAGGAAGTGTGCACACTCAGTGTGCACACTTCCTTTCAGTCCCGCCGGAAACCGGAACCTGAAATAGAAGTTCCTGGACCCCGGAGCGCGCTGTGAAGCCGGCCCACGCTCCAAGACAGGTAAGTAATTCTTCACATTCGCTCCATAAGACGCACAGACATTTCCCCTCACTTTTGAGGGGAAAAAAAGTGCGTCTTATGGAGCGAAAAATACGGTAATAAGAACAGAACAGTACTTGTTGCTGCCATGGATACCTCCACTTGCTTTGATCAGAGAAGAGTGTAGTGAGGGTATTAAAACAATGTGCTTAATGTTTTAGTTGGACCAAGATTCAGTGCAATTGACATGGCTGTGGGTTGCTGCACCTTAGCTTTTGTCCCTCATTGCATAACAATCCTGTGCCCTTATATTGTCCTCAGTGACGTATCTAGCCGCGAGGCGGCATTTCCAGGGGGCACCAAAAAAAGCCGCCCCCAAATGCCTAAGGCAAATGTCTTGTTAGCCTTGTGGATAACTGACAAGCCAGACGGGCAGACGGGCACCGCTGGCGAGAGAGCACTTTCCCCTGAGCTGTCTGCTCAGCTCCCTCACATGCCGCAGAGTGATGCCGGGAGCTGGAATATGACATTATATTCCGGCTCCCAGCATCACTCTGCGGTGCGCAAGGGAGCTGAGCAGACAGCTCAGGGGAAAGTGCTCCCTCGCCAGCACCGCCCGACCGACCGCCCAGCAGCCCCACTAGACCCAGGGAGAGGAAGAACCCCCCCAGCATACCCACAGGTAAGGAGGCTGGGGGGGTTAAAAAAAAAAAAAGTGAGTGTGTTAATGTAAGTGTGTATGTCTGTTAGTGTGTGTCTGTGTGTGGTCTGTGTGTGTCTGTTAGTGACTGTCTGTTAGTGTGTGTCTGTGTGTGTGTCTGTTAGTGTGTGTGTTTGTCTGTTAGTGTGAGTGTGTGTCTCCTAGTGTGAATATGTGTGTGTCTGTTAGTGTGTGTGTCTGTTAGTGAGTGAGTGTCTGTTCGTGAGTGTGTGTCTGTTAGGGAGTGTGTGTCTGTTAATGTGTGTGTGTGTCTGTTAGTGTGTGTGCATTTGTTAGTGTGTGTTTGTCTGTTAGTGTGTGTGTGTCTGCTAGTGTGAGTGTGTGTGTGTGTGTCTGTTAGTGTGAGTGTGTGTCTCTAAGTGACTGTGTGTGTGTGTCGGTTAGTGTGTGTGTATCTGTTAGTGAGTGAGTGTGTGTCTGTTAGTGTGAGTGTGTGTGTCTGTGTGTATGTCTGTTAGCTAGTGTATGCGTATCTGTCAGTGAATGTATGTGTGTGTGTATTTAGAAGGCAGGGCAGGGGGGAAGGGCTGGGGGGTAAAGGTGGCCTCAGTTTTGTCCTGCCTAGGGCAGCACAAAACCAGGATACACAACTGATTGTCCCCCTATACATGAAGTTCAAATAATGTTATTTTTTAAAAATCATTTCATGTTAATGTTTTACTATTTACATAATAATGAGCTCCATGATTGTGTTATATAGGAAAAATTTTCCTTTACTTTTGATATATTTAAGTCAATTAAATTTATTTATGTTGAGTGATGATCTAAAAGGTGAATTTTTAAGGTCTGATCAAAATGAAAACCCAATTAAATGAAAATAAGCAATCCGAGTAAGCGAAAATTATATTATATGATGAACAAAGCATTCTCAAATCAAATGTTCATTTTCAGATAAGTATACATTTAATCTATATAATGTACAAATCTGTTGTATATTTCTAGATTAACATATTTATTTATCTGAAAATTTATTTCTTCCTCCTCTTCCATGATGCTATCATGCAGAGTGCCCAGAACTCTCCCTCCTCCCTCTTTCTGACTGCTGTAATTCTCTCCTACCTTATGTGCTTATCTGACTCTAGTACAATATAGTATGGGGTGCCAACAAATTAAATCTGTTTGTAATGAATAGAGACTGAATGGAGTCCCAGCAGAGAGATCAGTTTTACTACAGGGTAAAGAGCATAACTGAAGATAACAGAGGTTTATA
Source organism: Pelobates cultripes (assembly GCA_933207985.1). Classification (NCBI taxonomy): domain Eukaryota; kingdom Metazoa; phylum Chordata; class Amphibia; order Anura; family Pelobatidae; genus Pelobates; species Pelobates cultripes. Next base: position 77,308,319 of record OW240920.1, on the reverse strand, counting down.
ATATAGATGTTATCTTTCATTGCTTTGTAGTACAGATTTAATATGTTACATGCTTGCATGGGATTGGAAGGTGAGACGTTAAAGATTACCTGTATTTTCTTTAGAATTTACTCAATTGAATTTAAAAAAAAAAACATTTAATTTGCCTTAATATTTTTATGAGATGCACATTTTTATTTTAAGTCCATATTTATGGCTTTTCTTATATTTACTAAAGCTAACCTGCAACCCCCCCCCCCCAATATAACCTGCCCAAATCTGTACCAATGTTTTTGTTGTCCATTTTAAAATTCATGCTCTTTACATCTACATTTTTTTTTTAATAATTATAGAATTCTTATTAGTCACAAAGCACTGATTAAAAACAAACATATTGACTGAATTCATCCAGCTATATACACATTTGCCAAATTCTTGCTAAAAACAAGTTAACAATAAACAATAATTTTAAGTACTATTTGCCTTCTGGCGTGAGGATTAATCATTATAATCATTAGAAAAAAATAAGCCTATGGGTGTCAATATGACCCCCCTATTAGTATAAGGAAGGTTAATCTCCCTTATGCCCCAGCTGCTGCATATCTACTATATACAAATTCTGGATTCCTGGATTGTGTCCATTCTGACAATATTTGGTCTTTAGTGAATAGCCTTGTAAGTAAATTTGTAGAGTAATTTCTATTTTTAGACTTCTGTGGTCTTTTAGTTTAGGTTAATTATGTCCATATGATTATCTCAGGAAAATCAATTTGGATGACCCAAAATTGCACACAAGGGGGTGTAATTGGGGATACTTTCCAACCAGTTTGAAGTTAGGATGCATACCTGTACAGTTCACAGTATGTTTTAGAACATATAATCAAGCCATGACATCCACATCTTGGAGCAATTTTCTGCTCTATCGGGAAGCTCTGTCACATTCGTCAACAGTACTCACCTGTCCCAGGGCATCCACGACACCCTGGAGGCCAGTCTGCAGTGGTTATAGTGCCTATGGCTGCTGCACCCCAGTCTGCATCCTCTGAACCTCGATTCATGGCAGCTGCTGCATGAGGAGACTGGTCTGCAGGTCAGAGGTTGGAGGAGGTATGGGTGAGGTGTAAAGCCAGGATAATGATGCATCCAAGATGGTGCTGAGTCCCACAGTCAGTCACATTGACCTCAGGTGAACAGGTGAAATGATGATATGTCATTGAACCACTCCTTTATAAGCAGAGCACACCTTTCAGTCAGTGCTTGGTTGTTTTTTCCCTGCCTTAGAACTCCTAGCATTTGTTTCCCTGTGTTTCCTGTTCTTGCAGGTTTCCTGACTTTGCCTGCTCTCTGGATTTTGCTGATTGCTGCCTACCCTGACCTGTGGACTGCCTGACTCTGATTTCTGCCTGACCCTTTTCAGATACCTTTGCCTTGGATTTTTTCTGTTATTTTTATTAAAACACCCATGCCATCACTGACCCAACATAATCTTGTTCTCAACCTCAGAATCTCTGTGGATCGTGCTTTTAAGGGAGAGCTGTTACTACACCTGAGTTCCGGGACTGAACATGACCACAGTGGTTTGTTACAAGCGCTATAGTAAACAATTCCATGTCATATTTTAGTTTAACCCTTTTATGCATTTTTCCATTTTTTTGCTGTATACTTCAGGGGTGGAGTTAGTTCTACATTATATACAAATCTGAAAAGATTCGACATTCCCCTGTCCAGGTGTTCACCAAAAGGCATAGTTGTTCAAAGTCCATGAATGATCAGAGTAAGTTGTGTTAAAGGACCATTCTAGGCACCCAGACCACTTCAGCTTAATGAAGTGGTCTGGGTGCCAGGTCCCTCTAGGATTAACCCTTTATCAGAGAAACTGCTATGTTTTTAATAGGATTAATCCAGCCTCTAAAGACTCTAGTGGCTATCTCATTGACAGCCTCTAGAGGTGTTTGCGTGCTTCTCACTGTGTAAATCACAGTGAGACGACGCCAGCGTCCATAGGAAAGCATTGTAAATGCTTTCCTATGAGACTGGCTGAATGCGCGCGCAGCTCCTGCCACGCATGCGCATTCGGCCGAAGAGAAGGAACGGAGGCGGAGAGGAGAGCTCCCCGCCCGGAGCTGGAAAAAAAGTAAGTTTAACCTCTTTCCTTGCCATCCAGCCTGGCCGGAGGGGGTCCCTGAGGGTGGGGGCACCCTCAGGGCACTATAGTGCCAGGAAAACGAGTATGTTTTCCTGGCACTATAGTGGTCCTTTAAGGGGTTAAATTATGGTAAAAGTGCTGTAGTAATAATTAAATTGCTCAAGGGCAGCCAGTATCCCCCCTTCAGTATCAAAAAGGGGATATTTGAAGCAAAAAAATATCTTTAGAGCATTCATGTGCTTGAACCAGGAAATATTGTCCCTTCAGAGATTCTGGAGGAGTGGTGGGAAATTAATTTGGTACTTTGTGTCAGGTCCACATTACTAGATATTTAAACTTATCCTTGCACCACAGAAATGAGAATCATTTCTGCAGGGAGGTTGATTCTCTTGCAGGAAGATGGAAGCCAATATTTTAAATCAATCTAAATTCAATTTAAAATTGAATATCTCTCCAAACTCCAAGAATGTATTTAAAATGTAAAATGAGAGTCATCTGAGGCCTCCAAACAAAGAACAGTAGATCGTCAGTATAAGCAACCTCCTTATGTTGTAACCACAGCTGGTTGCCTTATTTACAACTATAGCATCTTAAAGCATAGGATTTAGCAGGGCTAACCATAAAGATATCTTAGCCATAATATTATATAGTTAGTAAGAGTTCCTCTATTTAACTATATAAATAATTGAGAATACAGCATAAAGTAGGGATTTTCTTGGAAGCAATAAAGTTTTGGCTTTTAAAATAATATATCAAATAAAAATATAAATATAGACATACAAAAACTTAATAAGCCATTACAATAATATATAGCAGAGTTTATAAGATTAAAGTATATGCTTGTAATATCAGTAAAATAGAATAACATACACTCGTGAACATGTCAATCTATCCATGATAAAATGGAGCAGTGTCTCTGTCTCCAAAATCTCTTCTCTGTGTCCTGATATTAATAAGTACACATATTTATACCTTAGATGATCAATTAGGTCATTTTAGGTCCTACCTTAACTTGGCAAAGATACAAGGCCATAACTTGATCATTTCACATGGAAACATCTTATCTATGTATAGACTAAAACGTAAAGGTGCACGTGACATGGGAAATTCCCTGACTTTGGGAATTAAACTAATCTAGGACAAGATGGCGTCCTAAAGACTGAACACCATATTCAATGAATATGGGTAAGAGGTCATTCATTAAAGAAACATTGTATGAAAAACAATATATTCAATTTCTAACAACTTGTCAGTTTGAAGAATCTCTTAAAGACAAAGTACACAGTTTAAGAAATACAACTTTCATTCTAAACATTTCTTATATTTGCATATGCTCATAACAGTGTGTCCATCTCTCCCCCTTTTAAAACCAGCAATCCCACCACTCTGCTGAATAACTTTCAGGAAAAGCTCTAGTGATAAAACAAAAAGGAGTATTGGCAAAGGCAAAGGGCACCTCTACCTTGTGCTGTTTCGGATAGAGATGAGCTGGGATAGGACCCCATTCACTTTAAGCTGGGCCATTTGTACAGAGTAAAAAGAGGCTATCAGCTTTCTCAGTTGTGGGCTAAACCCCATATTTTCTAATGTAGCCATTATATACTCCCAATCGACACACAGTCAAGTGAATTATTGGCGTCTGTAGTGAGAAGAAGGAGGCTCTGTCCAGCCTTCCTCACTGCAGGAATCACATCAAAGACTCGGGTCATGTTATACTTCACATCTTTACCAGGAACAAATGCTGACTGATTTGAGCCAATTAGATAAGGAATGACTTGTCACACCCTATGTGCCAGAACTGTTATTTTCAAATCTGCATTCAGCAGAGATATAGATATATAGCTCTGCCACTGACTTGGATCATTTCCCTCTTTGGAGATAATCATTATTGTAACTAGGAGATAGTCCCAATGGAAGCTCTTTCCCTGGAGCAGACATTAAATACCCATAACATGCAAATATATTGTAGTAACAAAGTGGCCATCTGGGCCAGGGGTTTTTATTGGTGTGGAAAGTCTTAACTGCAGCTTGCTTTTCCTCCTCTATTATATCCCCCTCTAGGCTAGTCAACAATTCTACATTTAATTCACTGGGTACATATTTTTTTCAGGTATTGTTAAATTTTCCCCTTCCTGGCCACTAACTTAGCTGCTGACAGTGAGACTTTTAAATTATATAATGATGAATAATATAACTGAAACTCTGAAACTATACCTTCAGGGTGAAACATCATGGTGCACGACCCTTTAGAAATTTGGTGGACGTGACACAGCCATAACTTCTTTTGAATCATTCTTGCCAAAAGGCGACCACATTTATTTGAGTGCTCATAACAGAAGTGAACGGATTTTAACTGGCATCTACCAGTCAATAGTTTGTTATATGATACAAATTAAATTACAGCCCACACATAAAAATACATTAATAATCTTATAGGGCTACTTAATTCGCCTAAGAAGACAAAATATGGGGATTCAGTTCCACTATGTGGCCATTGTAACGGAACACCCGTACTCCGACCAAGTACCTTCCGTTGATGGACGCTTCCTAGCTTGCGCAGAGGACCAAAAGCACAGCACCGGACACCATAACCACCGCAGACTCCACAACCGCCGTAGCTTAACTGGTAGTCTCGCCATCTTCCTTCCACCCTGGATCAGCTTCTGTCTTCCAGGAACGTGTGGGAAAGACCTCTTCCTTCCACCCTGTATGAACTTCCGACATCCAGGACTGTGTGGGGAAGACCTCTCCTCAAGGAGAGCGTATGAGGAACAGCTCTTAGAAGAGCTAAGTGATTAAAGCTCAAGGGAGTATGCAGAGCATAGCAATCCCCAGTGTGATTATAGCAGTTCCCTCCAATAACGAGACAAGGCTACGTATTGAGGGTCAAACAGGAACAGAACTGTTTAATGAGCACCAAAGGACTTTCTTTTATGCAGGTTTTTCCACAAGGTTACCACCCACATGGTCTTGTGGAATAGCCAATCAACAACGTACAATAAGTTAAACACTCCCATTCATCAAAATCCTCCCCTCTGCCTGTGATAGAATTACTGTACACAATGGGCTAATGTATTTATCACAGGCAGGAAAATACAGTTTTTATACAATTCTTATAACTTCAAAAGTATAGTTTGCAATATTAATAATTAATGCAATAATTAATTAATTAATAAGTTACATATTCTAAATCAGCATACTCCATAACATATCCGAAAATCATACATTTTGGTCCAGTGGTTCAAAAGATAGATTGTGGAGGGACAAAGCAGCCAGATTCAACTGGTCTGGCAGTGTCCCTGGGACAATGCCCTGCTGGAGAACAATGGATAGGAAAAGGGGGTGGGGAAGAGGCACATTCTCCCATGGAATCAAAGGGGCAGAAACAGTGCAATAAAATCCAATATGCCCAAATAACGTTTTTAAAGGAAAAACTCTCCCAGGGGCCATAGTCACAAGGCAAGAGGCTGGCAATTAGTACTCTCCAGGCACAAGTGGCGAAGGGCACTTTGTCACAGCCATATTGTGTAAAGCCCACCACTACTTCACAGTACCCCAATATTGGTGGGTTCTACACTAAATCCACATGTGGGAGACAAATAAATAGTGCTAAATAAGCTAAAGTGTATTAAATTAATCTATTGTAAGAGCATTGTGAGTATACAAAATTAATGTGATAAAACAATTAAAAACAGTGTCAAAACTAAACAATTAAAGTGTTCGTGCTGAATGAATATACTCACAATGCAAATCAATATGTGCTAAATGAAAATACAAAAGGTATAAGGTTAAGCAGTTAGGAGCAAGGTGCTACAATCTCCTATGTGAAGTCACTTAATCACATCAAACGTAAACAATATAATAAAAAAGGTGGGTGGTGAGAGCACACTAATAGATATTGCACATTACCCTTAATTTACACGTAGAATTTTGGTAAAAAATTGCTTATGGTCATTCCGAATTTCCCAATCAGACCGGTAGTGTATATATGCCTGTAAGTTAAAACAGCGAAAACCACAAAATAGTGTTATAACGTAGGAGCCACTTTACAATTAAAATTTCAAAGGTTCCACTCACATGGTCATGAGCCACTTTATAAACGATGGCTCAGACTAAAAGTAAATCAGGTGAAAGCACGTGGATATCAGGTCCCAAGCTGTTTTTCCCTCTGTGATCTTGCAAGTTGTTTGTTGCTTAAGAATATTCAAGTACAAGGGGGGCGTGTCCTGGACCTTGCCGCGAGCAGTCGCATGTAGAGAGAGCTCCGCACCTCTAAGGCCCATATCTGAGCAATTGGAACAACATCATTTTCGAAAAAACTACCTACCTAAACACCGCAGGGCACAACATGTCACAGCCCAAATCTAAAAGGGTCACCGAGAGACAGGAGAAGGCGCAATTTTTCACGCCGCGAGCGGGACAAGCCAAAAATCTGGCCTCCTCCGAGATGGCACAAGATGGTGCCGAAGAGGAACTGGAAAACCCGCAGACATCTCCTAACCCAGAACCCTCACTGACCCAAAACATGCTGCAAGTTATGCTAGATGGCATGTCTGAAAAAATCCTGTCTTCCATCCAGTCATCCCTGGGGGAGCTGAGAAAAGACCTACAAGATCTGGGATCCCGGACTTCCCACGTGGAGACGAAGATGGCGGACCTCGAGGGGGCCCACAACACAATGGCTACCCAGATGGAGAGCCTCTTGTCCCGAATGGAGGCCTATGATTTGAAGCTAGCGGATATGGAAGACAGGGGCCGTCGGAACAATCTCCGGCTCCGAGGAATAGCAGAAACAGTAGGCATAGCTGATCTAACCATGTATGTGACGGATCTATTCCACACCATCGCACCCAAAATCCCAAGAGACCTACTACTGCTAGACCGAGTACATAGAGCTGCCAGGCCAAAGTTCTTACCTCCAGATACACCTAGGGACGTGCTACTTCGCCTCCATTATTACCATGCCAAGGAGGAAATACTTCGGCGGATCCGTTCCCGCAAAGAGTGGCCAGAGCGATACCAGGATGTTTCCGTGTATGCGGACCTGTCAGCCTACACCCTGAAGCACCGCCGGGTCTTCCAGCCAGTTACGGAGCGTCTATGGGCACATCATATCATCTACCGCTGGGGATTCCCAGTAAAGCTCCTGATGCAACGCAAAGGGAAAACCACCGTCATACCCACCCCAGACGGCCACCGCATCCTGAGCCAATGGGGACTCGAACAGCAAGAACAGATGAGGCCCTCAGGGAACCTGCCAAGGATCTCTCCGGAATGGAAAAAACCCAGAAGACGCTGACAATATTTGGAAGTCTCCAGTGACTGTTACTCCCTGATGCCGTGAGCCACAGCAAGTATTACTATTCCCGCCCCCCCTCCCAAATAAAAAAGAAAATGGCCAAACCCGGCTGCCCTAGCATCCATGACCCACTAGGATGCCCCTTGGGCTAGCGGATAGGATATACCCACGCACAACACCCTTAACACCCAGCTAAGCCCATACACTGTAGGGGAAAGTGGTTAAGCCATGGGGGGAACACGTTGTGGCTCAGGTACATGCTCACGGCTAAAGGGGGAGAGAAGGAAAAAAAAAAATGTATGTACATATATAATTCCTATGAAACAAAAAAAAGGGTTTCACGGCCTCCCACTCCCCTCCCTTACACCGAATGTATCAGCTGTGGTTAGCTCTGTACTGACTTATTGCTAGGACAGGGTCTGCGACCCTCTGAAATTACAGTTACCCCTGAGGTTCCCTCTGTCCCATGAAAAGAGGTAAAATGGTCCACTGAGGCCCACAGCTGAGCACACACGGATGACATGGGGACAGGGCATACACTTACGCCTAATCACATTCCCAATTAATGTGTTTTGATTAAACGTAACAACTTCACATATGTTCCCACAAGCACCAGCACCCCTAGACTTGGGTCCATCTCCCACCGCAATGGCAATCACTGCTACACCCTGCGGATACAGAGACATGGGTTCCTCTACGTGGACCCCTTAGGATCCCTTCTACTGCAACACGTTGGGTCCTCCGCTTTCGGACCCCCCCAGGACTGATAGCCATATGCTTCCACCCCCACGGCGCTAATAGTCAGCGCCTAGCCACATTCCTGGCTCTCCTGTTATATACCCCTTGGACTTTGGTTATAGTCCATTTGTTAGCAGTTCCCCTTCCCTTGCCCCCTCCCCCCCTTCCCCTGACTCTATGCCTCGGCACCCATGACCAAGTAGACAGCCCAAGAAGCAGACCTTATACCATGCAGAACGATCCACAGCTCCCTCGTCCCCCTAGCCAGTGGGCTGGACCGCGACGAGTGGAAATGCCATTGCCAACAATTCACGGGGACCCTCCGCTTTGCTTGACAGAGCTGGGAGAAGCGGAGACCCCAACCACACATAATGATTACTACAACAAACTGCGATCGTTCGCGTATGACCCACCGTGAAGTTTTATACCCACAACGTAAAGGGACTGAACATCCCGGTAAAGCGACACTTGTTGGGTCGGGAGCTTCGAGCAGCCAGCCCGGAAATAGTATGCCTACAGGAAACCCATTATAGAACGAATGATTACACCCCGATGCTAACCAACGACTACCCCACCCAGTTCCACGCCACCTCCCCACACAAATCAAAGGGCGCATCTATACTCATCAGCAAAAAGGTCACATTCCAGCTCCTCACACAAGAGTTGGACACCAATGGGAGGTACGCCATAGTTGTGGGAATCATCAACGACATCACATACACCATTGCAAACATATATGCCCCCAACTCCAACCAACGAAACTTCCTCCATAAAATTCTACAGACACTAACAAAAATGCAACAAGGGATAACAATAATATGCGTGGACCTGAACCACGTCCTGGACCCGATACTGGACACCACCCTTTCGCGTGTCCGGGCCAGATTCAAAACCCTATAAACGCCAAAGCAGAGCACTACAGACACTTCTCTCCGCGCACCACTACTATGATGCGTGGAGAGTCTCCCACGGAACGGAAAAGTCCTACACGTTTTACTCGCCCATCCATAACTCCTATTCTAGACTGGATACCATTCTCATGAAGGGATCAAATCTAAACCAATTGGTTAAGTGTGATATTAACCACATCACATGGTCAGACCACGCCCCTGTCACCCTCGAAGTCAAAGATCTATACGACTTCAAAAACCGCAGCCCCTGGAGAATCAACAACTCACTCTTACAGAACCCGGCTTTCACAAGCCAAGTAGCGACGGCCCTCAAACAATACTTTGAGGAGAACTCCACCCCTGGTATGTCCCCAACCGTAGTATGGCAAGCACACAAAGCGGTGGTGAGGGGAATACTCATACAACGAGCTGCCACACTGCGCAAAACCTCCCGTGCCCAATTGCAGGAGTGGCAGAAGGAACTGTATGCCTTGAACGTGAGGAACCAAATTTCACCCTCTGCCTCTCTAAGAGATCAAATAATAGCCCTAAATAGGAACATACATCAACAGGCCCTACAATCAACAGGGTTTCAGCTTAAACGCCTTAAAGCTACCCATTATGCACAAGGCAATAGAGCAAGCAAACTGCTCGCAAATAGATTATGGTCGCACCAAACATCCCAGAAAATTGCATATCTAACGACAAAGAATGGCACTAATGCCCACACACCGTGAGACATTAGCAACGAGTTCGCACAGTACTACGCAGACCTATATAACCTTAAACAAAACGGGCAAATACACCAACCCCAAAGCGCAGGCATTAACAAATACCTGGAGGACCTTCACCTCACGGAACTGACCCCTACACAAAAGTTGGAACTCACCCAACCGATATCAGTAAGCGAGATTATCTCTGCCATAAACGCCTTGCCTCTGAGCAAATCACCCGGACCTAAAGGCTTGGATAATCTTTACTACAAAAAATTTGGCAACACATTGGCCCCACATCTAGCACAAACATTCCAAGACGCAATAGACCACGAATCACTACCCAAAGACGTATTACTGGCGCATATCGTTACACTGCCCAAACCAGGCAAATCACCCACAACCCCCCAAAATTTCAGACCCATATCGCTATTGAACACAGACGCCAAAATCTTTGCAAAACTACATGCCACCCGACTAAGTAAAATTCTCCCCTACATCATCCACAATGACCAAGTGGGCTTCGTGGCGGGCAGACAGGGCTCGGAAAATACAAGAAAAGTATTAGACATACACGGCCATAAGACGACACGAAAGAGTGGGCTGTTGATATCACTAGACGCTGAGAAAGCCTTCGATTGCTTATATTGGGGCTTTCTAGAAGCGGTACTGCTCAAATTTGGAATACCTGAGGGATTTCTGTCGGCGGTGAGGGCCCTCTACAGCCTCCCCACCGCGCAAGTGTTCAATGCGGGGTTCTTGTCTGACCCCTTCTTGATCACAAACGGGACGCAAGCCATTAGGGATCATACCTCTATCCATGGAACTACGATCGGGCAAAGAGAATACAAAGTGAACCTATTCGCAGATGATATCCTGCTCACCCTCACGCAGCCGCAGATCTCCCTCCCAAATCTCTTAGCAGCGATCACAGAGTAAGCATAGGGATCCCAGACCAAACACTACGCACACTTCGGGCATCATTCTCCTTTGATTGGAGATCTGATTACATTACCTTCTTGGGGCTTATAATCACAAAAAATCCGACTGAACTCTTGAAGTATAACCATGAGACACTCTTAAGGGACATAACCGAAACACTGAAGGGGTGGGAATCCAAATTCTTAACCTGGCTAGGTAGGATAGCCACAATAAAAATGTCCATCCTCCCTAAACTCCAATATCTGCTTAGAACGCTGCAAATACCTGTTCCCAAATCATACTTAGAAAGATTCCAAGCTACACTAATCAGATTCATGTGGGAAAACCGTAAAATCCACGTCTCTTCGAAACTCCTATACAAGCCCCTAGACCATGGCGGACTTGGGCTACCAAACATCAAAGAATATTACAGGGCCGCACTGTTAGCCTCCGTGGTGGCCTCCCACGCAGCTGTCTCCCCCCCCCGCAATGGATCACGAGAGAGTCGCACTGGTCGCACCCCACGGGCATGCACCTTCTCTTTTGGATACCCAAACACAACCGCCCGACCATGCCAAACATGCTGCGCACCACTGACTTACTCCTCCACACATGGGACAGATTGAAACAAAACTTAGGCGAGAAACACATGTGGCTTCCAGCCACCCCTATATCTTGCGTGCATGCTATTAACCCATCCTTCGACTACAGGCCCTGGCGCATAGGAGGCTGTACCTCCATAGGCCAACTGTTTGGGGGCAGCGGAATTCTGCCATTCCCTGACCTACAACGTAAATTCCAACTACCGATGAGAGCGGTGTTTTCATACCTCCAACTAAAAGCACTCCTCACACACAACCCCACACTCTCACGGTCGCCGACCATAGCCTTTTTCGAAAAAGCCTTCCTAGCCCCTACCACACCAAAAAAGTTACTAGCCTCCATATACCGAGTACTGACAGTTCCGACAGAACATAGCTACAAAAAATTTATGATTGACTGGCACGACGACCTACACCAAACATTTGATGTCACAAGCTGGAAAAAAGCAATGTTAGCCCATAAGGGAAAGACAAGCTGTGCATCACACTTGGAATTGATGAGGAAAATGCAGTATCGCTGGTACATGGTACCGGACAGGATGGCGCGAATTTACCCGAAAACATCTAGACTCTGCTGGAGGTGTTCACAGGAACCGGGAATGATGTACCACATTTGGTGGACCTGTCCCAAGATCAAAGGATACTGGCGGATGGTGGGTGACGTATCTACAGACGCACTGGGGATGAGTGTTACACTCACACCTGATATATGCCTCCTGTTCATGCCAATAGAAAACATGCCCAAACCAGCCTATACCCTACTTTTCCACATCCTCATGGCTGCAAATTTACTGATAGCCAGAGCATGGAAAGCCGTGGAAGTCCCGGGTCGCACTGCCCTCACAGCACAGATTACCCTCAACCTAGACTACGAAACAATGGCCCATAAGCATATTAGCCCTAAAAAGCACATACAGGGAGCGTGCAATATGTGGGACACCTACATTAAAACTCAAATACACACGGAAAACACCCACACCCCAGACTCACAAGATCACAGGGAGAGTAGAGGAGACGAAACACCACGGGACGATACCTGACGAACTAAATATGATGTAAAAACCTCCGATACAGAGGTTTACAACTGGGGCAAATAATGGTGACAGAGCACTAGACGAGTGGGAACGGGAAAATTCAGCAAAGTCTCCCGAGTATAACAGTACCCCTTATGTACAGGTTTTAGGGTGTTTTCAAAAGTTACAGAGTCAAATATAAGGCTTGCATTTCAATTTTTTCACATTGAAATTCGCCAGGTTGGTTATGTTGCCTTTGAGACGATACGGTAGCCCAGGAATGGAAATTATCATTATGATGGCATACTATTTGCAATAGTAGACAACCCAAGGTATTGTAAATGGGGTATGTTCAGTCTTTTTTAGTAGCCAAGTAGTCACAAACACTGGCCAAAATTGGCATTCAAATTAGTTTTTTGCATTTTCAAATATTAACACTAGTTTTGGCCAGTGTTTGTGACCAATTGACTACTAAAAAAGACTGGACATACCCCATTTACCAATACCTTGGGTTGTCTACTTTTGCAAATGGTATGCCTTCATAGGGGTAATTCTCATTCCTGGGCTACCATACGGTTTTAAAGGCAACGTAACCAATCTGGCGAATTTCAATGTGAAAAAACTGAAAAATGTAACATGCTATATTTGGCCCGGTAACTTCCCAAAACACCATAAACCCTGTACATAGGGGGAACTGTTTTACACGTGAGACATCGCTGAATACAAATATGTGTATTTTATTGCAGTAAAAGCAAACAGTATTTTGACATTCACAGTTAAAATGTCACGTAGAACTAAGAACATTTTTTAAAAATCTTATTTTCTCCAATTCTTTTTATATTTTATTCACCAATTGAAGATTATGCTAGCGCTAGTGTATTTATAATCTTAATTTTAATAATGACAGGAGGCGAGTATTTTGCATTACTCTCTTTGCTTAACTCCACAGCAGTAAAGAAAGTGAAAAACATTTAAACCAATCAAAATGCAAATAGGGAGTATATTATTCCAGTGAACAGGCTCCTCCCCCTCTTTCGGAAGCGACATCGGAACAGGGAAGAAAGTTAGCGATAAAGTCTGTAACGAACATCAGTAGTGGTATATAACGGGAATGATGAACATCTTGGCTCGAGTAGAAATAGGCACCAACGGGTGAACGTCCAATAGGAATCTTGGTCTTTATATGATGAACCGTAATCCTATGGTTATGCCGTAGATGTTCCAAATTTTTACGGAATTAAACTGAAAAGAGAATATGAAAAAGGTTAGGCGCCGGTCTTGAAACTGTTTGTAGTCATGACAGTGGTTCAACGGATAACATTGCAATAGTATAAATAGCGTATTCAATGTATAATCTACTAGTAGTTAAAAAGACTGATGATAACAGTGGAGACATTATGCCAACCTATTAGTTCAAGGAGATAGGAAGAAACAGGAGAATGGAATGATGTAGATAACGTATGAATAGGGTAGTTGCCCTCCACTCCGGGTGGGAAGGGTGTGAAAATACTCGCCTCCTGTCATTATTAAAATTAAGATTATAAGTACACTAGCGCTAGCATAATCTTCAATTTTATCACATGACAGGAGGCTTCCTATTTTGCATTTTTAACGCTGTAGTATAAGAGACATGGCAGCACTGGAGTTCGGTCGGAAACAGAAAGTGCGGAATGTAGATTCTCTAGACCAATCTGTGGATCGTAGGATATCCGTTAGGGAGGCACCCGCCATGAAGGCTGAGGATGCTGCTGCTCCGCGTACTGAGGTGGTGTCCACGCCGGCTAGCGATAGTAGCAAGCGGACCCATCTCGCTAGGGTGGTGGTAGTGAAGGGGACATGTGGTCTAACATATGATACTAGGAGTTGACCTGATGGTGTAGACCTGAGTGGTAGAGTGGTTTACACGTATTGTTGTAGAGTGGAGACAACGCAGAGTTGTGGATCTGTGGGGAAGAAAGGATAAAACATCGATGTGGAGTCCGTCTTGGTGCGACGGGATATCCGGAATGTAACTCCTTCTGGGGAGATTGAGAAAGCGTCTATGTCCAGTGCTCGAATGTCCGACACTCTGCGGAAGGAGACCAGGCAAAGCAAGACTGTGAGTTTTGCTGATAGTTGACGGAGGGAGAGTCTGTCATTAGTTGGCCAGTCTCTCAGGAATCGGAGGATTACGTCGACGTCCCAGAATTGAGAATATTTCGGCCCTGGGGGGCGTTGTAATCGAATGCCTCTCAGGAGTCGACATACGAGTGATTCCTTACCAACCGGGATCCCTTGTATGGGGACATGGGCTGCTGAAATAGCTGAACGAATTACGTTAAGTGATCTGTAAGACCGGCCTAATGTGAATAGGTGGGAAATGGAGTTCAAAATGGCTGAAATAGGGGCCATAAATGGATCGAAGTTCCGTTTCAAACACCAAGTGGACCAGGAATTCCAAGTGGATAAGTAGCATCTTCTGGTTCCGGCGGCCCATGAGTCCCATAGTAGTTCCTTAGCACCCTGCGACAGTTTGCCGACTTGCCAGGAGCCCCTGAAAGCGTCCAAGCCACCAGATGGAGGCGATTGTCTAGGATGAGTGGATGAAGGTTGCCTTTTGGATCTGTGAGAATGTACTGATGATGAGGTAGTAGGAGATGATAGAGCTAGGAGATCTGGGAACCATGGTTGTCCCCTCCATAGTGGAGTGAGGAGTACTAGCGAGGTTTGCTGGTTCTTCAGGTAGTGTATGGTCCTCGCTATCATGGCGAAAGGAGGGAATGCGTAGGCTCCTGTGATCGGCCATGGTTGTAGGAATGCGTCCACTGCTGCACTCTCCGGGTCTGGGAGCCAGCTGAAGTATAATTTCGTTTGTCTGTTGTTGCGGGACGCAAATAGGTCCAGGTGGAGTGGTCCTAGGCGTTCCGCAATGTGGTTGAAGATTTGTGGATCCAGTTTCCAGTCGCTGGTGTCCCGCCAGTGGCGTGAGAACCAATCCGCTGTCAGGTTTGTCTCTCCTGGGAGGTATTCCGCCGTGAGGGAGATGTTGCGGGTAGGCAGAAGTCGAAAATTTATTTTGTTATTTCTGACCAGAGACGGGAGCGGGCTCCGCCTAGGCGGTTGATGTAGCGGACTGCGGAGATGTTGTCCATCCGGAGGAGGATGCAGCAATCCGACTTGTCCTTCGCTAGGCTTCGGATAGCGAAAGACCCTGCTAGGAGTTCTAGGCAGTTTATATGTAAGTTGAGGTCTTGGGATGTCCAAGCGCCTCCTGTCGATATATTTTCACTCGTCGCGCCCCAACCCCAGAGGCTGGCGTCTGATTCTAATATCATGTCGGGAGCCTTTCCGAAGATGGCTCGGCCGTTCTATGCCTCCATGCTGTCCAGCCACCATCTGAGTTCGTCTCTGACTTCCTCTGTCATCGGGACCGGCTGGTCGTATGAGGGGTTTTCCCTGAGGAAGGAAGCTTTGAGACGTTGCATCGCCCTGTAGTGAAGTGGACCGGGAAATATAGCTTGAATGGAAGCAGAGAGAAGTCCCACAATGCGTGCGAGGGCGCGGAGTGGAATGGTGTGGCAGCAGATAGCCCTGCGTAATTCCTTGCGAATGGCTGAGATTTTTGCTGTCGGTAGCCATAGAGTGCTGGAGGTGGAATCTATCTCGAATCCCAGAAATTGAACTGTTTGTGTTGGGGAGATAGCTGATTTTTGAAAGTTCACTGTGAAGCCCAGGGATGACAGGAGATCTGTGGTATAGCGTGTGTGCCGTATCAGTCTGAGTCTGTCTGAGCAGAACAGTAGGGGGTCATCCAGGTATATAATGCGAATGCCTTGAGCTCGAAGATGTGCGATCACAGGTTTCAGCAGTTTGGTGAAGCACAGACATCACAGCTACTTAAATCAGTTAAGTGGTGATGATGCTTGAAATAACCGTTTAAATAGTATTTTTATAAATAAAATTGAGTTAAAGTACACCTTGTGCATGTTCTCTGAATGTCTAATACAGAAAAATATCAATATGTGTGTACTATATTGAGATTGTGCCTTATTTAATTGGTGGTTTATCTGTGAAAACATCTAGTTATACAGGGTTGAACGGTTTGATGCCATCTTTATGCTACATTGCTCTAAGAAATCTAGTCCTCTGTTGCTATCAGCAGGAAAAAAGATGTCATGCACTGGGTCTTTAACCCCTTAAGGACACATGACATGTGTGACATGTCATGATTCCCTTTTATTCCAGAAATGTGGTCCTTAAGGGGTTAAAGGTCAATCAATCAATCTATCTAACATTCTATACAGTAAATGTAACCTTGTATCAGTTAAACACAAACCTTATATTTCTAGGTCTTACTTTCACTCTTTCCATCTGCACATGGAGAATCTATATATAATATCTTGGCTTACATTTGTTGTTTTGATGTTTGGACGATGAAGATGACCGGGTACAAGAGTGAAAAAGCAAGGACAGAAAAAGTATGCCATTAGTTGCTCATGTTAATTGCTATTTGCCACTTAAGAAGCGGAATACGTTTCTGTTGAAGTGAGGCAATGAAAGAGATTGCGCCCAATTCACTCATCTTTGCTTTCTGAATAATGATTTTCTCATTTGACTGTGAAAACAAAATAAAAAAACAAATGTATTACTGCTTTTAGTTTTTCACTTTGCATTATAATGTGGAGATTGTAGTCAACATAAGAGCAAATAGCAGGATGTCATATGTGGAAAATGTTTACTTTTAATCTGTCTTCATATCTTAACAAGGAGTGTACAGAAATGAGATTATGCACTTCAACAAGAAGAGACTCTTACAAACTGCATGTCACATTGAAATCTTCTAAACTGTTAAATTATCTGGATTCTGAAATGAATAACTAGTGAGAAGAGAAAACTCTGTATTTAGGTCTGTCCTGGCAAAGCTAGATAATTCCATGCAAAATAAACAAACCCCTTTCAGTAACACATGTGCACCTTGCACTGTGAAAGGTATGCCCAAGTGTACATGTCCTTTTCGACTTTACTTAATATGCCTAATGCATCCAGGGATGATTATGCTACACTGGAAGTTCTGTACAGATAAATCTGTTCTTTACTTATCGCCTTTGTACTACTCATCCCATGTAAGTAAATTTTCTAGTGTATTACTGGGTAATGAGTGAGTGACAGAATAATATAGGGAGAAATATGTATGGTAGGAACAAGGCTAATCAAGAGCCAACCCTCACAAGAAGCAGAGAGGGGATAGAAGGCAATATGTACCCCCATACATAACTCAGGTAACAAAGCAGTAGGAAAGAACAGGGAAAGGGAGAAACACACACTCCCAACCAAACAGTAGTGCTATGCTAATACCCTATCTCCTATAAAACACCTTCATGGGTGTTCTAATCTAAATACTGTCATAACATCTGAAGCCCCAGGTTACACACACATACTAGAAAAACATAAATGAAAAGGTGCTCAGAGCAAAGTGCTCAAGAGAGTATTAAAAACACAGAAGAACCCGACGTACGTTTCGGCGTGACCACACGCCGTCCTCAGGGGTATCAGCAGTGAGCAAAAAACTGTCCGGGTGGTAAATTTATACCTTAAGCTCATAAGCTTTATTGTAATCACCTGTGATTGTGTCTAAATTGCTCCGGTCCTCCTGCGAATGCGGCTGTGGGGGTGTGGTGTAACACACCATAGTGTCAGCCCACATTTCTATGTCAGAGGTAGCCAGAACAGAAATCAGGTGAAAGGGAATTAACCCTTTGAGTGCCCCACCCGGAACAGATATAAATGGATACTTACTATATCTAAAAGGCAGTATCCATAGCTTAACAATTAACCCTTGGAATGTCCAAATTGTATCATATAGGTCAAGTGTGTGGATTGATTCTTATGGCTGTATTGTGTAGCTTTAGTACAATTAAAGAAATAACTTATAACCGTTGTGAACCAGTAAGGGATAAGTACAATGGCTATATGGGCAGTCATACACAGAAGCCGACAATTCTTTTATTGCCACTGTAAATAGTAACCCATTAGTTTATGCAACACAAAACAGACCCCTAAACTCTTAGACCTATAATGCAGGTAAAATTAATGGACATATGAACACCAAATATAATAGAAATAAATAAAGAATATATACATATATACAGGCATAACTTAAGATACCATTTATTATCAGAATTATTGCAGTACTTTAAATAAACGGGGAATATGAAAACCCTTCATTTAGCCCCAGGGGAGATAGCGTTTTGAGATGGTAAATCCAAAACGCCTCTCTTTGTCTTAGTTTTAGGTCCCAGTTTCCTTTTCTAGGAGGCTGTGGTACATGTTCAAGACCCATGAACCGGATGCCTGCCGAGGAGTGATTGTGATGTAGATGTAAATGCCTTGAGACAGGTGTTTCCAAACGTCTCTTGACAGAATTTACATGTTCACGTATCCTTAGCCTGAAGTGGCGAAAAGTCTTGCCTACATATTTTAGGCCACAGGAGCAAGACAGTAGGTAAACTACTCCTGTTGTGTTACAATTAAAGAAGGAACGTGGTTTGAAATTCATTAAGCACTTGCTGTCAGAGGCCCTCTTGGTAATAAACGGGCATGCACTGCAGTGACCACATTGGAAAGAACCCATTGGTAGGTATTTTTGAAAATAACCTGACGGGGACGTAGTTCAGAGGTGACTAGGTGCTAGGATATCTCTCAAGTTTTTGCCCCTCCGTGCTGTAATTGAAGGGAGTGATGGCAGAATTTCCTTCAGATGCTTATCTGATTGGAGGATAGGCCAGAATTTTTGAAAGACATTCAGCATAGTGTCCCATCATATGTACCTATGCAGCGTATTTTATTTTCCTCAGTCTTACGACCCCCATCTGTAATTAGGGTTTCCCGTTCAGTGTGGATTGCCCTCAGATAGGCTCTTTTCAGAACCCTATTTGGGTAACCTTTGGCCTTAAACATGTGACGTAGCTCATTTGCTTTTAATTTGAACTCCTCCATCGTGGAGCAGTTTCGTCGAAGTCTCAAATATTGGCCTATTGGGATACCGGATTTGAGTGATATGGGGTGATGACTAGACCAGCATAGCAGGTTATTTGAGGCTGTCTTCTTTCTGTACAAGGTTGTTTCAATTTTGCCTTCTTTAGATACCTGTAGTGCTAGATCTAGAAAGCAAAGGTTTTGACCCCCTACTTCACTAGTGAATCGTAAGTTAAAAACGTTGCTGTTCAGCAGACATACAAATTCTTTGAATCTCTCTGATGTATCAAGCCAAATCAAAAACACATCATCGATGTATCTTTTCCAATAGAAGATCTGATTAGTGTATGATTTCAGCTTAGGATCTGCCCTAATACACCTTTCCCACCAGCCTATATGGAGATTGGCATATGAGGGCGCACAAGACGTCCCCATAGCTGTACCAGTGGTCTGGTGGAAGATTTTGCCATTGAACAGAAAGATATTACGAGTCAAAATGAATTCAAGTAATTCCATCACAAAATTCACATAATGTTCAGGTAGGTCAGTTTCAAGATTTAATAGTTGACGGGTATGTTTAATACCTAGGTTATAAGGAATTGAGCTGTAAAGGGCCTCCACATCAAGGCTACACAGGATAGCGTTTGGAGGTAAAGTAAGGTTGGTCAATAAATGCAACATTTGTTTAGTATCTCTAAGGAAAGATGGTAGCTTCTGTACTACAGGGGACAGAATTTTATCCACATAAATGCTTACATTCTGAGTTAGATTATCACAACCAGAAACTATCGGCCTACCGGTCGGATCGGTTAGTGATTTGTGCACTTTAGGCAAACAATAAAAAGTAGATAGACATGGTTGTTTGGTGCACATAAATTCAAACTCATCCTGATTAATGAGTTGATGATTCACAGCCTTAGTAAGCATAGTTTTTAACTCAGCTTGGAATGCTTTTGTAGGATCTTTTGCTAGTATGCGGTAAGTATTTTTATCGGATAAAAGTCTTTCAGCTATACGAATGTAGTGGTCTCTGTCAAGTATCACCACATTGCCCCCTTTATCAGAGGGTTTGAAAATCAAATTTGTATAGCTCTGTAGTTTTTTCAGGGCTATTAGTTCCTGAGTATTAAGGTTGCCATTAGGGGATAGATCAAAATCATCCATTTTTGCCTTATCTATTTCCCTAGTAACCATTTCCAAAAATACCTCCAAATTTTTATAATCCTGAAAATGAGGGGTAAACTTACTCTTGGGTTTCAAATTAGTATGTGGTATATCAGATTGTATAGTACCATCTCCAGAGTTAAGTAATTCCACCAGAGTGTCTAAGCACTCCAAGTCATTTGGTGATAGACCCAAGCTTTGGGCCTTAGTTTCTTTACGTATTTATGGTATTTATACAAGGCAAGCTTTCTCACAAAAAGGTTTACATCCTTAGTCCAGTTGAACTTGCTGAATGTTGGAATGGGTACGAATGAAAGACCCTTCTCCAATACGCTAAGTTCGGTCTGACCAAGGATGGTATCAGAGAGATTAATAATACGCAGAGAGGATGCTATCATTCCCTGCGTTGTCTCTGACTTCTGCCCCTGTATCTGGTGTGCGGACCCTGAGTTAGATCCGCTTGTCTTAATCCTAAAAAATCCACCCCCTTTTTTAGAATACTTTTAGTTGGATTCCTAGGAGTAGGGGTTTGAGGTTTTTCAGTTTCAGTATCGGTTGATTCGTACTCAGATGTACTGAATTGGTCAGAGTCTACTTTGGATCTCTTTTTAAAAGAACAGTAAATTCTACCTTGTTCAAAGTCCTTTGTATCTCTCATATACTTCTGGTGTTTCCTCACTTTTATAATGTGAGAGAATTTGTCCAGATTGGATTTGAGTTTTATCTCTAGTGATTCAAATTGTGGTTCTACTTTAAAACCCTGGACCACCTCAATCTCTTTATCCAGTTCTAGTTGGACTTTGGATAGTTTAATAGACTCATATTTACAAATAATACTCATGAACGTATTTGAGCATTTAGTAGCTGCCTCATCCCATTCTTTATAGAAGTCTTCCATCTCGACTTGTCTTGATGGAGAGGTCTGAACTCTTAGCCCTCTAGGGATGATATTTTTAGAAATGTATTTCTCGAGAGTGGAGACTTCCCAGCTTATCTTAATTTGTTGTTTAAAGAGTTTAGTAAGCTTATTAAAGCTGGTGTGAATATTAGAGGGAGACAGTGTATCTAGTGTACTTTCAGTACTGAACACAGAATCAGCGTCCGCACACCATGTACTTGCGCTGGGTTTTTTAGACAGAAAGCCTGCCATTGTAGTTTGGAAAAAAGGTTATAAAAACTGATAATAGTAATGGTGGTGACCACACGGTGAGTAACACCAATATAATTAAATAACAAGAAAAAGGAAACTCAAAAGGCTGGAAAGTGGGAGGGGAGGAAAAGACACTCCCGTATCCCACTGCCGAGCCTCCAGAATATAGAGGTCACCTGGACTGGTAAA
>OW240920.1:77219641-77286461 GCA_933207985.1 Pelobates cultripes | reverse complement strand
GTATGTTCAGTCTTTTTTAGTAGCCAAGTAGTCACAAACACTGGCCAAAATTGGCATTCAAATTAGTTTTTTGCATTTTCAATTATTAACACTAGTTTTGGCCAGTGTTTGTGACCAATTGACTACTAAAAAAGACTGGACATACCCCATTTACCAATACCTTGGGTTGTCTACTTTTGCAAATGGTATGCCTTCATAGGGGTAATTCTCATTCCTGGGCTACCATACGGTTTTAAAGGCAACGTAACCAATCTGGCGAATTTCAATGTGAAAAAACTGAAAAATGTAACATGCTATATTTGGCCCGGTAACTTCCCAAAACACCATAAACCCTGTACATAGGGGGAACTGTTTTACACGTGAGACATCGCTGAATACAAATATGTGTATTTTATTGCAGTAAAAGCAAACAGTATTTTGACATTCACAGTTAAAATGTCACGTAGAACTAAGAACATTTTTTAAAAATCTTATTTTCTCCAATTCTTTTTATATTTTATTCACCAATTGAAGATTATGCTAGCGCTAGTGTATTTATAATCTTAATTTTAATAATGACAGGAGGCGAGTATTTTGCATTACTCTCTTTGCTTAACTCCACAGCAGTAAAGAAAGTGAAAAACATTTAAACCAATCAAAATGCAAATAGGGAGTATATTATTCCAGTGAACAGGCTCCTCCCCCTCTTTCGGAAGCGACATCGGAACAGGGAAGAAAGTTAGCGATAAAGTCTGTAACGAACATCAGTAGTGGTATATAACGGGAATGATGAACATCTTGGCTCGAGTAGAAATAGGCACCAACGGGTGAACGTCCAATAGGAATCTTGGTCTTTATATGATGAACCGTAATCCTATGGTTATGCCGTAGATGTTCCAAATTTTTACGGAATTAAACTGAAAAGAGAATATGAAAAAGGTTAGGCGCCGGTCTTGAAACTGTTTGTAGTCATGACAGTGGTTCAACGGATAACATTGCAATAGTATAAATAGCGTATTCAATGTATAATCTACTAGTAGTTAAAAAGACTGATGATAACAGTGGAGACATTATGCCAACCTATTAGTTCAAGGAGATAGGAAGAAACAGGAGAATGGAATGATGTAGATAACGTATGAATAGGGTAGTTGCCCTCCACTCCGGGTGGGAAGGGTGTGAAAATACTCGCCTCCTGTCATTATTAAAATTAAGATTATAAGTACACTAGCGCTAGCATAATCTTCAATTTTATCACATGACAGGAGGCTTCCTATTTTGCATTTTTAACGCTGTAGTATAAGAGACATGGCAGCACTGGAGTTCGGTCGGAAACAGAAAGTGCGGAATGTAGATTCTCTAGACCAATCTGTGGATCGTAGGATATCCGTTAGGGAGGCACCCGCCATGAAGGCTGAGGATGCTGCTGCTCCGCGTACTGAGGTGGTGTCCACGCCGGCTAGCGATAGTAGCAAGCGGACCCATCTCGCTAGGGTGGTGGTAGTGAAGGGGACATGTGGTCTAACATATGATACTAGGAGTTGACCTGATGGTGTAGACCTGAGTGGTAGAGTGGTTTACACGTATTGTTGTAGAGTGGAGACAACGCAGAGTTGTGGATCTGTGGGGAAGAAAGGATAAAACATCGATGTGGAGTCCGTCTTGGTGCGACGGGATATCCGGAATGTAACTCCTTCTGGGGAGATTGAGAAAGCGTCTATGTCCAGTGCTCGAATGTCCGACACTCTGCGGAAGGAGACCAGGCAAAGCAAGACTGTGAGTTTTGCTGATAGTTGACGGAGGGAGAGTCTGTCATTAGTTGGCCAGTCTCTCAGGAATCGGAGGATTACGTCGACGTCCCAGAATTGAGAATATTTCGGCCCTGGGGGGCGTTGTAATCGAATGCCTCTCAGGAGTCGACATACGAGTGATTCCTTACCAACCGGGATCCCTTGTATGGGGACATGGGCTGCTGAAATAGCTGAACGAATTACGTTAAGTGATCTGTAAGACCGGCCTAATGTGAATAGGTGGGAAATGGAGTTCAAAATGGCTGAAATAGGGGCCATAAATGGATCGAAGTTCCGTTTCAAACACCAAGTGGACCAGGAATTCCAAGTGGATAAGTAGCATCTTCTGGTTCCGGCGGCCCATGAGTCCCATAGTAGTTCCTTAGCACCCTGCGACAGTTTGCCGACTTGCCAGGAGCCCCTGAAAGCGTCCAAGCCACCAGATGGAGGCGATTGTCTAGGATGAGTGGATGAAGGTTGCCTTTTGGATCTGTGAGAATGTACTGATGATGAGGTAGTAGGAGATGATAGAGCTAGGAGATCTGGGAACCATGGTTGTCCCCTCCATAGTGGAGTGAGGAGTACTAGCGAGGTTTGCTGGTTCTTCAGGTAGTGTATGGTCCTCGCTATCATGGCGAAAGGAGGGAATGCGTAGGCTCCTGTGATCGGCCATGGTTGTAGGAATGCGTCCACTGCTGCACTCTCCGGGTCTGGGAGCCAGCTGAAGTATAATTTCGTTTGTCTGTTGTTGCGGGACGCAAATAGGTCCAGGTGGAGTGGTCCTAGGCGTTCCGCAATGTGGTTGAAGATTTGTGGATCCAGTTTCCAGTCGCTGGTGTCCCGCCAGTGGCGTGAGAACCAATCCGCTGTCAGGTTTGTCTCTCCTGGGAGGTATTCCGCCGTGAGGGAGATGTTGCGGGTAGGCAGAAGTCGAAAATTTATTTTGTTATTTCTGACCAGAGACGGGAGCGGGCTCCGCCTAGGCGGTTGATGTAGCGGACTGCGGAGATGTTGTCCATCCGGAGGAGGATGCAGCAATCCGACTTGTCCTTCGCTAGGCTTCGGATAGCGAAAGACCCTGCTAGGAGTTCTAGGCAGTTTATATGTAAGTTGAGGTCTTGGGATGTCCAAGCGCCTCCTGTCGATATATTTTCACTCGTCGCGCCCCAACCCCAGAGGCTGGCGTCTGATTCTAATATCATGTCGGGAGCCTTTCCGAAGATGGCTCGGCCGTTCTATGCCTTCATGCTGTCCAGCCACCATCTGAGTTCGTCTCTGACTTCCTCTGTCATCGGGACCGGCTGGTCGTATGAGGGGTTTTCCCTGAGGAAGGAAGCTTTGAGACGTTGCATCGCCCTGTAGTGAAGTGGACCGGGAAATATAGCTTGAATGGAAGCAGAGAGAAGTCCCACAATGCGTGCGAGGGCGCGGAGTGGAATGGTGTGGCAGCAGATAGCCCTGCGTAATTCCTTGCGAATGGCTGAGATTTTTGCTGTCGGTAGCCATAGAGTGCTGGAGGTGGAATCTATCTCGAATCCCAGAAATTGAACTGTTTGTGTTGGGGAGATAGCTGATTTTTGAAAGTTCACTGTGAAGCCCAGGGATGACAGGAGATCTGTGGTATAGCGTGTGTGCCGTATCAGTCTGAGTCTGTCTGAGCAGAACAGTAGGGGGTCATCCAGGTATATAATGCGAATGCCTTGAGCTCGAAGATGTGCGATCACAGGTTTCAGCAGTTTGGTGAAGCACAGACATCACAGCTACTTAAATCAGTTAAGTGGTGATGATGCTTGAAATAACCGTTTAAATAGTATTTTTATAAATAAAATTGAGTTAAAGTACACCTTGTGCATGTTCTCTGAATGTCTAATACAGAAAAATATCAATATGTGTGTACTATATTGAGATTGTGCCTTATTTAATTGGTGGTTTATCTGTGAAAACATCTAGTTATACAGGGTTGAACGGTTTGATGCCATCTTTATGCTACATTGCTCTAAGAAATCTAGTCCTCTGTTGCTATCAGCAGGAAAAAAGATGTCATGCACTGGGTCTTTAACCCCTTAAGGACACATGACATGTGTGACATGTCATGATTCCCTTTTATTCCAGAAATGTGGTCCTTAAGGGGTTAAAGGTCAATCAATCAATCTATCTAACATTCTATACAGTAAATGTAACCTTGTATCAGTTAAACACAAACCTTATATTTCTAGGTCTTACTTTCACTCTTTCCATCTGCACATGGAGAATCTATATATAATATCTTGGCTTACATTTGTTGTTTTGATGTTTGGACGATGAAGATGACCGGGTACAAGAGTGAAAAAGCAAGGACAGAAAAAGTATGCCATTAGTTGCTCATGTTAATTGCTATTTGCCACTTAAGAAGCGGAATACGTTTCTGTTGAAGTGAGGCAATGAAAGAGATTGCGCCCAATTCACTCATCTTTGCTTTCTGAATAATGATTTTCTCATTTGACTGTGAAAACAAAATAAAAAAACAAATGTATTACTGCTTTTAGTTTTTCACTTTGCATTATAATGTGGAGATTGTAGTCAACATAAGAGCAAATAGCAGGATGTCATATGTGGAAAATGTTTACTTTTAATCTGTCTTCATATCTTAACAAGGAGTGTACAGAAATGAGATTATGCACTTCAACAAGAAGAGACTCTTACAAACTGCATGTCACATTGAAATCTTCTAAACTGTTAAATTATCTGGATTCTGAAATGAATAACTAGTGAGAAGAGAAAACTCTGTATTTAGGTCTGTCCTGGCAAAGCTAGATAATTCCATGCAAAATAAACAAACCCCTTTCAGTAACACATGTGCACCTTGCACTGTGAAAGGTATGCCCAAGTGTACATGTCCTTTTCGACTTTACTTAATATGCCTAATGCATCCAGGGATGATTATGCTACACTGGAAGTTCTGTACAGATAAATCTGTTCTTTACTTATCGCCTTTGTACTACTCATCCCAGTAAGTATTTTCTAGTGTTTACTGGGTAAATGAGCAATCTGAAGTGACTAGAGTGTCCCTTTAAAACTACTAATTAACATTTTTTTTTTTTTTTTAAAGGATGTAGAACAAACATGTTTTGTGCTAGTGACCAGGTGTGCACAGCTAGTTATATATATATATTTATTAATAAGTTAACCCAATGTCAAAAATGCCTATCGAGATCTAAACAGGAACAAGGAGTTTAATTTGGCCCTACTTTACCCAACCTACACCTTGCACATGTCTACAAGCAAAACAAACTATGTCAGTAGTAAAGATCAAATTCTAGATTGTCGCTTAAAAATGGTAATAGTCGCATCACATCTGTGTCATTTTGTATAATTTAAGTATCACCAACCTGGCTGTGTCTCAGTAATATCTAAAGAGCATCAACAATGTGCTTTGCATCATGTTAGCAATACAAATAGTATACACCCACACATGTATAGTGTGCTTGTTATAATATGGAACTTGATGGAAATGAAGGATTTGGTGGCTGCTTGTCCCTGTGAATGCACTGCTGTGGCACACAATGTGTATATTTGTGACAGTCTATCTCATTTGCACTAATTGAAGCCAATCGAACAAGTGAAATAAATAAAGTAGAACTATTTTTAGCTGCATTTACAGTAAGAAATGTGTTACGAATATTCTGTATACTCCAATAACAAGTGTATTACTCTAAATGTGTCTTGCAATATCATCGGAGAAAGCTTTCTTCCTCTGGAATGATTTATTTTAAAAAGGAGAAAAAGTGTTTACCACCCAAAACATTATTTGACAAATCTATTGTGGTAAAGTCTACAGCATTTTGGTGTACTCACTGCCTTTCCCATAATGCATCCTTTCCCATGATGTTTTATGCATACCATCGCTTGGTTTTCAATGTATGTCAATCTGTGCCTCGACAGCTTTGCAAATGTTATACATAAAAATGAAAATGTATTGATAATTCACAAAACATTACAAAATAAAAAAACTACAACTATTAGCTAATTACAAAAATGTCAGTGGTGTCAGTTTGTATATGGAATTTGATTATTTTGATGTATCAGTTCATCTTATCTAATGAGAATCTTTATCAGTATAGTGAATAATAAACAAATAAATAAATAAGGCTAAGAAGCAGATGCCTATTTTTGAAAAATAAACGTACAGACTGATTCAAGATCTATTAATTTTAAGTTAATTCCATCTGGCGGAATTTCAGTGGGTACAATGGTGTGTGTTCAGTTCAAAATAACTGACAGTAAACATACATACTGTGTCCATAAATTGGAGCCTGTTCAGGTACTGTCAGTGTTGGAATTTGTATTTAAATTTTTCATTGTGTTGCAGAATATACCACATTCATTTAAGTTAGAAATGCAGTCAACATAAATTTCCAATGTTTAATGGAAGGATAAAGAACGATAACAAAAGGAGAAATATGTTTGCTTAGACAGATTCCTTTATATATTAATACTGAAAGCGAAGCAGTCAAATCTCTATTTAAATTTTATATAAGCCACGTATTCCTACATACATATTTACAACTGAAGCTGTTAACATACAGTTACATATATAAGGTTTATATTGTAAAAATAAAAAAATGGTAACGTTTTCATGTAGTAGTGTGTCTATTAAAGGTTTTCTACATTGCATATGTAAATGTAACCACTTTAAACTCAGCATGGAGCCTGACAGCAAACTAATAGCAGCCTCAGTGTAGTCACAATCAGCCTAGGAATTAACCTCTTAAGGATATAGCTTCAGAAGCTTGTCTTACCCTTAAGGACACAAGCAATTTTTTCATTTTTTGCTGTTTGTGCTCAACCACAACCAACACATTATATACCGTTTTTTAGAGGATAAAATTTATTTAATTTGATGTTACATGTATATGTATAAATTACCATTAATTATAAAAATAATGCCAAAAAATTGGGAAAAAAATTTTTTTTCACAGTTTGGGCTATAATAACGTGTGCATAATATGTCCAGCTTGGGGAAAGTAATTTAAAATAAATTCATTTACGTGTCTTGATTTACAGAGTACATAATATGTATAGGGTTTCAGCTTATTTTGAAAGTTACAGGCTAAAATAAAAATTTCAATGTGAAACAATTTTAGAAGTTGGTATGTTTGTCTTTTAAGTTTAGTAGCCATCACAAAAAACAAAATTGCCATTGTTAAGACACCTCCAGTGTCTTTAGGCAAAACCGCCGTTTAGTAAACCTTCCCCGGCTGCAGTACAGTCTCCGTTTGCTTACTCTGTAACACACGAACCCAATGCAGAGGAAGCGGCAATCTCCCGATCGAAATCCACGAACGGCTCCAAACTCCCGAACGGCAATATACGAACTGCTGGTAACCGTCGAACAATAATATCCCCAAAGCGGCTTTCGTTCCATCCAGCAGTCTCTAAACGTGAAGAAGAAATCCCCCCAATAACGAGACAGAAGCTCCGCATTGAGGGTCAAATAAGATCTGGTTTTACTGTGGGCTACCTGCCCGTATTTATGCAGGTCTCCCACCTGGTGGACACTCCCCTAGGGGACCAAATGGGAGACTTAAACTACAGACAGATAGAAGGACATTTCAGACACACAGTCACATATTTTACCCACAGTGCATTCTGATTCCCTCCGCTCTGCCCTGGAGTTAATTACCAAGTAACTCAATTAACTCCAGGACAAGGACAGTCGCCATCTTAAACATAAAATAAGAAAAGACATAAAAATACATAACTACATGAAAACTGAACATTTCCCGTTAGTATTACATGTGCCCAGATAGCCTGGATCTGAGTGCATTTTATTAGCGAATAGCGCTCAGATCCCACACACATAGTTCAATCGCCATGGAGTCAAAGTTCTTACAGTCTTTCGGTATACGAATGACTCCATGGGAGGGCTATCTGGGTTAAGTCTTTTGTATGCTCTCAATCTCCCGAACGGCCGGTGTTCGCATGCTTTCGTGGAGGCAGCCAGGCGTTCCCTTGTTTCAGCGGTGTTCGGCAGAAAAAGTGTCCGTTTTCAGTTCCATAGAAATAGAGCCAAACACCGCTGAGCGTTCGCATGATTTAAAATGGCCGCTGCCTTGTGGTCGACATACGAACGATGACCACCCTGAGTTCGGTTTAATTGAGAAGTGTCTGCGGTTAACCACAACGTTCTAATTGGGATCACTTTGTTAACCAGCAGCACACTCCTCACTTGGGTGGCCGTTCAGATTTGTTCGGGAAAAAGAGTCATTCGAATGGCTGGGCTATAGAAACCAGCCATTCATACGAACGGGGGACAAACAGACGAACGGGCAAAAATCCAGCAGACAGATGGTTCTGTCACAGCCATACAAAAGTATATATTTATATAAAGTAGACATCACAGGCTATTTACCTAAGGTTATTGTGACACTTTTTATGGCAAATCTCTGGTAAATATTGGAGTAGAATTTAGTTTTTTCTCTATTTTGGCATATACACATGTAATAAGGTTTTTTAATGTGTATTTTGTAAAGCTGGTGTGTGCTATTCCTGCACAGAATATTCTGTTCAGCTATATCTGCTGAGTACAATGATACCCCCATTGTATGCCTTTGGCACTATTCTGAGAAGCCACAATGACATGTAAGACACAAGGCTAATTAGGTTTTTTTTTATTTAGAAATTTCATAGATGGATTTGATGGGTCTATGTCTCATTTTGTGGTTTTTGTGGCTTTATAGCAGTTTGACTGTTCAAATAATCCCACAAAGGGCATCCATTTTAGAGAGCAGACACTCCAGGGTATCTTATATGGCACATATTGTGCCTTAACTTGTCACCATTTTTTCACCAATTTACGTCAAACATATATACATATATGTTGCATTTTTGTGGGCATTTTTTTACACTTGATATGTGCCACTGTCATAAAATCCCCCAAATTATGCTCAGCTACAGCTTCTGAGTAAAACAATATACCCAATGTATGACTTAGACGCTATCATGTGATGTTACAGTGCTATAAAAGAGATGTGACAAGTTCTGGTTTTTATGTGTGAATTTTCATAGATGGTGTTAATGGGTCCATGTTCCATTTTTAAGCACTTTAGCAGGCTACATATTCCAACTACACCATGAAGGCATACCACTTCTTAAAGAATACACCCTGGGGTATTTCAAAAGGCATATTTTGAACCTTAGCATGGGATAATTTTTTTGCTATGTTGTACTATGTGTAGTGGTAATAAGCATTTTCTCTGCCTTTTTAACACACAAAGTGAGTTTGCACGGTTTATTCTGCAAACCTTATGTGTGCTATAGCAGTATAACACTTCATAGGTTGCTCAGCTATGTCATCTGAGTACAGCAATACCCTTGTGTATGTACCTTTGCCATGTAAGGTGGATGTTGAAGGGGCACATTAGAGACACAGCAATTCAGTTTTTAAAATTTTTGAATTTTTACACTGTGTCCATGTCCCATTTTGGAGTAGTTGAGATGGTTGGTTATTCAAACTACCCCACAAACACATACCATGTTTTAAAGAACCCTGGGTTATTTCAAAAGGCATATTTTGAACCTTAGCATGGGATCAATTTTTTCGCTAGTTTGTTCCAGGTGTAGTGGTAATAAGTAGAGTTGATCGAACCTGAACTGAAAAGTTCGGGTTTGTACCGAACATTACGGTTTTTGGACCCCGGACCCGAACACGGACATATCACTGTATGTTCGGGTTGGAGTTCGGAGTTCGGCAACTTAATGACGAATTTTGAAAGGCTGCAGGG
Source organism: Pelobates cultripes (assembly GCA_933207985.1). Classification (NCBI taxonomy): domain Eukaryota; kingdom Metazoa; phylum Chordata; class Amphibia; order Anura; family Pelobatidae; genus Pelobates; species Pelobates cultripes. Next base: position 77,276,932 of record OW240920.1, on the reverse strand, counting down.
CAGCCAATCAACAAGCGTTTGACTTGTGTGCCCCTAGAAGCCATCACAGCCATGCCTCTATAGAAACTGGTCACTCAGTTTTAGTAAATTATGCCCCTACTCACTATATTGTATATTATATAGGTGTATCTATTAAACAGTGAGCGGCCTGTGGCTGCTCACTGTTAAAAAAAAAAAAAAAACATTCCCCCCCTCCTGAGCCCCCACCCGCGACGCGCGAGTGGGGGCTTTTAAATTAAATTAACTAAAAACCTATTGCCCCCCCGGCCCCCACCCCTGAGCGGTGGGTGGGGGCCATAAATAAAAATTGGGGGGACCTAATGTCCTCCTCCCCGGCACCCACCCCTGCGCGGCGGGTGGGGGCCCTAAATAACAATAAGGGGGACGACCTACTGTCCTCCCCCCTGACCCCCAGCCCTGAGCGGTGGGTGGGGGCCATAAATAAAAAATGGGGGGGACCTAATGTCCTCCCCCCCGAGTGGTGGGGGGACCTAATGCCCCCACCCCTGCGCGGTGGGTGGGGGCCCTAAATAACAATAAGGTGGGGAGACCTAAGGTCCTCTCCCCTGCCCCCACCCCTGTGCAGCAGATGGGTGCCCTAAATAACAATAAGGGGGGGGACCTAATGTCCTCCCCAGGCCCCCACCCTTGAGCGGTGGTTGGGGGCCATAAATAAAAATTCCCCCCAGGTGACTAGGAGTTCCCAAACCCCTAGTCACCCCCCTCCCCAAAAAAATTACCCCTAGCTACCCCCCTCATCCTAAAAATAATGAGGGAGGACCCTTGTCTAAATACCTGTAAAAAAAAAAATTAGACTTACCATTTGATGTCTTCTTTCTTTAAAATCTTATTTTTTCAGCCCCAAAAAAGGCCAAATAAAAATCCAGAATAACCAACACACTTTAAAAAAAAAAAAAAAAAAACCAGCGCAAAAAAAATAATAAGGCTTCTTCACCCATGGAGGGCTCCACACAGACTTAGCTCTGTAGGGCAGGGGAAGGCTTATAAAGCCTTCCCCCTCCCTGCAATTAGGCTCAGAGCACTCTGATTGGTGGGTTTAAGCCATCCAATCAGAGTGCTCTGACAGGTAAATGAAGAGACTGACAGGTAAGTCTCTACATTTACCTGTCACAGCACCTTGATTGGTTGGCTTGAAATCCACCAATCAGAGTGCTCTGTGTCATTTTACACAGTGTGGGAAAGTTCTTTGAATTTTCCCACGCTGTGTAAAATGACACAGAGCACTCTGATTGGTTAGCTTGAAATCCAGTCAATCAGAGTGCTCTGTGTCATTTTACACACCGTGGGAAAGTTCTCTAACTTGAGGAGATTGAACTTGAGGAAGGTTTTTTGCTCCATCAATCGTGGGGACATTTCTTAGAGCTGTCGAATGTTCCATGTAAGAGAGAACAATTGCTCAATTTGGACAGTGGTCAGTGCATATGGCAATAGCTAAAAGACAACTAAAAAGGTTCAGAAAGGGAAGTAATGACCATTTCAGAGGCACTAGTTTCCTATAGTCTGCTTGCTGCTTCACTTGTTCACAACAAACTGTCACGAGCCTCTGCCCTATATAGATGTACCCGACTGTGCTGGGTTGTGGTTGTGCTGCTGCTGGAAGTAGCACACATGTCGGGTTCAATCTGCAAATCTCCCTAAACCAACATGCCTCCAATTTCACTTACAATCACAGACCCTGTCAATAAATTTGTCCCTCCATTGTTTCAGACTGATAGATCAGACAAGTGCCAGTTACACCTTAATCCTAGGTTCACACTAGGAAGCTAGTATCAGTTCAGAGTAATTAGCAATGTGTTCATTAACACGATAATTGAGTACATCTTACAGCATCTGAACCACTGCTGTTAGCATCAGTCTGGAGTGGGCTGCCAGGAACACTTCCTGTTTTCCAGGAAGGTGCCAAGCTTGCTTTAGAGGCCAGCAAACAAGGGCATGACCTCTCCTAAACTGGCATTACTGTGGCTCAAATTTTCTGTCACATTCGTGAATGGCTAAAGAACTGCAATTACCAACTCTATTATGGTCAAATCCTCAGGACTCATGGGAACTCAATTCCAGTGTGAAGTGTGTTATACCTGCAATTACTCATCACACAATGGAGTGAACAGAAGATGGACTATTGATTGCCCTCTGATTTTCCTGTAACTTTAGACATTGAATCACCAATTACAGAATAAAAAGGCTGATAAGTAAACATTTCCCCCCCAGTTGGTGAAATTGATTTCATGGAAATACAAATCCCTTTACTTTGACCCTGAATACTACTAACAATTGTGCTATTTCTGCTGGTGGTGGGGCTAGCAGAGGAGTTAAGACTCTGCGAGGCCATGGTACTAATACTGATGGTAGATTAAGTGATAGCATTTATCTTGATTCCAAGGCTCAAGCTTATAGGTGTCATATAATGATATCCTATATTAAAATTGGCTAACTTGGACTCAGGAAATGCTTGATGCTTAAACAACACTTAAGATCATATGTGTCTAAGTTCCGGGAGCAGAGAGCCCCCACCTAAGATGTCTCTGCTCTAATCATTTTGTTCTCTCTTACCTTGAAACTTATTTGTTATGTGTACATGACGCTCATCCCTATGTCTTATATGTACTCTCTTCCTATTACTGTTCTAAGAGTATTTGCACGTAAGCACTTATTTTTTAATGTATAAAACCCAGCTGATGAATAAAACGTCAGAGGCTTATTTTGAATACCAACAGGTATCTGGTGTCTAATTCTCGCTTCTCCAAGTGCACTTGTAACAACAATTTGGGCTTCCTCTGAATATAACAAAGATCAACATTTCTGATCCACAACAATTTGGTGCCGTGACCCCGGGATCTGACGGTCGAGAGACTCGGACACTAGCTTGCAGGTGGACGTCCCTCTGACAGTGAAATCAGCTGCAGCAAGGTAAGAAAATCTTTTTTTCTACCTTTATCAATTTCGCTCTCAGATCCAAGTCCTACTAGTCTGTCTGGGTAAAGAACAACTTAAAAACGTCTGATCTAAAGAACTTGTTTTCTGGGGTATTATGGTTATATTCAGGTGAAGGTTGTGTTATGTCTTGTGAAAGGAATCTTGAGATAGTGGAATATATCTGTGGGTTGTAAGTTATTTTTATTGTTTGCCTTGTCATTTGTTTTATAATTGAGTTAGAATCCTCCAAGGGCAGATCTCCTGATCTGTGTTTAGAAGACAAAACATGTTCATTTATGTATTGTACATTGATACATTGTTATTGCTTTTAATTGTGTTCCCTGAGGAAGTTCTTATAGAACGAAACGCGTAGGACAACTTTTTTGTTATTTATATCCTATGCTGAAATGGTGACTACACTTTTTATTTGAATACATTTTTTATTACTGAACCCTGACCTGTGGATGTCTTTTGGTGAAACAAGGATCCAGAGGTGATAAGAAATACCAGCTAGCCCCCCATTACATCGGGGGAGGCACCCTAAGAGCCCTTCTATTGTCTACATCCTGTGAGTGCACAAGATTGCTGCGCATGAAATATTGTGTTTTATAACAATATCACACTATGTTTTGTTTTATGTTTTCTCTGTAGATTTACATAGCCATATCCCGAATCTTCTTTGTTCTGGTTAAGACTATTTACTGTTATTGACTTGGCAAATGCATTTTTTCAGTGTCCCCTGGCTCCCGACAGTCAGTTTTTATTTGCATTTACACATTTCCCAGGGCATAAAACATCTCACGGAAAGTAGAAAGACTGCAGTTCAAAATATTAGACCCCCCGCAGTTTAGCCCAGGTTCGTACTTTCCTCGGTTTGATTTCTTACAGCCGTCCTTGGCTGCGTTCCGTAGCTATCTACATGCAACCACTGTATGATTGTTTTGCCAACGAAAACAAACCATTTAAATTAACCCATGCGGCAGAAAATGCCTTCTATACCCTTAAGTTACTGGTAACGTCAGCTACGGCACTGGGTCTCCCAGATTACAGAAATAATTTTAACCTGTTCTGTACTGAGCAATCAGGTTATGCTACATCTGTCCTTACACAGGATCATGGTGGTAAGCAAAGACCAATAGCATACTACTCCACCAGATTGGACCCTGTTGCCAAGGGTGGCCCCTCATGTGTTAGGGCAGTGGCGGCTGTTACTGCCCTCCTGGACAAAACCACTGATATTGTTTTAGATAATCCAGTGACCATATACACACCACATGATATCAACAGCATACTCTCACAAGTTCAACCAAAACACATACATACTGCAAGACATCTCAGAATGCAATGTGAATTGCATATGCCACCTAATGTTACTCTTAAAAGGTGTATGGTGTTAAATCCATCTACATTGCTTCCCCTGGATTTAAAAGAGGGGAGTGGGGATAGTGTGAATGGTACTTGTACTTCTGATCTTTTTGTAAATTCAGTTAGCTGATGCCCAGGTACCCCATGATTGTGCAGCACTAATGGCACAAGAGACAGCAGGTTTTTCACATGTAATTGATTCTCCATTATCTAATGCAGATTTTGAGTTTTTTGTAGATGGTTCCAGATATGCTGATGAGAAGGGTAATTTCCACACTGGATGTGCTGTAGTCTCTGCACACGAGGTAATAAAAGCTGAACCACTCGCTCCTCACTGCTCTGCACAGGAGGCAGAGCTGAAGGCACTCGCTGAAGCGTGTAAAATGGCTTCTGGTAAGACTGATAATATTTATACAGACTCTCACTATGTTTTTGGTATAGCCCATGATTTTGGCTCTATATGGCGGACTCGTGATTTTCTCACCTCAGCAGGAACTCCAATCAAGAATTCTGAAGCCGTGAGTGCACTTATGGACGTTATCCTGTTACCCACTCAAGTAGGCATCATCAAGGTGGCAGCTCACGTAAAGATCACAGATGAAATCTCAAGAGGAAACCACAAAGCAGACGAAGCTGCCAAGCAAGCAGCAATCCAAGTTCATCCCTCTACAGGTAATACCTTCCTACAAGTTGTTCTTACAGATGACGCCGTTGACTACAATATACTGTTGAGCTTACAAAGACAGGCAAGCAAGGAAGAACATGAGCTCTGGAGGAAACAAGATGCAGAACCTGATGATAACAGAATGTGGAGGAAAGGTAAAAGACTGTGTTTACCACGAGTGTTGTACCCCATGATGGCCCAGATTGCCCATGGACCTACACATCTATCCAAGATGCACATGAACAGCATAGTAAACACCCATTGGGTAGCACCCGGATTTACTGTTGTAGCAGCTAAACACACCCAAGCTTGCATGATTTGTGCTAGAAACAATCCAGGACAAGCTGTGAAAACACCAAGTAAGCACACACCAAGGCCACTTTACCCGTTTCAAAGACTGCAGATAGACTATATTCAACTACCTAAGGTAGGAGTGTATGAATATGTGTTGGTGTGCATTGATCTCTTTTCAGGTTGGCCTGAGGCCTACCCAGTGTCGAAAGCCACAACGAAGGTCACAGCAAGTAAGCTTCTGAAGGAACTGGTATGTAGATATGGAGTACCTGAAGTGATTGAAAGTGACAGAGGTAGCCATTTCACTGGGGAAATAATGCAAGAAATTATGAAAGCCTTAGGGATCAGTCAGGCCTTCCACACCCCATATCACCCCAGAGTAGTGGGAAAGTAGAAAGGGCAAATGGCACCTTAAAGAACAAGATTGCAAAAGCCATGCAAGACACAGGAAAGCCCTGGACTGAATGCCTTCCCCTAGCACTCTTTTCTATGAGATTCACCCCCAATTCCAGACATGGCCTATCCCCTTTTGAGATCCTGTTTGGATGTGCCCCAAAGACAGGCCTCTATTTTCCCCAAACCCTCCAGATGCAGCATGGTAGTATGATTGCCTATGTTCAGGCCCTACACCAAAGATTAGGCAGGGTGCATAAACAAGTCTTTGATTCTATTCCAGATCCAGACTCTGATTCTGCAACTCACAAACTGCAACCTGGTGATTGGGTGGTGATAAAGAGGCATATGAGAAAAGGACTTGAACCACGCTTTGACGGTCCATTCCAAGTGCTCTTGACTATGGCTACTTCGGTGAAACTAGAAGGAAAAGCCACGTGGATACACACCATTCACTGTAAACAAGTCACTCCGACTGATCCACCGACATGAAGCTGTTCTTATCTTTTACCATTTTATGCTGTGTTCGGATATGCTACTCTGACTTGAGACCAGAAAATAATATTGCATGGCAGGTAAATATATGGTAGCAGATAGCATAGGCTTTTAATTTAACCTCCTTTTGCCTCAACCCTCTCCTCAGTACCGAATACTCTGCCCTAGCATACACCTTGGTAGGAGTCCCAGGCTTAGCATTGTATAATACCCGAGTAGTTAATGCTGTAGCCTGTTCCCTTGCAAAAGGTTTAAATGCCACTTCACAGGCCCTAGAAGAGCTACTTATGGACAGCCAGGCAAATAAGAAGACAAACCTTGAGAATAGAGCAGCCATTGACTACTTACTAATGAAACATGACTTAGGCTGTGAAGCTATTGAAGGTATGTGCTGTTTTAACCTATCTGACCATAGCACTATGATCCATAAACATATAAAAGATTTACATGACTTAGTACAGGATATCAAACAGGATACTGGCTTCTTTGGGGATTGGGATTGGACATTTGGGCTAGGAACATGGTTAACTTTACTAATTAAGAAGATTTTGTACTTTTTGCTATTAGCTGTATTTGCCATTATGGCTATTTTTCTAACCTTTAGATTTTTTTCATGTCTACTAACCTCTCTATGTAAAAGCAAACCTACTGTTGGTCGTACCTTAACTTACATTCCAGTTCCGACTTTGGAAAGGTTTTATGATGTTACCTCGCCTAACAAATGAAGGAACTCTCCTCTGCTGATTCTGGTGGTCTCTCAGTCCAAGGTAACCATGGTGAAGCAATAAATGAAAGTCCCACAGGCTTTGGCTAGCAGGCCTGGATATACCTTGGACATTTGGGTGACCCTTGGATCAAAAGAGGGGATTGTGATAGAATTTATCTTGATTCCAAGGCTCAAGCTTATAGGTGTCATATAATGATATCCTATATTAAAATTGGCTAACTTGGACTCAGGAAATGCTTGATGCTTAAACAACACTTAAGACCATATGTGTCTAAGTTCTGGGAGCAGAGAGCCCCCACCTAAGATGTCTCTGCTTTAATCATTTTGTTCTCTCTTACCTTGAAACTTATTTATGTGTACATGACGCGCATCCCTATGTCTTATCTGTACTCTCTTCCTATTACTGTTCTAAGAGTATTTGCACGTAAGCACTTACTTTTTAATGTATAAAACCCAGCTGATGAATAAAACGTCAGGGGCTTATTTTGAATACCAACAGGTGTCTGGTGTCTAATTCTCGCTTCTCCAAGTGCACTTGTAACAACAATGTGGGCTTCCTCTGAATATAACAAAGATCAACATTTCTGATCCACAACAATTACAACCCTTCCTCATTTTCTTCTTGGGATTAGAATACACCATTAGTTTTAGTGGGTTTGTATGTATTATTCATGTATATTAGGATATGAATGAGTATGTAAAATAGCACAACTTTATTAAGCCCAAATAGATGTTTGTGTTGATTGCTGCTTGGTGTATTTACTAGTACTGTAATGTCATTGTCATTGACTCGAATCCATCTCTCAAATCTTTCCCCTGCTGACAGCTCTCCATTGTAGTCTCACTCAGGCAGTGTCTGACAGCACTGTTCCCCAGCCAAGTGGGACTTTGTCTGGTACTCTGCATATATAAATTGAATTGAACTGTTCAGTAGAAATGTCTGACCTTTGTCACTTCAATGCTTGCTAACTACATTTTCCATTCGACTCAGTCAGGCATTCAGCAGGCTAAGTGTTTTGAGAAATATAATGTACTTGAACAGGAGTTCAAAACAGAAAAATATATAGTTTTTATAAAATAATAAAATATGGGAAAAAATGGCAATTAGGCAACAATATGATAACTTTAATATATTAATTATATAATATGGGTATTATTTGGTAAATGTACCAAAATAATAACTTAATTAAGCAGTTGTGTTATATAGATCATGCCCATGCAGTCTCACTGCTCAAATTCTCTGCCATTTAGAAGTAAAATCATTTTTCTTTATGCAGCTCTTTCATGTGCCTTGCTAACTTCCCAAACACTTTCTGTAAAGATAGATCTAGTGTTTCAACATCCTTTATTGCAGTTTGTTTGTTTAATTTAAAATATTATCTCCTGCTCTGTTAATGTCTAGATGGAACCTACATGATTCTCCTGTGTGTGATTAAAGTTCAATTAACACAGCTGGTGATAAAAACTTCTAGGTTAAGTAAGACCTCAAAGCATCATGAAAGCTTTATTAATCACTTTCAGGGGAGGTGTAGTTAGGGCTGCATAAACAGAAATAATGGTGATTTTACCTTTAAATAGCAGATAATTAAACAGGAGTATGATCTAATATTTGAGCAGGAGCATGACATATACACCAAAACTGATTCATTATTGTTTTGGTTCCTAAAGTATTACTGTTAGTGGACAAAGTTTAGGGAGAGGGGTGAAATCAAATTACAGGCCAGAGCCTAGTGCTCCACAATCTGAAAACTTCACCAGCCACCACTGCAAACCAGAAGCTAACCTACAATCTCACACTAGAATAAATTGAACTATTATCGAACAGGCTACATCTATGGTGGCAAGAAAAAAGTATGTGAACCATTTGCCATGAGTTCTTCATCAAAGTTGCAAGTATAGACCAACAAATGTGCTTCAGCTAACAACACACAAACAATTGAAAAAAATGTTACCTGCACACTATCACAAATGCTATCACAAATACCTATGCACAATAACTGGACTTTTTTAGTACCGCTACAATGGCCATTAAATAGTAAGCTTACATGCCATGTCAAGGCAAAACTCTTAATTGAGTCCTACACAAACAATTCAAACTTGCTGTTATGAACTAAAAGGCAAAGTCTCTAGTGAGACAGAAAATAGTATTTTTTATAAACCTCTATACACTTATAACATGACTATGTAATACAAAAACAAATACTAATACATAAAACTAACCATTGTGCTAAAATTTTTACTACTCCTGGGTGACAGCAATGACACTTTGTCATCAGTCCCAATACATAGAATAACAACAAACAAACAAAAATGTTACCTGCACACTATCCCAAATCCCTCTGCATGGTCACTCTGACCAGCCAGGATTAAGTTTTACAGAAATTTAAGCTACATAGTTCTGTGAGATTCGACCAGACTGGCTAGCCTTTCTCCATTCCTGCATCAATGTGCCTTGGGCACCGATAAATTTGATACCAGTTCACCAGTTGTCCTCCCTAGCACCATTTTTGGTAGGTACTAATAACTGCACACCCAACAAGACTTGACATTTGTTATACTGTTTATACTTATAACAAAACTGTAATGGTAGCCTAATGTAACATCAATATATGTGTGTGTGTGTGTGTGTTATTTTACACACACTTGACTGTGTGTTTTATTTTTCCACATTACCTAAATAATTACCTAATAAGAATCACTCTTTGGCCCTTGTCCAAGTCACTCAGATATTTTCTCTTGCCATTTGTTTCCTGCTTTCAACACATATTAGGCAGCACAAGAACTGACTTTTCGGTTGCTCCCTAATATATCTCACCAGGAAGACTGCTGGAATAATGTAAGCTCTTGTTTTTTGTTGTTGTTTTTTTTACACAGCTGCTGTAAAATTAAATTAAAAGCTTTGATAATTAGCAATGTGAATCACACTTTTTGCCCAGCAAACAATATCACCAGCGAGGAACACACTGCAATAGGATTATAAAAATAACAATGTAGATATATCAAAGACTCCTTTTAGTCTTCATAAAACATAAAATACACACCAATATCTACAATAAAAAAATACTGAAAATAGTATAATACAGTTGGTATCAGTCTCTGGTTAATGTGTAATATTGCACTCACAAACAATTATTGTTAGTAGGACTTTAAAATCCCTCCAACATAGGAATCATTTATTTTCTTTTTTCTCATATGCAAAATGTATATATAGGGAGAGAGAGAAGTGGACACAGAGTAGATCTTCACTGATAATAAAAATTGCATTTATTGATCACACTTACAAGATAAAAAAATAGAATAGACATATCACCATGTCCACTGGAACTCACCTTGCACATATTTGCAATGTGTTGGAGCAGCCACCAAATGATAAAACACTAAATACGTAAAAAACAGTCCTACGCGTTTCATCCATCTGCATGGACTTCTTCAGGGTCAATAAATAAATCAACAAGATGTCATCAGCCATAAAACCTACAGTACATAACTACAGTTTAAATATCCCGGTAAAATCTTCACTCTGGGCGCCATCAGCCAATCCCAGAGCGAGTTCGTATTCCACACTGCTGTTCCTTGTTATACAAAATTGCAAAATTGTGCTTCAAACTGGGTTTTGTTGCCTTCTTTTGGATCAACAGCAAAAAAACAAATGTGAGGAAGTCTGAACTTGATGGACACAAGTCACTTTTCAGCTATGTAACTATGTAACATTCCAAGCCTCGATCTGTTTCTTCTTTCCACTTGGTGTATTTCCGGTCTATCCTTCTATCGATGACGCTTGTGTTCCACCGTCGCATCATGCGTTCCACTTACATATCCTGTCTTCTCGTTCGGCATCGTAAGGCGGCAGTTTTCGCCCATTAGTTCATAATTGCACAGAAAAGAACAAAACAGGAAGACAGAAGCTTGAGGAGCACTCGTAAAGGGGTTAACCCATGGACTGAAGAGATAAACAAAAGGAGAAATGAGTGTCCTAACCAATTAAAATATAACTTTTAATGATAATACTAAAATCTAGTGAAAGTAACTTAATAGAAATATTATTCTAATATTCATAGGTATAGTGATAGACCAATGGATATATATTCTCTAATTGATAACTTGTCAGTCGAAGAATATGTTGGAGAACCCTATAAACTCTTTGATGAAGTATAGGGCTTAAATAGATCCTATTTTTAAGTGTTACAGACCATTGTCTAGTAATATCTGCACTAAATCGTTGCACAATCTGCAATAGCTAGTAGTAACCTTTAGCTACAGTAATGTGTATACATGAAAATACACCAAAAATTTTATAAAGTGCAGTATAATATCCTAGGACATAATAATTGCACAGAATGATGACACAAAAACCAAAAGGATATAGATATGCAACCCAGTGGATATTGTGATATGCCTATTCTGTTTTTTTATCTTGTAAGTGTGACCAATAAATGCAATTTTTATTATCAGTGAAGATCTACTCTATGTGTCCACTTCTCTCTCTCCCCATATATACGTTTTGGATGTGAGAAAAAAAGAAGAGAGAAGAGTCCTACATTGGAGGGATCTTAAAGGCCTACCAACAATAAGTGTTTGTGAGTTTAATATTAAGTGTTAAGAGACTGATACCAACTGAATTATACTATTTTCAGTATTTTTTTATTGTAGATATTGGTGTGTATTTTATGTTTTATGAAGACTAAGAGGAGTCTTTGATATATCTACATTGTTATTTTTATAATCCTATTGCAGTGTATTTCTCCCTGGTGATATTGTTTGCTGGGCAAAAAGTGTGATTCACATTGCTAATTATCAAAGTTTTTAATTTAATTTTACAGCACCTGTGTAAAAAAAAAAAAAACCTAAAAAAAAAAAAACAAGAGCTTACATTTTTCCAGCAGTCTTCCTGCCAACCAGTTTTCCATGCAGAACAGTTCTGGGAGTTCCAAGGAGGTCAGCCCTGGGAAGAACTGCTCTTAACAGGACCAAAGAGACTCTTTTTTATCTGACCATATGAGAGGAAACAGCTGTGTAACCAGCATGGTGGACAGAAGGAACCAAGCCATTTATATTTTTAAGTATAAATAATAAAAATGTTATTGTATTGTATTATAATGTGTTCAAAGCCTATGTATTAATACAATGTTTTAATGTTTATACTTATAACAAAATTGTAATGGTAGCATAATGTAACATCAATAAATGTGTTATTTTACATACACTTGACTGTGTGTTTTATCTTTCCATATTACCTAAATAATTACCTAGTAAGAGTTACTATTTGGCCCTTGTCAAATTCACTCGGATATTTTCTCTTTCCATTTGTTTCCTGCTTTCAACACATATTAGGCAGCACAAGAACTGACATTTCAGTTGATTCCTAATATATCTCACCCACTCATTGCAATAATATAATCAATGTTATTCATTTCACTTGTCAGTGGTTTTAATGTTGTGGCTGATCAATGTAAAATGTAATTTAATCTTCATCAAAGTCACAAGTACAGGCCAAACAAAATGTGCCTAAGTTAACAATAGACAATTCTAATATTGTATGTCTCTTTTGAATACATCTCATTCAACATTAGGAGTTAAGTGTGGAAATAAGTTAACCTCAATTTTTAATCTTTCAGTGTTTTTTTTCTTGCACAGAAGAATTGGAGGAAGGCAGATATGGTTCCTGTATTCAAAAAGGGTTCAAAATCTTTTCTGGAAATTACAGATCTGTGAGCTCAACTTCTGCGACTGGAAAGGTATTTGAAGAGTTATTAAGGTATACTTTTCAGGACTCAAATGTTTGATGAAATGTAGATAAATGCAAAGTTATGCACTTCAGGATAAAGAATGAGCAAGCATTCCTAAAATGGTAGCGAATAAGGGATAACAACATAGAAGGATTTGGGAATTGTTAGACAACAAACTAGGCAACAATGTTCAATGTCAATCAGCAGTTGCTAAGGCTACTAAGGTATTGTCAAGTATAAAATGTTATGCATTCTCAGGACAAAAATATATTTTGCCTCTTAAATATAAATCAATGGTAAGACCATACTGTCATGGAACCACCCTACTCCAGAGTGTGCATGACTTAATGGTGGTGGTGAAAGGGTTAAAGTTCACTATTTATCGGCACTAAACTGGAAATAATGATAAAAATCCCCCTTAACACCACCCACACTTAACCATAATAATAAAAAAATACTATTTTAATGATGCCACCACCAAGACAATTTATAAATGGGGTGCCTTGGTCCCCCAGGTAATGTAATAATAAAAACCCACCAAATACAACTTAGCATAATAGCTATGCAATTGCACAACTCTAATTAATTGGTCTCTTCATGTAACATGATTCTTTAACAGACAAAGGCAGAACTTAATAAAGGAATATTTATTATGAGCAAAAAATAGTCACAGTGCATACAAAAATATAGATGGCAATCAAATTAGTTACACCAGCAACAGATAAAAACAAAAAAGATAAAATAACATATGTCCTAATCACTTATCAGGTGGTCTCTGGCAAGACCACTGGTGACTCACTCAAAATTAGATTTTGGCCCCAAGCAAGTACAATACACATTTCAATATCATTGGATATATACCCTGTGGATTCATATCAAGGTATCAAGCCTGGCCCAGAGGTGGGGATAAAGTGTACCTATAGAAGCAATAAGTGACCATCCCCTTGTGCTCCAGACCAACATCAATCCAAATGGAAACTTTTGGTTCTATCTCCTCTTTTGTACTTGCCACAGAAATAATAATTGCATCTATGAATTTGTTACCATTTTTCCATTCCATAGATATGTTGTACTTCTTACTTGTGACCTAATGTAGCGAACATCACAATCCCGCCCAAACGTGTTAAGTTACGCAACTCATGTTTAGGCTTGATTAGAAGATTTTGCTTGTCCAATTCTAAATATAATAAAAATGAGGCTTAATTAATAATATGTGGGTAAGTATTTATTTTTCTTTTGGATATGATACTGGAACACAAGGGTTTTCTTGAAGGCTAATGGCCATTAACATATCAATGAAAGGAACTATCAATTAAGAGTTTCAAGCCATATGGTATAAGTCCGTTATTTAACATTGGAACTAGACATACATCCTGCTCAAGTGTACAATTTCACACTTAACTTTTGATTAATCAAAGGGACAATTAATGTTGTAAACCATCTGACCACTTGCACATTCCTATACAATTTACATTAACCCCTTCTGAAATCTGTCCTCTATAATACATTTGTCCTTCCACCTCTACTAAGTGGACAATTAATATATGCACTACACAAATTACGTTAAATAGCAATATTCTGTAGTGCAACAATGAATTATGTACCCTTGGCGTGACACACACCTTGACTATGCTGTGCAATTTTGGACACCTGCTCTAAAAAAGGATATTACTGCAATAAAACAGTTGCCTACAAAATTAATAAAATAAATGGAACAGTTTAGTTATGAAGATTAACAAATTTAAATCTATTTTGTTTAGAAAAATGGCACTTTAGAGGGAAATGATAGAACTATATAAATATATTTGAGGCCAATACAAACCATCGGCTGGAAATCTATTTATAAACAGAACTAAGCAGAGGATATAAGGTCACACATTTAGACTGGAATAAAGGAGGTTTAGTCTAAGGCAAAGGAAAGGTTTTTTTTGTTTTTGTTTTTTTTACGGTAAGAACAATAAGTATGTGGAATTCTCTGCCAGAAGAAATAGTTTTATTAGTCTGAGTCTGTACAGATGTTTAAACAGCATCTAGATGCATACTTGCAGAAACATAATATTCAAAGATTTAATTATGAAATTGTGGGGTAATAGCTTATTGATCCTAGTGTGTTGCAAAATTGGAAGAGCTTCAACTGAATTGTTTGCCTTCTTTTGTATCAACAGCAAAAAACAGATGTGAGAAAGGCTGAATTTGATGGACATGTCTCTTTTCAGCCAATATAACTATGTAACTATTGCTTTGCAAATTAGATCTATGTATCTCTATTTTGTGTGTGTGTGAATTTAACACTTTCTCAACTTCTATATCATTTTCACAGATATGAACTATCTATTTTCATTCATTACTTTATACACTTTTTGATTTACGTGGGCTCAAAAAAAAAAATATATACATATGTAGAAAGGCCATTAGGCCTGAATTTGTGGGAGGAGTAAGTCCCCTACTTAAACTCCCAGCCCCTACTCACCTCTGCCGGTTCAGTTGATTGTCTATCTCCATAGCAACCAGCACTTCCGGTCCGAGTTTTCCCGCCAAACGACTCCAGTCTTTTGCAGTAAGAGGTATCCAGTGGAATCCTCCATCCAACCGTCCGTCCGTCCGTTCTGCTGCCCTGCCACCAGCCTTCTTCCCGGCCTCGGTACTTGGCTTCCGGTCACGAGACCGGCACGCTCACGTAAGCTTGTGAGGGAAATAGCGTTCGGCTATTTCCCTCCATTCGGGCCTAAAAATTTAGGGGTAGGCTCCCTTTTTTCTATCACATTACCAATTTACGTATACTTACCTATTCGTGCATTTCCACGTTCGCGCCACTAAACTAGATGAACGCTTGCTATACTTATGTTTCATGGGGGCTTTCGCATGATCTAACTGCCGAACTACGTACGAGCATAACTCTAAGGCTAATCGTTTCAATCCTGTTTTACCGTTCGGTCATACGCACGAACCATGTACTTATTACTTACCTGTTCGGGCACTTTAAACGAATTGTGTAAAAACCTGTTCACCCCTCGCTAACTTACCTCAAGGTCCTACGTCCTTGGTGTGTTAAATTCTCTAAAATTTTTCTTACCCAGGAATACGGTCATACTGCCATCAGGCAAGAAATCACCCAACCTACCTAACCCAGTACTCAGCCACACTACCAGGTACTTACGTCCTTATTCATTACGGCATTCACTACCCCAAGGCCTCAATCAGCCTCTCTCTATAACGTAAACTCGCCTCAGTCTTAGACTAACCATTCAGATCCCTCACTTCAGGATCTCACGTCGCGCCCCTAACAGCCAACCCTTACCACAAATCATACGCCATCAGTTTACGCATAAATACATCAACATCTGTCTTAATCCTTAGGCTTCTTCTACGAGGACAGCAGCAGCCAAGACTCGCTACATAATAACATTCGAAGGTTCCAGCTCTCTATTATAAACCCTTCAAGAATTACCATTCAACCTTTAGTATACAAGTGAACTGGCTTGCAGGGTCTAGGCTACCGCCCTAGCTCACCCTAGTCCAGCGAGGTCATCTCCCACCTCAACACGGAGGTACGGCCCCACGCCCAAATTATAGTTATATGCCTCGCCCGCCCTACTACAGGGCTGTAGTCAGGGCCTCACCTGTCACGGCCACATGTTTTTGAATCTCTTTACAGTCACCGAGAGGCCGGCACCCCGCCACCACGTCTGTGGCCACGATTTCTCTAAGCCAAATCATAGGTAGAGCCTCTCACCGCCTCTTGGCCTCACCTATCAAAAATTCACAGTTAAGTTTTTCACTTCGGCATTAGCATTACAGTCCAGTTCATCAAATACCCCCTCATATCCCTCCCGGTTCCCCTACTCACCTTCTAATATCTCATTCACTGAATCATTTTTAGAATGTCTCAAGAACCAGCCCTCATCAAAGAGTTGCCCAAGGAGATCCCATTTACACCCATCAGACCAGAGTCTTCATGCGAATCTCTCACCCCCTCAACTCCCACATACTTGAGAACATGGACTATCCCTAAAATTACGGCCGAGCTTAGGCTCAGGGGAATCCCCTTTCCAGCTACGGCTAGAAAGGCGGAACTCTACAGACTGCTCACCTACCAAGCCCCTGAACCTAGGCCAGGCACTAGCTCTCAAGGACAGCCGCCAAGCGCTGGCACGGCCACCCAGGATACCCTAACAGCAATCTTGGCCAACTTACAAACTTTAAATAACAGGCTATCTAAGGTGGAGAGCGCCATCGCCTCCCCAGGTAATACCCCGGGCTTCCCAGTCACCACCCTGGCAGTCCCCGCTGTACCACCATGCCCCCCCCATACTCCCTTCTCCAGCACCAGCCACAGCTATTTCTCCTTTCGAGTCACCAGCTCACTCCGTCCCAGACTCCATCAGGAAAGAAATCCTAGATGGGAAGGACGTGTGTCTGGTGTCTCTGCTTATAGCATCCCAAGACATACTGGAGAACAGGGCATACAATTACGGGGAAATCTCAGTGGTGCTTAAGACTAGAGACCTCAGACTCAACAAAAAAGTAACCATACCTCAGTTCGTGATTGCCTTTGGGATATAACGTGATGTCATCTGCACGGAGTATCCCCACAGAAGAGAAGAGCTAGACCTCTACCTCCACAAGGTGGTGGATTTAGGCATCAAGTACGGGAGCTCCACTTTTTACAACTATCACAAGTCGGTATCAGCGAAGGCGGTGACCCATCTGAAACAGTTCAATGTCAGAATTAACTGGTGTCAGATGGACACAGAACCATTCTGTCGCCACTTCGCTGGTCTCAGGCCCCCGTCTTGCGCCATATGTAACTCTACATCTCATACGGCAGACTTATGTCCTTCAGAAGCCTATCCCACCACCTCCACTCCCACCCCTAATCCCACTTTCACCCCTCACAACAAATCAGCGGGCGGTCTACGTGATAAGCTGGGTAGGCCCATCTCCTTCCTAGGTAAAGCTCAGGTGTGCAATAATTTCAACGCAGGCTCCTGCAGTTTCAGCGCCTGTAGATTGTTGCACATCTGTTCTATATGCTTTAGGGTACATACCAAGACCATGTGCTCGGCCAGGTTGTCCCCTAACAAATGACTAACCAACATAAATGTTGACAACCTGTTTTTTTACCTAAGGACACACCCTAGCAGGCATTTGGTGGAATATCTGACCACTGGATTCACACAGGGTTTTTTCACGTATATTGTAGCCATCCCCACGGGCACACTGGAATGTCCCAATTTACTGTCAGCATGCCAAGATCCAATCTCCACAGATACCCTCCTTTCCTCAGAAATTACCAATGGTTTTATGATCGGCCCCTTCACCTCCTCACCGTTTTCCTCCTGGCGCACTAACCCCATTGGTGTCGCAGTACACAAATATTCTAATAAAAAACGGCTAATTATTGATTTATCGGCACCGCACTCCTCTTTTGTTCCCAGAATAAACGCAGTCATACCCACAGACGAATTCTCACTTCAGTATGTAACAATTGACGATGCCATACAATCCATCATCTCATCTGGTAGTCGCCCCTGGCTCAGCAAAACGGACATCACAAACGCTTTCAAATTATTACCCATGCACTCCTCACTCTGGCACTTGCACGGTGTTAAATGGCGAGAAAAGTACTACTTCTCCACTCAACTCACTTTCGGTTCTAGAAGCAGCCCCAAACTGTTCGATATCTTCACTGAAACGCTATGCTGGCTGCTTCTGAACGTCCTCAGGTGTCACTCTGTTATCCATTACTTAGACGACTTCTTACTGATAGAGCCAGGGGCACAAACACCCACCGCTATAAGCAGTACTACAGCACTTTTTTCCACACTTGGTGTACCATTGTCTCCATCAAAAACAATCGGCCCCACAACTAAATTAACCTTTTTGGGGATAGAGCTAGACTCTGTTACCCTCCGAGCTAGCCTTCCCCAAGACAAACTGATCTGCTCGAGAGGGGAGATAGACATGTTCCTGCGGAATGATGTTTGCACCAGAAGGGAACTTCAGGCCCTTCTGGGATCTCTTAACTTCACCATGCGCATCATCCCGCAGGGAAGGTCTTTTATATCCAGGCTTCTTTGCCTGCTCCATGGGGTACTGGACTCTTGCCCAGTTTCTTTGGACCCCCACGCAAAGGTCGACTTAGCTATGTGAGGGAAGTTTTTGGCAGATTGGAACGGTATCTCCATGTTTATCCCCCCTCTCTCCACTTGTTCACCCATCATCCATACAGACGCTGCGGCCAACACTGGTTTCGCAGCCATCTTCGGGAACCACTGGTTCAGGGGTCACTGGCCCGCTGAGATGGATGCCTTGCCAGGATTCAGGGATACCCTTAGCCCTATTCGAAATTTATCCCATCGTGGCGGCCGCACACACTTGGTGTCATCTCTGGTCCGGCAAGGCAGTAAAATGCTATTCAGATAACTCGGCAGCTTGCGAAATCATTAACAAGGGGCGCTCATCGTCCCTTACCATCATGCGGCTGATTCGCAAGCTGACCTGGCTGGCAGCAACCATCCAGTTTCATATAGTTTGTTTTCACATCCCGGGCACCCACAACACGGCCGCTGATGCTCTTTCTCGCTCTCAATTTCCAGGTATTCTTCCAGGCACTACCTACGGCTCACCACCAGCCATCCAGGACACCACGATTTCACGAGCTAATCCTGGATTAAGCACACTTATGCACCACGCTAGGACTCTCACTCACCAAGCACTATCACCCAACACAGCTATCTCATACAATAGGGCACTTACCATTTTTAACAAATTCACTGCAGAATTCAGTTTACAAGGCGACCTCTCTACACAAACCATGGTGGCTTTTGCCTCTTTCTGCCACTTACATCTTAAACTTTCTCACAACCCCATTAAACTTTACCTCACAGGGGTTCAGCACCATAGCCTCACCAATTTTCCTAACAACAACCCCTTCTTGTCATCATATCCCATTAAAAAGGTCCTTAAAGGTATATTAAATCCCCATTTGATCCCAACACAAACCTGGTCATCAAATCCGCTATTTATCTCGCTTTCTACTGTTTTCTCAGACCCAGAGAGTTCACCGTTGTTTGTCAAGGAGATATCACGCACAGCCTAAAAACGTCACACCTCACTAAGGTGGAGAATCACTACCTACTTACGATCCCATCAACTAAAACTAACCACTCACAACACCCCACCATAATTCCTCTCTTCCCTACTGATAATGCCTGGTGTCCGGTCAAGGCGCTAGATCACCTACGGTCAACCCATCACGCGCACTTACCAGACTATCCGCTCTTATTACTACAAGGGCACCCGCTCACCACGGCTAAATTCACGGCACACGTCAGAACACTACTATCCAAACTGAGTTACAATCCGGCTTCATTTTCCGGGCATTCATTCCGCATAGGAGCCGCTTCAACAGCCTCTAGCACAAACACTCCGGTCCACATCATCAAGAGACTGGGTCATTGGAAATCCTCCATATATCATACATATATACTGCGACCAGAAAAAGAGCTTCGTCAAGCTTTCAGGAACTTGGTTATGTAAAAAAGGCAATAAGGTGTGTATTTTCTCGAACTTCTCTTTTGCCCTCTTTTATTTACAGGCCCACTCGTACGTTGGTTTCGGCACACCACAACCAACTTTGCCTTTTCAGATACTATCCATTACGTATTAAATTCCGAGCACAAGTAGAAAGGCCATTAGGCCTGAATTTGTGGGAGGAGTAAGTCCCCTACTTAAACCCCCAGCCCCTACTCACCTCTGCCGGTTCAGTTGATTGTCCCCACCCACCTACACCCTGTTATCATTACATACTCCCTGATGGGCCCTCTTTTACTTACAGGCCCACTCGTACGTTGGTTTCGGCACACCACAACCAACTTTGCCCTTTCAGTTACTATCCATTACATATTAAATTCCGAGCACAAATATATATAAATATATATATATATATATATATATATATATATAATTCCAAAATAGAAATGGCTGCTCTCCGGTCTTTAAAAATAAAATTTTTATTTAATAAAGTTTAAAATGACGACCAACGTTTCAGTCCCTGTTCGGGACTTTCTTCAGGGTCAAAAATAACAAGACAACAAATATTATGCATACCAACAATCAATATATACCCATATAATAAAGATAAAACTCACCCAGGTACGTTACACCCACCTCCCATCGGAACCATAGGAACGTCCGGGTATGCGCGTGCACCCGGTCGCATTCTCCGCCCCCCCCGCGTGTCGACGTCATGTGGAGTCCGGTCACCATGGTGACCTATACACACCAAACTCACTCCTGTTGTATCATATGGAGCCCTGGTAGATGCGCCCGGCAGTGAAGTGGTTAAAGCGTTAGTGCAGGTTTTTTTTGCATTTTTATATATATATATATGAATATGTATATATATATATATATATATATATATATATAATTCAGGAATTATTTATTTCTTGGTAACAGCTCTTAGATGTGTTCTTGTGGAACAACATCCATGTAATGGAATAAAGTAGAGCTTTATCAACAAGTTTGTCAATGTAAGGAATCAATACACCTCTGCCATTATGATTCTTGGCTTAGTGTAAAATCTAGTACCAGCCAAATTAAAAAAAAGTATATATATATATATATATATATATATATATATATATATAGTGATCAATATGTTTTACCTGTTCTAGCATTATCAACCCTTATGCACTTTTTGCCATGTTCCCATGTAGTATTGATGTCTGATAATCCTTGGAAGGTATGGGACGTGTCTGTTACATAAGTCTAGTTCTCTATTACAACCACTTTTTTAGTGTTTAGTGCCCTTTGACACATACAAATCCCCTTACTTCTAAGACAAACTCTGTTTCAGAATTACGCCAGCAAGGAGCCAATAAATAAATTAATGATATAAACTAAAGTTGTAATACAAGTGTACTCTAACACAATTCAGCACTAAAATGGCAGATTAAATTTAATGTAGAGAAATGCAAAGTTATGCACTTCGGGGTCAAGAATGCACAAGCAACTTACACCCTAAATGGTAGTGAATTAGGGATAACCACACACGAGAAGGATTTGAGAATTGTTATAGACAACAAATTAGGCAGCAATATGCAATGTCAAGCTGCAGTTGCTAAGACCAGTAAGGTTTTTTTCATGTATAAATAGGGGCATAAATTCTCGAGATGAAAATATAATTTTGCCTCTTTATAAATCGCTGGTAAGACCACACCTTGAATATGCTGTGCAATTTTGGGCACCTGTTCTAAAGAAGGATATCATGGCACTAGAAAAAGTGCAGAAATGAGTTACAAAATTAATAAAAGGAATGGAGCATTTTAGTTACGAAGAAAGGTTAAAAAATGTAAATCTCTTTAGTAAGGAATAATGACGCCTCAGAGGGGATATGATAACATTATACAAATATATTCGGGGGCCAGTACAAACCATTATCTGGAAATCTATTCAAAAACAGGGTTATACATAGGACACAAGGTCATGCATTTAGGCTGGAAGAAAAGAGATTTCATGCAAGGCAAAGAAAAGTTGTTTTCACAGTAAGAGCAATAAGGACATGGAATTCTCTGCCTGAAGAGGCGGTTTAATCAGAGTCCATACAGATGTTTAAACTGCAATTGCATAAATACTTGCAAAAACATAACATACAGGGATATAATTTCAAATTAGTGGGGTAATAACTGCTTGATCCAATTAAACATCTGACTGCTATTTTGGGGTCAAGAAGGAATTTTTCCTAGTTTGTTGCAAAATTGGAAGCACTTCAGACTAGGTTTTTTGCCTTTTTTTGGATCAACAGCAAAAACCTATGTGAGGAAGACTGAACTTGATGGACACAAGTCTCTTTTCAGCCAAGTAACTATGTAATAATGCTACATAAGGAGCAACATCACAGCTGGACTGGTCTACCCTAGGTTCAAGGCTATATATAGTGGTTTAAAACCTCAGTCATGTGGGGTATGCTTGTTGCCCTTCCTTCTGCTTTCAAGTATTGAAGCTCAACCATTATGAAAGAGTTCCTCTGATGAACTAGATGGGCAAGTAAAAAAATTTTTTTTGTTTTGTTATTAAAAATAATAATAATGGTTCAACATAGGGAGCAATATCCTAGATGGACTAGTCTACCCATGATTAGAGGTTACGTGTAGATTGGGTTAAGGCTCTTGGAGGGTAGGGTATGACTTGGGACTTTCCTTTATAACTGACAATGAGTTAGGAATTGTGTACATGTTAGCTTTTGGGTGCAGTTACTCAACTGCTGTGACAGCGTGTCTCAGAGTACAAAATTCTGTTTTCTTGAAATGATAGTTGTATTTATTTAAGGAAAAAGTTATTCCACACTAACTGGCACTGTGTGAAAACTTAACTACTTGTTATTATTATTATTTTATTATTTATATAGCACCAGCAAATTCCGTAGCGCTGTAAAATGGGTGGACTAACAGACACGTAATTGTAACGAGACAAATAGACGCACAGAAACAGAGGGGTTGAGGGCCCTGCTCAATGAGCTTACATAACTGGGGTATAGTGACACAAACGGTATAAGTAGGGGTAATGAAATAGGTTGCTAGAAAAGTATTCACTGAGAACTTGGAGTATTTTTGACAGTTGCAGGAGAGGAGTCATGGGGGAAGGGATGAAAACCTGCTAACAGTTTAAATGATATGCTTTCCTGAAGAAGTGTGTTTTCAAAGATTTTTTGAATGAGTGGAGACTGGGTGAAAGTCTAACGGAGAAGGGAAGGGAGTTCCACAGAAAAGGTGCAGCCCTGGAGAAGTCTTGGAGGCGAGCAACAGATGTGGGAGTACGGACAGAGGATAGACGTAGATCTTCAGCAGGGGCCTCAACGGGACATACTTGTGTATTAGGGAGGATAGGTAGGTTGGAGCAGCATTATGTAGGGACTTGTAAGTAGAGCTGAGCGAACCCGGACTGTAAAGTTCGTGTTCGTACCGAACATTACGGTTTCTGGACCCTGGACCCGAACACGGATATATCAGTGCATGTTCGAGTTGGAGTTCGGTGTTTGGCGATTTAATGGCGCGTTTTGAAAGGCTGCAGGGCAGCCAATCAACAAGCGTTTGACTTGTGTGCCCTTTGAAGCCATCAAGCCATGCCTACTAATGGCATGGCTGTGATTGGCCAGTGCAACATGTGACCCAGCCTCTATATATAAGCTGGAGTCACATAGCTCTGCATGTCACATGAGCTCTTATTAGTGTAGGGAGAGGATGCTGCCGCTTTCAGGGACAGATTAGGAAAGAATTCTGCAAACTAGTACATTAGTGGGGTGCACTTCATATCTGAGAATCAAATAGAAGCGTCAAATACTGCGGTTACATCAAAGTTTTAAAAAGTACATTTTTTTGGGTGCTAAATTGTACATTTGGGGTGTGCACTTCATATCTAAGAGTCAATTAGAAGCGTCAAATACTGCTGTCACATTGCAGTTTTAAAACTTAAAATTTTTAGGGTGCTAAAAAGTACATTATTGGGGTGCACTTCATATCTGAGAGTCAAATACTGTGGTTACAGCGCAGTTGTAAAAATTCTAATTGTTTTGGTGCTAAACTTCTAAATAGTAAATTTGGGGCGTGCTCTTCATATCTGATAGTCAAATAGAAGCATCAAATGCTGCGGTTACAGCGCAATTGTAAACATTCTTATTGTCTGGGTGCTAATCTGCTAAATAGTAAATTTGGGCCCTGCACTTCATATGTGAGAGTCAAATAGAAGCGTCAAATACTGTGTTTACAGCACACTTTGACAAATTCCCATTTCTTTGCTCCTAAGAAGTACATTTGGGGCATGCTCTTCATATCTGAGAGTCAAATAGAAGCGTCAAATACTGCGGTTACAGCGCAGTTGTAAAAATTCTAATTGTTTTGGTGCTGAACTGCTAAATAGTAAATTTGGGGCATGCTCTTCATATCTGAGAGTCAAATAAAAGCGTCAAATACTGCAGTTACAGCGCAGTTGTAAAAATTCTAATTGTTTTGGTGCTAAACTGCTAAATAGTAAATTTGGGGTGTGCTCTTCATATCTGAGGGTCAAATAGAAGCGTCAAATACTGTGTTTACAGTGCACTTTGAGAAGTTCCCAATTTTTTGCTCCTAAGAAGTACATTTGGGGCGTGCTCTTCATATCTGAGAGTCAAATAGAAGCGTCAAATACTGCATTTCTCCATCCATCAGGACTGCAAGAAATGCACCGCAGGCCGCAAATGTTTCTTTTTTATATGTCCCAATATTTTGTGGGCTACCCCAATAAAAAAAATAATAAATAAATAAATAAAAAACAGTGTTGGCTACCTCCTCCGCCGCTTCCACCGCCGCTTCCACCGCCGCTTCCACCTATACCGCCACGGTCACTGCCTCCTCAACCTATGGGTCACTTAGTATAAACTATATACACAATAGCAGAGGCTTGTGAAGGCCTTTTCTCCATGCATCAGGAGTTGAGCTCAGTTGTAACAATGAAAGAGAATACCCTACACTCCAACCCTCTCTCAAATGGATAATTCTGGTGATCCTCTTGACAGCCATGCTTTAGATTTTGATTTATGTTCTTCCAAAGCTAAAATCAAAGATTCCATCTAATGCTATTTTATGGCTCAGCTGTATTTTACATTTTTAGTAATTTATGTTATTTTAAGTGATTTCCCTATCCACATTTGTTTGCAGGGCACTTGTCCTACTCTTATCCCCATTTTACTTCATTTTGCAGCCCTCTAGCCCTTTCCAGGACTTTTTTAGAGGCATTTTTGTGCCCAAAAGTTCAGGTCCCCATTGACTTCAATGGGGTTCGGATTCGGGGTCAAGTTCGAGCGCCAAAGTTCCACCGAACCCACCTGACCCGAACATCCAGGTGTCTGCTCAACTCTACTTGTAAGCAAGTACCAGAATCTTAAATTGAGCCCTAAATCTAACTGGAAGCTAATGTAGGGACTGACAGAGGGGGAGGCATGGGGGGTATATATTATAGATTGCAGCAGTGGGAACACGTAAGACCACTGAGAAAAGGATTGCAGTAGTCATGGTGAGAAAGAACAACGGCATGGACCAGCATCTTAGTCGCGTCTGATGTTAAATAGGGGCGGATGCAAGCTATGTTTTTGAGATGGAAGCGGAAGGATTTGGCGATCGACAGGACATGAGGAGTGAAGGAGAGGTCAGAGTCAAAGAGAACACCTAGGCAGCGAACCTGCGAGGTAGAGGTGATGGTGGCACCGTTGACTTGGAGGGAGACAGACACGGGAGGGAGGAAAGATCAGAAGTTCTGTTTTGGACAGATTGAGTTTAAGGAAGTGGAAAACCATCCAGTTAGAAATCGCGGAGAGGCAGTCAAAGACACAAGTCAAGATGGGTGGAGAGAGATCAGGAGAGGGCAGGTAGATTTGCGTATCATCTGCATATAAATGATAATATGCCACCAATAATTGGAAACCAGCCTTTAACATTTCTGTGTAGTAATTTCACATAACTCTTTTTTGCAGAATTGCTTTAATTCAGCAACACTTGAGGGGTTTCAAGCATAAACATTTTGGGATTACAGTCATAGCATATTAATCTAAGTTTAAAAAAAGACTCAAGTTCAACCTTTAAAACCAATTCCTTTATGCTGTTGATTAACTAGAAAATCTAATAACATTCTCTTTAGGTAGAGAATTCAACATCTTTATTGTACATACTGTAAAAAACCAGTTAGACTTGGCTGTGAGCCCGTTTGAGGAATTTGTCTGCCGTGGCAGACTGGTGTATGTTTTCAGAGCAGAGCATTAAACAATAAAGAAAAGAAAAGGTTATTTCGCCCCGTGGTCGCTTTGAGCGTAGGTTGCAGATTAAGGTTCTAAACAAACATGTAGTTGTACCATGGGAAACGTAAAAGAAAAAGACAAGTAGAGTCAACAGTTATCTAAACTAAGAAGTAATGTTTTTTGGTGGTAACTGTGAACAAGTCTCAAGGCATTCTGTTTGTTAGTTCACCTTTCCGGTGGACACTGGTGGTCTCGACGCTCGAGGCCTGAACTCGCTGTGTCTTTGCAAGCTAGATTATTCACATTGGCCCCTGTAGCAGGCACAGTTTGCACATTTGATCTTCGAGTGCCTGGTATGCAGGGCAGGACTGGCCCACCAGGATACCAGGAAATTTCCCAGTGGGCCAGGGCTGGGCTGACAGCCCTAATCATTGCTCAGGCTCCTGCCAGGCGGCCGGCCCAGCTCACACATGGCCGGCTGGGATCATAAAAAAAATAATAATTTGCGGTGGTGCGGAGCTAGCATGTGGCGGGCGGGGCTTAGCGTGCGGCGGGGGGCCTGGTTAATGCAGCATGGGAAGCAGGAACGAGTCCCTGCTTCCCCAACAACCAGCCTCCAGGAGCTCCAAGGGATGTGAAGGTAAGAAGCAGGTCAGTGTGTCTGTATGTGACTGCCTGTGTGTGTGTGTGACTGTCTGCCTCTATGTGTATGTGTGACTGTCTGTCTGTGTGTGTGTGACTGTCTGCCTCTGTGTGTATGTATGACTGTCTGCCTCTGTGTGTATATATGACTGTCTGCCTGTGTGCGTGTGTGTGTGTGTGACACTGTCTGTGTGCATGTGACTGTCTGCCTCTGTGTGTATGTATGACTGTCTGCCTGTGTGTGTGTGACACTGTCTGTGTGCGTGTGACTGTCTTCCTCTGTGTGTATGTATGACTGCCTGCCTGTGTGTGTGTGCCACTGTCTGTGTGTATGTATGACTGCCTGCCTCTGTGTGTATGTATGACTGTCTGCCTGTGTGTGTGTGCCACTGTCTGTGTGTATGTATGACTGTCTGCCTGTGTGTGTATGTATGACTGTCTGCCTGTGTGTGTGTGTGTGTGACTGTCTACCTCAGTGTGTATGTATGACTGTCTGCCTGTGTGTGTGTGTGTGTGTGACTGTCTGCCTGTGTGCGTGTGTGTGTGTGACACTGTGTGTGACTGTCTGCCTCTGTGTGTATGTATGACTATCTGCTTGTGTGAGTGTGTGTATGACTATCTACCTGTGTGCATGACTATCTGCCTGTGTGTGTGTGGCTGTTTGCCTGTCTCTGTGTGTGTGGATGTCTGCCTCTGTGTGTGTGTGTGTGTGTGGGTGCCTGCCTCTGTGTGTGTGGATGTCTTTTTGTGTGTGCATCTGCTAGTGAGTGAGTTTCTGTATGTGTGTGTGTGTGTGTGCGCATCTGCTAGTGAGTGAGCTTCTGTGTGTGTGCACCTGCTAGTGAGTTTGTGTGTGCCTGCTAGTGAGTGAGCTTGTATGTGTGTCAGTGAGCTTGTCTGTAGCGATCGTGTGTGTGTTAGCGAGCTTATCTGTAGGGAGCATGGGTGTGTCTGCTCCTGTCTGTGGTGAACATGTGTGTGCAGTGAGCTTGTCTATAGTAAGCTTGTGTGTGTATCAGAGTTTGTCTGTACTAAATTTGTGTGTGTACCAGTAACCTTGTCTGTGTGTGTCATTGAGATTGTCTGTCAATGAGCCTATTTGTGTGCATCAGTAAGATTGTCTGTGTCTGCTTTACTGTATAATTTGATTACCCTAAAAGGACTAATATTTTTAATTAAAAAAGAAATATTCCAATAATATATATGTATATATAGATATGTGTGTGTGTATATATGCTATGTAGTGTGTGTTATATAATGACTTAAGATTTTTTTCCAGGGCTGCTTCGTGTCCCCAGTCCAGCCCTGCTGGTATGTTCCCAACCGGTGAGTTGTACGTTGGATGAAGTACAGGATTACCCTTGGTAGGCCCCAGCGGTAGGAGATATTTCTGTCCCGCAGTTGTTGCAGCAAGGATTTTAGGGAGCGGCACCATACTAAGGTAGGTCTTGTGAGGTCAGGAAAGATTTGTAGTGTGGCTCCTTCGAACTGAATAAGAGTTTTTCCCTTCACTGCGGTCTGCAATAGGGCCTTGTCCTGTAGGCAGGGCCAGATTAAGAGCCCAGTGGGCCTGGTGCTGACCCCATTTCTTCCAGTGTCCCCATGTCTCAGTGTGTCCTGTGTCACTAGAATACTAGGGGACACTTAGAGACATGGGGACACTGAGAGACCCGGGGACACTGGGAGACGTGGGGACACTTGTGAATACAGACATGGGGACACTGGGAGACATGAGGACATTGAGAGACATGGGGACACAGAGACATGGGGACACAGATGCTGGGATACTAGGGGACACTGGGAGCCATGGGGGGCACAGACATTTGGGGAAACTAAGACACTAGGGACACTGAGAGACATGGGGACATAGACACTAGGGACACTGGCTGGGAGGCATGGAGACACAGACACTGGGAGATATGGGGCACTTGTGGACATAGACATGGGGACACTAAGGACATAGAGACATGGGGACACAGACACTGGGAGACATGGGGACACTGAGACATTAGGGACACTGGCTGGGAAACATAGGGACACTGGGAGACATGGGGACACTGGCTGGGAGTCATGGGGACACTGCGAGACATGGGGACATTGAGAAACATGGGGACATGGGGACACAGAGACATGGGGACACAGATACTGGGAGACTAGGGGACACTTGGAGCCATTGTGATAGAGACATTTGTGGAAACTAAGACACTAGGGACACTGAGAGACATAGGGACACAGACACTAGGGACACTGGCTGGGAGGCATGGGGACACAGACACTTGGGGACACTGGGAGACATTGGGACACTGGAAGACATGGGAACACTGGGAGACATGGGAACACTAAGGACACAGAGACATGGGGACACATACACTGGGAGACATGGGGACACTGAGACACTAGGGACACAGGCTGGGAGACATAGGGACACTGGGAGACATGGGGACATTGAGACACTGGCTGGGAGTCATGGGGACATTGGGAGACATGGGGACACTGAGAGACATGGGGATACAGAGACATGGGGACACAGATACTTGGAGACCAAGTGACACCCGGAGCCATGGGGACACTGAGACACTAGGGACACTGGCTGGGAGACATGGGGACACTGTGTCCTTAGTGTCTCCATGTCCCAATGTGTCTCCCTATGTCTCACAGCGTCCCCATGTGTCTGTGTCCCCATGTGTCTCAGTGTCCCTACGTCTCCCAGTGTCCCCTAGTGTCTCCCTGCTGCCTTTCCCCCATCCTTCACATACCTGAGCTGTAGTCTGTCTCTGCAGGCTAGGAGCTACTGTCTGGACTCTCTGTGTTGTGTAGCTGCTCCCCCGCAGATCAGTGAGTAGAGAGAGGCAGGGAGATGCTGTAACTTCCTATCCCTGCCTCTCTCCATACACAGTGACCCCTACTGGCCGGTGCTGGTATTGCAGAGTAATCTCCGTTTATACAGAGAAAAATATTTGCATTTGTATTGCCGGTATTACTGCAATACCATCACGGCCAGGCAGCCTCCAATACCAGCTGTGACTTAAAATACCAGTCAGGTATTTTTTTTTTATTTTTTTTTACAATGGGCGTATTCCATGGGCCTGGGCCTGGGCCTGGAGCTGCAGCTCCATCAGCCCCTATGTTAATCCGACCCTGCCTGTAGGGATTGAAAAACGTAAGATCAGGTCTGTGGTTTCTGTGGGTGGTGCGCCGGCTTGGTTTGGAAGGCGGAACATGCCGTCTAGTTTGAGCGTTTTGGCTTGTTTAGGCAGTGTAAATGCAGCAAAGGGACACCTAATAAAATGAGGTAAGTCCTCCATCCCCAGAGACTCCGGGATTCCTCTGATCTTGAGGTTATAACACCTGCAGTGGTCTTCCAAGGCCTCCATTCTAAGATCAGCCTTTTGTTGGTGTTGTCACAGTTCTTCCATGCCACATTCCACAGCCATGAGCCCAGTATCGTAAGTGCTGTGAGCAGCTTCTATGTGGTTGATCCCAGTTACCACACCATCCACAGCTATCTGTAACCGGTCCATGTCCCCGGCGATATTAGTGCAGAGTTAATCAAGCATCTCCTTTAGCTGGGCTGCAGTGACCGGCTCCCGGCAATTGCCTGTTGGAGGGTTCGGCTGTGGCTTCTTGCCTATGGATGCCCTCTCCCGGATCAAAGGAGAAGTCCTCAGACGAGTAGGATGATCCCTCTTTGAGGGATGCCATATTGTCCCATGCGCCCTTTTGCAAATTTCAGAACAAATCTTTGATGTTCCAGCTCACTGGGCTTCTGTCCGCCTTGGGTTTTTTAGTTTTCCGACCAATGTCGTTCTTCCTGACTAGGTAAGCGTTTGTGGCTGGTTCTTTTTTTCATATCCACCAAAAATATGCTTGACTCTGCTCCCCCTCCCCCCCAACTTTTAGCGACTTCTAACCATCAATTATCTTTTTTTACTATCAATCATCTTTTTTGCCACCATGGTCAGAATTCATAATCATGGACTGAAATGAGCATGCTTGCTCATTGCACATTTTGGTTGGTTGTGATTAGGGTAAATTTCGGCTTGGAGGTTTAGAATTTGGCCAATCACTCAATAAGTCCAAATTCTGTTCATATTCAATTCAACCCAAAGCAAATCTCCAAATACAGGATTCTGTAATACTCTGAATTCAATCAAATACTTAGTGCAACTAATTTACAGAGCACAAAGGGTTGGACTAAGAAAATGGCTTAAGTCGATATATACTGGAATGGCAATACAATTTACTTTTGGACTAAGCCTTTAGTCTTTTTGTCACCTAAGATGTCCCTGGTCAGATACTTGCAGTAGATGCTTGACTACCTCACTAATGAGGAATACAGAAATAGTGAGATCTTGAAGTTATCAGCAATTAAAGGGAAATTGAAGTTTACAACATATAATAGAAACATACAAAATTAAGCCCTGTGCTCAAACTCTGTTAGTTAAATGTGCATAGGGATTTGGGGAAGTGCACAAGTAACTTTTTTCTTTGGTTTTATTGTAATGTTGCTGATGTGTACTATAGTCATTGCTGCTGCCCAGAACTAGTAGGTATTTGAGTGCAGGGCTTAATTTTGCATGTTTGTATTTGCTTTTGTATTTCACTGCCATGTTACAGTGGTGCCACAAACCTCATGTGCTCCCTATAAATAGTTAATAAGTATGTATTGGTTTAGAAAAATTACTTTCTGTCTCATTAGAGATGTTTTACCTTTTAGCTGAAGACAGTGAGGTGAACTCTTAGCGTAGAACTCACATAAGAGCTTTTGCATTGATGTGGCAGATGAGCCTACACGTAAATGGCCATTGGAGTGATGTTAAAAACGTTCAGTTATTTAAATGTGCATAGGCATTTGGTATAGTATACAAGTAACATTTTGTTTTGGTTTTATTAAACATACAATGTATCTGTTCAATAACCAAGTGTCAGGATTACAAGTTGATCCAGCACACAGTACTGTGTCACACCTAGGACTAAGGATAACGTATAACCGGACCGTAGAATGGCTGGACTTAACGTCTCCAAGAATAGTCAAAATACTTGCCGAGGTCAGGGACACAGAATCAGACACAATGATGAGGGAAAGCCAAAAGTCAAGGATACCAGATATCAGGGAAGTCAAAACAAAGCCAAAGTCAAATACCAGAAAATCAAAGTCAGGAACGCACTCTCGGATAACCATAGGCATGAAACCACGACAGGGCAATGAGCAAGAGGAGAATTGGTTTTAAATACCCCTCCTGTGGATCTGATTGGCTGTAACCGGCCTTTGACCCCAAAGGCAATTACCTGGTTACCATGTGCGTGATTGCTGCTCAACACAAACCTGTCAGGATTACAGTATTATCCAGCACGTAGAACTGTGTAACACAGAGGACTGATAGGTAACGTATACTGGACCTTAGAATGGCCGGACTAACGTACCAAAGAATAGTCAGGAATAGCTGAGGTCAAGGGATACAGAAAGAGACACAATGATAAGGAAAAGCCAGGAGTCAGGGATACCAGAAAACAGGGAAGTCAAAAACAATGCCAAAGTCAAATAACCAGAATTACCAGAATAAATAACGCACTCTCGGACAGCCACAAGGGAAACCACGACAGGACACTGAGCAGGATGAGAACTGGGCTTAAATACCCCTCCTCTAGATCTGATAGGCTGTAACCGGCCTTTGACCCCAAAGTCACTGTCCAGGTTCCCATTTGTGTGGACAGTAAATGTCAATAACCACATTTTTATAAGCGATGAATATGTGACATTACCCCCCACCTGAAGAACGCCCACCGGGCGGGCAGGACCAGGCTTGAGAGGAAATTTGGAGTGAAAATATTGAATCTTGCGGCCAGCATGTATATAAGATGCCGGAACCAAAGAACGATCGGCTGGTTTATAACCTTTCCAATCCACCAAGTACTGTAAAGTGCCCCGAGAAAACCTGGAATCAATTATGGAGGAGACCTCATACTCTTCCTGTCCAGAAACAACTAAGGGAGGAGGAGGGACACTTGATACAGTATATTTATTGCACACAAGAGGTTTGAGTAAGGACACATGAAAGGTATTAGGAATTTTCAAGGAGGCCGGAAGGGCCAGAGAGTACGCAACAGGATTGATCCTACGAAGGACACGAAAAGGTCCAAGGAACCTAGGAGCAAATTTCATGCTAGGGACTTTGAGCCTGATGTTACGAGAAGATAACCAAACCCTCTCACCCACTTGGTAAACAGGATTGGCACCTCGACATGTATCAGCATGATGCTTGAAACGGTCAGAAGCAGTACCCAGAGCAGATTGAACTTTAACCCAGGTCTCACAGATGGAAGCCAGATGGTCATCCAAAGCACGAATAGCCGTATCAGAAAAAACAGCCAGTAGGACAGTAGGATGCCGGCCCTTATTAACAAAAAATGGACTATGCCCAGAGGAGTCATGGTCAGCATTGTTTCTAGCAAACTCTGCCCATGGTAGTAATTCGGACCATTTGTCTTGAGTGCTATTAACGAAACAATGCAAATACAGTTCCAAGGACTGGTTAGCCCTCTCAGCTGTACCATTGGTCTGGGGGTGGTAAGAGGACGAAAAAGACAATTCAATCCCTAATTGTTTATTGAAGGCCCTCCAAAACCGAGAACCAAACTGAGAACCTCTGTCAGATACTATATTGTGAGGAATGCCATGCAGATGGACAATTTCTCGTATAAAGATTAGTAGAAGGTCTTGAGATGATGGCAATTTCTTGAGAGGAATAAAACGAGCCATTTTAGAAAAATGGTCCACAACCATGAGAATGGTGGTATAACTGTTAGAACTAGGAAGTTCAACAATGAAGTCCATAGACAAGTGGGACCATGGGACCTCAGGAATAGGAAGAGGTTGCAAGAAGCCACAAGGGAGTTTATGAGGCACTTTGGAAACCGCACAAACAGAACAAGCCTGCACATATTCCTTAACATCCCTCCTGAGGGAATCCCACCAGAATGACCTCATGATAGCAGAAGTGGATTTATTAATACCTGGGTGACCAGCAGACACATTGTCGTGAAACACCTTCATGATATTAACCCTCTCCCCCAATGGAACGAACACTTTGTCCTGAGGTTTACCACAGGGTGCCTGAGACTGAGCCTCCATGATGGAGCCAAACAGTGGAGAGGACAATGAAAGGACAGTGGACGCAATGATACATTCCGGGAGAATGATATGGGATGTTTCTTGCTCTAGTATAGCCTCAGTATCAAACTGCCTGGACAAGGCGTCGGCCTTGACATTTTTAGAACCAGGTCTGTAAGTGATAAGAAAATTAAAGCGAGAAAGAAATAGAGACCACCTAGCTTGTCTAGAAGATAATTGCTTAGCATCTCCTATGTAAGCGAGTAATGATCAAAAGGGGGTCCTTGGAACCTTCTAAAAGATGTCGCCACTCCTTGAGAGCTAGAATAATGGCCAACAATTCCCTATTGCCAATATCGTAATTGCGCTCAGCAGGAGACAACTTTCTAGAAAAGTAACCACAAGGATGTATCGGAGTTTCCTGGCTCTCCCTCTGGGAGAGAACTGCTTCTACCCCTGTCTCTGAAGCATCAACCTCCAGTATGAAAGGCTTACTGGTGTCAGGATGTATCAATATGTCGGTGGAAGAAAACCGCTGTTTGAGAGTTTCAAAGGCTTCAATAACCTCCTTAGACCATATCGTACTACTAGGCCCCTTGCGTGTCATATTGGTGATGGTGGCTATTACTGAAGAAAATCCCTTTATAAATCTTCTGTTATAATTGGCGAAACCAATGAACCTTTGAATGGCTTTCAAACCAATTGGTAAAGGCCACTGTAGAACAGACTCTAGTTTTTTAGGATCCATCTGAAACCCCGAGGCAGAAATATTATATGCTAAAAACTGTACTACAGACTGGTCAAAGATACATTTTTCCAATTACAATAAAGTTTGCAGAACTTGTTTAATGTGATCGTGGTGAGACTGGAGGTCAGAAGAATAAATAAGGATATCATCCAGATAGACCAAGACAAACAAGTAAATATAATCCCTGAGTACATCGTTAATGAAATCTTGGAAAACCGCTGGAGCATTGCACAACTTGAATGGCATCACTAGATATTCATAGTGTCCACTTCTGGTATTAAATGCAGTCTTTCACTCATGGTTTTCCTTGATTCTCACTAAATTGTAAGCACTTCTAAGATCAAGCTTAGTAAACACTTTAGCACCCTGGAATCTGTCAAATAATTCAGCAATAAGAGGAATGGGACACCATCGCATGGCGCAGGTTGCTGAGACCACTACTGCAGATCCTTCAAGCAAAGGACATCCAGTACCACTGGGGAATCCCTAAGCAGCTTCTATTCACTCACATGACTGTTGCCTACAGGGCCCGGAGCTATACGGAACTAGAAGCTCACCTGCACAAGATTGGCATCGTGGGACCGCAGAGAGAGGCCGGCTTGGGATTGGCACACATTGACCCCTCTGCCATCAAAGAACTCACCCCCCGCATGGGGCGACACCCAGGACAGGAGAGACTGACCTGAGGACTACTCTGCGAGAAGCCACCCTCAGTTCACCTGTTGGATGACCGGGCTCCTTCTAACACCACCAACGATGACCACTCGGACCTATGATCTATAATTCGGGCTGAACTCTCTCTCTGTTCCCAAAACGCTTCGGTTTATATTTCTGTTTTATATTTATGTATTCTATATTTATGTTTGGTTGATTGTTTATTATTGCCTTCGCAACACCTCATATATTTAGGCTGACACAGCCAACTTACGTAAAAGGGGTACTCCCTCTGGCACATTAGTCTTAGGATTCATGGACATGGTCAAGACCTCTCCCTCCCACCCCCCTCCCCGGGCCTCGATACCCCAGAGAGACACAGACCGAGACTTACTACCGATACCGGAGAGCTAACTCCAGACAGGGATACACAAGACCCACTGACACGACAATACTTAAGCACCCTGGGGACAACACTAGACGTACCCACTCATAAACTGTTTTACTTTACTTTTACTTTATTACCCTCAACTCAAACTCAAACACCTACCATATACTTTTTTGCAAGCCTAGCCTACCTATGAGACATCCTCTTGCCAACTTTTTTGATCAGACACATGCCGTACACGACAACACTTGATAGACGTTGCCATATAGGCTGGAAATGCCATATAATTGATGTATTCTATGTATACTTCGCCTTTAAATTAAAAACAACAGTGCAGTATGCATGACCTTTTATGCTTACCAATTGTCTATTATGGAAATATATCTGTGCATACCGCTACAATTTGTATACTCCATGCTGCACTGTCAAAAATAAAGAATTAAAAAAAAAAAAAAGAGGAATGGGGTAGGCGTTTTTAATGGTGATTTTGTTCAATGCCCTGTAATCGATACATGGGCGCAACTCACCATCCTTTTCAGGCACCCTGGAGTCTGTCAAATAATTCAGCAATAAGAGGAATGGGACACAATCGCATGGCGCAGGTCGCTGAGACCACTACTGCAGATCCTTCAAGCAAAGGGCATCCAGTACCGCTGGAGAATCCCTAAGCAGCTTCAATTCACTCACATGACTGTTGCCTACAGGGCCCGGAGCTATACGGAACTAGAAGCTCACCTGCACAAGATTGGCATCGTGGGACCGCAGAGAGAGGCCGGCTTGGGATTGGCACACATTGACCCCTCTGCCATCAAAGAATTCACCCCCCGCATGGGGCGACGCCCAGGACAGGAGAGACTGACCTGAGGACTACTCTGCGAGAAGCCACCCTCAGTTCACCTGGTGGATGACCGGGCTCCTTCTAACACCACCACCGATGACCACTCGGACCTATGATCTATAATTCGGGCTGAACTCTCTCTCTGTTCCCAAAACGCTTCGGTTTATATTTCTGTTTTATATTTCTGTTTGGTTGATTGTTTATTATCGTCTTCGCAACACCTCATATATTTAGGCTGACACAGCCAACTTACGTAAAAGGGGTACTCCCTCTGGCACATTAGTCTTAGGATTCATAGACATGGGCAAGACCCCTTCCTCCCCCCCCCCTCCTCCCCGGGCCTCGATACCCCAGAGAGACACAGACCGAGACTTACTACCGATACCGGAGAGGTAACTCCAGACAGGGATACACAAGACCCACTGACACGACAATACTTAAGCACCCTGGGGACAACACTAGACCTACCCACTCATAAACTGTTTTACTTTACTTTTACTTTATTACCCTCGACTCAAACTCAAACACCTACCATATACTTTTTTGCAAGCCTAGCCTACCTATGAGATGTTCTCTTGCCAACGTTTTTGATCAGACACATGCCGTACACGACAACACTTGATAGACGTTGCCATATAGGCTGGGAATGCCATATAATTGATGTATTCTATGTATACTTCGCCTTTAAATTAAAAACAACAGTGCAGTATGCATGACCTTTTATGCTTACCAATTGTCTATTACGGAAATATATCTGTGCATACCGCTGCAATTTGTATACTCAATGCTGCACTGTAAAAAATAAAGAATTAAAAAAAAAAGAGGAATGGGGTAGGCGTTTTTAATGGTGATTTTGTTCAATGCCCTGTAATCGATACATGGGCGCAACTCACCATCCTTTTCAGATGCAAAAAAGAATCCTGCACCAGCAGGCGAGGATGATTATTCATTGAATCCTTAATATATTCCTCCATTACACTACCTCTTGAGGAGATAGAGCATAGACTGCTCCCTTACGTGGCATAGCGCCGGGTAGTAAGTTAATGGAACAGTCATATGGTCTATGAGGAGGTAGAGTATTAGACTGAGTCTTGCTGAATACTTCTTTAATGTCACGGTATTGTATAGGAATCTCAGGTTTTTGAGGTGTACTAGTGGGTAATTCGATAGTGCCCACTCTTTTGGTGACATGCACTATACACCTTTCATTACACTCCCTACCCCATTCTAATATTTCCCCATTAGCCCAGTCAATGTGAGGGTTATGCTTGCTAAGCCATGGAAATCCTAATATGATAGGACAAGAAGGAGATGCAATCACCTGAAATAAAATCTCTTCCTTATGTAAAGCACCAATGGAAATATTTATGGGTAAGGTTTCATGCGTTATTAATGGTTGTGAGAGTGGTCTCCCATCAATAGCTTCAACGGCTAGGGGTAATCGTCTCTCCTTGAAAGATATAGTATTATCCTTGACAAATTGGACATCAATGAAATTTCCAGCAGCCCCTGAGTCCATCAGGGCTTTGCATGAAAAGTGCTTTTTGTCAAGAATAATCGAAATATCAATGAGAAGTCTATATTTATTCTTTTCAGAGGACGTCTCCATTAAACCTAAGACCTGTCTCCTTAAGGCACTTAGGTGCAAATGGGACAATTGTCTCTCATATGTCCATTACTACCGCAGTATAAACAAAAACCTTCATTTCTTCTATATTGTTTCTCAGCCTCATACAGTCTAGTGACCCCCAACTGCATGGGTTCAGATTTGGACTGTATAGGAAGGTTAGGTTCGAAGAGACGGGTGTTAAAGGCATAATCATACGTCTGGTCTTATTTCTAGTATTCTCTCTGGTTCTTAGTCTATTATCAATTTGCATAACAAATGTGATGAACTTGTTAAGTTTCTTGGGTAGATCTTTAGCAGCAATCTCATCTAGCATAGTGTCAGATAGTCCCTTTTTAAATGCAGAGATTAGCCCACTGCTAGTCCAGCCTACCTCGAAGGCCAGGGTACGAAATTCTATGGTATAATCCGAGACAGACCGGTTCCCTTGTCTGATGTGCATCAGAGCAGTGGAGGCGCCGTCCTCCCTGCCTAAAGGTTCAAACGTAAGTTTAAATTCCAAAAGAAACTCCTGGTAATTGTGTGCCACACTCCTATTACTCTCCCATAATGGATTGGCCCAAGCTAAAGCTTTACCTTTTAACGGATTCATCAGGTAACCAATTTTAGCTCTGTCTGTGGGAAAAGATCCTGGTAAGGCCTCAAAATGATACTCGATTTGGTTAAGGAATCCCCTGCATTCTTGAATATTACCATCAAAATTCAGGGGAGGAGATGGGGAGATAATAGGTGACTTGTGTACTAAAGGTGGAGGTACACAAGGTGGAGGTGAGGCCGCAGGTTGCAGATGCTCTGTTCGAGTAAGAAGCGTGCTGAAGGCATGGGCAAATTGATCTATGCGGTGATCATTTTCCTCCAGTTTCCTTCCGCAAGCAGCTGTGTGCTTACACAATTCTACAGGATCTATGGCCATGTCGTAATGTCAGGATTACTGTATGATCCAGCACGTAGAATTGTGTAACACAGAGGACTGATAGGTAACGTATACCGGACCTTAGAATGGCCGGACTAACGTACCAAAAAATAGTCAGGAATAGCTGAGGTCAAGGAATACAGAAAGAGACACAACGATAAGGAAAAGCCAGGAGTCAGGGATACCAGAAAACAGGGAAGTCAAAAACAATGCCAAAGTCAAATAACCAGAATTACCAGAATAAAAAACGCGCTCTCGGACAATCACAAGGGAAACCATGACAGGGCACTGAGCAGGATGAGAACTGGGCCTAAATACCCCTCCTCTAGATCTGATAGGCTGTAACCGGCCTTTGACCCCAAAGTCAGTTACCAGGTTTCTATTTGCATAATTGCTGCTCAGCATTAACCCTTCTGTTGATTAGGTTGCTGCTCGGCACAACTTTTTCTGTGTGGACAGTAAATGTCATTAACCACACTTTTATAAGCGGATGAATACGTGACAAAACCCTCCTGTGGATTTGATTGGCCATGACCGGCCTTTG
This sequence comes from Pelobates cultripes, assembly GCA_933207985.1. NCBI lineage: Eukaryota > Metazoa > Chordata > Amphibia > Anura > Pelobatidae > Pelobates > Pelobates cultripes. The sequence goes on along the minus strand of OW240920.1, from coordinate 77,237,098 downwards.
ACCCCAAAAGTAATTACCAGGTTTGGGGTAATGATTGCTGCTCGGCACAACTTTTCCTGTCAGGGCGGTACTGTTGCTCGGCACATTTTTTCTTGTCAGGACAGTAAATGCCATTAACCACATTTTTATGTGCGGATGAAGACGTGACACTAAGGGCATGTACAATGTATGTTAAACATCCTGAAGGTAATAATGTATGTCCTTATTAGGTACAATTGAAAATTACTTCAAACTGGATATGGTTGTCACCTTTTGGATTACTAGCAGAAGCAATAATTTGTACAAGGCTGAAATTAAGTATTTTTACAATTACTATGTTACAAAAGTAGGTGCTGATAACAGGATATTGATTTCACAAATAGTAGTCTATAGTATAAAAAACAACAAACTTGGCTTAGTTACACATGAAAAGGTATTTAAATCTGAATTGGTACCTCCACACTGAAAATGTGTTTTAATGCATATAAAAATGGCACATAACATATACCAGAGAGCAAAAACAACATTACATTTGAAAGTGATAGTCACACATTCACAGACTAATCTGACTCTTTAAATCTGTTCCTATCATTAGATGTGGAGAAAGTGTTTGAGTCAAGTGGCAATTTCTGCATTTGTTACTAGAATCGGGACACTTCCGCAAATGTGTTTTCTAGGAGCAAAATACTACACGCATCCAACATACATAATAGAAAATGTCTTGGGTGCCTGCTTTCTTTGGTTTTTTTTTCTAAGAACCTTTGAAGCAATCTGTGCAATAAGAAAGAAAATATGAAATACAAGCATAACAGTAGGATAAGAATTATAACATGAAAATGCACAAGTGATACAATAGTGACATGTACATGCTGGCATGCCTCAACATAACATCTGGTACAAAGAAATCCAAAATTAATCATGTCTCTTAGGTTTCAAATAAAATGTAGCCAAATCAATGACAACTAGACTTGGGCACTTCAGAAATGTTTGTTGTACGAAAAAAAAAAAATTGTCCATTCTTCCATTCGTTTTGGTACAAAAATTGTTAGTTTTTTTTGTTTCTGATAAACCAATTCGTTCATTCAGCATAATTTAATTGAACCAAATGAATATAACATAAAAATCAGTTCTGAAATCCCTAAATACTGAATAGCCTGAAAGGAACGAAGTAAAACCATGTGTTTCAAATTTCGTACATTGATCTCACAACATGGCATTGAACAATGTTCTATTTCCCTGAATTTAAGCCTAAAACTCCCGAAATAACTTCTGAACCGCCAAAAGCCTGAACGCTCACTATAGGCATTCGTATGCTGAATTGCATTGCAAATGCAATGCATTGCTTGTTGCTTAGTTTCTTGGGCTCATGAATCATCATGCTTCACTGACAGGTGTGAACTGGCAACACAATATCATTTTAGAAGGGAGTGGGAAAGTAGCCAATGAAATAGGTCTTTACATACTGCCAGACAAAACTGTAAAAAAAAAAAAAAAGGATGATTGTGGCAGAGGTGAACACTGTTGGTGGGAACAACCGCACTGAGTACTTGGTGAAGAAAGGGTAAAGGCACTTATATTCCTAAAAATTTTTTTTCTTTATTCCATGTCCTTTAAAACTTATTTTATTTTCTCCATATGCTTTTGCTACACACCCCCACCATTGGCAGCTATGCTTTTTAAGTCTTGTAAAAGTGAGGGTTGGGTCACTTAACCCCTTGTGACCAGATGGTTTTTCAATTTTCTTACCGTTATGGACCAGGGCTCTTTTTACATTTCTGCGGTGTTTGTGTTTAGCTGTAAATTTCCTCTTACTCATTTACTGTACCCACACATATTATATACCGTTGTTCTCACCATTAAATGGTCTTTCTAAAGATACCATTATTTTCATCATATCATATAATTTACTATAAAATAATTTATAAAATGTAATGAAAAAATGTAAAAAAACACACTTTTTCGAACTTTGACCCCCAAAATCTGTTAAACATATCTACAACCGCCAAAAAACACCCATGCTAAATTCTGTCCCGAGTTTAGAAATATCCAATGTTAACATGTTCTTAGCTTTTTTTGGAATGTTATAGGGTTATAAGTACAAGTAGCATTTTGCTATTTCCAAACCATTTAAAAAAAAAAAAATGTTTTTAATTAATAAGTTACATTGTATCACTGATATTTGTCCGGAATCCCTGAATAACCCTTCACATGTATATTTTATAAAAGAAGACAACCTAAAGTATTAAACCTGGGGGAATTTTGACTCTTTTTGTGCTCTTTTTATGCAATCATTTTACCACCAATCTATGCCAAATGTAAAAAACAAAACAAAAAACAAATTGGTGATTTTTTTGACATACATAGCAATTTAAGAATACATGTACGGAGAACTTTAAGGGTTACTGCCAAAGAACACCCCAAAATTTGTTCAGCGACATCTACTGAGTACAGTGATACCCCTCATGTATAGGTGTGTCGTGTTTGCTGGGGGCTAAAATAACTTATTTGGAGGGTGCGCATTCCAGTTTTCCAACCTGAAATTTTCTGAGCTGGTTATCATGCACCCATGTCCTATTTGGGACATTTTTGAAGCTGGCCAATGTAATTTACCCCATCAAACTATATATTTTTAAAAAGTAGACAAGCTAGGGTATTTCAAATGGTGGTATTTTAATGCTTTACATGCACTAATTCTACCACAAGTCTTTGTCAAAATTGTGGGTAGTCATTTTTTGTTATATTTCTCTCACATTGTAATTTAGGCATGGATTCTCAGTTCCTGTTATGTGTTACTGACAAAAAAAACAAATATGTGTTCAGCAACATCTCCTGAGTACAGTGATACCACCCATGTATAGGTGTGTCAGCTTGTCTGGGGCTGAAAGACCTTATTTGGAATGTGGGCATTCCAGTTTTCCAACTTGGAATTTTCACAGCTGGTCATTATGCACCCATGTCCTATTTGAGACATTTTTGAAGCTGGCCACTGTAATTTACCCCCATCAAACTATATATTTTTGAAATGTAGACACCATAGGGTATTTAAAATGGTGGTATATTAACACTTTCCATGCACTAATTCTACCACCTGTCTTTTGGGTAGCAATTTTTTTGTGTTATTTTTCTCTCACATAGTACTTTAGGCATGGATTCTCAGTTCCTGTTGTGGGTTACTGACAAAGAAGACCCCAATATGTGTTCAGCAACATCTCCCGAGTACAACAGGTTTGATGGGTTTTTGCAAACTTACAGGGGTCAAATGTAGGGCTTTCCCCTTTTCCATGTTTGCACATTGAAATTTGCCATATTGGTTTGCTGGGCCTATGTTGCCTTTGAGACTGTATAGCAGCCCAGAAATGAAAATTAACCCCATCATGGCATACCATTTGTAAAAGTAGGCAGCACACAGTATTCAAAATGGAGTATGTCCAGTCTTTTGTGGTAGCCACATAGTCACAAACACTGGCCAAAGTTAGCGTTTATTAGTTTTTTGAATTTGTTTTTTACACACAAACTGCACTGTTACTGGTGATGTCATCGTTGTGATACGTTTTACTGTTAGAGCTGCTGGAAGCGATCATGATAATTACTCCAGGACGTATCATGTACATCCTGGGTCATTAAGGACCATTTTTTGTCGGACGTACCTGATACGTCCGAGGTCACTAACGGGTTAAGCACACAGAGGGAAAAAAAACCACTATGTGCAGCTCAGCTTTAAAGGAACACTACAGTGACAGGAATACAAACATGTATTCCTGTCACAATAACTGAAAACACAGTTTATCCTCCCTGTCAGCAACGTAACTATAATTACTCATCCTTGAAGCAGAGCTGCATGGATCCATCACAGTTAGCTACGCCAACACTCTGCCTCCTTGGCTGCGATCTTCATAATTGACAAAATCAGCCATTCCAATGCTCCCCCATAGGAAAGCATTGGGAGGCTATTATGTTGCAAAACGCAGCTGTTCTATCAGAGATCTATATCTATCAGATTTCTATATTTACATCACTTCCGGTGCCCCCACGTCAACGGAAGTGATGCCAGATCAGCTGTGTGCATGCATGCTAGCAGGCCTCGGGGTATAGAATTCTGGTGGACGCACCGTAAGCATGTATGCCTCCTCTGATGACACTCGATCAGCTGGGCCTTTAATCTTAAGGTTGTACCATGTGGCATATCCTTCATCTATAGAAATCTGATGTGTGTACTGCGCATGTAAGCAGCACATCCATCAGATATAGCAATCCGATATACAAATCTGACGGATGTACTGTGCATGCGCGCAGCACATGCTTTAGATATACAGTTATGATGAGTGTACTGCTCATGCGCGCGGCCCATCCATCAGATATAGAAATCTGACAGGTGTACAGCAAATGCGCGCGGCACATTCTTCAGCTATAGAAATCTGATGGGTGTACTAAGCATGCGCGTGGAACATCTTTTAGCAGCTAACACTGTGTCGTAACATTCACAGTGTAGGTGAATGTGGTGTTAAATAAGAGCGATGCAGGGTTAATGGGGGTGACACACAGGGATGGGGGGTTAATAGGGGTGATAAACATGGGATGGGGGATATGGATGGGTGACCAAAAGTTGCCTAATAACCCAGAAGTCCCTCTAGTGGCCGTCTGGTAGACAGCCACAAGAGGTTGAGTTAACACATAAAGGTAATTATTGCAGTTGCAATAGTTACCTTTACATGGTTAAGGGACCTGGGACACTGAACCCAGACCACTTCAATGAGCTGAAGTGGTCTGGGTGCCTATAGTGTCCTTTTAAACATGTCAGCAAACATATATATAGAAACATATTAAAGTACTTAATCAATTACATGTCATTGCAGTTACTACAACATCAGATGGATGGTGAAGAGGCATGTGAGCAAGGCAGCAGCCGCCTCCAGGAAGACAGGAGGCAGTTCGCAACAACAAGAACCAGACCTGCTGCCCTATGAAGAGGAGCTCCTGCAGCTCCTGGGAAGAGACAGCCTTGTTGGTATTGATGGGACAACTGGCGCTGAAACATCTGGAAATACATTGTTAAATTCATATTTGTTAGTCAAAATGTACATATATCAGTTTTCATGTGTTAACCCTCCAATTTGTGTTTTCTAAACCATCAGTGCAAGACCGTCAATCCCAGGAAGAGGCATCAGGAGCTGTAGGAGTTACTGTCTTCACGGAGAGTAGGGCAGCAGGTTCACCTCCTGTCTCCCCGGAGATGCACCTGGCTTCACTTTCCTCTCGTAAGTATTTGCATAGCATTGTTAGATATATGGATGTGATTGTACTATATATGAAGTTAGTTTATCACATCCATGTATTTCAGACCATCCGCCAATTGTCGCGCATTCTGCACCACGTCCGATTAAGGTTTTTCCTCCAACAGTCAGCCACTGGTTTCCAGGAACAGGGATCCACTGCTGAGTTTAAGTAAAATATGATTTATGCCATCTAACTGTACACATTTTCTTTGCAGGCATACTAGTTTAAGTAACAGGCAGGGCCGGGTCGACCGCTAGGCAAACTAGGCGTCTGCCTAGGGCGCACTGGCCAGGGGGCTCAATAGCTGGGTGACCAGCAGGGGTGGGTGGAGCGCACATCGCTCCTCTCCTTCTGTTCACTTTATGTACTGTGGCTGAGTAGACCGCAGGTGTATGATCCTCTGTACCCTCTACATGACCTGACAGAAAGCTGAGTGCAACGATCAGCTTCCTGTCATGCAGAAGAAACAGGAGATTCTCTACCTGGGGATGCTCAGCCATGGTACATGTAGTGAGATTAGAAGGAAAGGGAGGTGGGCACAAAGATATGCATTTAGGGGTCACAAAAAGACAGAGAAAGGGCTGGGGGGACAAAGATATGTAAATATACTTAGACATAATAATAAATTAATAGCATGACTGCATATATCTTATTTCCAAGTTTTAATAATATTGTTGTACAGATAATAGTTAGCATTGCAACATATGACACATGCTTACAATGTTATTTCTCTGAGGAGGGCACCATTATCCTTACAGCAGTGGATCCGGGCAGGGCCGGTGCAAGGATTCTTGCCGCCCTAGGCAAAAGTAAAGTTTGCTGCCCCCCCATGTGACATCACAATGCCCCACCCATATGATCTGCCATGTTAACTAACGCCAGTGCTGCAGTGCCGCCATGTTTACATTAAAAGGCCTGCAGGGACAGGCTATGGACACCCGAACCACTACATTAGTGCCACGAATAATATACTAGATTGCCTACTTACAACCAGATGAGGATGATGATGGGCTCTAGCTGCAGTCTGGCTCCACTGGTCTGGTGTAGAACAGGCTCTCTGGATGCTGTTTGTAACTGTGGGCACAAAAATTAATGTTCTGCGAGAACGGGAAGCAGCTCCATTTTTTTTAAGGCCCTTTACACAGCTCAAGGTCTGGGTCCCAGGGTCCACCTTCATGTTCCACCAATGAGTTTGTTCACAGGGGGTGGAGTGTGTAGGGGATGTCCTGATATGTGTGTAAGGAATGCATTGTGTGAATCTGTGTTTGTATGTGTAAGGGCTGCAAGGTGTGTTTCTGTGTATGTACGGGATGCAGTGTGCGTCTGTAAGGGGTGCATTGAGTGTGTGTAAGGAATGCATTGTGTGTTTCTGTGTGTGTAATGGATGCATTGTGTGTAAGGGTTGCATTGCTTGTGTTTGTGTCTGTGTGTGTAATGCATTGTGTGTCTTTCTGTGTGCAAGGGGTGCATTGTGTGTGTGTGTGTGATGGATGTCAATCTCTTCTCCCCCCTTTCCCTCTCTTCTCCCCCCCTCCCTTGTCACTCTCTTCTCCCCCGTTGTTACTCTCTTCTCCCCTCCCCACTCTCATTCCCTCTCCCTCCCCAGTCAATTTCTTCCCACCCACCCTGTGAATTTCTTTCCCCTCCCTTTCAATTTATTCCCCCCTTTCAATTTATTCCCCACCCTCCCTTTCAATTTATTCCCCCCACTCTCCCTGTCAATTTATCCCCCCGTCAATTTATCCCACTCCCTGTCAATTTATCCTCCCCTCCCTTTCAATTTATTCCCCATCCCCCTTTCAATTTATTCCCTACCCTCCATTTCAATGTATCCCCTTCAATTTATTATTCCCCACCCTCCCTTTCTCAATTTATATTCCCCCTTCCCTGTCAATTTCCCACCCCTTCCCTTCTGTCAATTCCCCCACCCCTTCCCCTGTCAATCCCCCACCCCTTCAGTCAATTCCCACCCTTCCCCTGTCAATCCCCCTTCCCCTGTCAATCCCCCTTCCCCTGCTTCACCCCCTTTCCCTGTCAATTGCACTTCAAAGTCAATTGCACCCCCTTCCCTGTCAATTCCACCTCACCCCCTTTCTCTGGTTATTATTGTTGTAGCATGACCGGTGCTCTATAGGATCCGCTGGGTACAGGTAGTTATTTTCTTGGCCGCCGATCAATAGAAAAGTGCACACTCAGTGTCCACTTCCTGTTAGTCCGGCCGGGTACAGGAGACAGATTCTCCCTGTACCCGCGTACAAATAGAGGGCTCGGCCACGCTACAGTGAGGGAGTGAGAGGAGGAAGCGCTGAGCGCTTCCCTCCTGTCAGCCCCTCTCCTCATGCTGCGCCCTCATGGAGCACCGGCCCTGGGTCCGGGTTCAGTGACTTTAGTGGCCAGAGAAATGTCATTGCCACAACTTCCTCCACAGTTGGCTGCTCTGTATGAGACGATCCAGGCTCACCAAGCTGAACTGGGGACGTCCATACAGCAGGATAGGGAGAATCAGCGAGAACTCTTCGAGAATGTAATAACTGAGGTACGCTCCATGTCAAACATTTTGAATGAGGGCATTAGTCAATTTACAATGGCTTCCTTGGAGCAAAATTTGCAGTGCTTTATGGAAATGAGGGAGGAAGAGTGCATTCTAATGCGCTCCCAAGCTGCCCATAATTTGGGCATAACCATTGCTGATGTGTGTGCGTGCGTGTGTGTGTGCCTGCTAGTGAGTGGGCTTGCTTGTTTGTGTGTGTGTGTGCCTGCTACTGAGTGAGCATGTTTTTTATGTCAATGACCTTATGTATATCAGTGAGATTGTTTGTCTATGAGGCTGTGTATCAATCAGCTTGTGTCAGTGAGATTGCCTGTGTCTGCATGTGAGTATGCTTACTGTGTAATTAAAAATTTTACTCTGAATGGACCAATATTTTATATTGGAAAAAACTATATATATATATATATATATATATATATATATATATATATATATATCAATCATCTAGGGTGGCAAGACATAGCTTTACATATTACATGCGACAATATATGGCGCAATGACTTATGAGGCTGGCATAAAAAATTTTTCCAGGGCTGCTTTGGAATCCCCAGTCCAGCCCTGTTATCATCCACAATGTGAACACAACTGACGCTGTTCATCATAGGTTGTTACATTCTCTTAATTTTCTTTTTTTCCATATCCTTCCCCTGAAAAATACATTGGTTTGTTCTCCTCTGCACTATATCCTCCCGGGGCTGCTCCTAACAACCTGGGCTACCCTCTGCTTCTTTGCGTCTCCCACTTGCTTTTATAATTAAACAAATTATTTTATTACAACTTATGACTCCTCTTACTGCTCTTTTATTTAAGTATATATATATATATATATATATATATATAAACACACACACACACACACACATACACATACACACACTTCTTGAAAGAAAATCAATTTTAAAGGAAAAAGGAGTGTGCTCTCTTTTTTGTAGGGACTTTAGAAAAGTTTATGAGTCACCTTTGTATATTTCTTGCCAAGGTGTACCTCCATCCTCACAGCAATAAGTTACCTCAAAGGAAAGTGCTCAGTGGTCTTCTTGAGAACTTAAATTTCTCTCAAAAAATGGGTTAATTCTATGTGGGTGAGAAAAGGTTGAGGAACACTTGTGTGTTTGTGTATATATACATAGGCGTGCACACGGGGTGTGCCGGGTGTGACTGGGCACACCCTAATCCCAGCGGCACGCCTATGGATTGAGTCCTGTTCCTGCACTTTTTTTGGAGCAGGAACGCTGTTCCTGCAGGCACTCAGTGCCCCCAAATGCCCCCTTCCTCCCCCCGTGTTGCCCCTGACATGGGGGAGCAAGAGGTGATGGATCCCCCCCCTCTCCATCTGAGCCGCGGCGAGGGAGCTGTGTGCTCTCTGCTTCCTCTCGCTGCGCGCCATTTGCTGATGCCGGGAGCCCGAATATGACTACATATTCCGGCTCCCAGCTTCTGTAGACAGCCCGCGCTGCGAGAAGAAGCAGAGAGCACACAGCTCCCTCGCCGCAGCTCAGATGGAGACAGCCACCTGCCGCACTGGACCCCAGGGACAAGTCCAAGCCAGCACTCCAGGTAGGGAGGCTGGGTGGACTTTTTTTTTATTAAAAAATAATTTGTATGTGTGAATGTGTGTGTGTCTGTGAGTGTGTGTGTGTCTGTGAATGTGTGTGTGTATGTGTGTCTGTATGTCTGTAAATGTGTGTGTGTGTGTGTGTGTGTGTGTGTGTGTGTGTGTCGGTGAATGTAGGAGTGTGTGCGTATATATATATATCTATATATATATCTATATATATATATATATCTATATATATATATATATCTATATATATATATCTATATATATATATATCTATATATATATCTATATATCTATATATCTATATATCTATATATCTATATATCTATATATCTATATATCTATATATATATATATATATATATCTCTATATATATCTATATATATATATATATATCTATATATATCTATATATATATATATATATATATATATAATTCCCACCCCCCCAAAAAAATAATATACACTCGTGTGTGTGTGTGTGTACATATACATATATATATATATATATACTTACACACAAACACACACACACACACACACACACACACACACACACACAAGTGTATATTATTTTTGGGGGGGTTGGGAATCTTGGGAGAGTTCCCACACATTATTCCACAGGACTTGTACTCCCCTGTTGGCTCATGCAGAGCCGGCGCTATCTGAATGCCGGCTCTGCTCTAAGCCTCCATGGGCCGGCGGGGAGACCAAAGATCTACCTCACTGGCCCACAGCAGCATGGAGGGTGGCAGGAGAGGACCCAGGGAGCTCTAGACAGCAGCTCCGCCAGGTTCCTCTCGCGATATCTGAGCGTTGCCGTGGCAACGCTCAGATCTCGCGAGAGTTAACTCTAGCCCCGCAGGCTAAAGTTCACTCTCCACTGGACCACCAGGGATGGCACATGGCAGCAAGGATCCCCCCTCCCTACATAAGGTTAGAAGGGAGGGGGGATATTTACTAATCTGCCCCCACCTCCACAATCCCTCCAAACATACAGCACACACACACATACAGCACCCACAGCACCTACACACATACAGCACCCACACAGCACGCTCACACACACAGTACACTAACCGCACCCTCACAAACACACACAGCACCTTTAAAAAAAAAACACAGCACCCTCACAAACACACACACACAAACAGCACCCTCACAAATACATGACACTCACACAAACAGCACCGTCACAAACACACACAAACACCCTCACCCACACATCACACTAACAGCACCCTCACACACATCACACTAACAGCACACACACACACATATACATGCAGCGTGTGTTTGTGCTTTAGGGTGCACACCCTAATGCAATAGGCTGCGCACGCCTATGTATATATATATATATATATATATATATATATGAAAAAAAGAAAAATTACTCTTGCACTCACGCTTTAAAATCCCTTAATGACCGGGTGCTAGCATACCATGGCTAGTAGTATCCATCCATGAAAGCAGGTATCAGCACTTTCGGATATTTAACCCCTTAAGGACCAAACTTCTGGAATAAAAGGGAATCATGACATGTCACACATGTCATGTGTCCTTAAGGGGTTAAAAGTCCGAAGTTTATTAATTCAAGGTTTAAAAATTATCAACGTTTCAGTCCTACATGGAGGACTTTCATCAGGATCAAAATACCATTTTTTATTTTTTTATTTTGATCCTGATGAAAGTCCTCCATGTAGGACTGAAATGTTGATCGTTTTTTAAACCTTGAATGAATAAACTTTGGACTTTTAAATATCCAAGAGTGCTGATACCTGCTTTAATGGATATATATATATATATATATATATATATATATATATAAACATGCCAGTGCTCCTCAACATAGGAGTCATAAAATGCATTCACAGAAAAGTGTCATAGTGTCCCACAGAATATGCCACAGTCAGCTGGCCCATTTAACCTGTCAAGTCAGGTGCCCAGTAATAAATCCAGTAGGTTTTCCATTTAATAAATACCACAGTATGTTTGCCCACTAACAAATACCACAGTAAGTATGCTCGTTTATTAAGTAACAAACGTAATGTGATACTTATTAACAGGCAAAGTTACTGTGATAAATATTATTAACGAGCATACTTACTTTGTGTATATATATATGAAAAAAAAGAAAAATTACTCTTGCACTGGCACTTTAAAATCCCTTAATGACCGGGTGCTAGCATACCATGGCTAGTAGTATCCATCCATGAAAGCAGGTATCAGCACTCTTGGATATTTAAAAGTCCAAAGTTTATTAATTCAAGGTTTAAAAAATATCAACGTTTCAGTCCTACATGGAGGACTTTCATCAGAATCAAAATATCATTTTTTATTTTTTTATTTTGATCCTGATGAAAGTCCTGAGAGTCCTGACAGATATCTAGAAAATATATTTATAAGTGTCCTGTCTAATTTCATTTCCATGACACTACACTAAAGAACTTCCTGTTCTTCATGTTCATCTCAAGGCTATTTCCTTTAATTGTCTGACATTGTAAGTTCCCCTTTGTATTTTATCTTTAGAATACCGCCAGTTGAAATTATAAGAGAGAATGTGTCATATATTCTGAAAATAGTTCCTTCACTCAACTGTCTGCTCTACAGTTTACTGGCAGGATGATAAGTAGCTTATCTCTAAAGGACACTGGCGCATGACTCCTGTCCGATGATGCCCCAAATGGTATCTCATTAGTTTGAGCTTCAGTTTCAAGAAGGGAATAAAAAAAAAAAAGATCTTGACAACTGCTAGCCAAATGCCAAGTAAGGAGTAATGTATAAAGTGTAACTTGGGATCTGAAATTAAAAAAAAAATATGACTCATGTATTTCATAAAAAAGATTATATGAATGTAATAGGATATATTGTTATTAATGTAATTAAATGTATTTTGTTATACCAATTCCAGTCTTTTTTTAAAACCAATTTTACATCGCCTGTTGATGGTCCACACACCTACTGTGAATCCACAATTTTCCTCTTTCTGTAACACCAATTCTCTATCACCTGGTGAGAGTCCATGCACCTACTGTGAATCCAATAATGAACTTATGATTTCGGGAGTAAGGTCTATGAATTAAACTTTGAGTAAAAGTATAGATAATCTGCTTTATTATATGGTATTAAGGCTATAATTAATAATATTTATGGAACACAAAGAGCATTTTTAATACAGTGCTGAAAAGTATATTTGTGCTATCATTATTTTTGTTGTGGAGTAGATATAAATGTCTTATTTTACACTTATTTTACACTACATGACAAAGTTGTGCTAGCTGTGCCATATCACCTGGACATAGAAAATCAAAATATAAAGCCAATAGGGCATTTCATTTTTGAATCTATTCACTTGTTAACCCCTTAAGGGCTGAGCCAAATGTACACGTTGTGATCAAAACAAAACATAAACAAAAACTTGAATTTGCGCTATATGTCTGTTCAGGCGTAATTCACCTTTTTCATATTATGTGCACCCACACTTATTATATATCATTTTATTCAGGGGAAACAGGGCTTTCATTTAACATAAATATTTAGGTATGAAACATAATTTAATATAAAAAAATATTTTAAAAAATGGGAGAAAATAAGATTTTTTTAAATTTCTTAAAATTTTTATTTATTTGTATTCAGCGATGTCTCACATGTAAAACAGTACCCCCTATTCACCAGGTTTTATGGTGTTTTGGAAAGTTACAGGGTCAAATATAGTATGTAAAAATTTTCGCCAGATTGGTTAACTTGCCTTTGAGACCGTATGGTAGCCCAGGAATGAGAATTACCCCCATGATGGCATACCATTTGCAAAAGTAGACAACTCAAGGTAATGCAAATGGTGTATGTTCAGTCTTTTTTAGTAGCCACTTGGTCACAAACACTGGCCAAAGTTAGTGTTAATATTTGTTTGTGTGTGAAAAATGCAAAAAACAAATTTGAATGCCAATTTTGGCCAGTGTTCAAGGACCTCGCGATCACATGGCTCAGGGCAGCCAGGGCTGCAAGGTGAGTCCCCACACCGCAATTGCCGGCATGTGATCGCCGGCGATCGTGTAAGTACATGGGACGGCTTGGGCATTCTATGCCACACGCCAGCGTTTCGAGCAGAGTCCCATTGTCGTTAATGTGTTAAAGGAACCCTGTAGTCACGCAGATTATGTCACCTCAATTATGTCTTCCAGACAGCCACTAGAAGTGCTTCAACAGCTATACCTGAGTTAGTTAGTTAGTTATTTAGTCCACGAGAGCATTTGATTGGCTCAGTGTTGTATTTTTCCTATGGGGAGGCATTAGATTGGCTGAGCTCATCAAGACTGATGATCTCAGCCAGGGAGGCAGAGTAGCAGTATGAAAACCAACACACTGTGGGATATAAGGTTAGTAAATACATAGGGGATACCTACATGTGTAGGAGAAGACTATAGCATTAGGGATACATGTTTGTATTCCTAACTATATAGTGCTCTTTTTTATGCATAATTATAATTTTCTTAATCGAAAGCACAATCTCTAAAGATGCAGGAATTAAATGATTATCCCTTCCTTCTCCAAACATTGCATGAGTTGGTCAGATGTGTCCTACATAGTGATGTACCGAACGGTTCGCCAGCGAACGGTTCCTGGCGAACATAGCATGTTCGCGTTCGCCACGGCGGGCGAACATATGCGCGGTTCGACCCGCCCCCTATTCGTCATCATTGAGTAAACTTTGACCCTGTACCTCACAGTCAGCAGACACATTCCAGCCAATTAGCAGCACAGCCTCCCTAGCAGACCCTCCCACCTACTGGACAGCATCCATTTTAGATTCATTCTCAAGCTGCATGCTTAGTAAGAGGAGGGAAAGTGTAGCTGCTGTTCATAAGATAGGGAAAAGCATAGCTAGGTTAGGGATAAGGGTATGCTTTTTTTATTTTTTTTTTCTATGTAATGTAAATGCACTTAGTTGTCTGCCACTGCTGCCAGCTTCTGTGTCAGGCTCACAGTGCCCATTTCCCCAGTCAGTGCCACCAATTACATCTGGTGTCACAATAGCTTGGATTTAAAAACAAAAAACTTTTTTCACTGTTATAGATTGAATAGCAGTCAGTTGTCTGCCACTGCTGCCAGCTTCTGTGTCAGGCTCACAGTGCATACTGTGCCCATTTCCCCAGTCAGTGCCACCAATTACATCTGGTGTCACAATAGCTTGGATTTAAAAACAAAAAACTTTTTTTACTATTATAGATTGAATAGCAGTCAGTGTCCTTAAAGCGGGTGTGTTACGCTAACAGTGGATACGCTGACAAGTGCCACTAATTAGATCTGGTGTCACAATAGCTTGGATTTAAAAACAAAAAACTTTTTTTACTGTTATAGATTGAATAGCAGTCAGTGTCCTTAAAGCGGGTGTGTTACGCTAACAGTGGATACGCTGACAAGTGCCACTAATTAGATCTGGTGTCACAATAGTTTTTATTTTAAAAAAAAAAAACTTTTTTTACTGTTATAGATTGAATAGCAGTCAGTGTCCTTAAAGCGGGTGTGTTACGCTAACAGTGGATACGCTGACCAGTGCCACCAATTAGATCTGGTGACACAAAGCTTGGATTTAAAGAAACAAAACACTTTTTTCACTGTTATAGATTGAATAGCAGTCAGTGTCCTTAAAGCGGGTGTGTTACGCTAACAGTGGATACGCTGACCAGTGCGATCAGTTAGATCTGGTGTCACAATAGCTTGGATTTAAAACAAAACTTTTCACTGTTATAGATTGAATAGCAGTTAGTTATCTTCAAGCGGGTGTCGGGCCTACAGCCTGTGCTCTGCACAACTGTGCCAGTGCACATTGCCACTCATATCTGGTCTCACAGTAGCTTGCACGCATAGTACCACTAATCCCAACAAAAATGACAGGCAGAGGCGGGCCACCCCGCAGGGGCCATCGTGGTCGTGGTGCTGTGATTCCCTTTGGCCCTAGAATAATGCCCAGTTTTCAGAGGCCACGTACCCTGAACTTGAAAAGTTCTGAGGACATAGTTGACTGGCTAACACAGGACACCCAATCTTCTACAGCCTGCGCTCAGAACCTTGACGCACCATCCTCCTCCAGCTTAGCTTCAGGCACCTCTCCAGATACCACTCACCCGCCTGCCGCCACCACCAAAACTAGCACCACAGCCGCTTCGGTTGGTATGTCAGAGGAGTTATTCACACACCCGTTTGAAGAAATGAGTGATGCGCAACCATTATTGCCAGAGGATGTAGATAACAGGGATATGTCTCAGGCAGGCAGCATTACACACATGGACGTACGGTGTGATGATGATGATGATGTTGTACCCGCTACTGCTTCCTTTGCTGAGTTGTCAGATACAAGTGAAGCGGTTGATGATGACGATGCGTCCATGGATGTCACGTGGGTGCCCGCTCGTCAAGAAGAAGAACAGGGCGAAAGTTCAGATGGGGAGACAGGGAGGAGGAGGAGACGAGTTGGAAGCAGGGGGGAGGTCGTCGCAAGGAGCTAGTGGCACAGTCAGACAGCATGCATGCGACACTTACCCGGGGTCAGCCGACAGCACGCCAATCAACGCATGCTGTGTCCACCACCAGAATGCCGTCATTGCAGAGCTCAGCAGTGTGGAATTTTTTTTGTGTGTCTGCCTCTGACAACAGCGATGCCATTTGCAACCTGTGCCAAAAGAAACTGAGTCGTGGGAAGTCCAACACCCACCTAGGTACAACTGCTTCGCGTAGGCACATGATCTCACATCACAGACGCCTATGGGATCAACACATGAGTACAAGCAGCTCGCCTACTCTAAGCCGCCAGCCTCCTCCTGGTCCAGCATCTTCAGCCACGTCAACCACTGCTGTCCTCCTTGTCCCCTCTCAACCATCCGCCACTCCGCCTCCCGCCTTGAGCAGTTCACGCTCATCTTCCATAACCTCGACTGAGTCCTATTCTGCTGCTGCTGTGTATTTGCTCCATCAGCGGATAGTAACAGTGATTAAACTGATAACAATAGTACTAAACACACCACTCTCACTCCACTGGTGCCACTGTAGCTTTGGATTTAAAACAAAAGATTTTTCACTGTTATAGATTGAATAGCATTGGTTATCTTCAAGCAGGTGTGTCAGCCCTACGGCGTGTACTCTCTGCCAATGCAGCTGCCACCTCCTCCTACTCCATCCTCTTCCATAACCTCCTCGGCTGAGTCCTCTTCTGCTGCTGCGTCTTGCTCCACATCAACGGATAGGGGACGTAACAGTGATTAAACTGATAAAAATAGTACTAAACACACCACTCCTATCTGGTGGCACATTAGATTACACGCGCAGTGCCCCAAATTTGTTGTGATCTGTGAGTAAGGTAAACGGTTGTCAAGTAAGGTTGCAGCTTTTTGAGGGCCCACACCACCGCCATGCACTCCTTTTCAATGGCGAAGTGGAATATGCGTGCAAAGTTCTGACTTAAGATAAGCCCAGTTTTGCTAGCCACCATCACCGCTCCGACGGCTCAATACTGCTCCCAATCAAGCATAGAGGCGTCTGTATGGACGAGAAAGGGGTGTTTAGTTGGATCAGGAGGGAAAGAGTACAGTGATTTAATGAGCGCCGTCTTGGCAGGCTGTTGAGCCTATTCACATTCTGGGGTATACTACTATCTTGGGGAGGTTTTCCTATATATGGCGCCTACTGGGCTTTAGGGTCAGTCCGGACTCCCTAATCCGGTCTATTCGGCTCTATGTGAGATTGGGTGTTGCGAGGGCCAGGAGCTGCTAAAATGTCTATACCATCAGAAGTAGGTGTGTGTCAGTGTGTATCAGGGGATCTGAGGACAGGTGTCAATCCATATCTGCCAAGTGACCCTATGTTGGGGTAACATTCCCTATTCTGATCTGTGTCAGTGTGTATCAGGGGCTCTGAGGACAGGTGTCAATCCATATCTGCCAAGTGACCGATGTTGGGGTAACATTCCCTATTCTGCTCTGTGTCAGTGTGTATCAGGACCACTGATAGGAGACGCGGAAGGTATTAAACTGATAAAAATAGTACTAAACGCTCCACTCCTATCTGGTGTCACATTAGCTTGACCGCGCAGTGCCCC
>OW240920.1:77190695-77219541 GCA_933207985.1 Pelobates cultripes | reverse complement strand
CCTATCTGGTGTCTCATTAGCTTGACCGCGCAGTGCCCCAAATTTAATGTGATCTGTGAGTAAGGTAAACGGTTGTCCATACAAGTAGGTTGCAGCTTTTTGAGGGCCCACACCACCACCATGCACTCCTTTTCAATGGCAGTGAATATACTTCGCTGTGCAAAAGTTTACGGCTTAGATAAAAATCAATGCCGTGTACACGTCCACTGATAGGAGACGCGGAAGGTATTAAACTGATCAGAACAATACTAAACACACCACTCCTTTTTTTTGGTGAGGCTTTACAGGACAGAGTGCTTCTCCACGGGACATGTTAACTCACGGGCAGCTGGCTCATCAAGGAACCACAGCAGCTTTCCATGTACAGGTAAGACACGTGCAGCCGGTAAGGGTTCAGGCTCTTCTTCCTGGAGGATACGCTGCAAGCCTGTTGAACGAGGTGACCTTGCTCGGGTCCCAGGTGTACGGTTCCTAAAATGGCTGCCATATACACGTCCACTGATAGGAGACGCGGAAGGTATTAAACTGATCAGAACAATACTAAACACACCACAAATAAGGTTTCTCTCCTGTATGGCTCCTCAAATGATGCTTAAGATTAGAAGCGGCTGAAAAGCATTTCTCACACTCCGAACAAAAATATATATTTTTAACATTCTCTCCACTTTGAACGAAATGACGTTTGGGAAGAGATTAACAATTAAACACAGGCAGTAAAAATACAGTTTTTAGCCATACACTGTAACTTTAAAACTACACATCCCATCTTCATAATTACATATTTGGAATCAGCACACTTAAAACATAAACATAACCAAAAATCAGCCAAATCCATCCAGGAGTTAAAAAGTTAGCTGGAGGTCCCTTTATGACCGACCGCAAGCACATTTTCCTGCCCAAAACAGTTCCATAGATTTGGGCTGTGAGGTCGGTCTATTTCAGGCTGAAAAAACGACTAAGTCCCATCGCGAATGGGACTTAGTCTCTGCAGCTGAAATAAGGCTGAAAAAAACGGCTGAAAAAAAGACTAAGTCCCATCGCCGAATGGGACTTGGTCTCTGCAGCTGAAATAATTTCCCATTTACTGAACCAAGTGGGAAATAGCAAGGCAGGCACAAAGGGTTTGCACCAGGTCTGGGGACACAGGGGACACCGTCTTAAAGGGGCCGTGTCCCCAACAAGTCTGGGGACACGGCCTTAAAGGGGCAGTGTCCCAATCTTCCTGATGTCCCAAAAAAGGTGTTTTAAGGGCCAGCACCAGTCACATAAAGAGTCCATAAGCCCCAATATGCCCACCGACAGTCTTAAAGGGCCATACACACCAAATAAAAGTGCATACATTTCACAATCTCCCAGGGGCCATAGTCATGCGGGAGGAGGCTGGCAAGTAGGCTTCTCCACAACCCAGGGAAGCAGGGCAATTTGCCATTTAAAGGGCCCGTTACAAATAGCAGTTTGTAACAAGGTGTCAATCCATATCTGTCAAGTGACCCGATGTAGGGGGACCAGTCCCTATTCTGCTCTGTGTCAGTGTGTATCAGGGGCTCTGAGGACAGGTGTCAATCCATATCTGCCAAGTGACCCGATGTAGGGGGAACAGTCCCTATTCTGCTCTGTGTCAGTGTGTATCAGGGATCCTTAGGACAGGTGTCAATCATATCTGCCAAGTGACCCTATGTAGGGGGACCAGTCTCTATTCTGCTCTGTGTCCGTGTGCATCAGGGGCTCTGAGGACAGGTGTCAATCCATATGTCAAGGTGTCAATATGTCATATGTCAGGTGTCAATCCATATTGATTGTGATTTAGGAATGTTAGGTGATTTCTGCCCTTTATGGATTAAAACCAGACTCTGTATCAACTGTGTAATTTTCCATGGGAGTTTTGCCATGGATCCCCCTCCGGCATGCCACAGTCCAGGTGTTAGTCCCCTTGAAACAACTTTTCCATCCCTATTGTGGCCAGAAAGAGTCCCTGTGTGTTTTAAAATTCGCCTCCCCATTGAAGTCAATGGAGTTTCGGGCGGTTCGCCGGTTCGCGAACATTTGCGGAAGTTCGCGTTCGCCGTTCGCGAACCGAAAATTTCGGGTTCGCAACATCACTAGTCCTACATCTTTAGAGATAGTAATCTTGCATATACAAATAAATAATATTTCAAGAAATGTAATGACAAGACATTATAATAACAATAATATATATACATAGGTACAGGTATGGATATTAATACATAGAAGTATGGGTTTTCCTGCCAGGGGAAATAATGACAAAACATAGTGCAAACTGTATAGCAAAATGGTTATCTAATATATGCACCAATTGGCCACTCTCAATTTTGGATCACGTAAAAAGCCATCAGAAAAAATGATGTAGGTTTGTCTTTTACAGGCATACTAATTATTTTACAGGCAAACAAAACATAGTACATTGTAAATTGATCAGTCAGTGGAATAAAAATTTGCAAACTTCTCTCTAAGCTGGATAGGGTTGTAGAGTGTATTGCCTGTAGATGAGGATATATAGTTATGGGAAAAAAGAAAGTATATCCCTCTTTGAATTCTATGCTTTTACATATCAAGGCATAATAACAATCATCTGTTCCTTAGCAGGTCTTAAAATTAGGTAAATGCAACCACAGATTAACAACAACACATGACATTAAACGGTGTCATGATTTATTTAAAAAAAAAAATAACGCCAATTTTGATATTATTTAACAATATGTGCTATTGCTCCTATGTGTCCACATGATTTTACTTGTTTTTTTTCTTTTCTATGGGGTGTTTTTTCCTTTATTGAATATCTGGCTCCACCCGCTTCATTGTCTAAATAATATGGTTTATAGTGTATTCTTAAAAACCAAAGAAAAAAAAAAAGTTACCTGCGCTCTCTCTTTAATCCCTATGTATATTTAGACAAATGTAGGTCATTTAGTTTCTCAAATGGCCATTGGAGGGAATGCCCGCCTTCCAACGTCAAGGTAGACCCCCCTAATCGGGTCCTACACTGACCCTTCACCTTGCTATATATTGGGGCTGATGTGTACTGTGGTCATTGCTGCCACCCAGGAGTGATGGGAGTGAGCGCAGGACCTCTCTTTTTGTATTTATAGTGTATTCTATTTGAGTCATATTTTTATTTACTAGTTTCACCTAAACTAGAGCACTATTTGCTTGTTTTCTCATTGTTTATGTCCAACTTTCTTAAGGTTCTCAGCTTTAGAGGTTTCTCATTGTACACAATATTATATTAAACCCCTTAGATCTCACATTCTCACTTTGTTATTCATTGCATGCCAGTTTATTGCTTTACCATTGCTGTCCCTCTACATGTGTATATCATCTGGTGATATTATTCCTGTGTATGGATTGCGTATGAATATAGAAATGAAAAAAACTGTTTTCAAAAGAACGTACATAGATGTGCTGGCAGCCACACTTAATTAAAATATTCTAATTAAATATTTATCAGATGCAGGAAATGGATCTTAAAAGCATGCCTGTACAGATTCATAATAAAACGTAACTAAAATAATTACATATTTAAATCTAGCCTTAGTGGTTCATTTAACCTTTTAGGTGTTTGAAACTGTACAGTAGTATTTGAAATGTGCTGTAAATGACAGTAGAATTTAAGGTTCCTATAAACTTTAAGCTTGTTTCAGCAGGATCCTCTTTAAAGGACCACTCTAGGCACCCAGACCACTTCAGCTTAATGAAGTGGTCTGGGTGTTAGGTCCAGCTAGGGTTAACCCATTTTTTTTATAAACATAGCAGTTTCTGAGAAACTGCTATGTTTGTAAATGGGTTAATCCTTCCTCCAATTCCTCTAGTGGCTGTCTCATTGACAGCTGCTAGAGGCGCTTGCGTGATTCTCACTGTGAAAATCATAGTGAGAGCACGCAAGCGTCCATAGGAAAGCATTGTAAATGCTTTCCTATGAGACAGGCTGAATGCGCGCGCAGCTCCTGTCGCGCGTGCGCATTCAGCCGAATGGGAGGAATGGAGGAGGATCGGAGGAGGAGAGCTCCCTGCCCAGCGCTGGAAAAAGGTAAGTTTTAACCCCTTTCCTCTCCCCAGAGTCGGGCAGGAGGAGGACCCTGAGGGTGAGGGCACCCTCAGGCACTATAGTGCCAGGAAAACGAGTATGTAAGTGTAAGTTTTCTTATAATTGCCCTATTTATAGTTAAATCCCACCTCTTATAATTTTGTAAAGTTCTACGGAATTTGTTGGCACTATATAAATTGCAATAATAATAATAATAATAATAAGAAGAAGAAGTTGTAACCATTTAGAATATAAGCTATATACTATGCAGAAATAGTAAATATACATTATATGACATTTGTTTTAACATATACTGATAGATTGACAAAGACCAAGCAAATATTATATTAGTAATGTGATAAACACTAAATTTGTGTCAGAGCAACAGCATTTGGATGAAATCATCAAGTTATATGAAAAACTATAATATGAAGGAAATTTGTATGCAAACTTGATTATTGTATCACAGTAACTACATTCATTTTGTAACAGTCCACAGAAAAAATGAACAATGAAAGCCAGGCTACAAAATGTCAAACAAACAGTGCTCACAGATGTAAATGCAAAAACAACATTAATGGAACTCACAATGAAATCATTGTATCACAGAAAGAAGAAGCCAGAAAAGAAACAAAATCTAAAAAATGTTTTGAAAATATAATATTTTCTAAATTGCAACCAAAATCTCTAAAAAATACTTTGCTTTGGGGATTTAATAAGAGAAAATTGATGAAGATGCTGTTATGGGCAAATGTAAATATTACAAGTTTTAGAATGAAATGTTGTATTTCTTAAACTGTGTACTTTGTCTTTAGGAGATATTGCAAACTTACAAGGTGTTAGAAATGGAACACATTGTTTTTCATAGATGTTTCTTTAAGCAATAACCTCAGTGCATAATATGTTTGCGCCATTTTGTCCCAGACGAATTACAATAACAATAATACATAAACAAGCTTCAAGGCTATACTACGACTCTTTCAGTACACAATATACTGTGGTAACCCCAAGTTAATGGAACTTCCCCAAATCCGGGAATCTCCCACGACTGTACACTTACGACTTAGTATAAACAACAGATAACCTATTCAGACTTTAAGATGCCATCTTGAACTAAGTCAGGAAAATTTTCATGACGTTTGCACCCTTTAGTTATGGCCTTGTATGTTTGCCAAATTAAGTGAGGTCCTAAAATGAATAAAGTAAATGAACTACGGTAACCCTAAAATGGAGACACCTAAGGTATAAATAGGTGTACTTTTAAATGTTAAGATACGGAGGAGAGACTTGGAGACAGACGCTGCTCCATCTTAAAATGACAGAGAGGCTGACATGATGACATGTTCAGAAGGGTATGTTAACCTATTAATGATATTTGCAAGCATGTAATTTAATCTTATAAACTCTGCTATAATGGATTTTATATTTATATATAATAAATATCCCAAAAAACATAACTATTGCTTCCAAGACAATCCTTATTTTATATTGTATTCTCAATTATTTATATATGTTAAATAGAGGATCTCTTACACTATATAAAATTATGGCTAAGATATCTGTATGGTTAGCCCTACTAAGTTCTATGCTTTAAGACATTATAGTGGTAAATAAGGGAACCAGCCACGGTTACAATGCCGGCTAAGCCATATCCATAATTCAAACACAATAAAGCATATCTTGGCCTCTTAACTTGTGAGCTCTGCTCCACCTGTCCCCTGTAACATGTTAATACCGTAGCCACAGAGCTTAAAATGGGACGTACCCATTGCCTGGAGCCTTCCCAGACCCCAAGGGGTTCAAAGTCTGGATCTCAGAATGGACCCATTGATGTATTTCTTCACACGCCGTCCGGCACATGTGGGGGGGGGGAGAGCCCCAAGATGACGCTGACCTTGCCGGCCTTCCCAGCGGGTTCCAACCTCACGGCGCTTGACAGGATTGGGGAAGAATTGAGGACTATGGCTGCAGCTATGGCCACTAAGCCTCACCTACAGTTCCTCACCTCCACAATTCAGGAAGTGGTGTGGTAGGAGGTGGCAGGCCTGCAGACTGAAGTAACTGCGCAGGAGGGCCACATCCACACAGCTCGTATTGCAGCCTCTGACTCGGCGGTGGCCCGCTAGGGTGGGATGCTGCTTGCCATGAGACACCACCTAGAGGACTTGGACAACAGAAGCTGCCAATGTAACATCAGGGTAAGGGGGGTACCCGAAGTGGATGGGGATGAAAATGTGGAAGAGACGCTCTCTGGTCTGTTCAGGGTGCTCCTACTGACAACTGTGCCAGCACAATTTGAATTCCAAAGTGCCCATAGGGTCGCAAGACCCCACACAGATGATAACTTACCTCAGGATCTCATCTGCTGCATGCACTCCTTTCCGGTCAAGGATGCCATAATGAGGAAGGATCGTGATAGACCCACATGGGAGTACCATGGAGCCCAGGTATCCCTGTACAATGTCCTCTCACCTCTTATGCTTAAAGCACGGATTGCGCTGAGGCCTGTGACTACAGCCTTGTGGGAACACAACATACACTACAAGTGGGGCTTCCCGTTCACATTGTTGGCGCAACATCAGCATGGCTGGGCCTCCATAAGATGGCCAGAAGAAGTTCCTCAGTTCCTGGAAGAGATGGTATTACCTCCCACTAATGTCATCAACTGGGTGCTGGGGCCCATGGAGCAGAGGCATCGGCCACAGAGAGCTCCCAGACAACAAGGCAGTGGATCTCCGCCGAGCCCTCCAACCCAACGGCGCCCAGACCCTGTTATGAATAAATCTTCAGGGTGGACTCCACCTGCCTGACCCAACCTACACCTTCATGATGAACACCCCGGTTCTGAGGTACAGTTTTCAACCCTCCACTCTGCCGCTTTTTTTTTTGTGATGACATTTGGCAACATTTGGCTGGGGAACATACACTCCAGGGGACACCACCTGCATTCATTTTTTGGGGTGGCGGGTGTTTGGAGGCTATTCATAATTTACCCTCGGATGGGGCATCTCATGGTACCTTGGTCTCTGTTTGCACGCCTTCCTTTTCAATGCCGGGGGAAACTTGCTATGATATAGGGAGGGGTTGCCTTTCTTCTTTTTCAAATATTGGCAGCACTTGTTTTGTGGGCCTACACTAAAGGGGGCATTGCTTGCATTCTTTTGTTGGGTGGCGGGCACCTGGGGGTTCTCTATGGCCCACACTCGGGTTAGACCTTTACTGCGCATCGGCAGATTGGAAGTGCCATCACCACTACCTGCAAACCTTCCTCTATTACACCTGGGGACGCCTACCAAGGTATAGGGTGGCATTGTTTTTTGTTTTTTTTTGTTTTTTTTCCTTCATGCTTGGGTTTCTTTTGGTGGGATTTTGGGACATGGTGAAAACCTGTGCCTCTGAACATGTTTATTGTATGCATCTTGTTATGGAGGAGGGAACGGGGATGTGAGCAGTGTGCTTGCGCCTTCCGGGGAGAGGGGGTACGCCCATTCCAATTCAAATATAGATGGTGGATGCTAACATAGGCTCCTCACACACTTTCCCATGTAGAGGTCGCTGGTGTGCTACTCGGGGAACAGGGATCATAGTTCCTCTCTTATCGAATAAGGGAAGGGAATGTTGAACCATGAGTGGGGAAAGAAGCGGGATATGCTTTTATAAATGGATAACGAGAAGGGGGGGAGCGGGTTTTAACCTTCCAATTATTTTCATTTCAAATATGCTTTGAAACAAGCACCACAACAATTTATTTGCATATTTCTGGGTTTCAGTTTTATTTCTGATGGTTATGCTGTGTTATATGTATTTTATTTATTTATTTTTTCAGAATTTGCCTTAGGTTAGTTTTGTTTCTCTTATATAATTTGCGTACACTGGTTCACTTTCTATTTGCCTTCACTCTAATGTTTCTATTTAATTCCCTGCATATTGGTTATGCATAAAAGTTTCATGGCTGGTGCACAGAATGTGATAGCCTCTGCTTTTGAGGTATACATTTAAAAAAATACTCTGAAAAATCGAGTAATCTTCTACAGAAAATGTAGAGAACATTTTTCCACACTATGTGAAGATCATAGAAAATACCTCTCATTATTAAAGAAAAAGACATTAATAATTATGCTCAATCACTGGAACTTTACACTCAAGGATCAAATGGTAGAAATAAAGAGGTGTATTAAGACAGAATAATTATATGTAGCAATTAGAACATCAAAGCCTAATAAGGCAAAAAAAGATCCTTTAAAACCAAAGCTTTGTAAGTTGATGATTCCTGGACTCCTAATGGAGATACAGACAGGTCTTTCAGATAATGTTGTTAAACTGCAACTACAACTTTTTAAAACAAAATATTGTATACATCTGGGTCACACGTCTCAATAAAGTATTAAGACAGTCAAGGGCAGGCTGGTTGTCTCTTTTACTTTGGTAAACTATCTGCTTCTATTCACACATTCACTCATTCATTTATTTTGTATCTGTATTAAGATTAGTTTAGGTTCTGAGTATCAGGGTCAGACCCATCATAACAACTTTACACTCTGTCTTAATCCATGCCTGCTGAGCACACCTGATTACCAATTAGCTTACCTGGCTATACAACCTGACTGACATTATATGCTGATGTTTTCTCCTTGTTACACAATTGACTTGTCCTGATGACTCAATCTAGCTATCCGAACTCGTCTCTGAGTACCCAGTTGATGACATGACATCACTATTATTTTGTTTCCTGTCTAAGTCCAATTACTGACCTGGACTGCTTTTTTCTGATTTTGCTATTCTGTTTGTTTCCTGTTTCTGTCTATCTCCGTGATGATATGGTACTGGTAAATCAGTCATTTTGTATAAAGCATCAGTCATTTTCCTTTATAAACAGTTTTCCTGCCAAGCCTTACCAGATGTGGTTGGGTTGTAAGTCCTCAAAAAAGGTCCCAGAGGTTGGCATTTAATCTTAAAGGGATATTCCAACCAATATGACCACATCAGTGATTTGAAATGATCACATGGGGGCAGGAATCTGTGTTTGCAGAATTTCTGCTTGAAACACTGCACATACAGAGAAATCTGTACTTGTGTGCTGGAGGCTAGTTAACCCACCAGCACATGTGTCTTATCAGCTTAGAACTCTGTTCCAGACTGCCTAATGTCAATTATGTGCATAAAATAGATGAAAATGTATCCATACTTACCGTAATTTTCCTTTCCTGGTCATAGGCCATGGCAGCACAACAATGGGTTAGCTCCTCCCTATCCCTAATTAGACAGGAACAGAATTAAAATCAGGGGTATAAATACCCCCTCCCACCAATGGTCCCTCAGTCTTGTTAACAGCAATATCCCAGGGCGGGATCTAAGTGCTGCCATGGCCTATGACCAGGAAAGGAAAATTACGGTAAGTATGGATAAATTTTCATCTTTCCTGGCCATATCCATGGCAGCACAACAATGGGTAATACCCAAGCAATAACCAAGGAAGGGAAAAAAACACAGATTCAAGAATATTTTAAATGCTGGTGTATTAGAAATCACATGTGCAATAGAAATCAATCAAGAAGAGTTGACTGCGGATAAGACTGATTTGCCAAAAGAGTCTGATTGGCTGGCTTTAACGTCAATCTGGTAATGCTTTATAAACGTGTTTGGAGAAGACCAAGTGGCTGCTTTGCAAATCAGCTCAGGTGACAAATTAGCAGCTGCTGCCCAAGATGAGGAAAGGGACCTCGTGGAGTGAGCCTTGAGCCCATCAGGAACTTTCATCTTTGAAGCTTGGTAAGCCTGAATGATGGCGGCAACAATCCATCTACTGATGGCCATCTTAGAAGCCTGAAGCCCTCTTCTGGGGCCGTTGGGGATGACGAATAGCCTTTGAGAGATCCGCCAGGCTGAAGATCTTTGTAGATAGACAGACAGACATAGAACAAGATCTAACGGAGAAGGCAGAGGTTCAGCATCCTCAGTAAAAGACTCCGAATGAAGAGCCGGGAGTACTATTTCTTCATTGATGTGAAAAGCTGACACCACTTTAGGACGAAATTCGGGAACAGTCCGTAAAATAACTCTGTCCTTATAAAAAACTGTAAAGGGCTCTTTAGTTGATAAGGCATGGAGTTCAGACACTTGTCTACCTGAGGCTAAGGCCACCAATAGAACCGTCTTAATGGTGAGTAACTGAGGAGAGATGGATTCAAAAGGCTCAAAAGGAGAATTGCTCAGAGCTTTTAACATCAAGGGAAGATCCCATGGTGGAGCGAAGGGCTTGATAGGAGGCTTGATTTTCAAAACTGCTGCCATAAATCTGATCACGTCTGTGTTCAAGGCCCATCTTTGATCAGTAAGGGCCAAAAGAGCTGAAATATGTACCTTCAGGGTATTGTAGCTTAAACCCTTATCAAGACCGGATTGTAGAAAATCTCCTTGGTGGAGATAGACTGAATATTCCTGTGGTTGGATGCAGCCCAGGAGGAAAAAACGTACCAGATTCTGTAGTAAGTGGAAGATGTAGAGCGTTTCCTTGCTTGCAGTAGAGTTTCAATGACAGAATGTGAAAATCCCTTGCAGTTCAACCTTTCCCTTTCAATTTCCATGCCATCAGCTTGAGGGAGGCAGGGTCTGGGTGGAGGACAGGACCCTGATGTAGAAGGGAAGGAATATTTGGAAGCTGCCAGGGGTCTGCACTGCAGAGGCTCAACAACAGAGGAAACCATGGCCTGCAAGGCCAAAAGGGGGCTATGAGGATGATGGATACCTTCTCCTGCCTCAATCGTCTCAGAAAGAAAGATGAGGGGTGTAGGAGGAAATGCGTAACCTAGGTGAAATTCCCAATCGATTGAAAGAGCATCCCTTCCTGATGCTTGGGGATCAATGTTTTTTGAAAAGAAGTGCTGCACCTTCCTGTTCTTGTGTGTTGCCATAAGGTCGACTTGTGGCACGCCCCATACTTGAGAGATGTCTTCGAACACCTTGTTTGACAGACTCCTTTCCCCTGGATCTAATTCCACTCTGCTCAGGTAATCCGCTATGGAATACTGGACTCCCGGAAGATGGATCGCCGATAGGCCCGCTAGATGCTTCTGGGAGAAGGACATTAGGGGCTTCATAATGGACATCATTTTCCGACTCCTTGTTCCCCCTTGATGGTTTATGTAGGCAACTACAGTGGAATTGTCTGATCTGATCTTGATCCACTTGAAGTGTATGAGGGGAAGGAGAATTTCTAGAGCTTTTAGAACTGCCAAAAGCTCTAATTGGAGGGAGTCTCTGTTACTGGAAAGGACCATTTCCCCTGGATAAACTGATCTTGTAGGTGAGCACCCCATCCCCACTGGCTTGCATCCGTGGTAATAACTGTCCATGTGATGATCCCCAATGGAAACCCTCTGAACAGGGATTTCTTCTGTAACCACCAAATCAGAGATTGATGGACCTGAGGGGGAATCTTGATAGGCTGAAGTGGACTTCTCGATCTGAATTGAAGGATGAAATTCTTCTGGAAAATCCTCATCCTCCATTGGGCCCATCTTGTCAGTCCGATGGTGGAGGACATTGATCCTAACAGGCTCATGCATCTTTCTGCTGAGGTCACATTGGATGCCAACATGTATTTGACTTTGTTCATCAACTTCGTACCTCTTTCTGGAGACAGTTGCACTGTGCCTGCTAGAGTGTTGAATATGGCCCCCAAATATTTCATCTCCTGAACCGGCTGTAATTGGCTCTTGTTCTTGTTTATCTTCCAACCACGACGGCGAAGAAAACGTAGACAAACCTGCCCATGGGTCTGAAGGGTATCTGTGTCTTCTGCCAAGATGAGGATGTCGTCTAAGTAATGGTAAATGGCTATGCCCTTTTTCCTGAGCTCCGCAATCAAAACAACCAAGACCTTGGAGAATGTTCTTGGAGCTGTGCTGAGACCAAACGGCAGGGCTCGGAATTAAAAATGCCCTTGTTCCACCGCAAACCGAAGGAATTTCTGATGTTCTGGAGCGATTGGGATGTGGAAATAAGCGTCTGCCAAGTCTATAGAAATCATCCATTGGTGTGGAAAAACAACCTTTATGATGGATTGAATAGACTCCATCTTGAACTTCCGGATGAGGAGATGCTGATTTAGTCTGCTTAAGTCTAAGATAGGCCTCCAACCACCTGAAGCTTTTCTGGTGAGAAACAGGTGAGAGTAAAACCCTTGACCTTGCTGTCGCTGAGGAACTGAAATGATGACATTTCCTTCCTGGAGTGTCGAGATGAAATCTTTTAAGGCCTGTCTTTTTTCTGCATCTCCTGGCCATTTGGTCGTTTGAAAGGAGTAAGCTGGAGGGGGTCTGAAAAATTCTAAACGATATCCTCTTCTTATGATATCCAACACCCATTTGTCTGTGGTGGATAGTTCCCATACGTCTTGGAAGAGTAACAGACGTGCCCCCACACCTACTGACTGGGGGGAAGACCAGTCATAAAGATCTGGGGTTCTTGTGGTACGAGGCGCCTCTAGTTTTACCGCCTCTGGTAGATGACTGTCCACCTCTCCAAGGCTGGGATCTTCCATGCTCTCTTCCTGGCTTGTAAGATCTGTCATCTCGAAAGGAAAAATAGTCTGGATATCGTTTGGATCGAAAGGAACCTCTGGGTTTACGATCCTGCGGGAGAAAAGCTCTTTTGCCTTCGGCTGCTCTTTTAATACATTCATCCAAGTTTTTTCCAAACAACATGTCGCCGTGGAAAGGTAAGGCACATAAACTAGATTTAGAAGAGGTATCTGCTATCCAGGATCTTAACCATAAAGCCCTTCTGGCTGAAACGGAGAGGGCCATATTTCTGGCAAAGGCCTTAACCAGATCCACCGAAGCGTCAGACGTAAAGTCTACTGCAAGTTTTATATCTTTTAGACTTTCCAGGAGACTGGATCTGCTCCTGCCTCTTTGGATGTCTGCCTCTAGATTTTCCATCCAGATCTTTAAAGCTCTGGAAACTGAAGTGAGAGCGACTGCTGGATGGAGGCCTGTGCCTGCAGCCACGTAAGCCTTGGCGAGGTTCAGATCCATTTTTCTATCCATGGGATCTCTAAATGAACCTGTGTCGTCAACCGGTAGAGTAGTGTGTTTGGCCAGTCTTACTACGGACGCATCTACCTTAGGAGCCGAATCCCAACAGCTGGAGTCTTTTCTCTCAAATGGATAAAGACGAGCAACTCTGCCTTGAGATGTCAGTTTTCTACGAGTATTAGACCACTCGTCTTCAATCAGCTCCTTGATTGTCTCATGAGCTGGAAATGTGGCTCTCTTTTTCTTCAGATCAGCAAAATATCTACTGGAAGTAGAAGGTTGCTCCGAGGATATTTCCTTGAGACTCAAGGATTTGCGCACTCTGGATATTAAATGATCAACTTGAGCAGGCTCCGTGAATTCCGGAGCATAAGATTCTTCTTCTGAAGAGGACAGCCCGTCTCTGTAGGAGTCCATGGACTCATCTGAGGATTCTTCCTGAGAAAACCCCAAGGGTTCAGCGAATCTGGGCCTCTTGTGGGACTTCCCAGCTTCTCTGATGCCCTGGGATACCGCCTGCTTAATAAACTCCATCATATCTGGAGTAGGGGCAGTAGTGGAAGCGCCAGCGGCTGTAGACAGGTATTCTGCGCAGAGACGTTTGCCTTCTAGTGGTTTATTGCTGCAGGCTTCGCATCTCTTCTTCATAGGCGACTTGCCTTTGGAAGTTCTGGATGCTTTAATTCCCGTAGAGCTGACATAATAGGGAAATACAATTAAACCAGGCACTCTTTTGTTTGGTATAGATAGAGAGAAAAATAATGGCTTACCTATAACCTTTGGATTGTGACCTTTGTTTATGAACGGATGCCTCAGAGTCTGATGAGAAAGATTTGTCTATCTTCCCTGTTATAATATAGGAAGGAATTGAAATATTTATACCCAAAAAAGTATAAAAATTCAATTTGTGAAAAAAGGGAATGTGCCTTTAAGAAATAAAACCATACCTGAGTTACAGAAAACTGGAGGCTTGAAAATAAACAAACAAAACTGGAACAAAAGATGCTGCAAGAGATCCCCAGAGTCCAGGCAACCTGAAACAGGTAAAAAAATTCGAATTTGGCGTCTTTTTAAAGGTGGCGAATGACGTCACCGATGATGTCACCGCGAACCTGGAAGAACGCTCCGCGCATGTGCGCAATTACTCCGCGCATGTGCGCAATTACTCCGCGCATGCGCGGAAGTCCGCATGACGTGCCCCCTGATCCGCGCATGCGCGGAAACGTCCACAGACGCACAGTGGTGTATCCTGGTTTTGTGCTGCCCTAGGCAGGACAAAACTCAGGCACCCCCCCGCGCCACCCCCACCCGCGCAACCGCCACCCAACCTGCTCCGCCTTCTAAATACACACACACACATTCACTGACAGATACGCATTCACTAGCTAACAGAAACACACAGTCACTAACAGACACACACTCACTAACAGACACACACTCACACACTCACTAACAGACACACACACTCACAGGCAAACACACACACACACTCACAGGCAAACACACACACACACTCACAGGCAAACACACACACACACTAACAGGCAAACACACACACTAACAGACATCCACACTAACAGACATCCACACACTAACACTAACATACATACACTAACATTAACATACACACTAACACTAACATACACACACTAACATACACACACTAACACTAACATACACACAGTAACAGACACACTTACAGACACACTAACATACACACACTAACACACACACACACACACACACACACACTAACAGACACAAACACTAACAGACACAAACACACACTAACAGACATCCACACACACACACACACTAACATACACACACACACACTAACATACACACTAACAGACTTCCACACACACACACTAGTGTTTTTTTTAAAATTTTTTATTTAACCCCCCCCCCAGCCTCCTTACCTTTTGGTAATGCTGGGGGGGTTCTTCCTCTCCCTGGTGGTCCAGTGGCTGCAGCGCTGGGCGGGCGGCCGCCGAGGGAGCTCTTCCCCTGAGCGCTCTGCTCTGCTCAGCTCCCTTGCGCGCCGCCAGCAGAGTGAGGCTGGGAGCTGGAATATGACGTCATCAACCCGGCTCCCAGCCTCACTCTGCTGGCGGTGCGCGAGGGAGCTGAGCAGAGCGCTCAGAGGAAGTGCTCCCTCGCCAGCCGCCCGCCCAGCGCTGCAGCCACTGCCGCCCAGCGCCCAGAATGTCTGTTAGCCGCGAGGCTAACAAGACATTTGCCCTGGGCATTTGGAGGGCGGCGTTTTTTGCCGCCCCCTGAAAAATGCCGCCCAAGGCAAATGCCTTGTTTGCCTCACGGCTAATACGCCCCTGCAGACGCAGCCACCGGTCCGCGTATGCGCCGAAGAAGCCATGACGCGGCCACCGGACCGTGCATGCGTGGGGACCGGGGATGACACGCCCGCAGCCGCAGAGCACCAGGAGGACGCCGCCAAGATGGCGGCAAGCCGAAAAAAAGCCCGGTAAAATTTAAAATCATTAAAGGGAAAGGGGAAAAGGAGAGAGAAAAAAAAAATACAAAATCCTTGGCACATACAGAGAGGTGGAAGGGGGAAACCTGACAGCCATAAGTAATCTAATACACAAGAAATGCATTTAAACTTACTGTGCCTGCCAGGTAGAGGTAAGAAGAATCTTCTGTAGATGAGGTTCTTCTGCCACTTCCTGCTACCACTTGGTTACTGCAGAGAATGTTCCTTACTGGCAATATTTTGCTTGCTACCCCTAGGGTCACTGCAAGTGGCTCCCGGTCACTAAAGGAGCATCTCCAGGGGGATATCCTTTGCGCAGGGCCACGTACTGGAGACTTCCCAAGGAAGAGAGGCTGAACTCCCTTGAGGCTGAAGGTAAAAACCCTCAGGTAAGCCAAAGAGAAAAAAAGTTCACAGTCTATAATGACTGGAGTCCTATAGGGATAGGACAGGAATAAAAAGACTGAGGGACCATTGGTGGGAGGGGGTATTTATACCCCTGATTTTAATTCTGTTCCTGTCTAATTAGGGATAGGGAGGAGCTAACCCATTGTTGTGCTGCCATGGATATGGCCAGGAAATGTCCTTCCTTAGTGTGCACAGCATGCTGGCAATGGACATAAAGAGCTTTTCCCTTGCAAGCAGTGTCTGCATGGAAAATCCATCCCTCTCTCCCTGAGTTGAGCCCTCCTTTCCTCCCAATAAAATCAATTTTGCTCATTTTTTTAAACAATAAGTTTCCGACCCCCTTCCTCTCAGTCCCTCTCCCTCGTTGACCATTTCGCTGGCTCAGAGTGCATACACGCAATCTGAGCCAGCGAAATGGTCTACTCACAGGCTTATCTATGAGAGTGGTTGTTAGGTTCAATGAACTAGTGCCACAGCCAAATGCAATTATGCATTGAAACACAAACATATATCTATGTCAGCTAATCAAAATTATTGCAAAGGTACTGCTAAGACTTAGGTGCTAAGGTGTTTGTTTTGCCAAAGCCAGGTTTTGTCTTGTTACTTAATGACTTGACTGCCATGTCTCATACAAGAGCCTTTAAAATGTAGAAGATACATGCATTAGGAGATAGTGCCATATACAGTTATCAAAATTATTTAAACCCCATTCACAATCTGGTTTATAGTCCTATTTAACAGACTTTCAGCTGTTTGCAATGAACAAATTAAACAAAACCAATTGAAATAACTCAACACAATGAATGTTTCAAGTGGTTTCCCCAAATTCATCTGAAAATGCAACCTATAATGACTTCTCTAGTCTCAAAATTATTCGACCCCTGATTAGAATCCCTGACAATAGCACAACTATGCAAAACAGGTGTTATCTCAAGCCTACCTGATGCAACTAATCAAAGGCTTCATTAGTTGCACTAGGTGTGCTTAAGCTGGAACACTTGAAATACCTGAACTGTTTAGGAGTTTGTTGAGTGTCACGCTTGACTGCATGTTAGAAATATGGCTAAGTCAAAAGAATGGTCCACAAAGTTAAGAGAATAAGCACTCAGTGCTCTCACTACTGCAAGGGATTCTGGGTAGGTGTATGCAAATGAGCTCAACAAAGAACCAAATTGTTGCCTCATAATTCCACTTTATAAATGGATTTCTTGGAGTATGTGTCTACTGCATACAGCCGCTTTAAAACACAAGTGGACAGCTGTTTTGTTGTTATTTCAACTCATTAGCATGAGATAGGTTCTTTGTTGAGATCATTTGCATATGCCTACCCAGAATCCCTTGCAGCAGTGAGAGCACTGTTAAAGTGAGATTTCTGTGGTAAAAGCAAGACTTATGGCTTGCCTGGTGTGTGCTAGATCGAATACTTTTTATACTAACCACTTAAGTTATTCACACAATGTTGCTACTTCTAAGATATGTACATTGTAATATATTTATAAGCAGAAAAGTTTCTGCTACATTCTTTCAAGAGCTAAGTGGTTCACTGATGTTTATTAGTATTTCAACCCTGTTTGTCTTTAGTATGATAATTTTTTGTCAAAATTTGCTTCTAGATTTAGACCTCTTTGGCCTTTTTATCTCGTACTCACCCTATGTCATGTATAATACTAGCTGCAGGAAGTATTTTCCAGCCAAGACACAAGGTGGTGGCTGAGGGTGATTGCTCCTGCAATCCTAGACCGCACGATTGCTGTGTGTTCCAGCTGTTGCCCAGCAACGGTGGAAAGCAGACAACGTGGGAACTGATCTTACTGTCGGCAGGTCGGGCTAATTTGCTATCTCCTTGTGCATAGTGGCGTTTACTGCACAAGACACATGATATTGGTGAGCACTTAATTCTTTTGGATATACATTGCTTTTCTATGCCTGTAATGTCATATTTGCCATCCTGAGGAAGGCTCCTGATGTGAGCCGAAACGTTGATGTATATTCTTTTATTTTTAATATGAATTAAAAGTGATATTTTATTTACATTATCAAAGACCCTGGAGTGCATTCCATTTTCTTGGATATCTACAAATTTTGCTGGATTCGCACCGGGCATCAGTGTCATTTATACCTGGAGTGCATAATGGATATATATAAAATAAGAAAGGGATATTTCGGAATAAGAGGCTAAGGCGCTGTTTTAGATTAATGTAAATTGATAGCTGTGCATTACAAGACATTCAAATATAATTCTCAAGAGACCTGGTATTTGTAGGTGCCCTTGAAAAATTTAATTTCTAAGTCACCATTGTTATCTGAGAATATCCTTAATCTTTATAATTATCACATGGATTAATGTATAGGTTTGGTTTTCAATATAGAGGCTGGGTTTGCCCCTTATATTTAATTTCACAATAATCCATAGTAGTAAAGGATGTTCATGTTTCTGCTCTACATTGTATTTGTTATAAAAAATATCTAAAATATTATATTGTTTGCAAACTAATTTGTATATTTCAAACATGTAATGTAGGTATTTGTTGTGATACTGTACGTAGTTTACTATATCAAATTAGCAATATAACTATGAATAGTAAAAGTAGTAAAATACTACTTTTAAATACAACTTAATATTGTATTAATATATGACTTTCTGTAATGACATTGCATTCATGGGCTCAGCAGGGACAAATCAACATCAACGCACACAAAGGTTATAAATGATTAGAAACTGAATACATAATCTAAATAAGTATAACAAAGAAACTGTCTGATCTATAACATATGAAATTGCATGTAAATGCCAACCATCTATAAGTCTTCATAACATGAATTAGATTTTGCAGATAAGCAGCCTGTTTCTAGATCAATCAGCACAAGTGAAGTAAAGTGATGAATATTACATACATTCTTTTTGAGGATAAACAAAACCAAAGGCAAACAAAATTGTAAGCGTATATATGTCTCTAACATGTGGCCAATAGCAAGCTGTTACCATCATGCTGACCAAACCTACCCCTTTTAAAGTAATCCACATTCTGAGTTCTTGATTTTTAGGACACCAAACTTTCATGTGCATGTCATCACTTTTTCAATATGGTGCTGACAATACTATTGAGAGTTTTACTAACTCAATACCTTTGCACACATTAGTTTAACCTACATTAGTGATTTTAGACTGAAACACAGAGCTATATATTATATATACAAGGACACAATAGGGTTAAACCAAAATCACTTTTCATTCTCCATGGCTATACGGTGATGCACTCCTTAATCCAATAGTTATATGTGTTTTAGCTTGTTCCTTATTTGAATCCACACTAACTTGGCATACATATCATCAAGATTAAATTCACAGTCTATAAGATCTTGTGTTTAGCTTAATTAAATTATGTGGGATGAGTAATGCAAAATTTTTGGTTCTTATATTTGACTTTTGTTTTGAGAACATACCATTGTGATTGTATCTTTATAAGCTCTCTGTGTAAGTTATTAAACATAAGCTTATAACAGGGGCTTTCTAAAAAAACATACTTAACTGAAACCCTTGTGATGCCATTGCTAATTTAACTAAGCCTTTTTAAACTTTATTAAAGGGCACAGAATGGGAAGGGAAATGTTTGGATTTCATACATACTTAACATGTTACTTAAACCGGAATAAAAAGTAGAAGCACTGAATAAACTGCAACATATTTTAGTGCATTAATTCAATTCAAGAAAAAAAAAATGTTTGGTATAATTTTGTACTTTTTATACTTTTTAAACTTAAAAAAGTATGTCCCAGTAAAACAGTTTTTTAAAAACCTGCAGTGCTTCACAAGACTAAGCCCATCTACCATAAAATGAAACTACCTTTCTTCTTCTACTATGAAAATCAAACCCACAAAATAAATTTAGAAAATAAAATAATTAAACTAATTCACAATGTTGCAGATTGTAATACATAGTGGTTACATATATGAAGAAACTGCATGTAGAAAATTCCTTAATTTGATATTATCTGTCAGTCATAGAATGAGAAGATGTGTTACCTTTAATTATACTATTAAATGAAGCAGGGCTGTGCATATTGTTTGGGTGTCTAAAAAAGGATTCATAGGTGGTTTCACATTTATACCAGATTTTACTAGAAAATCTTTAAACAATGTCAACATTTTATTTGCAAAGGTATGTCTTCAAAATAACTCTATCAAGGTACAAGCTTTCAGGATAGGCTAACATTTATTACGAAACCTAGAATGAGCCTTTTTTGTGTCTGGTTCTTTTTAAAAGTACCCTTAGTACCATAGTCACTGCAGAGTGCTTTCATGGTTTTGGTGCCAGGAGTACTCTGGCTCCCTCCCATAATATGTAGGCAAACAAATTGAAAAAGGCTTT
Source organism: Pelobates cultripes (assembly GCA_933207985.1). Taxonomy (NCBI): domain Eukaryota; kingdom Metazoa; phylum Chordata; class Amphibia; order Anura; family Pelobatidae; genus Pelobates; species Pelobates cultripes. The sequence continues at coordinate 77,199,189 of OW240920.1, read as the reverse complement.
ACCCAGGGGCAACCAGATGTCACCACCTCCTCTGGCAAGAAGCTTAAGTTAGCTCCACTGACCTTCGCCCAGCTGTGCAGGGCTGATTAATTGGCTGAATGCATCAGTGGACCACACTTAGCCAATGAGCACCTCCCCCTCAGTGGGGGAAGCTTTAAAGTTGGGCAGAGGTGGCAGCAGGTGCCTGGTAAACCACAAGTAAGAGGTTAATCCTGTCACAAAATGTCCATGTTGACTATTTTAGCTCTAGATTGTTTATTGGGATCCTCATACAAAATATCCATTGCTTGAAGAAAGTCATCTAGAAAATCCAAAATCACATCTTTGTTTCCAATAGGGTCTGTGCCCATGCAAGAGGTTCTTCTCTTAGGAAATATATAATGGTGCAGACTTTTATGTTATCTGTTGCACATGTGCAAGGTTTTTGAACAAGGAAGAGTCTTCATGTGTCCATGCACCTCAGGGAGTTCTCTGCAAGGCACACAAGTGGATTGAATTTCTCTTATACAGGTGATCAATCTTTTATTAGTAATTCCTTGAGTCAAAAACTCTGGTTCAGCCCCGCCACCCCATATTTGGCTTGAGCTTCCTCCTCTCTTCTGGCACTAGCAGAGGGTGCTGATGCTGCTGAACCTTCATCCCACACTGCACCCGTGGCTAGCTCTGCTGACATTCTCCTGCAACAGAACAACTTTGTGACACTGACGTGTCAATGTTGTGAAGATGATTGTTCATCCAGGTGTTTGTCAAATGTGCAAAGTCTCCCATCCCCAATCCTATCAAAATTATCCCACACTATATAGCTGCTTCTGGTACTCAATGTGAAATGGGAGGGTCTAGTATTGCTGCTCTGCTCCTGCTGTATTGAGCTGCCACTGCTGCTACTTAATGTGCTTGTTTTACCTACTGTTGTGAATGAGTGCAACACTGGTGGTTATGGGAAATCACATAGGGGAGGATGTAACTGCACCTCTGTCAAACTGCTACTACAGTTCATGTTTTTCAATTTTTGTTTTTCACAACAGACTTCTGCTCCTCCTCTTTTTCCATTAGATCATAAAAGGACACTATAGTCATCAAGACAACTTTAGCTTAATGAAGCAGTGTTTGTGTATAAATCATGCCCATGTAGTCTCACTGCTCAATTCTCTGCCATTTAGGAGTTAAATCACTTTTATTTCTGTTTATGCAGCCCTATCCCCACCTTCCCTGGCTGTGACTGGCACAGCCTGCATGAAAACAAAATGGTTTAATTTTCAATCAGATGTTACTTATTTTCAAAGTTTTTTTCTCCTGCTCTGTAAATTGAACTTTAATTATATATGGGAGGCTCCTGCAGGGTCTAGCAAGCTATTAACAGAGCATGAAATAAGAAATTCTACATTAAACAGAATTCGCAATAAAGAAAGTGTAAACATTAGATGACTCTTTACAGGAAGTGTTTAGGAAGGCTGTGTAAGTCATATGCAGGGAGGTGTGACTAGGGCTGTATAAACAAAGTTATTTAACTCCTAAACAGCAGAGAATTGAGCAGTGACATTGCAGAGGCATGTTCTATACACTAAAACTGCTTAATTGAGCTAAAGTTGTTTTGGTGACTAAAGTATCCCTTTAACCCCTTAAGGACCAAACTTCTGGAATAAAAGGGAATCATGACATGTCACACATGTCATGTGTCCTTAAGGGGTTAATCTAATTCCTCATTCTCAAATCCTATTAGAATGTATTTGCTGGTGACTTTTGGGGCACTGACAGTTCCTGCTACACTGAACTTTGTATTTTTGAGGGGGCTGCTCCTGCTACTCTTCGTTGCTTATTTCAGCAATCTACAACTGCATTTTTCAGGATCAGACATTATCTACAACTGCTTACAATGCACTGACACTCTACTTGTAACCTTCATTTGAATTTAAGAATATAAAAATGCATTCTCTTACTATGTGGCGTGCTACTATGTGGCGTGCCAGACATCTATTTCCTAGGTTGTCACTGCTGAATCTGCATTATGATGATGCCATAAACTGAATATGCTGTGGTGGGGGATGACATTGGCTCTGGCTCATCATTTGGTGAGAGATCAGTTTCTCTTAGAACATTCTTCTTAAAAAACATACTTAACTGAAACCCTAGTGATGCCATGGCTAATTTAACTAAGCCTTTTTTAAATGTATTTAAGGGCACAGAATGGGATGGGAAATGTTTGGATTTCATACACACTCAATAACTTGTTACTTAAACCAGAATAAAAAGTAGAAGCACTGAATAAACTGCAACATATTTTAGTGCAATAATTCAATTCTAGAAAAAAAAAAACCTTTTTGTATAATGTTTTAACTTTTAGACTTTTTAAACTTAAAAAAGTGTCCCAGTAAAACAGTTGTTTTGAAAAAAAACTGCAGTGCTTTACAAGACTAAGCCTACCTACCATAAAATGACACTACCTTTCTTCTTCTACTATGAAAATCAAATCCACAAAATAAATTTAGATAATAAAATAATTCAACTAATTCAAAATGTTGCAGATTGTAATACATATATGTTCAGTGGTTAAAACTACTGAAAATATTAATTGCACCGGTACACATTCAGTGATCCACTTGCTCATTTGGTTGTTTGTTTATATTACAAACATTATTTGTTTTCAGATTAAATTAATGTAAAATAAATTGTTGGCTCATTTTGTTGTTTGGGCAGAAATATGTGATAAAGTATATGTGAGCGGATTATAGACTACATGGGGGAAAAAAAAGTCTGTTACGCAATCAGAAGTGTTATTTATATACAACACTGTTATCCTATCTGCAACTTTATCATTTGGTAAATTGTTTGTTAAAACCATACTGAGGCAGGTTGAAAATATTCCTTTAAGGGTCTGAGATACTAGAATCAATGACTCACTCACTCCCACGCAAACATAGCAAGGGTGAAACACACAGTATCACTACTGATCTGTCTCCTTCAGTAGCTGCAGTCAAATTGTCTAGTAAAACCCTGCTTATAAATATAGATTGTTTTACTGCTCCTCCTTTTTAACTCTATTGGTAAGTTGTCTGTGAATAAAATCAGCATGTGTTGGCTATTCTCTAACTATCAATCATCTTTTAGTTTTGTTTTCCTTCTCTTGTTTGGACTGGAGATCCAGGCCACATGACTGGACAGATGTCTCGTCCATCATGGACAAAAAAACAGCCTCTTTTCAATTCCATACACAGTTTTTTGATGCCTCGAATAGCACTCCGAATCAAGAATAAAAACAAGCATGTTTGGGACTGTGCGAGTCAGGTCCCTCAAGATTCTGGCACAATACCTAATCGGTCTGAATTCGACTGAAGTACTGTTTGGCCCAAAATGAATCTAAAAATCTACTATGCAACAGGAGTGAGTAAATACCCAAAAGACTTTGAAATGAGTACCTATAAAATGTACTTTATATGATAAGCTCATGCTTCTTCAAGAAATTACATATTTAATCTGCAGGATGCAGTGTCAGTGGTTCATAATCAAAACAGAGAAACTTGATCGTTGTACAAATCGGTGAAAAACAACAATAGATTTGATACACCAAACTATTAATAAACCTCACAAATAAAATTGCACAAGTCTAATGGCATGTTCAGATAGTGTAGTATAAAGTGATACCACATTAACCCCCAATTCTTACCTTCACTACCTCATATTAACTCCATTGCCGCTGGAAGACACACAGTCCTGGAGGTACAACAACCACTTTATTGGCTACACACAGCTTTTATACATACCCTATGCAACGGGTGTATTATACCAACATCCAATGTCCCCTCCCAGGATCCTCCTCCACCCTGGGTCCCCAGTAAGGGGTCTTCTTCCCAGGAGCCTCTGTGCCTATGAGTCTAGGCTCAGGAAAGCCTTTGTCTCCCAGGCACAGAAAGTCGCCTTCCGGAAAATAGCTAATTTCTTTGTCCTTGTAGGCACCACAAAGCCTGCCCAACTCGCCAGTGCGCCAGTAGTGCCCTTGACCGGTCTCTGCTCGCGAGGCCAATGTGTAAAATCCTGCAAGGGAAGCATCTCCTTTCGGGAGACGAATGCTCCACCTGGGCGGCATTCGTCTATACTAAATGGCAGCCACCCAGGGGAGCATTAGTTAATTACTTCCCTTGCGGTTTCACACTTGGGTTGTAAGTGAGAACACTCTGATGAATTGGTTTGAGTGTTCTAATGGGGCACTGGAGAGGTCCTCGTTTGGGAAATGAATGAGTCAGGTAACAATCCACGAACGATTCCCCTGTCTGGCTTTCGTCTGTACGAATGGCGGCCACCTAGGGGAGCAGTCATTAATTGTTTCTCTTGCGGTTTGTGGTTTGACACTTATGTTGCGATGTGCAAAGTTTCTAAACTAACATTCTAAATTAGGTTTCGGGGTAGTCCCTGTTCGGGAGGCAAAAGAATTCCCTTTGTGGAAGCACTTACGAACAGGCAGCGGGCACAATATACGAAGAGATGGGGAAACGCACATATCAGAAAGGCAATTCACAGACAGGCAGCGGTCCTACAACAGCTGCCACCCAAGAATTTTTGATGAGGGTTACTTGAGATACCCGTATGATGTTTTAGTTATACTTAAAGGCAAATGCAGCAAAATATATTAAAAATGATTACATGTAAAACAGAATAAGATGCCATTCAAATGGCATCACTCTGTACCAGTAAAGTCACCAAACATGCACGACATGTTTAAATATACTGCACAACATAGATTAATTTCCAAATACTGACCCAAATTAAACCAAATCTATATATTTTTTTATCAATATTTTCAATATAAGATACATAAGATGAATGTTTGCATAAATCCTCATGATGGGATTCATATAAAGGGATGTAAGGTACATTTTAATGTACATTTTTAATAGTATACATCCGCATAAAAGTATTAATAACAGTACTAATAACAGATTAGAATAAAACATGATATTTTAAAACAAATTATTAATAGAAATGTTCAGTCCACATTAACAACATTTCTTTATTTCATGGTTTTTAGATGGATATGTTTGCTATTCATTATTTTACATAATTGCAAAATAACTGGAAAATACTAATTTCATACTTACCCTGCAAAGTATTGTCCCTGAAGCCCTTGCATTTTCACATAGTGAAAATAAGTCATTAAAAATAATCACTTAAATGATTCCTAAAGCAAAATATATATGTAATAAAATAAATACCTATAATAGCTATTCTCTCATTATGGATTTAAGATCTTGCTGGTGTTAAGGCATTAAATGCATCATTAAGAAAGAAAAATGAACAATTAATGTCTCTGTAGAGCACAAAATGTATTTAAGTGTCAAAATTAGGTATTCTTCCAAGTTTGCTTTCAATAGACACTATAGTCACCAGAACAACTACAGCTTAATGTAGTTGTTCTGGTGAGTATAATCATTCCCTGCAGGCATTTTAATGTGAACACTGCCATTTCAGAGTAAACACATTTACATTGCCTCTTAAGGACACCTCCAGTGGCCACTCCTCAGCTGGCCACTGAAGGTGCTTCCTGGGGCTGTGCTGTGCAGTTGGCAGCACTCCTGTTCTGCTTCTCCACGCTCTAACCAGCACAAATAAAATTATTGTTATCCCCTTCTATGGGGGCTAAGGTGGGGGCAGAGGGGGATAAGGGGAGGGGGGGGAGGAAATCCACCTAAATGTTAGTTTTAACAGTGTAGGACCAGGAATACATGTTTGTGTTCCTTTAATATGTGCTGCACACATTCAGTATGATATAAGTGAAAACTAGAGAACTCCTAATGGACCCTTCCTGAAAAATATTTTAATATTACAATATTACTGTCACTGCTATTGATATCTGTAGTACATTGAATAAGCACTCCATTAATTTTTATTTAAGAATACTAATTTAAATATTAGAAGAACTCTCTAACGTTATGAATACAAGCATGTATTTCAAACACTATTGTTATTATAACTTTTTGGATTACTGGGCACCCCTAGAAGTATATAAATACTTACCTCTATTCCCCCAGTGGGTCGGTCTCGCCACAACTGCACCACCTCCCCTGTCTACGATCATCAATTCTGATGATCTCAGCAAATCCAATACTCCCCCAGTGGAAAGCAAGTGTACATGTTCAGCAAATGCCATGCTGCGCCAATCAGCATTTCGTCTCTCTGTATCTTTATAGGGAATGTTTGTTCTCCGTGCAGAGCGTGAATACACTAAACGTTGGTCCTGCAAACTTTGCAGGATCTCATCCAGGAATCCCCTCTAGTGACAGCCTCTAGACGTGGCCATGGGCAGCAATATAAACCCTGGTGGCCACAGAAAAGCATAAATTGAGGAGAGTCTCTGGGAGCAGTTTAAAAGTAAGTATTGCAGTGAGCATAGTGGTGGGCTTAATGCTGTACAATATGACCAATACGGTGTAACTGAACCGCACATTTATTTGCTAAGATAGTGGATTTTAAGTAGCTTTGTAAAATGTAAAACTGCATTTTTTGGAGGGAGAATGCACTGTTCCCTAATCTATATTTATATATTTTAGTCTTTACTGCAGCACCACAACTTCCCCCAATTACTCTTTTTGTCTATACATATTTGGAATCCAGATCAGGATTCTATTTAGCGGATCTCACAACTCATTCACTATAGGTACCCCTTTGGTGGTGACCTCAGGAAAGCATAAATTGAGGAGATTCTCTGGAAGAAGTTTAAGTATTGCAGTGGGCATGTTAATCTCCCATGTTAAAATTAGTTTAGGACTCACCAATATTGGGGTACTGTCATAGTGGTGTGCTTAACAAAAGATCCGTGACTAAGTAGCCTTGTAAAAATGTTAACTTTTTTTGTGTGTGCATGTGTGTGTGTTCTTCCCGAATATGTATTTAGCAATATAAATACTGCCTTGGTAGTGGTTCTGGTGACTAGAGTGTCCCTTTAAAAGAACACTCCAGGGGAAATTTTTGTAACAATTTAGTAGATGTATCTCAGTGAAAAAAATATGCATTTAAGCTGCAGATCTAAGTAACCACCCAATTCATGTCTATACTTGTCTGGGAAATAACAAGATTCTGGGAATTACACTCTCAAGCAGCAACTGCTATTTGTAGCTGCTGCCTTTAATTCAGATGCTTTTCTGCTAATAAGTGAGAAGATGGGCTCCAAGGAGATGATGCCATTTCTCTCCATAGCTCCTTATCTAGCATATCAAAAAGAAAGGGGATGCATTATTATCTCCTTCACCTTGGCACTCGTGTATACATGATTCCCAGAGTACGCATTCATAACCCGCAATCATGTATAAACAGTTTGCAGCAGCAGCAGCAAGTAGGATACGGACACAGTTTTGAATCGGCAGAAGGAACTTCACTCTTTCTCTGTGCAACATCCACGATCTGGGGACCGACGGGCTTTTAACACCTACCACCCAGAGTGAGTTCTGGGACGCACGCCAACTCTATCGGCAGCCAGCAAGTACGGCTACTTATTTTTGATACAAAGTATCTATATCCATCCCAGCCGGTCCCAATGGTACTTTTGCTAAAAGGACTACCTTTCTGCTGGCAATCTACTTGTAAACCGTTCCTGACTTATATTTTTAAAATTTGCAGTATTTTTACAAACTTGTAATTGTGAATAAATCTTTTATTAGCTTTTTCCTATTTTTATCCTTTCTAATAGTTTTTTGGAATTTTTACTTTTTTAACTTTTTATACAGATGTTTTAAGTCACTATAATGCAGTATCAAGTAATGTGGTTGCACTTTACATGATTGACAACTCCAGTCAAAGAAGCATTGCTGTGCACAATTTAGTTGGTTTGCTGCTAGCAGACTTAAAGAAATATACATCATAATTAATTGTGTCACTATATGGGTTTGTGACATCATAGTATATCACGGAAAACTGCTATTCATGCTATTGTTCTGAATCATATAGTTGCTTTTACTAAGCAGATTATTTGGTGTATACTAAACTTATTCTGCCTCTAGCAGATTTAAAGAAATATACACCATACATATTGTTATTAGAACTCCCTGTTTGTTCCTCATCTGGTACAACTATACATATACTTCTATCAAAGAGCCATTTGTAGGTGACACAGCTCCTGGACATAATACTCCGAATTAAGGTGTTACTCTTTTATACTTTAACATTTTAGACAGGTATTGGGTGAATTCCTGTCTTTGTCCAGTTTTGAGCAACCCACCTTAAGTCAGACTCCCTCATCCCTGTGTGTTGCATTAGGCAGACCAGACTCTACACATGCAAATGAAATGTGTTTATTGCAAACAAATTTCAATGACCAATTTATGCCTTCATTCCAAGTTCACCGTGCAACAAAGTTCAGATAGATAAATACACACTGACTGTTGCTGTCTGTATTCAACTCTACACTGTGTGGCCAGCCAGAGATGCAGCCTCTGAAGAGAAGGAAGGAACAGTGTAAGTAATACCTTCCCCCTGGTTGTCTGACCTGTCACACACAGCAGAAAGAGGG